>CM045917.1:4454796-5138928 GCA_025169955.1 Salix arbutifolia | reverse complement strand
CATGTGGAGATTTTTTTTTTCTATTGCAGTGACCTTGAACTTAATATACATTCTTAGGAATGATGTAAAGTATTTGAATAGATACTGTTTCTTTCACTTAGACATTGTTGAATGTTACTCAACTCAGCTTCGGTCCTAATCTCTTTAGTGGTGATCATATGTTCTTCTTGTCACTGTTCTATTTTTAAAATCATGATAACCAGCCCCTTCTTTCCCAATCCTTTTGATGTTGGTTATTCTTTTCCCTTCCTTATCTGTTATTTTTAATCTGATTGAATCTCATTTAATTTCTTTTACTTTTATTATGTTGTGGGCTATTAGTCGTATCTGGAATGAGACTTGGCTGTCAAGCTTCTTCTACAAACCATGTAATTATGAGTTATTTGTGAAGCAATCCCTCAATATGGAAATGGCTATTGTCATGGCAAGGGTACGGATAGTACATTCTCACATGCTTCAGAAGTCATCTCTTATTGAAATTCTTCATGATAGCTTTACATATTTTATGTATTGCAATTTTAGGAGGCAGGTATGGACTGGATTATCCATCTTGACACTGATGAACTCATTCATCCTGCTGGAGCTCGTGAATATTCCTTGAGACAGTTGCTCATGGATGTGCCTGGAAATGTTGATATGGCTATCTTTCCAAATTACGTGAGTTAAATTGCCTTCAGAAAATTTATATGATATATATTACTTCTTGCAAGCGTGATTTGTCGGCTTTGGTGTCAAAATTTATAATCAACAAATTGTGTACTTGTTGGCTTCTTTTGTTCTACCATTCTTCTTGACTTTGATGATCATAAAATCCATTTCAGGAGAGCAGTGTTGAGCGAGATGATATCAAGGAACCTTTTAGTGAGGTACTTTTTATTTTTCTCACAACTTAAGCTAATTCAAATAACTTTTGCCTAATATGTGTTTGTTAGTGTTGGGATGGGCAAGGCTAGCTTGTTAGTGTGTTTTGGATTTTTAGTATTTCAGCCGCTTTTGAAAAAAATGTTTTTGTTTTTTGCTTAAATTTTTTCTGGTGTTTTTGAATTGTTTTGATGTGCTAATATCAACAATAATTTTTAAAAATAAATTCAAAATATTTTGATATATTTCCAAATGAAAAACACTTTAAAAGGTAATCACCACTACAATATCAAACACTACCTTTCTCAGACACTCACCACTAATTCATCTTTTTTTGTGGACATAGGTCTCAATGTTCAAGAAGAACTATGACCATCTTCCCAAAGATGTATACTTTGGAAATTATAAGGAAGCAACCCGTGGCAATCCAAACTATTTTCTAACTTATGGGAATGGGAAATCTGCTGCTCGAATTCAAGATCATCTTCGTCCTAATGGCGCACACAGATGGCATAACTATATGAAAACACCCAAGTACGGTCATGGTCATTCTATCTGACAATTTCATATGCTTGTCATACTCTTCTCTTGTTTTATGCTGTTGCTTTTTTGTATGTTCTGCTTGTGAATGCATATAAGATATGAACTTAAATTTACCATTAGATCAATAGGACCTGACCATGCATTTTATTGCATTCATGCATCTTTTTTTGGCACATCACCTCTTCACAGTCATTGCCTGTATTTCAGTTTCTTTATTTGCATATTCTGGTCATCTATCCTGACTAACACTGCCAGTGCATGCATAAAGAGTTGAATCTATAGTTTCTTTATTTCCTGCACTTCCTTAAAAGTTTCTCTGTAAACTTTGCTAGTGAGGTTAAATTGGAGGAGGCTGCTGTTCTGCATTACACATACCCTAAATTTTCTGATTTGACTTCAAGACGTGATCGGTGTGGATGCAAGCCTACAAAGGAAGATGTCAAAAGATGCTTCATGTTGGAATTTGACAGATCTGTGAGTTTTCATGCATGAATTTCTTTTCTGTTCTTGTGTTTCTAGGTAGAAATATTGCCTCTTGAATTTCTTGTGCTCCTCTTATCACAAATGGCATGATAATGTTCACTTACAACTCTATCATTGTTTTATATTGAACAGGCATTCATAATTGCTTCAACAGCAACTGAGGAGGAAATGCTTCTCTGGTACTGCAGATATCACAATTTTCCTGCATTTTGTTTTACAATCTTGATGTGAATTCATTGACCCCTCTTGAAGTTGCATAAATACCAAACATTGTGCAATCATAAAATTAGAGATTTTATGCTCACAATTCCAATGATGGGCGAGTTTCGTTCCATCATTATATTATGATTGTATTTCCCCCCAAAATGCATATCATTATCCTAAATAAGTGATTGCTGAAAAAAAAATCATAAACAACTGCTCATCATATTCAATTCCCCGTTGCACCAGGTACCGGGAACGCATTGTGTGGACTGACAAAGCACTGAACCTGAAACTCTTGAGAAAAGGCATCCTGACTCGCATCTATACTCCCATGGTGTGTTTTACCGCCCGAATTTTCCATCCAAAGTTTTCCTTTCCCAGTTCATCTTTGAACCGCAGAGGAGTTTGTTTGGTGTGAATCTGTGCGCAATTCAACAAGCACATTCCTGATGTCTTAATTTTCTGTTCACAGGTTATTGTACAGAGACTTAGGGAAACTGGTGTTTTTAGCTCTGTGATAGCATCGGCACAGGAGGTCTTATCATCAGTTAAGAATAGTAACTCTTCCACAGCTGGAGTTACTTCCTCAAGTAAGATTGGCCATGATGGAGAATCAAAGGCAACTGCAAGAAGGGTCTTGCAGATCCCTGACAACTCGTTTTCTTCCGCAATTCCACCGCTATCTCCTCCTGGCCTGGAAGGTGTTCACATAGAGATGTGATCACATTACATGCACAGTAACCCTTACCCCATTCTCATTGGTCGTGTTATTGATTGAAGAGGACTGCAAAGTTCTTGAAAATATTGATGAACAAGAACTTTAGGGAGCTAGAAAAGCAGTAAATACTTGTTGAGATGGGGCATTTTGATGTGCAGTTTTCATGGGGCTCTTTCCCGATCATTACCCAAGCGCTGATGTACATTTTGGTTTAGATATATTAGGTTCTATAGAGTGAGAGGTGTAGAGCGGGATTCTGATAATAGATTCTTGATTTTTGTCGTCTTGGTAGTTTTTCTGGTTGCCATAGCTGATTCCCCGCAGTTGTAATCTGAAGCCCCTGCCAATCCATTTGCTGGTTTACACGTTGTATGGGGAAGGTGGTTAATAATTAGAAATGCACCTTTTCCATTCATTTCCTCCATCTTTACTTTAGCAGCTGAGCATTCAAATATCTTTTCCGATGAAAATGATACAAAGTAGTAGTAGTAGTTCGACTTCAATGACCGCTTGGAAATTACCGGACAAATAAATAGAACAATAAAAGGAGAAAAACTCCATGACAGCTTAGCTACAGAAAATGCTCTCCATCCTTGGAGTCCAAGGAGAAATCATGATGAGAGAAAAATAATAATAATCATAGATTTTCATGTTTCTTATCTTAAACTGGTTCTTGATGAAGAGTTATAATTTCAAGTTGTCACGTGATATTTTTCAAAAAGATTGTGTATCAAGATTATATATTTGTTATTGCCATGACTTTTTAAAAAATAATCCCAAGTTTTTTGTTGATTTTTTCTTTTGTGTGGACATAAAGTTGTACAATTTACAAACTATATGATGTAATATATTTTTTTTTTTCTGAAAACATGTAAGCAAGGCAAAAAAACAACATCCTTTAGGAGGATCAATATAATTTTATCTTTTATTTATCTAGTGGTTATTTCCATGACCTGAGATTCGAATTCAATCGTGTTAAAGCTCTTAATATAATCAATTTGATCATGTGAGCCTCATTGTGACCCCTAGTCACTTTGTTTAAAACATGATTTGACTTTATTTTATTTTATTTTTTAAAAAATGTTAATCTTTGCCTAGAATAGA
This sequence comes from Salix arbutifolia, assembly GCA_025169955.1. Classification (NCBI taxonomy): domain Eukaryota; kingdom Viridiplantae; phylum Streptophyta; class Magnoliopsida; order Malpighiales; family Salicaceae; genus Salix; species Salix arbutifolia. Next base: position 5,135,015 of record CM045917.1, on the reverse strand, counting down.
ATATAAATAGTGAATTATTAGAGGATAAAATAAAATAAAGTTTGTAAATTAAAATGGAAACACAATGTTATATTGAATTGGATTTTTTTTTCAGGGATTAAATTAAAAAAATCAAAGAATTATCAAATAACTAGATAAAAAATAATGTATGTCGAGAGACCAAATTAAAATAAGAGGGCACACGCTTTGAGAGGCACGTGCAACTTTCTCTAAACCCTGATGATTGTCTTTCTTGATGTCGGCTTCCTGACAAGACCAGCCGAGCTTTTTTCACGCCTCGGCTACCCATGCTAAACACAACTTAACTCCCATGTCCAAACAGAAAGGCTTTCAGAAGCAATCACCGAGCCAGTTGAGAGAAGAAAGGGTAAAGTCAAGAGTATTGGAAAACAGAAATCGTGCGAAATTCCGGCGGGAAAGCGAACGTGGTGCTCTATAATCCTCTTCTCATTCCCTCCCTGCAAAGCAAAACCCACACTGGCATCACACGCTGCTCATGCAAAACTGCGCCTCAATCCAGCTTAACGTACGCACCTCTGTGTCACTCTATCTCACTGGGTTTATTCATTTCCTGATCAATGAATCTTCAAACGTTGCAAATAGGGGTCAAGTCTTTCATTAATCTCTCCAGGTTTTAAGACTCTTTTTGAATAATTTTATCTCTTTTATTCCAGTTCAAAGTTTGAAGCTTTTTGCATAGTTTTTCCTTTTTATTTGATTTTGTCAGCAAATACTTGCACCTTTGTTGCCTTTACAATAATGGGTTCGCTGAAAGTTCATAACTTGATTAAGATACATGATAGTTTTGTTAGTTGAATGTGAAGGGAATGAAAATTTGTAGCTTTTGCTGTTTTGAAATGAGAAAGCAGTAATTAAAATAGAATGCTGTAGTTTTGCAGCTAGGCCAAGGAGCTTGAAGATTGGACAACTGGGTTCTTTGAGATTAAGGGTGATGAGTTCTAAACGAGGCGTCTCGAGTTCAACCAAATCTGCTGCTGCTGCTTCAATTGTTGATGACAAGAAAGATAACAAACTTAAGGGGATGAGTGGTGATTGTAGTGAGAATGTTTTAATCGAGGTTAGTGCTTGGAAAAAAAATTGATATGTTTTTGAGGTGTTTGGAGTAATGGATTGTTGAGTGATAAAAGATTGGCTTGAATTTTAGGAAAGTTGTTGGAAAGTCCAATCAGTTGAATTTCAAAGTATCAAGGATGATCCAGCAAAAATAGAAGCGATGACAGTTCAGGAACTTAGAGCAACATTGAGGTAAAGGAATTTCGATACTTGTATATAGGTTTTGCACTTGTTTTGACTGAAAAGTGCAATATTTTCTTCTCTAACCTCGTTTGTTTTTCTGGTGTCAAAATGATTTCATAGATCTTTTATGGAAGTTACACTGCATTTGCATGTGTATTGATCCTTGGTTTTCAATGTTGGCTTTGGAATTTCAGGAAATTTGGAGTCCCTACCAAAGGTCGTAAAGGGGACCTTGTATCTGCTTTAAAGCATTTCATGGGCAAGAAGATAGATGGTAACAGATTCTACTTGTAAAATAAGTCTTTCTTTTGTGGCAGTAATTTTGGGAGCTTGATGTGGTCTTTGTTAATTAGCTAGGATGAAAGAGTACTTTCTCTTACTATTGAAAAAAGTACCTTCTCATTTACAAATTCTGATAGCTAGATGTTTCCCACACATGCAGGTGAAAACTCTCAGGAATTAGAAGAGCGTGTTTCCATTAATTCTCTGAAAAATATTTCACTGCAAAAGAATTCTAAACGTACATCTGATGAGAGCTGCATTGTAAGCATTAACACTGTTTCAGATGTTTCTGGCTTTAAAAAGAGTAAGAGAAGGATGAAGCAATCCCCTGTTGAGGATGAAATTGTCAATGTTGATACTGAAATAGCCACTACAAAGAGGAAGCTTTCAATTAAAACCGATGATCCTATTACTTTGCCTCAAGCTGAACCCTGGACAGTTCTTGCACATAAGAAGCCACAGAAAGGGTGGATCCCATATAACCCCAGAACCATGAGGCCTACACCTCTCACTGATGGAAACTCTGTGAAGCTAATGTCTTGGAATGTCAATGGGTTAAGAGCATTATTGAAGTTAGAAGGCTTCTCTGCCCTTGAACTTGCCCAAAGGGAAAACTTTGACGTGTTGTGCTTGCAAGAGACCAAACTTCAGGCAAGTGTGTTGTTACATATATGATTGCATGAGGTGTTTAATTAGGCAAGTGTGTTGTTACACATATGATTACATGACGTGTTTAATTAGGCAAGTGTGCTGTTACATATATGATTGCATGACGTGTTTAATTAGAGTTCTCTGACTAACAGTGTTTTCATTACTGGAACAAGTATCTAGCATCTGGCACTAGTTATTCCAAACCTTGGGTTAAGTTAGTTCACTTGACATTTCGTTGATTGTTCCTTCTGATTTTGGAAGCAGGAGAAGGATGTTGATTCCATCAAACAATGTCTGATAGATGGTTATGAGAATAGCTTCTGGACATGTAGCAATGCCAAACTTGGTTATTCTGGGACTGCAATTATCTCTCGGGTATGCTTATCCTTTTCTGATTCTGTCCATGAATTTCTTTTTAGAATCATAGAACATCAAATTTGTTCCTAAAGACATGCTTTCATGATGTAGATGACTCTCTCTCTCTCTCTCTCTCTCATTCATGTCATAAAATTATACCACATTGCGGAATAATATCATAGATGAAAATATAAGCTGACTGTAATGAGTTGTTTCTAGCTAGTCAAAATGCTAACATGATGGAATTATGATCTACTATCTAGAGTTTAGAATTTGAGTTTAACAATTTCTGAATACCAAATATTTCTGCCCTCGTGGTAAAAAGGTTGCAAACGTGCATCCCAGTTTGATCCCAGTTTTGAGTTGTAAATTTGCATTTTGCTGTTATAATAGTTTTGCTTGTGATTACTTATTTTAGTGAAGATCAACATTTTGTGTGACAGATAAAGCCCCTTTCTGTCTGCTATGGTCTAGGCATCCCAGACCATGATAGTGAGGGACGCGTTGTGACAGCAGAGTTTGATTCATTTTATTTAGTAAATACTTATGTTCCGAACTCTGGAGATGGCTTGAAAAGACTGGTAATTGGCCTTGGCTCTATTTCCATCACTACACTAGATTATTTTATTTCATGTACTTTTATCATCCTAAGTTCTCTGTTCTGAGGTGGATTTATTCATGGACTAACAACTCTACTGTAATTCTAGTCGTACAGGATTACACAATGGGATACATCTCTTAGCAGTTATATGAAAGTAAGCATGATTTTTTAAACGAACACTTACAACTTCATATATATAGATATAGATATTATTATTATTATCATTTTTTTTTTGGGGGGGTGGGGGGGTGGATGTATTTTTTTAATCTTAATTGTATAAGGCATAGATGCTAAGCTATCTCCATTGTTGAGATAATCCTTGTGCTGCTTTGCATGCTTGGTGCAGGAGCTTGAAAAGTCAAAGCCTGTCATTTTGACTGGTGATCTGAATTGTGCTCATCAGGAGATAGATATTTACAACCCTGCAGTAAGTCATTTAAATTTCATGTGTTTGCACTAAATTTTCTTAATTAGGTGAGGTCATCAAATGTATTGGATCCCCAATTTTAGGTTGAGTTTCAAATGCATGTTTATAGCTTTGAACCTACAATCATAAAATCATCACCAAAATTTTCAGCTATAACTGCATACTAATATTTTCCCTTTACTCTTGCTTTCTGCACATGTTTAGGGAAATAAAAGAAGCGCTGGGTTTACAGAAGAAGAAAGGCAATCATTTGGGTCAAACTTTTTATCCAAGGGATTTGTGGACACCTTCAGAAAACAGCACCCTAATGCTGTTGGGTATACCTACTGGGGTTATCGACATGGTGGACGGAAAACTAACAGAGGTATGCCACCACCTGGATTCCAAAAGTTTTGGACTATAAATCCTTTCACAGAAAAGAGCACATTCATTTTTATTTATTTTTAAACATGTTCAGATTTTAAAAAATGATTCACTTCTAGACGATGTAGAAGGTAAAAGTAACTATACTAATGTTTGAAGTATTGATGTGGCCCGAATTGATTTTTATTTAATAATCGTAAAATTGCCAAGCTACTGTAACATATCTCAGAGAAGTTTAAATCATATCTGCAGATCTTTCTGGCTATGAATGAGAATCAAATCCAATTACCATTCTATTTGTTTCCAATGCATTTTGATTTATCACTGTAATTTGAAACAGGATGGCGGCTTGACTACTTTCTCGTGTCAGAATCCATAGCAGATGATGTTCATGACTCCTACATTGTCCCTGATGTTAATGGGAGTGATCATTGTCCTATTGGCCTTGTACTCAAGGTTTAGTTTTGCAAGAACCACTTGCACCAAAATACAAGGACTACTAGTTTGTCCTGTCAAGCAACTCCAAATGACAACGCAATTAGATGATCACAGAGGCAAATTTGTTGTATTTATGTTTTTGGTCTTTTGGTTGGTGCAGAAAACATATTTCTGTCCGCACTGAAATCTTGTGTAGGAAATTTTTGGAAAAATTGAAGCTGGTGGGATCTGAAGGCCACTGCAACTTTGAAATTATGATCAATTAGTGAAACTGCGGCCTTATAATTATCATTCACATGCTTTATTTTTAATGAAAGTAATGCTCCGGAAGTGTCTAATAATTTGTAGATTGTAATAATTAATAGATACTTGATGTGTATCATCTGCAAGGAGAAAACAAGTTTCAATATGTAAAAAAAGACTATCAGGAAGCATTGTTGTTGATCAGTTCTTCAAGGTGAAACCATGGCTATAAGGGAAGCTCTATATTTGGTAAATCACATCAGAGGAGAAATGTTAATAGAAGCAGATTCCAAAATTGCTGTCAGTGAAATTCTGCAGAACAAGGGCTGCTCCTACTAGGAAATCGATCCTATTATTGCTGACATTTTAAGGCCAACGTACATGTAAATCCCCGAATTAGCTTTCATTGTATTAGCAGAACAACAAAACAAAGTCGCTGATTGGCTGGCAAAGACTACCAGGTCCAATTGGCAGTCCTTTGCCTTGGATGGTGCTAGTGAAGTGTTGAAACTATAAACGATCGAAAGGTTCTTCTTGACCGTACTTCCAACGTGGCAACCTTGTAAACAACGTGGCAAAAACTGATTAGCTCCAAGGACACCAACGTGAAAAAATAAAATAAAAAAATCCATCGTTTGTTATCTCTTCACACACCCCTTCTTTAAAGTTGACAAAATTCACAACAAAAACAGAGAAAAAGAGAGAACAGAGCAGAAGCATGGCAAGGAAAAGAGCTTCAAAGCCAACGACAACAGAAGGCACAACAACAATAACAAAAGAAGAAATTCTCACAAACAAAAAAGAAACGAAACATCCTCAAGAAACAAACAATGACCAACCAATTGCGCCACCAAAAAAAGGATTCATTTTCAAGCTCTCTCTTTTACTAATAGCCCCATACTTCTACTTGCTCGTTTTTCACTACCAGATCCAACATGACCTCATAAAATCTATTCTTATAAATGCTGGTCTTAGTCTTGTTGGGTTTTTTCTTACTGTTAAGATGATTCCTGTAGCTTCTAAATATGTTTTGAGAAGGAATTTGTTTGGTTATGATATCAACAAGAAGGGCACTCCTCAAGGAACTGTTAGAGTGTGAGTTTTTTTTGTTGGGGTTGTATTTTTTTTATTGATTTTATGATCTGGGTTTGGTTTTGAGTGGATTGAATGTGAGTCACCCTTATAAATTCAGCAATTCGCGGTTTTGACTTTGTGGAAGTCTGTGATCTAAGGTTCTTGATAGAAATTGAGAAGCGGAGTTTTTGTTAGGTTCAGTTTTGATTGCTATAGTTGAATGTAAATGTTCTGCTTTTGTTTGATGCTACTTTTCGTTGGCTGTTTTTTATTCATCATTGATGGTTATTTTTTATATATATTTGACTTCTATATTCACTTGCTGATTAAGTTCTAATTATTTGAAAATTAATTTTGGAGTTGTGGTTGTCTTCCTATCTTGCCTTGATTTGTTACTTATATTTATATTTGGTCAAACAATAGAGTAAAAATTAGAGAATTAATTACATTTTAATTCTAAGAGATTAAATACTTAGATATTGATTATGTTGCTGTTTTTGTGAATCTACTGGTTTCTTATTCAGATTTTCAACTTTTACGTTTTCGGCAGGCCTGAGTCATTGGGTATTGTTGTTGCGGTAGTCTTCATGGTTTTGACAATAGTGTTTCAGTTTTTTACCTTTGCACCAGATTCCAATGTAAGAATCTTTAGCGATCTCATGCTGCAACTTTTTTAAACCATGTATATGTTCTTACAGCAGATGTTTCCAAGTGCATGTTTTTGTTTACTTCCCCAATATTCTTCTGTTTTTTTGGTTTCCATGGAGGCTTACTCTTGGATTTGTGTTCATAATTTGTGAACTTGCAGTGGCTTGTTGAGTACAATGCAGCATTAGCATCCATTTGCTTTATGACTCTACTCGGGTTCATAGATGATGTCCTTGATGTTCCATGGAGAGTGTGAGTATATCTTGGTAGCATTTACAAAATTCATGCTTGATTGGATCCTTATGGCTTTTCTTGTGCTTACTAAGAGCAGGAAATTAGTGCTTCCATCAATTGCTGCCCTTCCATTGTTGATGGCATATGCTGGACATACAACTATCATTATACCAAAGCCTCTTATTCCATATGTTGGGCTCAAGGTGTTGGACCTGGGTATGTCCTCTAGTTCAGCAGTGTGAGATCAGATCATCGATGTTCATAGTTGTTGCTGCCCCCCCTCTCTCACATAGTCATACGCGTGTGTACATGCGCGCACACTACTTTGCTAGGATTCTTTGTTATCGTGAACATCAATTTAATATAGAAAACATACCTCTAATTTCATAGTAAATTAAAGATTTTTCATCACAAAACTTGAATTTCATTTTCAGTTATATGAAAAGAAATAGAAACCATTGTTTCATAGAAATTTGATAAATCCTTACAATTGTCAGGGGTTATAAGGTCAATTATCGAGGAAGGGCCAACAGATATTTTTTTCCCTTTGTCTGGATAAATTCAACATTTAACACTGGAGTGATTGTTCTGTAACATCACTTCATATAGCATTTAAGCATCTATGAATTGTAGAACACTCCATCTAGCCTATGTGCTTCAACTACCATTTCAGTAACTATGAACCTCGCCTACCTGTTATTTTCTCTTCCTTTTTTAGAGCCCAGGATATTAAAATGAAATGCTTACTCAATATAGTTCAGAGTGTGCATTCCACCTGTGTTTGAATAAAGTGTGAAGCAAGGAGAAAGAGGGAATGGATGAATCAAAATTCTATACATTCAAAAACCTTGATTTTTCCAAAAGTATATTAGCATAGAGTGGTCTTGGACTTCAGTTTTTGTAATTTGATCAGGAAGGAAATATGAATTCAAGTAGTACTTATAAATGCTGAGGATAAAAGTCACAATCTGCTAATGGGGGAGTTTATGGGACTATTTGCTCAGGTTAAATAAAAGTCACAAACTGCTAATGGTGGAGTTTTTGGTACTATTTGCTCAGGTTATTGTTTATCATGCTGATTGCAGCTTTTATTGTGAAGAAGGGCATATCCATGTAACATATGTTTGCATGAGGGCATCTGACACATTTATTCCAGCATATCCTAAATGGTTTTTTCTTTTTGTTTTTGACAGGATTTATATATAAGATTTACATGTGGTTTTTGGCAATTTTCTGCACAAATTGCATTAATATCCATGCTGGTATAAATGGCCTTGAAGTTGGTCAAACTGTTGTGATCGCATCTGCGGTAAGCATTAAGACCTGTATAACAACTGGACTCTGGCTCTCTTAGGGATCTGAAATGGCTTAGCATTTTTTTAGATTTTGATACATAATGTCATGCAAATTGGAGCATCTTCGGATCCCGAGTATCAACAGGCCCATGCATTCTCTGTGTATCTTGTCCAGCCCTTACTGGCAACCTCCATGGCCTTGCTTTCTTACAATTGGTATTTGACACTTGATTCTATTTATCAGATTATTCTTATGCGTTTCTTTCTATGTATAGAAGTAATGTTTATGTTTTTTCTTCTTCTTATACTTGATAGGTATCCTTCTTCAGTATTTGTTGGAGATACTTATACATACTTTGCAGGGATGACAATGGCTGTTGTTGGAATTTTAGGTCATTTTAGGTGCGTCCTGCACCTGTTCAACTTTTTGTTTTTTTGTTTCACAATATATTAGGGGAATAATTCTACTCATCTTCATGCATCAGTAAAACTCAAGAACATGGCGTTTACAGTTTTGACTAGTGAATGTGATTGGCTATCTGTGCAAATTCTTGATGTTGAGGAATTAACGTATTCCTCTACCAAATATTTTTCAAATAAATGAAACTTTCTTGTCAGAAGTACGTATACTTGTCAGTTTGCACTTTAGAAAATACCTATTGCTTTTCTGTACCTATTTTAACCATGCACTAGTTTTCCTTTTCTCATTATGCAATCTCATAATATATTATAGCTGATCTATTGCTCTATTAGGACAAAAATTGTCACATTCATCAAATATACTGGGTTTTTTGTGCTTTGCATTCATCAACATGCCTATTCATACCTCATGATTGATATTTGCCCCCATTCTTTGAACAGTGAAACACTTCTGATTTTCTTTTTGGCACAAGTATTAAACTTCCTCTTGTCAGTTCCTCAGGTTTGATCTCATAACTCGTCTTCCTCTAGCTTTTAAACTCTAATTACCTACTAAGGCATCTGATTTGTGTTACCGCTTCAGCTTTTTGGCTTCAGGCATTGTCCACGACATCGTCTGCCTAGGTAGATTCTCTAAACCCTCACTGCAAGCTTGCACTTTAGGTAGTTTCATGGGCCTTTTTCAAACTTCTATGGCTGTCTTATTTACATTAACTTTTTTTTTTAATCTTTCAGGTTTGATCCCAAGACAGGACTTCTTACAGGAACAGATGATGGGACACTTGTTAATTTTTACTTGAGAATGTTTGGCAGGAAGTCAGAAAATTCACTTTGCATGCATCTTCTTCTTGTTCAGGTGGTTTATTTGTGTTATATTTTCTGTCCTTTACTCGTGCACTATGGGGAAGGGGCTTGTTGACGCTGTGGGGTTTGGATTTCACTGTCCCATTCTTATCACAATTTTGGGACCAGTGAGCACCACTGGCCCCAAACAGGAGTTCCATGCCACTCAATAATGGCTGCTGCCTGAAACCCACATAAACCAATATGTTGGTATGATAGAGCATCTCATTCAGCTACAATTAAGAAGATCTAGCTGAAATTGCTTAGCCTTACCATTGATACCTGAGTTTGCATCAAGCATATTAACCACCTTATATATTTTTCAATAGTACAAACCCATCATCATTTTTCATTACAACAAACACCAACCTCAGCACCAAAGCATCCTTACCCCAAATACCGTTTTCTATGGCAAAGCGCCACATGATTAGGCTTCTTTTGTTATTGAAGATTAAGAGGGTGATTGGTGCATGATATATCAGTTGGTCATCATTTATTTGACGGGATAAAGAAATAGTTGCTGCTTGTTGATATTTTTTAACCTTGTTTGAGATGTTTTTATAATTACTATAACATTGGATTTTTTTTCTGCTGTGTTTAATTTTTTTTTTTTACAGAAATTATAGATTTAGGAAAGAAACAAAGGAGGTCTAAATGTCTTCACAACAGATAGATTTTGTGTAGCTGTTGGTTGCTGAAAATTCTGGAGAGAAATTAGTATCTCCTTGAGGATTTTTCAGACTTGTTTTCATACAAATATGTTTCATTGAATTAATATTACCAGTATTTTTTTTCATTCTCTTGTTAGCAAGAAGCTAGCCTCACTAACATCAAGGATAGCATTTCAATATTAAATTAGTTTGACAAAAATCATGGAGTTATTGGTTCAGGGGTTGAATTAATTACATTGTAGCCATACTTTCAATTGCAATGATTTAGGAACTGCATTAAGTTCCTATCTTAGTCCGATCAAAATTTCAGCATGGTTGTATCATGCAAGATAGTCAGCACATGCGTTGTGGTGGTGTTGACACGTGTGTACTAACCTGCTGCCTTTGTTTACAGGCACTTGGATGTTGCATATGTTTTGGTCTGAGGTATTTACTTACTGGTTGGTATAAATGAGGCAGCATGGTAAAAAAAAAAAAGATTTTCTGAGTTGTCATCATGCTGTAAAGAGCAAAACTGGTTACACGGAGGACATGATCCAATGGAAGACATTTGCACTTCAAGCCGATGCCAGCATTTGTATAAAAGAAGCATGGTGTTTGACTGAGATTTGACTAACACAATTTTGTAAGTTGGATCTTTACGGTGCAGAGACTTGATAAAGACAGAAAGTGCTGAAGCTTGATCTCGAGGTTTACTACTGAATTGTTTCGGATGGTACAGAGATTCACCAGCCCCCAGTGTTTTTTTCTTAATCTTTCTTTCTTTCTTCAGAACCCAATTAGAAACACTATTGGTTTTGAGAAAAAGACTTGCTTTGATGTGTGAAACATCTAATGTGTACTGGTGCTATCTTTCTTCTTTTCTTAAAAAAAGATTTGCTTTGATGCGTCATTCAAAGACCATCTTGACGATATCCTTCTTTCCCTGAGATCCCATCTCTTTCTCTTAAGGGCCTGTTTGGGAGTGTGGTTGCGGTAGCTTTTTAAAATGAAAAAAAAAATCAAATTTCAGCCAAAAACCGGTGGGATCACAATGCCAAAAGGGCATTTACTTTTCCAGGAATGAAATCATGAACATAAATGAATATGTTTTTTTCTTAATCTTTCTTTCTTTCTTCAGAACCCAATTAGAAACACTATTGGTTTTGAGAAAAAGACTCTTCTTTTCTTAAAAAAAGATTTGCTTTGATGCGTCATTCAAAGACCATCTTGGCGATATCCTTCTTTCCCTGAGATCCCATCTCTTTCATACTTTTCCAGGAATGAAATCATGAACATAAATGAGCAACAAGAATGAAAAGAGAGTCTAATCGTATCGATGACATTTCAGTTTTATGTAGTGACAATAACAAAGGCCTATACAAGAAGTATGAGCACTGAAACATGGAATAAATCCACCAACCTTTCCAAAATGAACTCGCAAAATTACATACTGATTTTAAACTATACTGGGAAAAAAAATCGATGGTTAAGGTGAAGGCAAGCTAAACAGAACAGCTGCAAAATAAAATTGAATCCCTCACAAATTCATGAACATATTTCGGATAACAGGCTTACTATAGTAGTGGATGGAGAATTCAGGAGCACTGCACATTAAAGCCATCTGATAGAAGTGAGATTTCACCTACAATTAGCAATAATCTCTTAGAGAGGAACCAAAAAAAACGATTTCCTGAGGTTAGGTATTCCACGCAAAGCAGAGTTAGAAGTGCTATATTGACAATATTAGAATCCGCCAGCAATTAACTTGTTTGCCAGAGTCTCCAAAGCAACTCATTCAACCTCCATAACATGCTTATCATTGTTTCTGCTTGATTACAGCTTGATGGTTCGAGCATATGAGAAAGTTGCAATGTGATGTCCATCTGCCAGCAAGCAGCAGTACTCATCCAACCAAAATGAAGCGATGAGTAGTTCATTAGTAGCACAAAATGAGCTTTCCAGAATCCAGAAGAGCAATTAGATTAATCATATCAAGGACAACTCAAATGAACACCAGAAAAGGCAAGCCCTTTACCTTTGGCGCGCACAGACACGAATGACACCTTATTATAATTGAGTAAATGGCAGACCAAGAATGACAAGGAAACATAATGATTCATATAAGCAAAATCTTAATGAGGGTTACACTGAATCAGGAAGTACTTGGTATTTGAACTGGATTAGTTTATTTTGAATTGTTTGGCTTTCCTTTTCTTTTCAGGTCTGCATTTATCCTGTTATAACTGTGAATTACAAAAAAAGTCCAGTGATCCAATCTCCTGGTCCCTGCTGAAAGGAAAAGGAGTTTCACATTCTTCTTCCCTTCGGGAAAAGAGGGTTAGGAAAATCCTATTGATTCCAGCTTTCTCCAGACCTCTGGGTGTCTTCGCATCAGCTCCCACAACTGAATAAATAAAACATGATCATTAGCAACTTTCAAGGTGTTCCAGACGAAAATCCATAAGCATTCTATCTCAGCAAGTATGATACCTACAGATAGCTACTGCCTCATTTAATATCTTTGTGAATCAAATAAAAACAGAAATTGTAAATGCATTTGGCAGAAGCCAAAGATTATTTAGCCATTGGATGAAAAGCTGATTCCAAGAACCTGAAAATGATATGAAAGATATATACAGTCCACTTAACAGCTATACTTTCCAAACAGACAAAAACAAGATTCCCATGAGAAAAAAAGAGGATTCAGAAAGCGTCTCTAACCGGTTTGACATGGCTTTCCTATGCCATTGTACTTCTCCCAGTACGTAGGTTCCAAACACTTGCAAGCACATCCAATCTACAAGATACTGCTAATGGTCCATCATGGTGGAAAGCTATTCCGTAAAGACTCCGACCGTGACCTTCTTGAAGAACCAGCTCCACACCTTGGTTCATAGATAGATTGAGAGAGGTAACAAGTAGCAAGCATTTCTCCATCACGAGAAAAGGTACAACCAGAGAACCAGTGACTGGTCATATCCAAGTTTGCAGCTATTAAGACCCGAATCTCTGCCTGCTTCAGAGCCAAATCAATGTCTGCATCTTCATCTTCATCTTCACCTTCATCTGGGTCATCTTGTTTCTCCTTGCACGTTGAGGACGCGTAGCAGCCTCGAAATAGAGTATTTTGCAATATCAATTCTAGCATTCAATAGCTCTTTTGACCCTTCAGTATAGAATGGACACTGAACCATTTCTTCCTCGGCATCTTTTGCTACTGCAGTAGATGCAGCCTCCTCTTCCTCGTGAGCTTTCATCAACTTCTCCAACTTCCCTTTAGAATCTAACCTTGCCATAACCATCCTCAACCTGTCCCGTCTCTCCATCTCCTGATCTCCAAAACGAGTATAGGCTCACCAAGCCGGTGAAGATGAGTCCTTGACGCCATATCATTAGTAGGCACTGCCAGAGCAGCAGCATGCCACTTCATCATATGCTCCAGCATTGCCTTCTCCTGCCTTTCTCTGAATAGTTTTTGAAGCTTCATAACCTCTAGTTAACCCCGGGGTAGTCCCAGTGGGAGGTATTTCCTTTTGGTCAGAATCCGAGTCACTGGTCCTCATCTCACCATTTTGCAACCCAGGTGATAGGAGGCATTAACGAGCAGGAAGGTTGTATGCATCGGAGCAATAGGAGGCACAGCCGGTATTGAAGGTGGGATTGCTAGTCGAATCATCAGTGACTAGTATTATCAATCATCGGTTCATCATCAGTGACAACAGCAGACGATTCTGCTGGTAAATTCGATGAAGTGGGGTTTTCATGTTCAGCTGCCATGACAACCTAACCGGGCAAAAAACTTAACAGTTAATAAAGCTTAAAACGCATTAAGCTATTAATACCTGAGACGATCAGGATTCAAGTAAACAAAACCAAAAACACGAACCAGCTAAATAATTGTCTCATAAATTAAACGAAGAAAAAACTAAAATGAAGCTATTAATATGAAGGCCAGCGGCTCATCCTTGTTATTCAATCAAGAAACAGCTAATCAACAAACATAATTATCAAAGCTATTGGTCGTATTGGGCTGGAGACAAAATTCTAGACAATTTTAATGAAAAATGTTAAATTTTTATGAATAGGTTGTCATGAATTCATGTTATTTAACTGCCTGTAATTTTGAATAGTTATATAATGTCTACTGGTGTGAATTGAATAGACCTGTAGACTACTCTAAAATGTTTTTAATGCCTGACATAATTTTATCCATGTCTGATAATTTATTACGACTTGTCAGTACTTAACCTTGATCTTTTTCCACTTTAAACTTCAGAGCAACTACAATTGACGACTATAAAGCTTCAGAATGCCCGGGAAAGCCATGTTAGGGGCAGAGAAAAGAAGAAAACTGCCTTTAAATACAAGAATCGTCATCAGAATAACAAAAATAACACCCTATCAATAACATCCATACAGAGACGGCAGGAGACATGATTCTGCCTCTAAAATTGGGATTAGAATCCTCATTACATGCATAGAAATACCTATACTTGATAACATAACAAGAAGCACTCCCATGCTTCTTGAAGCAAACTACAAAACCGCAGCATAAAATCCAACATGACATTGAATTTGTCAAGTTGTTATCATCCTATTATATGTACTACCAGTATATGCTTCGATACACAACAAATAAAACAATAGGGAGACAAACCACCTACGTTGTTGTATTATATACTTCACACTTGCAAAACTTTATGCCCCGATTCAACCGACGAACTGCTTTAGGTCGGGCAATCCACAACGACTCTTGGAGCTCCACTGCCTTGAACAATCTCTTCCAGAAGTAGATGTTAATAAACAAAATTTACCCTCCTCCTCCCTCTTCCATGCCTCCACAATCCACGATCTACTGGATATTCATTACCTTGAAACCTGGATGTTTTATACCTTGACATGTGACAGATAGCACCTGCCCGCTTTCGGTCTTGCCCATCCCATGTTCCCCAGTAGCCACCGGTGCCATCACTAACATTCTTCCGGTCATTATTAGCATCCCACTCTCTGTTGCCCCAACCGCATGAATCATTCCAACAATTTCCCCATCCATCTTCGTTTATGGCTTCACTAGGATGAGTAACATTCATTTCCCAGGGAATATCATCTTTGGTGACTGTATGGTTGAGGTCCCCATGTCCAGGATCCAAAGCCAAATCAGGAACCTTTTGAAATTCCTCCTCAACTTCCCCCCATCCAGCACATGAAAATGGCTGGTTCAGGAGTAGAGAACTGCCAATAATCACAACCTCCTCCCTTTTGCTAGTCTCATCACCATCTTTTGGTTCCCGCTCCAAGTCTAAAACTAATTCAGGATCAACATTGGAGTTCCAATCAATTTGATCAATATAAATATCAGGATCAGGCAGCGATATGTTGCAAGGTAGGCCATTAATCTCTGCCCAAAATCGGCTTTTAGCATTGTGAAATGCCTCTTCTCCAGCAGAATCATTCCATTGAACTACATTCTCATAGAGATACATAATTTTTTTGGTTTCCAGGAGCTTTCTCCATGGAATTGAACCAATTGAATAGCAGAATCTCTTTTCCCATGATGGTACAGTTGGCTGCCAACTACCTGAAGAAAATAGAGAAAAAATATAAGGTAAAATTACCCATAGACAAACAGAAAAAAAAGCATAATTATTTCAAAGACACGTAAGAAGAAAAACAACTTCAAAAAGAGAGACAACTGCAGAATTATTGCAGAGACCAGGCAGTGCCAAACATAGTGGCAGAAGAAAGAGACAACAGGAATCTCTAAGCAGCAAAAAGAAACTACAAATATGACACAAACCTTGTACAAACCTAGCTAGGAACACCTAGACATTCATTCTTTCCCTGACATGTTTTCTAGTTGGGGCTTTTTTATGGAATTTGCATACATGCCTGAAAAAAAATTCCAGATACATTTAACATTTCCAAATCGTTCAGTTTCTTGTATGTATAGTAAAATTCAGAACTTGAACGAATTCCCAAACTGTGTATCTAAATCAACATTCACTGCTAAAATAGACCAGATCAACAGAAATTTCACACAAAAATATACGCATATTAAATGAAGTAAAACACATCAACATAATTAGACATTAAACAGAAACTGCACACATCCCCAAGCACCATACCCTAACGACAAGCACCAAAATCTAGAAAGCTACCTCAGATTCTAACATTATCAAGAACCCCATAAAACAACCATCGATTCTAAGCAAACTAGGTGTATAAAATAATGATACAATGACAAAAACTACAAAAAAATATCAAACATGTTACAGGCATCCTATTTTATCAAGCCCCCATCTAAAAGACACCATTTTTTCGAAAAATATACGTGTGTGTGAGTGTGTAAAACACAAAGAGCAATAACAATAAAGCAGAGGCTGACACAACAAAATCTGAAAGAAAAAACATAATCTTTATAAAAAATCAAAGCAACTCCAAGGCCTTGGAAAAAGGAAATGAGGAAAAGAACTCCGCATACCATGAGGAGGAGGAGGTTTTCTAGAACGTGATCTTGTTGTCCCTTGAACTTCTTGATGTTGATAAATTTCACCTCTCTGTCTCCTGTTGTTCATACTCAAAAAACCCAAGAAACAGGCTGCTTTTTTAAACAATAAACGGTGGTATTTGAAACTGAGTTTCAAGCAAAGAAAACACAGCAACGAGTGAAAGATCAAAGCCCTTTAACGGGAAAAAAGGTGGGTTTTGTTAATTTATTGTCAGAGACTTGATTGATGAAGGAATAAATTTTGGTGGCTGAAGAGTTGTAGGAATTTGAGGGAGGTTTGACGAGGATGATAATGGTGGTGATCACAACTCAAAAGAAGGAAAGTTTCAATCTTTTTTTTTTAATTTTGGTTGTAAATGGTGGCCAGCATGGAAGGAAAGCCCCTAGTATTTGACCTTGTCTTGAGAATTTTTATAGCCCCTGACTTTTGTTTGGATTACTAATTTGGTCCAAAACTTGCTATGTAAGGACCACGTCACTGCAGGGTGTGGGTCAGGGACAACTCCATAATCAAATCCCACGCTCGATCGCTCTTGATTTCTTCAATCAAATGTGTTGCTTTGGCTTGTGTAGTTTTGTTTGGAAGGGAATTATTGTTGTTCTATTTTTTTTATTTTTGGATTTTATAGCAAAATAGGCAAGTTGTCACTTCTCAATTCTCATGTGATCATTATTAATTCAAATTTTAAGAAATATTTTTTGTGGAATTGGAAAAGGTTGCACTGTTAGAAGTAGAATTAAAAAAAACAATTAAATCAAAGTTTGAGTATATTTCAAAAGTGTTTTTAAAAAATTTTAATTTTTTTAAAAAAATTTAATTTTTTTAAAAGCACTTTTGAATTAAATATATTTAGATTATTTTCATGTGCTAATATAAAAAAATTAAAAAAAAATCATCTTAATATATTTCTGAACAAAATACATTGTAAATACAACCACAACTATAATCTCAGACATGAATAGTAGCACTGGACTTAAATTATACATTTATAAAATTCTTGAAGTGTTACATAATTTAATAAGTAAATTAATTGCATGTCATTATTTTTATCTCAATTATTTTTAACAAAATCAAGAAAAGTGTATGGGAGAAAAGATTTCTGATAGTTTCATGAACACAGTCAGGGATGATTTTTTCAATGACTCAATCATGAAAAAAAGTTAATTTAGATGTACATAAATTGATATGAAAACTATATATCATCAATCAAAGTTTTTTAAAAACAAAACCGAATTAAAAACATAAAAAAATTAATTTAAAAGAAAAACATAATTAAACCACAACGCCAAACATCGCCAAAACTCTATTAATTTCATGGGAGATTTGTAGTTTAATGTGTTTTTCAATTGAAAATATATCAAATTAATATTATTATTTTTAATTTTTAATATCAACGTATCAAAAATCATAATAGAAAAAAACACACAATCTGATAATTTAAGGTAAAACGTGTTGGTAATAAACAAATAATTAAGGGAAGCGTGCAAGATATTTCCCCATGAGAAGAAAATGTGAGGCTGTCTGCTGAAGGTGTGTTTGGCATGCTGATTACCTTGTGAAAATTGCATTTTACCTGCCCCCTTTTTCAATTTCCGGTTCTTATCCTTGCATTTATTTGCTTGACATAAACGTGTAATAAATATCTTTCTATTAATAGATTTATATTATTATTTTTTGAAATAAAAAATAGCTTGAAATCAAGAAAATAAACCACCATTTTTAATTAATCTTATACAGAATATCACCATTGGCTAATTAATCTATAAACTTCTTTTTAACCATTAAATTACTATTTGGAAGTGTAGTCGAGTTATTTTTTAAAGTGATTTTCGTTCATTAATACATCAAAATATTACTTTTGAAAATGATTTTCATTCATAAATGTTAATAATAATTTCATCATGAATTTATAAAAACACGGTTAGATGGTGAAAACACAAAAACAAATAAGTTGTGAATAAAATGTTAATAGTTTGACGGTAAATAAATCAACAAGGTAAATACTTTAGAATTTATAAAATTAATCAAATTAGCCCGATTAATCACATTAATAAAAAAAAATGAAAAAAAAGACAGAATCATTCTTAACCACGCCGAGCTTTTGAAGCAAGAACAAGCGATTTGATGTCTGGCTTAAGATTTGGAGGACAAAAGTTATTCCCTCTTTGGGCCAATGACAGCACAATCTTGCCTTGCAAAAGCCGTCTTCCGAAGAACAAAGAAAGTAGTCTACCACTTCCTCATTACCACTGGATTCCTTGTCTCTAACGTGATATGGATATTCTTTTAATTTTTATTGATATATTGTTTTAATTTACTCTCATTTGCAGTAGGTGAGGCTATAGTTAAAACCAAACCAAAAACTAAAATAATAATAAAAAACTAAATAATTATATTCTTTAAGCTTTTATTTCTGTTTGAAAGTGAGGGTCACGCGCTTGGAGTAGCAGTGCTGTGAAAACAAACGCCTTCGTAAGCTACCGGTCGGCAACTAGGGTTAGCTTCTTGATTTTCTGTCCGGTGACACCTAATTGTCTAAAATATCCTCCAATACAATGTCGTTTAGCAACTTGTTAGGTTAGATCGGAACCTTGTCGTGTCGTGTTGTTGATAACGAGAAATCTTCTAGAAACCTGCGGTTCCTATCCTAGGTGACATCCAGACAAAACTATAGTAATTGACTGATATATCCTTTACAGTTTTTTTACATGTTTGCCGCTTCTTTGATGCTTAGTTATTCAATGATTTAGAAGTTGACTCGAAAAGTTTGTGATTAAAAATTTCATTTAAATGAAGGTTTAAGTTGAAATTAGCTTTGATGTCGATGGGGTCTATCTTGTTTGGATCAACGTTAACAATATTTTTATATAAATTTAAATTGATATTTTAGTTTTATAACTCGTAGCTTTCAATCTTATATATGTAACCATGTTGAGAATATAATAATAATTATTTTTAAAAATATTTGTTTTAAAAATATATTAAAATATTTTAATTTGAGTCCATTTTATAGTCTACAAGTTGGACAAAAATATATATTTTGACTTGTAAAACATATTTAGAAGAAAAATCTCATAAAAATATGATTTTGATGTATTTTTAAATAAAAAATATTTTTAAAATTAATATCAACTACACTTACAAACATGCACTTAGTAAATGATATACTTTCAAAACACAATTAAAATTTTAGTAGATTATGTTATTATGCCAAAAACTATTTTTTTTTAAAGATAACATGATAATTTTAAAAAATATCCTATCTTGGCAGCTGTTTTTGTCGGGGGAGAACAGGACGAAGGATTTAAGATGGCGATGAACTAGAATTAATTGGGGCGATTCGGTCTTGAAGTTAAAATCAAAATGGATAGATCTAATTATTGATACCCCTAGTTGGCCTGTCTGTACGTGTGGTCGCAGGGTAAAATTGGAATAACAAAAAGCTTCTCCTTGTTGAACTAACTAGAAGAAAAACAAAGAATGCCCCGGTACGTACCACGGCCAAGTGGCAGCACAAGAATCAACTGTGAATTATCTTCAGTTTAATTAAAAGATATTAATAATTTAGCTAGCAGATTATCTATAAATATATTAAAATTATTTTTTTTTTATTTTTTAAAAATTATTTTTAATATCAAAACATGAAAATAAAAATGATTTAAAAACATCAAAAATTTAAATTTAAATTTAAAATTAAATTAATTTTTTTTTATTTTAAAAAAAAGAGATTTTCAAATATATTATCAAACACTCTCTAGCTATGGAGAGAGCAGATAAAATATTAAGGCCACCATTATGTAAACCGACTTGGTATGTAGATCGGTTCAAGTTCATAAAATAATAACAAAAGTAGTTGGTATGTGACTCATCGATTTGGATAAAAGTTTTGTTGATTTCTTAAAAAATATTTTTTCAATTAAAATAATATTGAATAAAAATAATTATAGTAATAAATTCAATGATGATTAGGAATTTGATAAGTTTGTTCCTTGATATACTTGAGATTTTTTGAGAGAATTTTTAAGTATTTGTGTTTGATCTTTAGCCTCTTATTTTTTTTTTATGATTTTGTTGTTTATCTATAAACATGATAAATATATTAAATATCTTTTAACTAAATAATATTTTTTTTAAATCAATATATAAATTACTTAAAATACTTTTATCCTATCCTGAATGATATTAAAATAAGATTTATAAAATGAAGTTGAATTTCTAATTTAATTTGGGGTTAAACCCAATAAACATTTTATAGATCAAAAATCCAAATTCAAATTTAAAAGTTTATGGATCAAAAAGTAAATATTTTAGATTAACACAAATTAAATAAAAAAATAAAAAAAATCTAAATCATGGATCAAATTTATTAAGATTTTGATCTTTATAGACTCAAGTTAATCTTCCTATACATGATCCTAGTCTTGTTCAGAATTGACCCAAATAAAACTATGATTAAAACTTCACATCTTATACTTATTGTTTAAAAAACTCCTAAAACCTCAATAAAAAAAATATTTATTTTTATAATGGTGGATAAATTATTAATGTTATATGAGGATAGGTGACGAGGATACGTCTAGCTGCAAAATGTAGAATTTGTCAATTTTCTTAAAATCTTCGCACATGCCAAAGCTGCAAACAATGTGAATGGCCTCTTGGACTTTGCTTGTTTTTATAATTTTTTTTTATTAATATAACTGTCAGGTCAGTTTGTGTGCATCTCGACTAATTCCATGGATTTTAAAGTTAATAACTATATAAACTTGCAATAATTATCATATTAATAATCACAGGACTTAATCATGAGACCACGGGAAAAACAAACTCTTTAATCCCAAGTTTTTATTAATGGATTGTCTATTAAAGATTTATTATTTTTAATATAAACATATTATTATAAAGAGGGATATATGAAAAAACGTCGTCTGTTTTTCTTCTTTGATGTCTGCTTTTTTTAATTTAAAAGACTTGATTATATCATAAAAATATTGTCTCTGACCTAAATCTAAAGCAACCAATTGATTATTTTTTTTTGTTTTAAAAAATAATCAGCTCACCAACAGTTAACAATGGAATATAACTTTTTATCAGATGCCAATGACTAAGCCTGTGAACGAAGATAGGATACCTTTCCTACAATGATCTAACTATTTGGGCTACAGCCAGAACCTCGAAGCAATTATTTGCCATTTATCTGACTAATCTACCCCTTGTAACAAAGATAGCTGGCCATTTCAATGACACAGACTGTTTGAGAATAGGATAAGGTTATTTTTAAAAATTATTTTTAATATTATTGCATCAAATAATCAAAAATACTAAAGAAATCTTTATTTAAGAGAAAAAAATTAATTATTAAAAAAAAAACACTTGAAATGCTTTCCAAACGCCCCCTTAATTAATTAATGATGCGTCGTTCATAGTTCTTCTCCTCTTCTTTATCATACAATAGGAAAATATATTTGCCCACTCCACATTGTTTTCTCTTATAATAAGGGTAAAATTATTGTTTTATTGTATAAAAATGGATAAAAGACATGAATATTTCTTAATAACTAGAAAATATCAACCGATACCTGTGAAAAGATAAAAACACCACTGAGACTAAAGGTTAAATTTTAGCGTATTAAGAGTTAAAACAGTAATTACATTATTACAATTCACAGTAATATGTGTTTACTGCTATAATATTTTCTCCATTTGATTTGATTTAATTTAATGTTTATTTGGGAGTGTGGTTGAAATTGTTTTTAAAATTGATTTTCATTCAGAAATGGATCAAAATGATATTTTTTATATTTTTAAAAATTATTTTTGACATTATCAAATGAAAATATTTAAAAATATATATTTTTTAAATTTAAAACAAAAAATAATTTTTTTTAAAAGTACTTTTCTACTAGTTAATAATAGTTAATGGGAAAATGGGATTTACCTAATAAAAAATATTTTTATCGTTGTTGTTATATGCCTTTATTTTATCTTATCGAGAGAGTCCTGTGAAAATGAAGAAATCTCTGCTTCTTGTTATGAACTGCTTTAAAACCATGATTGTCAAAATTGTGATTTTGACATGACATGGAAGGGAATTCTGAAACTCGGATCATAAAATCGTACCTGAATTTTTCCGTATAAAAATTATAAAATCACAGCTAAAATCTTGTAGGTAGAAAAATCATAAAATCATAATTAAAATATTTTTGAATACAATACATCATAACTATGGCTATAAAACTTTATTAATTAAGATTTATACATGATTTAAAATAACTTAAAAATAGATTGGAAAACAATTATGTCTATATTAAAACACTACGTATCCCACATTTTTAATGCACTCTTATTGGAAAGCTTTTTAAAATATAACAGGTGTCAATTTATTAGCTTGAGGTTTTTGAGATATTATTTTATATTTACATCAATTTTCAAGGGAAAAATCACGACAAGAGAATTGATTGAGAGCGTGTTTATTTATGAGATGTAATGCACGGCACAAACCAAACCACCATAGATTGTCGAGGGATTATTTTATGGATTCGAATAATGGGATTATTCCCTGGCCAAGAATATCCTCCTGTGTTCCTGAAATTTAAAACGTTTCCCTCGTAATAATATCAAAAGTGCAAGAGTTTTCTTATCTTATCTTATTATTATTATTATTATTATTATTATTATTATTATTATTATTATTATTATTATTATTATTATTATTTCTGTATAGTAATTTAATTTGAATCCGTATTAAACCTGACCTGAAACCTCTCAGAAACTAATTGAAATATATATTTATATTCTATAAATATATTTATAGAATATTTATGTTTTTGAATAGAATATAATATATATATATATATTAAAATACATATTAATATATATGTATTTTAAAATGAACATAAAACACACATGTATATAAATAGTATTTATGATTTAATATACATATATATTATTTTATTTTTATTGATTAATAAATAATAAATATTTAAAACCTAATAAATAATTTTATTTAATTAATAATAAATAGAATATAAATATAAAAAAACCCAATTCATGAATATTACTTATTGCATTCATCATCACTACCCCAATCCCTCATTAAACGCAGCAATTAAAATAAAATAAAATAAAATAATGTCCGCGTAATTAATAATAAACTTAATTTGAGATGAATTTTAGATTGATTTAGTAAAATATAGTTGATTTGATTTAATTTTTTATAATTCAATTAAATCTGATCAAAATCTTGTTGAACCATTTTTTTAAATAATATTATTTTTTAAAATAATATATTTAATAATTTTGAAATTTTTTCCAGTCAATTCCAAACTTATCTAACAACTCATCTCAAATATGAAATTTTCACTAAATCTCTCTAATTTTGCACTAATCATCTCATTCTTAATGATTTCAAATTATGCTAAGCGAGGGATGTTTCAGACATTTAACACCCAATCCCCACCAAACTAAAAACCAAAAACACAGAAGAAACGCATCCACTACCAACAACCACCTCCACCATCCTTCACAGTAACAGCTCCCCGTTTCTCTCTCCGTTCTCCGATAATGAAACTACATCTAGCTCCTCTAACCGTCTTGTCGTTCTCGTGCCTCTTTGTCCTCTTACAATCAATCTTGACCGTCGGATTTGATGATCGTCTACAAGCAGACGACCCACCTCTCAGTCTGCTCAAAACGGCACTGCAGCAAAAACAAAAACCAGAGGAGATGAAGAGCCTTCGGGTACGGGCAGGAGCACCGTTTAAGATCGCGCTTTTTGCCGACCTGCATTTTGGAGAGAACGCGTGGACTGATTGGGGCCCACAACAGGACGTTAACTCTGTCAAGGTTATGTCCTCTGTACTCGACGATGAATCACCAGGTGATGCTATCTTTCTCTCTCTAAAGTAAATTTTTCACTCGTTCTCTTTTGAAACGGAGCTTTTTAAATTCACGCGTCCGATTTGTTATTCTGATAACCCACCAATTGTAGTTTGACAACTTTGACTCAGTTTTGACTGTTTTATTTTTATATCATGTGTGATTTTATGGTCTTAATTATTTTAAACTATTTTCTTATTTGTAATTTTTTTAATATTATTACATGAAAGTAATTTGATAGCACTAAAATATTTTTTTATTTAAAACAAATATTATTTTTTAAGAGAAAAACAAACATGTGCTATGTGCTGGTTTGAGTATTGATTTAATAGTGAATGCTTAGTTAAGTTCTATTTAAAAATGTATTATAATATCTTATTTTTACTTTTTACATCATCAAATTAAAATAATAATAAATATTAATTTAATATTTTATTTAAACAATTACTAAGTTCCAACAAGATTTAATAGGGTAAATTTTAATTTAATTCATTTTGAGATTAATATGTTAGTGTTTAGTATTGTGATGTAATGTAATTTTCAAAAATGTAATTTATTTAAAAATATATTAAAATAATTTTTTTGATATAATCAATTAAAACTACTAATTTAATACTTTAAAATATATGTATTTTTGAAATGCACTCGAATAAGGTAGAAACACATACAAGCGAGCACTAAATCTGAACTCCTCTGAGAAGAATAGGAAAAGCATTTATTATTTTGTTGTGATTGTGTCAAAAATATATATATATATATATATATATATATTTGAAAATATATTATTTAAATATATTTATAAGTGAAAATCACTTTAAAACAACTACATTCTTAACAGGCCTTTATAAGTAAATTTTAATTTAACCACCTGTAAGTGGATTCTTAGCGGATGACAAATGTAAGCATGTAAACCTATAATAGTAATAGTAGTAGTAGTAGTTTGGGACTAAGTATTTGCTGTGGTCTTAATTTCGAGTCCCGTAAGTTGTTAATATGAAATTAATCAAGATGTACACAAGCTAATCCCGATATCTATACTACTAATAATAATAAAATTGGTACTAACATATCCATCATTTGATAGGCATTCGGTTTGTTATAAGTCCCACTCTCTTCCCTATTATGATCTTGCCTAGAATTCAATATTTTTCTCTATCTTTAATATAATTGGTGGTATAGCTTGTTGAAGAGTCAATCAGATTAATCACACAATTAGGCTAATTAATTTAGAATTTTTCATGTCACAATGTAACATGTTCTATTTCTTTTAATTGAACTATAGTTAATGATAGTACGAGTATTTAGCAGATTTTGTGGTATATCTTGGGGATGTAATAACGGCAAACAACATACCAATTGCAAACGCAAGCTTGTATTGGGATGAAGCA
The DNA here is from genome assembly GCA_025169955.1 of Salix arbutifolia. NCBI lineage: Eukaryota > Viridiplantae > Streptophyta > Magnoliopsida > Malpighiales > Salicaceae > Salix > Salix arbutifolia. Next base: position 5,109,457 of record CM045917.1, on the reverse strand, counting down.
ATATCTCCGACAAGGGCGAGGGGCATACCATGGGCTAGTATATTTGGCAATCACGATGATGCACCGTTTGAGTGGCCAATGGCCTGGTTTTCTTCTCCCGGAATTCCTCCAATTCACTGCCCTGCACCGAACGCATCGTCATGCTCCGGTGAGAACAGAGAGTTTTAACTTCAGAGCCACGGAAATGGAGTAATTAACAATTTCTTGATAACCCATTAATAGTTCCTGTTTCCCAAGACTATTGTTCCTTTTCCTTTCGAGATCGAGAGTCTTTCTTTGAGCTAGTGTATAGAACAGGGCCAGTAGGTTCATTGCTGCATCTTTTTAGGGAGATTGATGCCACCTTTTCTTACATAGGGGTGCAATTTCCGTTCCAGGGGAAAGGTACTGTAGCTTTGGAGGCACACAGCGGATAGAGCTGATGAAGAAGGAGATTGAGAAAAATCTCCTAACGTTGTCTAAAACTGGTCCAAAAGATTTGTGGCCAAGTATATCCAACTACGTCCTCCAGCTCTCATCATCGGATGATCCGGAGTCACCAGTTCTGTTCATGTATTTCTTCGACTCTGGTGGCGGATCCTATCCCGAAGTTATTTCAAATGCTCAGGCAGAGTGGTTCCAGCATGTATCTGAGGAGATCAACCCTGATTCAAGGTACTAGCCATTTGCCAACTCAAGTGAGCTGGACGCTTGGGGCCAATGGTCTGTCTTGTTCTAGCGTGGCCAGCAGCCAATCAGAGGAGGATTAGTCGTGGTCGATCCGAAAGATCCAATCTATAGGGGTCCCAATTGATCGTACACACGGGATGTGAAACGATGGTGGCCTAAAATTTATGGAACAAGTGGGAATTTCATTAACCATGTGTTTTGTTTTTCTTTTTTGACAGGGTTCCTGAGGTTGTCTTCTGGCATATACCAAGCAAAGCTTACAAGAACGTGGCTCCCAGGCTAAGGATACACAAGCCTTGTGTCGGCTCCATTAACAAAGAAAAAGTTGCTGCTCAAGAAGCTGAACTGGGAATTATGGACATGCTGGTTAAGCGGTCTTCTGTCAAGGTGAGCTCCTGCTCAAGAAACAGTGTTTAATGCTTGAAAATTAACTCAAACTTTGAAGCCATTGTGGACTTTCTTCAAAACTAGGCGAGTTCCAACTAGTTTTGACGACCCAATAATGAAGTCTTCAATGGTAGGGGACCGAATAGAGGATGTGGTGCTACCTGTGGACAAGTTTTGTGGAAATTGAAACTCAAATAATGCTGTTCATCTGCTTCAGATCCTGACAAAGCCAAACGGGGTAGCTATTGATCGTACTTGTTTGGATTGTGGCAGGCAGTATTTGCAGGACACAACCACGGATTGGACTGGTGCTGTCCCTACAAGAAACTCTGGCTATGCTATGCTAGGCATACTGGCTATGGCGGGTATGGAAATTGGCCGAGAGGAGCTAGAATTCTGGAGATCAACGATCAGCCCTTCTATATCAAGTCATGGATAAGGATGGAAGATGGCGATGTACACAGCCACATTATCTTGAGTGAAGGGAGATGAAAAAACCTCCCTCCTGATGTCAAACTCTCTGTGCAGTGATGGTAATGCTGTTTTATGATGTGTTTCAAAAATATTTTTGAAAAAAATTAATATTTTTTTTTATGTTTTTAGATTATTGTTGATATTAAAAATAATTTTTAAAAAATAAAAAAATATTATTTTAAAATATTTCTAAATAAAAAATATTTTAAAAAACTATCTCAGTTATAAACTTATAATTTTAAAGAAAAAAAAAAATCAACCCAAAACGCAATACGTTAAACAAGTCAAAATGGATGAGCGCGGCTAGACATGGAAAAGGCTTGTCAAGCAGATCATTACAAAACATGCTAGTGCTGACGTAGCATCTCCCATCGCCGTGTAAAAATCTCAGGAGATGAAAAGGAATCACCCGGCAAAGCAAAAATAACAAACATTAATTAGGCCCCGTTTCCCGGAATTCACTTTCCTGGAAACCACTTTTCAAATTTTTCTGTGTTTGTTTGCTTTTTGGAAAGTTGGTCAACGGAAAACACTTTCCAGTCAAAGAAAAATTTGGCTTGGTTTTCAGGAAAGTGTTTTCCGCAAAATTTAGGCGGAAAACACTTTCCGGAAGTTGTGAAAAATTTAGAAATGTCATTATTTGCTGATTATATCAAATTTGATCCTCAAACTTTTGATTGCTATATATAATTTGTTTTTGAATATTTATTTTTCAATTCCATCTCTTAAAATTTAATTTTTATATTAATTTTGGTCTTTATTTTTATAATTGCTATTTGCTTTTTTCTTATCATTTTTTTATTGAAATTTTTTATCTATCAAATTTGGTCCTTATTTTTTTTGTTACTTATTTTATTTGAAATAATTTATGAAATGTTAATTATTATTATTTTAATTTATTCACCTTTCATTTTTTTTTTAAATTTTTAGATTTGATCTCTATTATTTTGATTATTATTTATTTGAGATTATTTATGAAATTATATTTTTTTTCAATTTTATTCTCATTCAACTTTTTAATTTGTAAGATTTGTTCCTCATTATTTTAATAAACTTGAAAAAAAAAATTTATTAATAAATTATTTTCCAGTTCATTTTCCATAACACAAACAAACACTGGAAAGTGTTTTCCAGTTCATTTTCCATAACATTGCCAAATATCGGAATTCACTTTTCAGGAATTCACTTTACAGGAATTCACTTTCCAAAAGGAAACCACTTTCCAGCAAACAAACGGGGCCTAAAACAGTGGTTGATATTACACGGGTAATTGTTTTTGTAAGTTTTCTATTTTTAATTTAAAATATATTAAAATAATATATATTTTTCTTAAAATTAATAATTACTGAAGAGCAGTGTAATAATAAACAGGCTCTAAAAAAATTTGATTTCTTAAACTTTAAAATAGCTTTTTTTAGTGTTAATATAAAAAATATTTTTTTTAAATAAAAAAATATTATTTTAATATATTTCCAAGAAAAAAACATTTATTTTTAATTGAACTTGGTGACTTGAAGCTCTATAATCTATCAATGAAGGGTCTGTATTTGTCAATGAAACAAAATATTAAACACAATCAAAATAGCATTCATTTCCTTTTAACCTAGGCTCATTTTTTAATATTAAAAAACAAAAAAATTCAAATTTATTTATTTTCTTATATAAAAAACACAATCAAACCACAGAAACCACGCCTCATGTAGCCACATGTTTTTGCTATTTTGCTATGTACAAGAACAAGCCAAGCCACCATCTATATGGATCATGAGCAACAAAAATAAATATAAGCCGAAGAAAAGGGTGGGCCACCTAACCCACAGGTCAGTAACATGGCGGGCATAACTTGAGAGGAGGGCAATATCCATGAATCTTCCTATGTCTGGTTACTGTCGCTATGAAGTTCATGCACCTTCGTTCATGTGAAGTTATTTATTTGACTGGATCTAATCGTGTAGTTTAGTAATAGAATTCAAAGCTGAAGGCATGGAGATCAGATCATAAACAGACACTAAGCAGACAACATGTGACAGTACATAAAGGTTGTCCGGGGAAGAATCTGTCGATAGAAAAACCTGCAGATGATGTGACTAATTCTCAAGGATGATTTAGACGCACTGATTTCTTTCGCTTGACATGGTGTTCATGGAGACAATGAAAAAGCTTCAACTGAAAATGGAGGGAATACTGGGTATTACGTACGATGAAATTGACGCTACTTTTTGCTCATGCTTGTTCGAGTGTATTCAAAAGAAATCAAAGAGATAATGCAAGAAAATGATTTTTAAGAATCCATATTATTTTCTGTTACGTCTAGGATATTTTCTCTCTTTGGACAATGAAATACATGATCTTTGACTGAGCTTCATGTAATTAACAACATCCTTGATTTGTCTGCACAGGGGAAGAACTATAAAAGAGAAACACAAGCAGTTCATATGGTGCCGACCAAAGAGGCCTATAATAGAGAAAGGATGGAGAATTTGAAATCAGCTCCCATCTCTAATTTGTTTACTGGTGACGTAATCAGCCCTGCAAAAGTTAAGACCAGAAGTAGTCGAAAACAAGATTTTATAGAAGGGTTGAATACACCAGAGTCCTTCCCAGGAAGATCACGTGGCAGCACGGGACCAAGTTTGGCTGGAGATGGTAATTCCTCGCCAAATTCTCCAGTTTTTCCTACTTATACGGTGCAAAGTTAAAGGCAGGTCGATGAGCAGACAAAAGCAACGAGAAGGATTTCAAGATTCTTGCTTTGATCGAGCAGAACTTGCCATACAAGAATGGACTCTATCTTGGGTCTACATATAATGGTGAATCGTTTAGAATTAGAAGAAAGAGCATTGGTGCTTCTCAGAATCTCTCTTTGAGCATAAATGGACACTGCGGAGAAGTTAGAATAGATTTCTAATTGGAACTAAAAAGGTAACAACGATGAATTTTCAAGGATTACTCGGTCAATCAGTGGTTCTAACTAAGAACTAAAGCAACTCCAAGATCAGGTCATTCATGGCCTTCAAAAAAAAAAAAACATGCAAGGAAGGAAGCTCGAATGGCCCTTCCATTTCTGATTGAAGAGGAAGCCTGTTATGGTCCCAGGTTTGTGATCGAGTTACAGGGCGATTCACTATTAAGTCTACTAGCAAGGAATGGTGTTTCCCCGACCTTCTCCCCTTATGACCTATTTTGAGATTGTGAGAAAATATGTAAGGCTCGTTATGAGAGAACCCAACGATCTCAATGAAAATAAAACATAAATTTCTTGTCTGATTTCTGTAAAGATCTTGCGTACAATTTATACAAATTGTTTGATAACCAACTCCTTCAAAGTTGGTTGCACTACTGCATGATCTTATAAAATGGAAATACAAGTAATTTGAAATAGCTCACGATTAGAAATAACAATGAAATAAATGAACAATTGGAAATAACGATGAATAATTAAAACATGCTTGAATCTTCCCACTTAATCTGCCACCTGGAGCATAATGCCATAACTGCAATCTTTAACTTCCAATCGCATCATCCACAACTCCTATTTTTGAACAACCATCTCGTCAACGTCTCTGATACACTTTGATTACTTTGTCTTTGATTACATTGTCCAACTTCTTATCCACTTGGACCTGGTTCATAACATCACTTCCCCCCATTAAATTGGCACTTGTCCGCAAGTGGAAATGAAGGAAACCGAGATTGGAAAGAGGACTCATCCTCCCAAGAAGAATCTGCAGGTGACAACCCGTCCCAATGGACTAAAACTTGACGCTTGTTATGAAGGAAACGAGAGTCCAAAATAGTTTTAGGTAATGGTTGAATTTCTCCTTGAGTGACAGGTAAGGAGGGTTCGATGGCAACAGAGGTGCCATGGAAGGGTTTAAGGCAAGAAACATGAAAAACAGGGTGTAATTTGGAATGGGTTGGAAGGGTTAATTTGTAAGCCACAATACCTATTTTGGCTTGAATTGGAAAAGGGCCATAGTAACGTGGTGCAAGCTTTGAATATTTGGAAGAAGAAAGGCTAAGTTGGCGATAGGGTTGTAGTTTAAGTAAGACGTGATCACCTACTTGATAGTGCACAGCTCTGTGTTTAGCATCATACTGGGCCTTCATGGAACTTTGAGCTTGCAGTAAGCGGTTGCGAAGATCCTGCAGAACCAAGTCACGATTGAACAACTCTTGATCCACTGCTTCAAGTTTTGCTAAGCCTGGGCAATAAGATAACATTGTTGGAGGAGAACGCCCATAAACCACGTCAAAAGGAGTGGCCTTAAGAGAAGAGTGGTAGCTGGTGTTGTAGCAATACTCCACCCAAGACAGCCATTGAAACCAGCGGCGAGGACGATCACTGGTAAAACAACGCAGATACATCTCAATGGTGCGATTGACAACTTCGATTTGTCCATCACTTTGTGGGTGATAAGCTGAACTAAAAGCCAACTTAGTGCCACTCAACCGAAATAATTCAGTCCAAAACATGCTAGTGAATGTGACATCCCTATCACTCACAATAGTCTCCGATAACCCATGAAGCTTGAAGATATTGTCAAAGAATAAACGAGTTACACTTACTGCAGTATAAGGGTGAGCCAAAGGAAGAAGATGTGCATACTTGGAGAAACAATCCACGACCACCAATAAAACCGATTTCCCTTGTGAGGGGGGAAGACCTTCAATAAAATCCATAGAGATGTCTGACCAAATTTGAAAGGGTATCGGCAAGGGCTGGAGAAGGCCAGCAGGATGTAAGTGTTCGGCTTTGTGTTTTTGACAAACAACACACTGACGCACAAAGGTCCGAATAGAAGATTTCATTCCCTTCCAATAAAAATCCTTGGCAACACGATGGAGTGTCTTCTGATATCCCTCATGGCTTCCTTCGTGTAGAGCTGCAATAATGATCTGGACAAGGGGAGAAGTGTCCTGCAAATACACACGACGTTTAAAGAAAATCAGACCATCCTTGTATTCCCATGGACCCACTGCCTCGCCTTGTTGAATATTACGCAGCAGTAATTGCAAGTGATCCGAAGTTTGTATCTCCATGTGAACAGAATTGAAGAGAGGGAGAAGTGGCATGGAAATTGCCGAGAGAGTAGACTGGTCCTCCAAGCAGCGAGACAAAGCATCAGCCACGGTATTGTGTTTACCTGCACGGTACTCAACTGAAAAATCAAATCCCATGAGCTTACTTAACCAGTGTTGCTGTGGTGACGTGATGATTCGCTGTTCTAACAAGAATTTGAGACTGTAATGATCCATTCGGATGAGAAATTGACGTCCCCACAAATATGCACGCCAATGGAGAACTGCCTTGGCCAATCCAATCAGTTCTTTTTCATATGCCGGCAGACTCTTATAACGGCTCACAAGGGGCCTGCTGAAATAAGCAATTGGTTTCCCATTTTGTTGTAGAACCGCTCCCATACCTGTATCCGAAGCATCACACTCCAAGATGAAATTGGTGGTGAAATCGGGAAGTGCCAAAACAGGGGTGCAAGTCATAGCTTCCTTCAAATGCTCAAATGCATGGGTAGCCTCTTCGGTCCAGTTGAAGGAGTCTTTGCGTAACATAGCTGTAAGGGGACTTGCAATGGTGCCATAATTCTGGACAAATTTGCGGTAATATTCTGTGAGTCCCAAGAACCCTCTTAGGCCGCGCACCGTGGTTGGTTTTGGCCAATCAGTCACTGCTGCAATTTTGCTGTTGTCTACAGCAACCCCAGCCTCTGATATAATATGACCCAATAGTGTACTTGGGGTTGAGGCACACAACATTTAGATCGCTTGAGAAATAATTGGTGAGTAGCCAGTATCTCGAAGACAAGCTGCAAATGAGCTAAATGATCTGCCCAAGATTGGCTGTAGACGAGAATATTGTCAAAAAATACAAGGATGAATTTACATAAGTATAACTGGAATACCTCATTCATCAAGGCCTGAAATGTGCTCGGTGCGTTGGTGAGGCCGAAAGGCATGACCAAAAACTCAAAGTGTCCGTGATGAGTGCGGAATGCTGTTTTCTCAATGTCAGTTGGATACATTCGGATTTGATGATACCCCGAACGTAGGTCCAGTTTTGTGAAAAATTTTGCACCGTGCAACTCCTCCAATAGCTCATCAATAACTGGTATAGGAAATTTATCCTTGATTGTTTTGGAATTCAAGGCCCTATAATCGATGCAGAACCGCCATGTGTTGTCTGCTTTAGTGACCAGAAGGACTGGTGAAGAATAAGGAGATTAACTGGGCCTGATGATTCCCTTTCCTAACATATCCATACATTGTCGTTCGATCTCATCCTTCTGAGCATGAGGATACCTGTATGGGCGCATCACGACAGGATGCGTTCCTGGTTCCAAATTGATGCGATGATCAAAGGATCGCACTGGAGGGAGACCCTGTGGTTCTTGAAATAAAACCTCAAATTCAGTCAAAAGAACATCAAGGTCTGTATTGAATGTCGATTCCAGCTCTGCAACGTGAAGCACCGCGGGTGTAATTGAATGAGTTCTATTTGTTCCCTGTAATTCCATAACCCTGCCATTCTGTTTAAACACCATTGATTTCGCTGTGAAATCCCACAAGATGGGACCCAAAGTTTGCAGCCAATTCACTACCAGAACTGCATCAATTCCAGTCAAGTGCAACACATAGAAATCAATATGAATCAGCTGGTTGCTCATCGTCACGGGTACATTAAGACACTGGCCCAGGCTTCTGATTTTGTTCCCATTGGCAACCATCACCTGTAATCCCGCTTTTGGTTTACATGTAAGCCCCAGTGTAGTCACCCATTGAGATCCCAAGAAGCTATGAGTGCTCCCCGAGTCGATTAAAATCAACAAGTGGTGATCTCTGATGATGCCGTGAATTTTCATCGTTTTGCCTCCAGAATTTTCTCCCATAATCGCATGCAATGAAATTTCAGGTGGAAATTCCTCTTCAATTTCATGGTCCTCTTTCTCTCCTTGGACTGATTCTTCTACCCCATCCAGCCAAAATAAACGCTTGCATTGATGCCCCCGATTATAGATTTCATCACAATTAAAGCATATCCCCTTTTCCCGTCGGTCATCCATCTCGGTTCAACTCAACCTTTTAAAGGTTTTTGGGTTGGAAGAACCAGGAGTTGTATTTGATGGGGGTTTAAAACTGGTTTGGGTGAACCGCCTGACTCCACCCCTTCTCTCATACAAACGTGCCAGGCTCATGGCACTAATTAAATCTCGTGGCCTGTGCAATTCCACTTCAATTGCAATGTATTCTTGTAGCCCACTGATAAAAATCTCCAATTCTTGTTCTGTCGTGAGAGGACCTGCTCTCGCTGCCAATTGCTCAAACTTACGCTGGTATTCTTCTACGGTGCCTTCTTGTCGTAGCTTAGAAAGTTCCCCCAGTTTGCTGCTCTGAATGGAAGGACCAAAACGCAGATGACACTGGCGTTTAAAGTCTTCCCAAGAGATCTCAGGACGATCTCTCTCCAGTTTGAGGAACCAAACTTGTGCATCCTCATCTAAGTGATACGAAGCAATTTCCACTTTTTCTTCCTCTAGAATGTGTTGATGACGAAAGAAATGATCGCAACGACTCAGCCTTGTAAGCGGGTCATTTTTTCCATCATATAGGGGAAATTCCAGCCTGCTATACCGTGGAAGTTGCACCCGGCCTTCTGGGCGATGACCCGCCTGAGGATGCTCTCTTGGGGCCCGATTAGCACTGTTGTCATCTCCCTGGTGTGTCTCAACTCGGGTTGCAGTCATTTTCCGGAGAAAGCTCTTCGATACGAGCTGACAGATGCTCCCGTTTAAGCCGATCATGATGACGGTGCTCCTGATACATTTTCATGAATGTCTCAAACTGAGCTTGAAGAATGTTTGAAGAATCACCCATAACTTCTGGCTCTGATACCAAGTTGTTATGGTCCCAGGTTTGTGATCGAGTTACAAGGCGATTCACTGTCAAGTCTACTAGCAAGGAATGGTGTTTCCCCGACCTTCTCCCCTTATGACCTATTTTGGGATTGTGAGAAAATATGTAAGGCTCGTTATGAGAGAACCCAACGATCTCAATTAAAATAAAACATAAATTTCTTGTCTGATTACTGTAAAGATCTTGCGTACAATTTATAGAAATTGTTTGATAACCAACTCCTTCAAAGTTGGTTGCACTCCTGCACGATCTTACAAAATAGAAATACAAGTAATTTGAAATAGCTCACGATTAGAAATAACAATGAAATAAATGAACAATTGGAAATAACGATGAATAATTAAAACATGCTTGAATCTTCCCACTTAATCTGCCACCTGGAGTGTAACAACCCGGGTTTTTTTTTTTTTCCCACTCTCATAGTACCGATACTCAACGAGCTCGATCAATTCATGTCAGTAAAATATCATCCATACGATAAACATTCCATTAAAGAAATAAAACTTACATAAACGTGCAATATTACATTTTCATAATTAAAGGTTCATATTAAAAACATACACATACATGGACATGAGTTTACATTCCTATCCTAATAGTAGGATTTACAAATTTCCACAAAAGAGTCTGATAAAAGTTATGCATTCAGTACATTGATTCATCCAAAACACATCTTAATTTAGAATGCATCTACGTGGTCCTTTGCAAAAGTAGGTTCCCGTGTATCGGGTTCCCTAGACCTCTCTTGAATGTGTCGTCCCTGCAGCAGTACAAATCATTTAAGGAAATGCAATTACTTAATGATAATATTAATAACAATGACCAAATGACTTGGCAGTTAAATGAAACGCTAGCAAATTATAATTTCTGCATAGACATATAGCAATCACTTGTACAGTTTATGGGAGCACCATTTTCTTTTTCGAGCAACATAATCTCTACTCCGACTATTCTCATAAGACATCCATTTCTGAGGTCAACCGTTCCTCCCCCCGTGATCCTTCTCTCTGGACGCCATTAGCCGAAGCTAAGCGTCCATTTGTTCCGGCCATCCTTTCGGATGCCATTAGCCGAAGCTAATCATTCGTTTGTTCCGTTTCGGCCATCCCTTTTGGATGCCATTAGCCGAGGCTAATCAATTGTTTGTTCCGGCCATCCTTTCGGATGCCATTAGCCGAGGCTAATCAATCCTTTGTTCCGGCCATCCTTTCGGATGCCATTAGCCGAGGCTAATCAATCGTTTGTTCCGGCCATCCTTTCGGATGCCATTAGCCGAGGCTAATCAATCCTTTGTCTGCATTTAAGCATTCAACAATCTAGTATAAACTCTATCGCATTCGGGTAGTATTCAATTTAAAACAATTTCTTACATATCATATGAAAAAGAGATGTCTAAATCACCTACCTGTTCTATCTCTGGGCTGTTCCTGTCTGGACGAAGGTTCAACCCCGACCGCGCCGCCTGCGACATCAATGTCATAAATCAGTATATTTGTATTTTCAATTCACATTTGTCACCATACTCATTTCAAAAGTTCATATGTTCACATTCAAGTGTTTCACCTCTTACACCATTACCCCATGAATTTGTTACTAGCATTTTAAGTAATTTCTGTATAGTTTATGGCAGAAATCGGCAGTGAAACTGGTTCGCTGCCAGCTGCCACATCGGCAACGGAAAACTGATTCGCAATAACTGGTTCGCGAGACTGATTCGCGAAAACTGATTCGCGCGGACTGATTCGCGAAAACTGATTCGCGCGGACTGATTCGCGACACTGATTCGCGAAAACTGATTCGCGCGGACTGATTCGTGACACGGATTCGCGAAAACTGATTCGCGCGGACTGATTCGCGACACTGATTCGCACGGACTGATTCGCGAAAACTGATTCGCGCGGACTGATTCGCGAAAACTGATTCGCGCGGACTGATTCGCGAAACTGATTCGCGTGGACTGATTCGCGAAAACTGATTCGCGTGGACTGATTCGCGAAAACTGATTCGCGCGGACTGATTCGCGAAACTGATTCGCGTGGACTGATTCGCGTGGACTGATTCGCGAAAACTGATTCGCGCGGACTGATTCGCGAAAACTGATTCGCGCGGACTGATTCGCGAAAACTGATTCGCGAAAACTGATTCGCGCGGACTGATTCGCGAAACGGATTCGCGAAAACTGATTCGCGTGGACTGATTCGCGAAAACTGATTTGCGCGGACTGATTCGCGAAAACTGATTCGCTGCCCGACATAGCTTCGGCAGCGAATCATACTGTGCTGAAAAACATACCATTCGGCAGCGAATGTTGATTCGCTGCAGCCGTTATAGCTTCGGCAGCGACATCACAATCCGCTGCGCTGCAAGGCACAATTCGGCAACCAAATCCTACAACAAAATCCTAACCGAAATACCCATAACTTCCCAGCACAACCACACAATTTATTCAATGCAACACATAATTCTCAGCAGAAAACACATACAATTTCCACTAGAAAACACACATTAAAATCATCCAATTCGGCACAAACTCCTTCAACGATTCACAACCGAAACACACATAACTTTGTGGCACAAACACACACTTTCCCAACAAAAGACACATGCAATTTCCAGAAAAACACACATTGAACCATAAAATTCGGCATGACACTTTTCAACAATTCACAATTGAATTTTCATTTTACTCATTTTTCATTATAATTTTTTTTTCTAAAGTTGGCCTCATGTATCTATATTTTCCTTGTTTCTTTTAGCTAAATTTCAGTTTCCTTCCAATTAGTTTACGTCTTGGGTCATCTTCCTTAGGGTTTTCTTCTTAAGTTTTTGTAGAGAAGAGGGAGGAAGGGGTTTCATGACCCATACCTTTGGATTTAACTAATTTTGAGGTATGTTTGACACTTCTCTTCCTCTTCCCTTGCTGTTTTTCTTCCCTCTTCTTTCCACTCCCGTTTTCTTCTTCTCCTTCTTCTTCTTCTTCTTCTTCTTCTTCTTCTTCTTTTTCTCTCCTACAAGTAACCCTCCAAATCTTCTCTCACAGACCCAATTTTTCCTTCACTCACTCATTCACAAAACACAATTTCTGGTTGCTTTTGGGTTGGTCTGGAATTTGCAGCTGAAGGGAGAAAAACGGGACCCTTTTTGCATATTTTTGGAAGAGAATGGTTCTCTCTCTCTCTCCTCTTTGTATTTATACTTCTCATGTAAAAAGGGGTTGTTTGGGATTGGTTTAGTTGTGTTCTTATTCTTGTTTGGTCTTACCTAAAACTGGTTTTATCCAATTCGCGAAACTGATTCGCGCGGACTGATTCGCGAAAACTGATTCGCGCGGACTGATTCGCGAAAACTGATTCGCGCGGACTGATTCGCGAAACTGATTCGCGAAAACTGATTCGCGAAACTGATTCGCGAAAACTGATTCGCGTGGACTGATTCGCGAAAACTGATTTGCGCGAACTGATTCGCGAAACTGATTCGCGCGAACTGATTCACGAAACTGATTCGCTGCCGATCACTAAACTAAGTCGGAACGGCGCGAAACTCACCCGGTTGATGCAATTCGCCATTTGCGGAAGAAGTCAGGGGCATAGCCGCTGATGTCTCCTGATTTTTGGCCAAATTCCAACATTTCGGCCCCGAAATTGTCGTTTTCATCATTTTTGGAAAATCTCGTTTCAACCATAACCCTTGATTTTAAGGGTCCGAATCGAATTTCATCAATTAATGTTTTATTCAGGGCTTTTAGACCTATCATATTCCAAATTTATCTCAAATTTTTCCATTTATGGTTCATTATCGTTGGTCGTAATCCTTTACGATTTTTCCATTGCGTCACCCAAGCGACAGCGAAAACTAAGTTAACCTTTAATATTTACATATATTTTTTTTTTCTCTCGGGTGTTTACATGGAGCATAATGCCATAACTACAATCTTTAACTTCCAATCGCATCATCCACAACTCCTATTTTTGAACAACCATCTTGTCAACGTCTCTGATACACTTTGATTACTTTGTCTTTGATTACATTTTCCAACTTCTTATCCACGTGGACCTGGTTCATAACAAAGCCTTAGAAAGCTTTTGAGAGGATAACTTTTAAAACATCTCAATATTGTGCTGGTATACCTCGTCTTAATCTTTGGAGTCCATATAACTAATTACTTCACTCTTTTCTTATCTAGTTTTCCACTTCTGTTTTTATTTTTTCCCCTTTTTGGGTGGAGATCAAGAGTGTGTTGGTGCTCATTTGACACCAAGTTGTCATCAGAAATAATCTGTGAATCCTCAGTGTAAAGTTTTACACGTGTTAAAATAGAAGGAAGAAGAAGAAGCTTGTAATGAAGCTCTTCAGTACATGTCTGATCATTCGCCACACCAGTGAAAACTTTGTCTTAAATATTTCCACGGTTATTTATTCATGTTTTGTCGTTGAAAATATTTGTAATTTTCTTCGCATCCTGTAAAATGCTGTTCAGGGTTCATTATACTGGTGCATCTTAGCCTCTGTGATGCAGGATTTTCAATTACAACACCTAAATATTATGGCTTACAACGTATGACAAATTTGAATAGGTTAGCCTCCATACCTTGTATATATATGCAAGCCACTTGAGTTGCTGGTCTACTTAACGAACTTAAAAAATTACCTTTAAGAAAAACAAAAATTCCAGGTCTACTGAAATTGTCCACACAACTCCTCCAATTAGGATCAAGCCAAATAGACATGGCTGTAGAGTTAGATTTCTCCTTCTTTATAAACTTTTCAGGTGCTGTTCGCATTGTCGTGCTTCTGTAGTTTCATATAATGGCTAACCCCATGATAACTTCAAGCGTACTGCAAAGATTTTGGATTAAAATCATCAGGGCTATATAATTAATGATATTCACTAGACTTAAACAAACCACTATTTATTTTTAATTTATTCGAAGATCATATGATGCTATAGAAACACATGTGTATTAGAAACATGACTTTTCTTGCACAAAATAAATGCCCTGGCTTATTCTGGTTGTTTCTGACTCTCGTCAAACGTTACGGTAGATTCTTGGATTATCAATGTTGGTTTGTGGTCCTCCTCCATCTGAGAGCCAACCACTCTCTAATACAAAAATCTTCGATGAACCTCCACTAGCCTTCTCAAGTGGAGAGTTAAGAGCATCCAACATAGCAAAAACAATAATAATTAAGGTATTGAAACTTTGTATCCTGTACTACAACAGATGGATCAGGTAAGGAAAGTGAGCATAATTAAGAGGAATTTGCATGTTTCTGGAGTAACTGAAGTACAGGTAAATGTTTACGAGTAATATCTATAGTGAGTAGGTAATGACATGGTCTTATCATGTATCCTCAACTCCTTTGATAAATCTATTTTTAACAGTTTAATTTATCATGCTTGCCCCATGATATATGGCTCGATCTTGAGTATCGTTTCTCTTAGAGCAACAATCCAAGGATCTTCAAATTGAAATGTGATATTGTTACTCTCCCCAAGGCTCCATGACTATCTATACATATTTACAACACTCATATGTCATTGGGATGAACTTGCCATCCTCACTCCCACGTCACAGTGCACTTGTGGTATCTTAAAAGAATTAACCCATATGCAAGACACTGAACGAGTTTTTTCAGTTTTTAATGGGTTTGCATGACTCGTATGCTTCGATTCGTAGCCAAATTTTTTCCATGGATCCTTCACCTCTTTTTAACAAAATTTAATGATTTTGCATCAAGAAGAAAGGCAACGCCTACTTCACATTCCCAATGTTCCTACTGAATCTGCTGCCATGGCGGTTCCTCGCACCTTCTCTCGTCATTTTGATAGCAAGGGACGAGGGCGTGGTTGTCCAAAATATAACTATCGTGACTGTGATGGTAACTGGAGAGCCCACAATCTCGTGGAACACTCGATAAAGTCTTTGGTTCCTTAAAAGTTGCAAATAGTGTCACTGGTTCTTCAACCTCTTATGAGATTACTATTCCTGGCCTCACAAGTAACCAATACAACCGACTCTTGGAATTTCTATCGCCCTCGAACTCCAACTCTGCCAACTTTGCCGGTAACCTTGTCTCTTGTAATTTTGTTTCCTTTTATAATCATGACTGAATTATTGATTCAGGTGTCTCCGATCATATGACTTCAAGATTTCATCTCTTGATAATACTCAACTTCTTAATCAACCATGTCCTATTACACTTCCAAATGATGACATTGTCTCTATCACTCATACTAACACATTGTGTATTTCTCCAGACATCTCTCTTCTTAATGTTTTATACGTGTCTTCATTCAAATTCAATTTATTATCCATCAACAAACTCACCACTACTCTCAATTGTGTTGCTATATTTTTTTCTTCTAACTTTTGTGTTTTTTAAGACCTATCAACAAGGAAGTTGATTGGAATGGGTGAAGTATGAGATAAATTTTACTGCTATAAACCTTTCTCTGCCTCAGTTTACATTCTCAATGCATTCCTGACTCTACTTTTTGGCATCAACATCTTGGCCACCCTTCTATTTGAACTATTCTGAAAACTTTAAATATTCCCAAATCACATTTGCCTTTTGATGTTTGTGCTAGAGCAAAACACACTCGTTTAACTTTTCTTTTGAATACAAATAAGAGCATATTGTGTTTTAATCAGATTTATTGTGATATATGAGGTGGTTATCCTACAACTTCACATCCAGGTGCCCATTATTTTTTTGATATTTGTGGATAATTACTCACACACTACATGGGTCTATGTAATACATATGAAATCTAAAACTTTTACTTGTCTTCCAATTTCTTATGCAATGGTTAAAAATCAATCTAATTACACTATTAAGCACGTGCATACTGATAACGGTAAAAAATTTCTATCCAATAAAATTCAAACTTTCTTTCATGACTATGAAATTTTTCACGGGCACACGTGTGTGGATACACCTCAACAAAATGACGTTGTTGAATGTAAACATCGCCACCTCCTAAATGTGGCCCGATGTTTATGTTTTCAAGCTAATCTTCCCATTTCATTTTGGGGTGAGTGCATTCTCACTGCCACTTATTTGATTAACCACACCCCTTCACCCAACCTTAATCATAAGTCTCCTTATGAACTCCTTTTTCAAAAACCACAATCATATACATATTTACAAGTATTCTCAACACTAACATCTTTTCCAGTTAGACATCAATAATGCTTTTTTCAATGGAGACCTTGATGAGGATGTTTATAAATTTCCTCCATCGGGCTATTGCACACAGGGGAGACTCGTATTTGTCATCTTTGAAAATCAATCTATGATCTCAAGCAAGCCTCTCACAATTAGTTCTCTAAATTATCATATGTTTTACTTACTGAAGGCTTCACCCAATCACAGACCGATCACTCTCTTTTCACTCGTCTTCGGGGACGATCTTTTACTCTCATACTATTTTGTTGATGTCATTCTTTTGACAGTTAATGATCTAAATGATATTAATAATTTCAAGGCCATGCTTGCTCAACAATTTAAACTTAAAGACCTTGGCAAACTGAAGTATTTCCTTGGTCTAGAAATTGCTCACTCTCCCACTGACATATTCCATAATCAATATAAATATGCTTTAGACATACTCACTGATAGAGATTATATTCGTGATCATCCTACTCCCTTTTCCATGGGTCAACATCTCAAGCTCAATAATACTGATGGTGATCTTCTCTCTGATCCAAGATCTTTTTGATGACTAGTAGGGCATTTGCTATATCTCACCATCACTCGTCCTGACATTGTGTTTTCAGTAAATCTTTATAGCCAATTTATGCATCAGCCCAGACAACCACATTATAATGTTGTTGTTCATGTTCTCCATTACATTAAGGCATCTCCAGGCCAAGGCTTATTCTTCCCTACTATCAACACTCTTTAGATCTCAGCCTATTCAAATTCGCACTGGGTTAGTTGCCTGCTTACTCCTCGCTCCACCACAGGTTTTTTCATTCAGCTAGGCACAAGTCCTATTTCCCTAAGAAGCAAACTTTGGTCTCTCATTTATCTGCTGAAGCTAAATATCGAGCTCTTGCTTCCACTACTTGTGAACTTACATGACTCAAAACTTTTTTACATGATCTTGGTGTTCACCATCCACGTTTGAGCATCTGCAATACATTAAGAAATAAGTTAATGTGGAATATTGATATATATTATATGAGTTTAGGCATGAATTTCTTGCAAATGTAGAAGTGTTCTTGATTGTGATGGTGTGCATGCATGTGTCTGTGGACGTGTTTGTGTGTGAGAGAGGAGGTCGGACTTGTTGTGTGCAAGTAACTCATTAGTAGCCCTGCAAGCAGAATCATGGAAATCAGTGAAGAGGTTTTATGAGATGCACAGGACTTAGCCATGGTTGAAAATATAAGTGAAACAACAGAATCAATAAGCTAGAGAGAGAGAGAGAGAGAGCGAGAGAGTAAAGCAACTCCAATGCCAACACTTTCTCTTGGCTATCCTTTTACAAAGACTAAGATTTTCACTGTCGTGGACGTGTTTTTTGTTCTTGTAGGTCCTATGATGTAATTTAAGAAAAATCCATAAAAGAAAAAGGTAAGGATTAGGAGCCTGTTTGGGAGGACGGTTGTGGTAGCTTTTCAAAGTGCTTTTCATGCCAAAATACATCCAAATAATGTTTTTTTATTTTTTAAAAATCATTTTTGACATTAGCACATCAAAATGATCTAAAAACACCAAAACATATTCATTTAAAATGAATTTTTTTTGAAAAGCTGCAGCGCGGCGGGTGAAACGCCGCGCCAAACAGCTTCTAGATATGAGTGATATAATTTCTGGGCTTGATAACATGTCGGTGACGGAAGGGAAGAGTGGTGGTAATGCTGCTGCTAGAATTGCTGAAGTAAAGGCGTGGCTTCTGTCGCAATTTGATGCGACAGGAGATAGAGGTTCCTGATTCCAATATACCCCACGCAGCATCGCTCATTTGTTTAATTTAGCTACTGTTTCGCAAGCACAAACTCAGGCTGCCAGCATTGTTGCGAATGATTTTCGCCAGAAAGCTGTGGAGCATCGTCCCCGAGGTCTTGTCATTGGATTTTACTGTTTGTCTACTTTTGTTTTGGTTTGGTTTGTTTCATTGGGTTTACGTTTTCTTGTTTTGGGTTTTGATTTTGATGTCTATGAAATATGATTGCTCGAGAATGATGATGGATTAATTTCTGTTAATTTCTTTTCCTCAGAGAAAACTTATCTGGAGTTAATATAATGACTAGTCTTTCGGTGTTGATTTCATGGCTGTAGTTGCAAGGATTATGGGGATACTAGAGAATATGGGGCTAGCTTAGGAGAGTTTGCCATCAAATGTGGTTTCCTCAGCCCAAGTTCTTGCAAATGTAGCAAACTTGTTGAATTAAGAGACACTGAACTAAGTAGGTGGGCTGTCATTCTAGCTGCTGAATTGCATTTCTGTTCTTGTCTTTTTGATGTTAGGATTCAAAAATGGAGAAATGAAAATAGTTTTCTTGTAGCAATGGGGGATATTTTGTTACAAGTTCTGTTCTGCAACAGATGCAAATCTCAAATCTTCCAGTCTATTTTTTTGGAGTGTTAATATGGTATAGTTGAGAATCTTGAGATCAGGAAAGAAAATACTGGTAGGTTGGCAACCAGAGAAACGGTTTTCAATTCATTGTTTGAATTGCTAATATGAATTGGATGATGCATATTATAATATATACGTTGATTACTATTTTTGTTACGGTAAAACATAATCAATTATTGAATCTACATCTTGAAATGAGTCTATATATATATATATATGTATGAATTGAAAGTTCCTCATTTGATTGATATCATGAGTTGAACTTTGAGATATTATTATGTTTGTTTGATTATGATATAAACCTATGGTGTGCCAGTTAGAGTGTTAGTCTTTATGCACATCATATCTAAAATTCTAGTTGGTCAGGGGAGTCACCAACTTGTATGAAGTGATCATCCCACAATACTAAAATAAAATTCGTATTCATAACTTTTTTTTTTGGGTGCATAATTTCATCAAATTCATGTTGATGTGATGGATAATTTGGGTAAAAACATGTAGAGTGCTTAGAGTTGAAATAATATTGCCTCCCTTAGTTCTTGAGTCGATGTTATAAGCAAACTATAAATTTAATTTCTATTAGGTGTATCACTTCTAGTAATCTTTAACCACACTTAAAACTTGGGAAGAGAATGTGTGGATGTATCTTTATCAAATTCTCAACCAAGGTGGCATTGTTATAAAAATAAAAATAAAAATTAAGTGTCAAAATTCAACTACATTTCATATTATTAATGCAAATAAACAAGATTAAACCAACGATAATTATCAAAACACTAAGACCAAGTCCTTTTGCTCTTTTATCGATATTTGTTTTTCTTTTCCCCCTTTCCACTATTCTTGAAATGAGCTCCCTCATTCAATTCTATTAGAAATGATTTTTTTAATACAATAATTGATTTTTTTTAAATCGATAAATTGAATTAAGACCTTTTTTAAAATATTTTAACAACAAATCCTTTTGCTCTTTTGTTTTATTTGTTTTCAAGCTCATCAACTTTTTATTTTGATTTTAGTTCGAATCTTAAGCACTTTGTAAAACCTTATGAAATCACAAATTCAAGATACATTGCCTAATTATATTATGTGACATATTTTATTTTATATCCTTTTGCACATATCTATGTCATTTGACCCACCTACTTTCATTTCTCTTGCACGGGCATTATATAAAAAATCATGCAACCTTGTACAACCAATAGTTAACTCATAGGTTAAAAAAATAAAATTAACATAACACATTGAATATTAGCTCTTTAAACTTACCTAATCATTTTATGGTTTTCCGACACTCTTTTCACAAGCATCTTGTTCCTCTCGATCATTCTACTATGATTCTTCCTTAATTAATTGCTTACACGAATTAGTTTTCATAATTTAAAAAACTAGTTACTCGAATTTAAGATTATTTATCTAATCTTAAACTTCCTTTACCAATCATCTATCATATATGTCCGTTCAGGTGGGTCATCAAATTTATCATCTATTATTTTTTGAACTCAAACTTATTCAACCTAAATTAATACCTTTAATTATTATCAGTTCCACACAAAATCTTTTTTTTCCTTCAAAATTTAACCTAATAAGAAAATTGACAGAATAATTGATACCCTTTAAATTGAGAAATTAATTGATACCCATCAGTATTTCATTGATGATTTGATACGTTAAAAACACTATTTATTTATTTATTTATTTATTTTTATCATTTTTTCCAAACGAAACTTTTGGTGAAGATTTTCTATTACATGTTCTGTAAGTAAACCAAGATAAGATATTTTCCGTTGCCTTTTGATTTTCAACTTTCTGTGGTGCACCAACACCGAGATGAGAAAGGTAAAGAGTATCCGGGAAAGTAAGCAGATGATCAAAGAAAATGACAGAGTACTGAAACCGTGTTGCGATTAATTTATTTTCCTTTTCATCTAACACCTACACTTGTCGATCCCAGGTTTGAAACGATTATATATAATGATTTTCCTTTTAACGATAGCACCATGAAGTTCACGAACAAGCATAAGGATTTAAAATAGCTGCCGATGTTGTTTTTTTTTATCTGAATTGGAATATATAATCGGCATCCACGTAACGAATGATGTAATCCCGTTGAATAAGGAAACGGGGTTCTAAATTCTTACCAGAAATCCTTAAAAAAATACTGTCAGGTGAGGTCCCCATTGTTAATTTCTTAATGAGCAAGCTGTTGCTTTCGAAGAAGCAAACTCTTTTGCATGGAATCTGTACAAGCTTACCTCTCTAATATCCGCATCTCAATTGTGTTGGTGATGGATTCTTTGTTGCCTCTGCCGGCCTCAAGGCTGTGGCAACATCTGGCAAAAACTTGCATGACTAATACAGTTCCTGAATCTAAGTAATTAGTTTTATATTTATGAATCATGATTGCAGAAAATTTGACATCAGGTTTTTTCTGGTTTTTTTGCAGAAGAATTTATTCGCTGCTTCATATATATATTACATGTAAGAAAAAAAGTTGGTAAGAGGTTTACCAGTTCTGTAGAATCTTGAGTGCTGGATTCCAAGGTTTGAAGCCGGAATGTAAAAATAAAAGTCAAAGCAGTTACAGACCACGACAAGGCTAGCTCTAACTTGTCTGAAGGTCAACTGCATACCAAAAAAGAGAGCAGCTGTGGTAGTCCCACGCAATTAATGAGATATTTGCGTAATTAAAGAATTAACGAATGATTAGCTTTAATCAAAGAATTTGATCACTATTTGGCTACCACGTAAGGCATATGTAGGTTGAACGTCATGGATTTACTCATCATGATTTTATATTGTACTTTCGATTTCTTCTGTGCTGCGTTGACATCCATTTACGAAATAAATTAACATGGAGGAAAGCAACGTGTTGTTTTTTGTGTTAATGGTCACAATTAACAGGTTGGTTATCAATGGCTAATCAAGACGAGTGCTGCCGCCGCTGCACTTCTCATTCTGAAGAATAATACAACCTGGCATCAGCCATGGAGGTTATGCACCATTTGTGTCTATGTATTGAATCTTTTATTTCTTGATGTTGGTAATTATTAATTTCCCTTGTTTTGCTACTACCTGTGGAGCAGAACAGGATAGTTTCATCTGAGAATACTCTACACGAGAACACAGCCAGTCTTGTTTGTGTTGAAAAATTGGAAAAAACTCCGATACCAATTATTGGAATGCAGAGGAATCTACTATTTCAATTGAAATATTCTAGTCCTGAGCTTAGAACAAAGAATTGTAGAGATCAAGGGGTAAAATCCAAGATCTATTTTTTATTATCGTCCCTCTAATTGTATTTATAAAAGAAATCAAGGCATTACAAGAACCCTAATCAAACACAAACTCCTACACTAAACTTATCATAGATAAGATTTAAACTAGAAGTAGAAAAGAACAATCAAAACACATTATTAAATAATAGAATTAAATAACTAACATTCATAAAAATTAGTGGATGGTAATAATTGTCAATGAAGTAGTTAAATGCAGAAAATCGATCGGCCATGAAAAAAAAACAAATTCATGCCCGGCCCCTAGATGATCTGGAGGGGAGGGGAATTGCATGACATTGAGATAAGTTATGAATTTTTATTGTCACCAACCCTTCGAGCTGTACTTATAATGTGATGTCTTCTGAAACGATCTCCAAAGTGGTCCATTAAATCGAATCTGTGCTGCGAAAAACATCACATAAACATCCATGTCCTTTTTTATTTTTTTATTTATTAGTTACAGGACTTTTGGATTGTGGACCACTATTAACAATGGCATTTCTCCAAAAAACATGGGGCACTTGCGCCCTCAGATGGACAAAAACAAGCACCCATGATATAATTAAAGCAGCAGCAGAAATCACACTCAGTTTTTTGTGTTTCTAGAGCATGAAGTGGATTAACTCTCAGAAATCGAACTAATCAGTGCTGCTGATCGAGTCCTGCTGACAAATGTTAAGGAACCATCTCATCTAAAAACTTAAGCTTGTAAGTGAGACACCATAATATGATTTATATTATTCTCTAACATACCCCTTCAAGTGAAAGCTCTTTGGGCTTGAAACTTGCACAGACTCACATCATCTTATGCTTGGTTTTTATCAAATAGAATGGGGGTGGTAAGATTCGAACTCGTGACCGCTGGGTCAACAAGGTTCTGATACCATGTTAAGAAATCATCCCACCTAAAAACTCAAGCTTATAGGTGAGGCCCCAGAATATAATTTATATTATTCTCTAACAACAAGGAAGGCACAAAAAGAGAACCTTGAGCGAGTTATTACCTAGGTGGGTTAAGGTTAGAACGATTGGCAGTTAATCTTCGAGTCATTGAAACTGAACTCAGTTCATGATTAGGTGATTAAATAATAGCGTTTGACCCTTTTTTGTTTACTATTATAATATGTATCTCATCATTTTTTATTCTTTGGACATTTAAAAACTCTCTCACACGATTCTCTGACCTTCGATTTTGCTCTTCTTTTGTCTTGTTTATAGCTTTTGTCACTGCACACACGCGCCGGCATATATATGTTTGTTTATATATATGTGTGTGCTAACTAGAGATGCGTACCTGTGTAGATCGAAAACTGAGACGACATACAGTAACCCTCTCATTTACAAACCTGTGGATCCATGAGATCTTAAGAGAAGAAAAACAAAAGAATCTGATAAAGGTTCACATTTCACTGCTTTGAGCAAGGCATAATAGTACAAAGACAGGAAGAGAATCGGACCGAGCTGAATCAAGAGTCTGCAGAAAGTGAGTTTCTTTCTTGCTTCATGCATCTCTTCTATTATTTTAATACAAGGCTTTTAGTATAATAAAATGTCTGATCTTGTTAGTTCTCCTTGAAACATGCATGGAAGGTTTTGATTTGCTTTGAAATGAACTTCAGAGTACAGTTGTAGTGCAAAGAAAGTAGCGAATCCTGGATTTTTCTCTTTTTTTTTCATGTTTCGTGCTGTACTTCTGTGTCTCAGGTGGAACCATTCCTAATTTGGAGTTCATATAGCGCAAGTTTCAAGCAAGTTGACTGTATGGATGAACACAGTTCCTCTTCCCCTAATTCTACGTTGGGGATCTTCTCAGGAAATTCCATGAACTGGGAACTCATGGATGAAATCTTGTATCAAGGGTGGGCCGAGAACGATGGAGAGTTCAGCTTTCTGCAGCAAGGTCCCTCCACCACTAATGTTCTATATGACCACCCTTCACTATATATGCCTTTTATGGGGTCTAATAATTTGAGTGTAGCCTCGAACCAGCAGGATTATTATCAGGAAGAAACAGAAAGGCATTGCCATGGAAATCCACCTCTAGATTATCCTAAAAGCATGGAACTTGTTCAGACTGAATCTCAGGTTGAGGATTCTGTGGTGACTTCCACATCTGTACTGCAATCCACAAGCTATCCAGTAGAAGCCGCCGGATTGGGTGTCGAATGGCAGATGGCGCCGAGGGTGATTCCAATGACTTCATGTTCCGTGAAGGAGAGAGCAATGCAAGTCGTTAGATACTTACAGAAATTTATCGAATATAAAGATAGTCTTATCCAGATTTGGCTGCCTATGGAGAAAGAAGGGAAAACAGTCCTCGCTACTATTGATCAGCCATACTTCGTCAATCCGAGCTGTAAGAGTCTTGCAAGCTATAGAAATGTTTCAACTGCCTATCACTTCCAAGTAGAACAGGATGCGAAACTTTCTGCTGGGTTTCCCGGTCGGGTTTTCTCGGAGAAGCTGCCTGAGTGGACTCCTGATGTATGTCTCTTCAGAAGTGAAGAATATCCGCGCAGGGATCATGCAGTGCAACATAACATTAAAGGGTCTCTCGCACTACCCTTTTTCAATCAAGGCAGTGAGACTTGCTTGGGAATTGTTGAGATTGTGACCACTACTCTGAAGATAAGCTATCGTCAGGAACTAGAAGACATCTGCAGAGCTCTCAAGGTTTGTTCGTTTCCCATGTATCTTGCAAAGGATTTCAACTAGCTAGCTATCAAGTTTATCAATGAGACTGTTGTTATATCATTTTATGTTATCATTTCAAATCCGTTGACTTGCATTGAACTTTCAGATTTTTGAATGATTGAAATGGCTTTCAAAAGTAACAATGGTTATCAATTTCTTTAAGCCTGTGAAATAAGCAGAGAACTTCGCTCATTTTCTGATATATATATGCACTGTTTCGCAGGCTGTTAATCTAAGAAGTTCTGAAGACTTCTGCTCGCCTAGTGCCAAGGTAAGTAGATAGGCCTTTTAGAGACGCTAGATTCAGGTTTCTGAAGTTTTTCGTATTCATAACTAAGATCACAACTGCTGTTCCTTTTATCACAGACTTTCAACGGATTGAATCAAGTTGCAGTGCCTGAGATAGCAGAGATTGTGCAATCTGTTTGCAAGGCATATAGATTACCCTTAGCTCTGACATGGGCTCTATGTGGCCGGCAAGGTAAAAGTGGACGCCAGCAGTTTTCTGAGAAGTTCGGCGCCTGTATTTCCACCGTGGATTCTGCTTGCTTTTTGGCCGATGGAGATTCTTCAGGTTTTCACATGGCGAGTTCTGAACAAAACATTATCCCCGGCCAAGGGATTGTGGGGAGAGCATTCACAGCAAAAAAACAATGTTTCGCGAAAGATATAACTTCCTTCAGGAAGAAAGATTATCCGCTGGCTCACCATGCTACGATATTTGGTCTTCATGCAGCCATGGCGATTCCCCTGAGAAGCATTTCTACCGGATCAGTTGAATTTGTGCTGGAGTTATTCTTGCCAAAAGATTGCAGAGACACCAAAGAGCAGAAGAGGATGTGGGATGCATTGCCTAGTGCCATACAACAGGTTTGCTGGAGTTTACAAGTTGTCATGGACAAGGAGCAGCTTGATAATGGAGAAAATCAGAGTTTTGGATCATCACTTTCGAAACAACCTCCATTGGATGAATCATCTTGGATTTCCCGCATGGTGGAGGCCCAAAAGAAGAGTAAAAGTTTCTGTGTCACCTGGGGCTATCCAAAAGAGCCTAAAGAAGAGTTCAAGATGATAACTCACTGGGATGACTCAGTGGCGGAATTAGACCATAAACAGGTGATTTCGGAGCTGGGAAAACTTCAGCAAAATTATAGACCCGCTAGCAATACTGAGGGTGATGGAGTTTCTTCTGCTTTCGGCAGACGACTCTCATTCGGCAGCAGAAAAACTGGTAAGAAGAGACGGACCAAGACAGATATCCAGACAATCAGCTTGGAAGTTCTTCGACAATACTTTGCAGGGAGCCTCAAGGATGCTGCTCAAAGCCTCAGCGGTATGCAAATATCCTATCACACATGAAATCACATTTGATATATATAAAGTAATGGCTAGCATTTCAGTTTTAGATTTCAGGCAACCTTTATTAAAGAATTATCATTACACAGACAAACATTCGCCGGAGACCAACTTGATATAATCTTCCAGAAACCTTTATTATCATTTTTGTTAGCTAATCAATGGTGTAATCACACAACTTGTTCTTATTGCAGTTTGCCCTACTACTCTCAAAAGAATATGCAGACAACACGGAATCACACGATGGCCTTCTCGAAAGATCAAGAAGGTTGACCATTCCTTACGAAAACTCCAGCAGGTGATCGACACAGTCCAAGGTGCAAAGGGTTCCATTCAAATTGAATCTTTCTACTCAGCCTTCCCAGAACTGAGCTGTGCAAAACTTTCAAGCCATGCTCCTTCTTCATCATTCAGGAGGAGTGACAGTTCAAAGCACTCAGATTCTCCGCCTGATGGTACTACCATTTCCGGCACTGCCTCAAAATCCCATTCCTCAACTTGCAGTAGGAGCTCTTGCTCAAGTAATTGCTGTTCTGCTCGGGCACAGCAGCATGTCGCCACCGCTATAACCGGCTCGAGCAATGGAAATGGAGCTTCACTCGCAGAAACCTCGAATGGGGTTTTAAAGAGGACTTGCAGTAGTGAATTGGCAGAACTGTATTCCTTAAATAACGAAGGAGAACCAGACTTTCTTTCAAGATCACATGCTCACAATACAGGGACAATCAGTGAGCAGATTCATCAAAGTGTGCTTGAAACTCCAGCACAGTTTGGCCAGAGTTTACGAGGAGGAGGTGTCTTCAGAGTTAAAGCCTGTTTTGGAGAAGAAAAGGTTACGTTATTCTTGCAACCAAACTGGGGTTTAAGGAACTTGCAACAAGAGATTGGAAAACGTTTCCAGATAGAAGATTTCACAGGCATTGGTCTCAAGTATATGGATGACGATGGGGAATGGATTCGTTTGACCTGTGATGGTGATCTTGAGGACTGCAAAGAGACACACAGATTCTGTCAAACCAACACTATCAAGATATCCCTTTACAAATATTCTCCTGCGTATGTTTGCCAAGAATCATGCTAAGGCTTCCATGGATCCTGCCCACCCCAAAGTATGATAAAAGGAAGAAGAAGTCGTATATATAAAAAAACAATTTTATTGATAATTCTCTATAAATTAATCAATTCTCTAGTAGCTTTAAAATCATAGTTTTTCAAGTAAAGATGAAAATCCAACCTCAACCCAAAATCATAGTGCTAGAAATTTTATTTTGAAAATGAATAAAATTCATTAATGCAAGTGAGAGATTGTTAATGAATATGTCATGCATTCAATCAATTGATTACTTGTAGCACTGTTTTTATTCATGTAAAACATGTTTATTATTAATAACGCTTTTTTTTATCTTTAATATTCATTTATACTTGATTAATGAATTTAAAGTAAAAATAAAATTTATGGGACAAAAAATATTTTACAAAAGAATATGTAAAGTTGATGTAATCATAAAATTCTTATTACATCAAAACATTGTTCATAAATATTTTTGGTTATTTTTTTTATTAAGATTGGATATTAATTAGAGTTAGTCAGACTGATACATATTATACTTCTTTCTTTATGAAAGAAATTAGTTGCTCTTGTACATCAATGTATAAATGATACTTAAAACTAATATGTAAGTACTTGTCAGATGACAAGTACATTGAAGTTAACTATTAGAAAATTTCAAATAAATAGATCGTCCATGTCTATAAAAAGGTCATCATGATAGTTGTATAAGTAATTCTTAGACTTGAGATGACCAAATTATTTTATATAGAGAGTGTTATGTTTTGATCTTATATATCATAATAATCCTAATTGAGAGTAATAAACATGATAATATCGAGCATAACATAAACTATACAAAGATAATTGAGTAGTTAAGAAAGTATTCATCACCCTAGGTGAATTAGAAAAAATATTCTATATATTTTTAAATAATATTGATTATGAAACCCTAGACTCAAATAGAATAAATTTTAAAAAGAGTTTCAATTTTTTTTTCAAATAATCAATGATTATATTATTGAGAACTAAAATGATTTGACAAAACAAAAATACTTCATGTTATAATATCTAAATCAAAACATTATTGATGAATGAATAATAATTATACTGAGAAACTTTTCAATGAAAGGTTATGTCATTTTTTTTAATTTTCTAATATTTAAAGGATCATGACATATTACTAAATATTAGACTTGGTTTTCAAATATAAGTCAAACATTTGTTGAATTGATAATAAATTAAAATTTTAATTTATTTAATATTATTTTATTTAGGATTGTGATTTTTATTTTGATGAACTTATTAGGAAACCTAATGGGTCACACATATAAAAATTATTGATCAGAAATTAAAATGAGATGATTCATCAAGGCTTAATTGTAAATAAATTTTAAAAATTGAGGGCTAGGATATAATTAATATAAGGAATTACAATTCTAGACCTAGAAACAATAAGTAAGGACTCCATTGAATACATTTTTAAAATTAGCCTAAGATAATATATGTGATAGTATTTAAGAAGAAAATTGATATTTTACTAATTATGAGGATTTTTTAGGTTTCTTTATATATAGAATGATATTTCAAGAATAGAATCTAATGAAAGTACAATACATGAACATAAAAAAAAAAAAAACAGAGAGAGAGAGAGCTAGAACTCTAATATATATCAATCATTATATATATTAAAAATATTTAAGATATTTATC
Organism: Salix arbutifolia; assembly: GCA_025169955.1. Taxonomy (NCBI): domain Eukaryota; kingdom Viridiplantae; phylum Streptophyta; class Magnoliopsida; order Malpighiales; family Salicaceae; genus Salix; species Salix arbutifolia. Next base: position 5,080,321 of record CM045917.1, on the reverse strand, counting down.
AATGATGGTTTGTGTGTATTATCGTTAGAAGTCATATATTTAGGATAAACTTAATCTTGAATAAGTATTAAAAGTTGAAAATAACATTTAATTTTCAGGTAATCTTCACATGAACTCTAAATAAATTTAGATCTATCTAACAAGATCATTTGAACTCTTTAAAAATTCTAAATTTACTATTTTTTTTTATGTGTATGTGTTTTAAGAAACTCAACACTTCTCTTCATACTAAATTATTACCTCGCGAGTAAACCCAAATTTTGATTTTTATTTATATATAGAAGTATCAGTTTGAGCATCATATAATTTATCATTTTGAGGTCAACACAAATTATAAAATTAAATAAAAAATTAAATCACCCTGATATATAATATATCATAAACTCAAACAAAAGATAAATTAAAAAATCTGCTCTCCCCAAAACATGGTTTTTCTCTCTTCAGAAATTATTTTTTTATACCCAAATTGAAACTAAAATTTAGCCCCGTTTGGCATTGCGATTGGAACTGCTTTTGGCCGAAATTTGAATTTTTTTTTTTTTACATTTTAAAGACCGGAGGTTTGGTGTTTTTAGATCATTTTGATGTGCTGATTTCAAAAATGATTTTTAAAAAATAAAAAAACATCATTTTGATATATTTCGGCACGATAAGCACTTTGAAAAGCTACCGCAATCGAACTCCTAAACAGGCACTTAGTGCTTTTTTTATACCTTTTTTTTCTTGAAAACTTAGTTATATTCTTTTCAAAAAGCCCTACAAAAATCCAAATTGAAGCTGATGAAGACCCTTAATTTATTTTCTTAAGAAGTATATAATAATGGAATATAAATACTCAATTTTTGTTCCCATTTATTAATTCAATTACGGTTTACAAACTTCTTCCAGCAGTGATGACTTCAGATTAACGTGTTGACCTCACCAGATCGTCATTCCTCCGTCACGTTAAGATCTCTGATTTCAAGCTGTCCTAATTCTAGTTTGTAACTAGTTACGTCATCAATCATGGAGTCCCTCTTCCAAGCCGACCAGGACGGCTTTTTTTATTTAATTTTTTTTTATATTCTTGGATCATAGGTGGGTCGTCGTTTACTGACGTATAGGATAAGAGATCAAAACCACGACGAACGAAAGACGACAGAAGAACAGAATCAGTGTAACTACTATTGTTTATGCGTTGACCTCACCAAATAAATAATAAAATAGGAAAATCTAATACGAACAAAACTAAATAATAAATATTAATAAACAATAAAACCTAGGATATTCATAGCCCGGTTTCCATTGTTATCTTTTACTCTCCATTGATTGGACATTAAAAAATATTGACTTCGTCATCCGCGAAATCATACGCAAGCATGTATTATTGTTGAATTGAGGGTACGTGGAAGGATGATCAAATGTTTTTCAATGCTCTCATTTTGATCTGATCGAATGATATATATTATTGAATTGAGTATAATTGTTAGCAACTCCTGAGACCTACTACTTAGAGCTTATTTGTTTCTGCGATTGTACCGTTATTTGCTCAAAATTTGAATTTTTTGGTGTTTTTAAATCATTTTGATGTGCTGATGTCAAAAATAATTTTTAAAAAATAAAAAAATATTATTTTGATGTATTTCTAAATAAAAAGCACTATAAAAAATAACCGCAACCGCACTCCCAAACATGCCCTTAATGGAGCTTGAGACGTACTTACTTTGTCATAAAATATGATTTATTTTTTAATTTTTTAAAAATTATTTTTAGTATTAAAATATCAAAATGATCCAAATAAAAAAAAATACCTAAAACAACAAATATTTTGTTTTTTCTAAAAATTATCCTACGTCATTTTATTTTTAAAAAATTAATTGTGTTTTTTTATATAAAAGATATTTTATATAAAAAAATTATCAAATGGATTAATACGTAAAGTGGGCTAAGTTTTTATAGATGCAAAGATATTTTGGAAATTATCTCATAATTAAACTAAGAGTTATTTACTTGACGATGAGAGAATAATTTAAGACATGCAATAAAAGTAAAAATAAATAGAGATATGCTAAGCAGCTGTCTGCATGCAAAAAGAAAGGGTATACATGAAATTAACTAGACTTAAGGAGTTCTTTGCCAAGCTCGTCGTTGATAATATTGGCCGTAATTAGGGTTCGATCATGATCATCCTTGGGCAGCATATGCCACCCAGGTTGAAACTCTAAGCCATCACCATGCATGTTCTAGCTCCTCCATGGAAGTTTAGTTTGGAAATTGAATGGTCCAGAAAGGATCGAGGCTAGCTTTCTTTTGGACCACCGTAACACACAGCAGTGCATTGATCACACTCTGCTGCTGAAGATCCATGTCGCCGTCGTCGTCTTCTTTTGATAGCTAGAGAGACTTTCTTTCTCTTACAGCCCTTGTTCGATCCGTGGTTAACAAGCAACCTCATCTCCTCTTGTTGCCCGGTCAGGTAAGGAATTTCATGGGCAACGATTTTTGGAGTTGCAATTTGGTTTTTGTGGAAGGGCCGGGGTAAATCGATCATAGAGTTTTTCAGCCTCCTGCAATTTCATTTGCATTTTTAACCCTATATTATCCTGCATTCATCATGTAATTGATCCTCTGTTTTTCTTCATATAAATATTCATCCAATTGATTTTCGCAGCTCATGATGTAGTTTCATTGGAAGACAAACGATAAAATGATAAAGATTGCTGTAGCTCATGAAGTAGTTTAAGCCCAGCAAGTCTTTCGCAAAAAGATGAAGAAATCAGTCAACTAATTTAAGGCTTTGAGCTTTCACAGTATTCAGGCAATACAGAATACATTATAACAGCAATGTGTTTTTATTCAGAGGGTTCCTTCAACAATTTCTTCTATTAATTCCTTCCTGGCAACTTTTATTGGCAGTGCAGAGTAGCCAAAGGCTGGCCAAGAAGAGAAGGCCTGTAGAAAGCATGGCTTTGTGCAATCTCGATGCGTTCCCGGGGATCATTCAATGTTTCATCCCTCAGTGCTTGCAGAATAGCTTGCGACGATTGCTCCCTGAATAACACAAATGAAATATTAATGACAGTAACGAAAGATTAAGAAAAAAAAAGTGTTGCAGAAAAGGAAGGTGTTTATCAGCTTTAACATGTAGCTCTGGTCTAGGAATGAGTTTTTCTACAAATTTCCAGAATGTATATACAATAAGAAAGCAAGATTCATGCACCTTCCAGCCATGGCTTCAAAAAATAAGTCATCTCTCTCGTAAAATAGAAAAAGATTTAAAATCTATCCAACTTGTTTTCGATGATAAAGTCGTACTGCAGTCTGAGATTACCTTATTATCAGTATTTTGTACAATGTTTTCAAGATCGGGCAGAGCTCAACAGGTGCAACAGGTTTCTTTTCATCAGGGTGTAACACGCTCAAGCTCGACTGGCTCAGGAGTTCGTAGAATGCTCCAACCGCCGAAACACCCTGCAATGAGAAAAAGTCAGCAGGCTCGGAACTTTTATACCCAGCTAGTATGGGATTGAGGAACAGAAAATCCATAAGTAGTACCACAATCTGAACACACAATATCTCTCAGAGAGAATGATTCTATCTCATAAAATTTGAAGATTCTGTGTCAGAATGATATTCAGTACCTGAATCATTCCTTTCCCACTGATGCTATCACCCATATCCAGGCTAATCTCTCCTTTGGCTAGCATTTGACCATACCATGCATTACGACCCTTCAACAAGGTTACATACGTGTCCGCCAGCAAAGGCCCTGCAAGCTTCTCAGGTTCTTCAGCCAATAGATGGGTAATAAATATCATCTCTGACGTACAATGTGCGAAGTAAACTGACTTGCTGGTAGCACTTTCATTAGTAAGGGCTGCTACCATCCCTGAAAAAATCAAAATGGGAAATTGAGTTTGCAGATGCAAAGCAAAAACTTAATGTTACAAGCATTTTTCATCCATCTTGCTTATTGTCTGTAATAACTGTGCAGACATATAGCGTGGTGTTCAGCATCATTTCTTTATTTTTTGGATTCGAGGAAATCCCATTCCAGAAAGCACATTTTGTGAGCCCGGGTAAGCGAGTAAAATCCCGGTTGTCCCAGGCTTTTACAAGAGATGCATGCCTTGACTCGAACTCGAGACCTGCTGTGCAGATCTCAAACCCTTTGTTATCACATCACGCCCTTTAAGGACGTGTTCAGCATCATGCTCAACGACAATTCACAACTGCTGAAACAATACATCTATCCCTAGCTTCCCATAACACAAATTTAGAGACACTACAGTAAATGCTCACCAACTGGTGCCTTCAACAATGCTTCTAGAAGGCAGTGTGCTTTGTATAGAGTTCTTTATATCTTTTGTGGAATGTGTAGTCTGTTTTCACAGGATTCTCTATGACTGCAAGCTAGGGTTTAGTAATATCACACTTGATTCTGTACATCAGAGAATTTAATGGTAGAATTAGAGTTACGGTGTGATATTATGGAATGTCCCAAACTATAATTCTAAGAAGGCATCACACAAATTTCATCAATTAACCGTGTTTTCGTATCCTTGAATCGATGACTAGAAATAATGACCAGTCAAGAACTGGCAACCTCTGGAGTCTGTCCATGCATCTAGAGGAGATATCTATTTGTGTAGAAATCGAGTTTAAAAACATTTTTGAATCAAGAAGAAAGTCAAAACTCACCAGCTCCGATGGCATAGACATTCTTCAGGCCACCCATGACTTCATGAGTGACAAGGTCACTGTTGTCCCATACAATGAAATGGGGCTGCCTTAGAAATTTAGCCAGAGGCTTTCTCCACTTGTCAGCTCCACATATTCGAGCATTAGCATATTCCTTGTTGTATATTTCTGAAGCAATATTTGGTCCACCAAGATAAAGTATGTTCTGCATCTGCACTCCAGCTACCAAGCATAAACCACGTAAAGATTAGGGCAAACTTTATTCTGAAGTGGCGAAAACACTGACAGAATGGACAGGAGGATACAGAATCACTGAAATTCCATGCTCTGAGGCCTTCGATTATAAGCATTATCAAATGATAGAAGAATTATTTGTCATACAATTGGATGGGAGGGACACTTGTATTTGAATAGAATCATCATTCATAACAGCGAAAGCTAGAGATGTAGTTTTGTAAAGTCGTAGACTCGAATGAATCTGCTGTTGAACTAGCTAATAAAGCTTTTGATCAAACAAGTAAAACCAGACAAAGAGGCATGGTGGGATCATAAAATTGCGAGAGATAATTAACAAAATGCTGCACTGTGATTTATGAATAAGAACACTTACTGGCTCTGTTAATCATCTGTGTAGGTGTGATTATATGAGGAACAGGCTCTAATGCAGCTTCTATACCCTTCGCCAGAGAGATTATGATGGGAGCTGTGATTCTCTCCTTCCAATATTGGCTAATCTCTTCAAAAACCTCGCGTGTCTCCGTGGAAGGAACGCCATTCACCACAATATCGGCGTCCCACACAGCCTCCTGCAAATTAGTCACGACCTTCAAAGGACAAAGCGGCGCATCAATCATGTTCAGGCAAAACCCATCTTTCAGAATCTCATCGGCAAATAGAGTCCGGTCGCCTAGCCTGGCCTCAACGTACTTCAAATATGCACATCGCCGGATCAGCCTCCTCAGCACATCCTCCCTCGAATTGATCACTTCAAAGAGATGCTCTGCGGTGGCTCTATCGACGGCCCTTCCAGGCCTTCTCCATATCCTGATCTGGACCTTCTCCCGGAACCGGCCATAACTATCCTGCAGCAAAGCTGCAAAAACACTCCCCCAAGCACCTGCTCCAACACCAACGATTCTCAGAGGATCGCCATCAGCCTTTCCTAGGAGGCTTCGAAGCTCATCGAGCTTCTCTTCCAGGCCATTACAATTTGGAGCAGACCACCCATTAGAAAAGGTATGATGATTCATTGTCTTCATACTTCCAACCATCTTCTGCCAGCTACCGTAAATTGACAAGATCAAATTCTGTCCAGTAGAAAAGGTATGCTCTAATGGGTGTCGATATTAAAATTTCATCAACTATACCAAATTTTAAAATCCTGGTATAGATTCTGATCTCACAACTCCAAACTCTCAAATCTTCCCTCGAAAATACCAAGTCCTGATTACCAAGTTGCCACCTTGCATTGAAAAAAGAAATCTTTATTGGTAGAGCTTATTACCTAAACCAGAACTAATTTTTCAGTCCTCTACTAGGATTTTCAAACCAACATTTTGAGATAACCTCTAATGATTTGACACAAAAGTCAAAAAACAAAAGAAGAGGTGGAAGAAATACACAAACCCTTCTTTCATCTACTTAATTAGTACATGACAAAATGAGAAAAATCAAACCCTAAAACTTTGTTTTGTCCGTCTGAGTTTGTTCATCTGCCCAACTATAAACTTTCAAAAAGAAAACAAATAAAGATAAAAAAAGAAGTCAAAAACACCGACATTATCTATTAACAACAACAAAGCATGTTCGGTTCCTACAAGTCATTAAGACCCACCAAAGTCTTGGAAGAAAAGAATTCAACTTGCATTTTTTGGAGGGAAATAAATCATGCATGAAAGAATGTGAACACCTTTTCCTTCTATCAAACCCTCTAATCACCCCTCCTTTAAGTTGAAAACTTCTCTTAGGATAACACATCTTACATTCGAGTTCTTTCACCTCAAGAACATCGTAAATCTTTATCATTTTTGCAGGAATTTAAGCACATGTTTATTTCTGTATCAAAATATATTTTTTAGTATTTTTAAATTATTTTAATGTCCTGATGTTGAAAATAAAACAATCGGTGATACACTGAGAAGAAGCTTTTCACTTCTTTGTTTCCTTATATATTCTGAAGTAATGAACCGAGAGGCTATGCAGTACTGGATACCTAACTTTTATGGCGCATTTATTGATGGGATTAATTACTCATACTTATTATGGACCCACTTATTGAATAACATATGAAACTCACATACGTCTCTCCTTCTCTCTCTCTCTCTCTCTCTCTATCATATGCATATTGCTGAAATTATTAAGAGACGTGCGAAACAATCTCTATTTCATGCTGTATTACCTTTCATCTTGTACAAAATCCATGTGAAAAAACAATGTTTTCCTCTCACATTTCACAAAAGTGTTTCTTCTTCTTCTTCTTTGTGGTCATCAGAATTTTGTTCTTGATTCTTTTGTGGAACAATTGAAAGCCAATTGGTTCAAATTGTTGATTAGGAGAAAGATGATCCAAGTGAAGAAAATAGATGGACGTCTTAAACATGAAACGCCAACTTTACTTCCTCTACTTCCTAATTGATTAACTTCCGGTCCTCGAAGATTTAGTTGTTCCTTGATTTTACAAGTGCATATTTTTATTATCATATAATCAAAGAAAGATTATATATATATATTTATTTATTTTTAGTGAAGAAAAAAAGTGCAGCTCTGCAGCGTAACACGGGTATTATCATTAGAATGCGTTATCACTTGGTGGCAATCCTCAACAATTTCAACCCTTGTCCAATAACACGGGCTCGTTAGTCAGAATGTTTGAAGCCTGAACCAGCAAACCGGCCCAGGTCCATAGATTTTGCAATATTAATTGAGATATTTTGTTACGTTTTTATTGGAATAATTAAGTGAAATACTAGTGGAATTTTTTAAGATACTTCAAAATCATTTGTTTTTTTTTTTTTTAATTCTTTCTAGCAGGATATCCGATGTGCTAAAGGAGGAACCGCCTTCAGAACTTTATTCTTTGTTATATTATGACTTCATTAGATCTATTATTCCTCGTTTAATTTAGAAAAGCATATTCGCGTTGATTATTACTAAAAAAGAAACCAAGTTTCGATACAAAAGGCTATCAAATCTTACAATGATGAAATATTTATCACACGATCAAGACCAAATATGATCCATGCACATACAATTCAAAATACATACAGGATTAGTGTAAGGTTTGAATTGTGAGCTGGTCAAATTATTCGGCGGATTAAGTTCAAAAATTAAAATGATATTGATTTGGTTAAAAAAACACTCTTGAAATTGACTTGATGAAGTCTCTCTCGGGTTTGATCGACTCAACTGAGTTGCAGGGTCGTTGGCAGCATGCTGTGCCATTGACAGGGAGCTTATAGAGGGAAAGGGAGGGAAGAGGGAGCATTACAGGACCATAAAAAATATTTCTCATTGAAAACTTGTTGAAGCTAAGTTCCCCTACCTGCAACATTTTCTTATCGCGGGCGTAGAGGTTTACAAGTCCTGAAATATATGCTGCTACACAAGGAACAGAGATTAGACCCACCTATACATACCCGGATCTGTTGAAATAATCAGTTGACCTAGAACCCAAATCCAAAAAATTGTATATACACAGTACCCTCTCGCTGGGTTTGCTTTTTTCTCAATGTTGCTCCGGTTTCTTCTATGGCAAGACTGACTGCAAAAGGTGGAATCAGAATACCTACTCTGAGATGAGCAACCAGGCAACCCAGCCCCTGAACAAGGTGACACAGCCGCGTCAATGGATTCAACCTTCTGGCTGCATCTTATTATCAAGCTCAAGTGTTTGCATATGTCGAAGCAAGATTGTTTGTAGGTGGATATTGGATCTGCGATGAGTCGATCGACGGTGTGGCAGTAAATGCTGGTTCAAGTTTCTCATTTACACTCTTCTTTGGCCTCTTAAACCGCTTGGGTCTCTGTGACTGTGGCTCAGAATTTGGAAAAGGATCATCCAGTTCATAGTCCATCGGTGTAGAATTTGATTCATTCTTCTGTGAATTCCTTGGCTTTGATGTGGTCTGCTTGTCAGAAGCAGCTTTCCTCTGCACAAGATATGTGCTTGTTAATAAAAACAGAGAGCAACAGATATACTATAACGTTGCATGGAAGTCAACTTTTGAATTCCGAAATATCAAAAACAAAAACAGCAGCTTCAGTAACTTTTTTTACCATCATCCACAAAGCACACCTTCACGGTCGATGCAAAAGAATATGTAGGGAAGAGTTTACCTCGAGATATCAAGGCTCTTGCATGCACCGACTCAAATTTTTCACAAACAATAAGGGTACTTGAGAATCCCTTCCTTTTCTTTTTCTTTTTTTCACATTTATTCAGAAGAGGAGGTTGTTCTTAAGGCTACTAAATGGTATATCTCCACAAAGTGGAGACAACAATAATGTTTGAAAATGTAACGCTAGAAGAGAAAATTTGGGGGTGAATCATAAAAATTTACTTAAAAGTCAAAATACCTTATTGCTATTGGGTGGTTTTAATTTCTCTGCATCGTCAGATTGTTCATTTCCAGGGGCCTGAGCAACAGTTTCTGTCAAATCTTCAAAAGTTGCATCCCCTTCTGCATCTACCCTTATTGCCTTTGTCGGTTTTTTCTTTTGTCTATCCCTGGCCTGAAAACAGAAATTGATAAGAAGATGACTGCATATTCTATAAGCAACTTGAATTTAAGGCTACTTCTATCTCTGTCGGTCACTTTCTAGCTCTTAAATTTACTTTTCCTTTCTGGTGAATGCTCTAAGGGCCAGTTTTGCAGGGAGAAAAAACAGCAAAAACTCTTATACCAGGAGAAAATTATCAGCAGCTTAACCAAGTTCTTGAAAAGAAACTTATAACAATACAGATATAAACCTCACCTGCAGTGGAATTTCTCTCAACTTCTGCTCCAACTGGGCATCATCCAGAAGCAAGGACACCACATCCTCAGGAGCCAGGAGATCATCCTGAACATGACCACCTGTCATAACAAGCTGCTGCACGGTATTTTTCTGACTTGCTCTTTGTAAAATCTTTTCCTCAACTGTCTCTTTACAAATGAGCCGGTAGACAGTGACCTACACCATGAAAGAGTTCAGTGTTATTCAGAACTCAAATAAAACTAAGCTAAGAATTATAGATATGGCCAGAATTAGAAAACACCATTGAGTGTGGATGCATAAAACACATTTGAGTAGAGGGTTGCTCTGTAAACAAGGATGAAAAAAAGAAAGAAAACAATCAGGAGAGAACTAACATCCTTCGTCTGACCCAGCCGATGTGCTCTATCCATTGCCTGTAAATCTAGTGTAGGATTCCAATCGCTTTCATAAAAGATAACAGTGTCTGCAGCTGTCAAATTAATACCCAACCCACCAGCTCTGGTACTTAGCAAGAAAACAAAAATATCATTCCTGCAAACCCCGATAGGAGAGAGAGAGAGAAAATTAGAACTCACAACATTTTGATTTCAAAATGAGAAAGCACCAATCAAGGAATGTTCTTCAAAATAGTCACCAGACAGCAAGGAAAATACCAACCTATGCTGGAAATCTCTGACCATGTCCCGGCGATCCATAATGGTGGAAGATCCATCAAGTCTAAGATATCTATATTTCCTATAATTCATGTAGTCCTGCAATTGCACGAGTTAGCTATGAAGCAGACTTTCTAAAACAATGGGACAGAAATATCACCTAATTGACCTGATCACAATTGAAAGTTGTAGCTCAAGCACAAATTACAATATTTAAAAGCAAAATGCAGAAAGGACAGACATGAGCAATAGATAACATGATATATATAGATATAGATATATTTGTGGCACTAAGAAGCTATTTCTGAACATGGAAATCCAAATAAATACTCAAGCCATCATTGAAGGCAACAATCACCACCAACCATTTTAAGACATAAACAGATCATATAATATGAAGTCTTGCTGCTGATTATTCTACACCATGTTCCAGCTGACAATTGCTTTTCTTAAAAATCAAGAGTATTGTATTTTTAGAGTGAATGTTGGATTACAGCAACACATGCCAGCCAATTATGTGGACAAAGCTAATCAAACATATAACCAATTTGGCTGAATTGGTACGGCTTCAGATTAACAGATAAAAAGAAATAACACAGCTGCATGACAAAATAGAAACAAAGTAAAAGGCTCACTATTTTCCAAATAAATCAACTCAACTATGCCTTAATCCCAAAATCAATGTTCTTTTACCATGATTATATTTTCTACAAGATCAACAGCAACCGACTTCTCATATGCCTATTAACCTTTCAACCAATATAGCAAATAACTGAAAAAACTAAAATACCTCAAGAATATTCAGCATTTTCGTCATTTGAGCAAACAATAGAACCCGGTGGTTTTCTGCTCGCAATCGTTTCAGTAATATATCAAGAGTTTGAAGTTTTCCAGAATCCTACATAATATACAAATACCATCCAAATATAAGCATTAGAAAATACAATTTCGAGTTGATTAAAAGGACTCAAGAATCAGAGAGGTTTGCACCGTGAGCAACTTTGCAGGGTCAAAGCTTTGCATGGGGGGACAAGAGCCAAAAATCTTGTGTGTCAACTGAAGGGCAGGTTGTGAAACAGGCAGTTCTGAATCAATCTCCTGAATCAAAGGATGAGGAGGGTCTGGCTTTCTAGGTCCATTAAATTTGGATGTGCGTGCAAACCCAGTTAACAACCTCTTAACCATGGGTTGGTGTAATTCTTCCATCATTTGGTAGGCAAAGTTTCTATCTGAGCAGTGGCCACCAATCTATCAACATGAGAAAAGCCAGTATATTAGTAATTTTTCAAAGGTCAACAATTCTTTGATGATAAACAGGGAGAAAGAGAGAGAGAAAGAGAGAGAGGAGACAATCTGAGAATGCGGATATACCGGTGGTGCTCTGGTCCGTGGGATGAATGTGTAAGTTGAGTGGAGAAGTTTGATGTTGGACAGAAGCCTGTCCTGATGAGAGTTAACTAGAGCTTCAAATGGAATATCAGCAGGGCCTGTTGCAATTTTCCTCCTTAGGATATTTGTCTCAGATCTTGATGGCATCAATAACATCCGTGTTACAGCTCTTACTTTATGTTTTTCAAGGTCATTGCTATGGTCACTTTCTATGTCTTTCATGAGCAAGTCTATGATTTCATCCAAAAATTGTCGGCCCCATCTCATAATAAAAAAAAACAGCCTCTCCATAAATGAACTAGTTGCCAAAAATGCAACCTCCGCTGGGGATAAATCCATCAGATGGGAAAAACCAAACGTCCCACTCTTATTAAGCAAGCTATCTGAGCTATTGTCCAGTGCAAATACAGATCGATACACATTTTCTGAGGAGAATATATTAAAATGCTTTTGAAATGACTCTCTGCCAAAACCACGCCCAATTGCAGAGCAAAGTACCTCAGAACTTCGGACAATCTCGTTGTGGATTACTTTTGGAATCTGGGTGGGAGAAGAATGTTAGTACCAACAAATATCATAGCTATTGCTTTGAAAAGGAAACTGTTGTTGTAAGCATTGGCACAGAGACTTTACTCTTTAACTTTTGCATTTGTTAAATACAATTTTTTTTCTAAAACAAACAAAACAACTCAAGAAAGTACCTTATATGTAATAGGATTTCGACCTCCTGAATAATGTATGTCCTCCAACTCCCCAAAAGGAGAGGGCAGGAAAGAATTAGGAATGTCTCCAAAATAAAAATATGTGATTCCCTCGTTCCTTTCAAACAACTCTGGATGGTTACAAACCTACCATCACACAAATAGACCATTCAATTTTTTTTGTAAAAAGACAATAAAATAGCATATTATTCAAATATTCACATAACATGATTGCATAATGTAAAATTCCAGAGTAGAATAGAGAAACCCCCAATAAATTAGTAGCCTACCTTTCTCAGCTGAATGACTATGTTCATGAGATTCATAATTTTCTTCTCATTAAGATGTCCACGACTGCTATCAAACAACTCAGCAAGAGATATCTTGTTCTTAATAGCTTGATAGAAAGCCTGTTGTCGAGAGCTCAACTTGCAGTGTACAGTAACTTCTGTTTTCCTAGTTAACTCAGAAACCACATCTTTCTTCACACGTCGCAGCATGAAAGGCTTCAGAATTGCATGCTGTCAACAAAAAATAAGTCAGATACCATGGGGGGGAAACAGCAGTACAAGTTCCAGAAAGGGTAAGAAGAGGTACTAGGAAGATCTTTCTTATGACTAAAAAAAGTCCACTGCATTGAATTCAATCAACACAGAATTCCTCTAACCAGCATACATAAAAAATTACTAAGTTACGTATGTTACTGAATGAAATCCATGGACACATTGGGAACACATGAAAAAAAAAAGAGAATTGCATTTACTTGCATCCGTACCTTCCTCTAAAACATCCAAAGCATCACATAAGACCCACTCTAGTTCACAAGAATTTGAAGGATCCATGAGGCAGTTCACTATTTTAGAACAGTTTGATATTGTTCATGTTTTGCATGATTCCTTAGCATGCTGCATCACACTCTTATGCTACAGAATTATGCACGATGCACATCTAAGAAACAATTTATTGATCATGCTGGCAATGGAAACCTACAAGAAGCAATAAATCATACTCACCAATCTGTTTAGCTGGTGCTCATTTAAAGTACCTCCATGTTCTGCATGGTTCTCAATTCTGATAACAAAATAGGAGTTCAATTTTAGGTATAGCATGTTCAAAAAGCAAGCATTGACTGCAGCATAGAAACATACCCTTTAGAAAACCACTCATTGAACTGTTCATGGCTGTCAAATAATGTGGGCATGATGAAATGTAGGAGGGCCCACAATTCTGCCATGTTATTCTGAACTGGTGTACCAGTCAGCAGCAGGCGATTACGACAATTAAAACTGAGCAATGTCTTCCATCTTATACTGTCAAAAGTATCCGGTCATCAGATGAGAGTAAAAGCATAGCATGTTTCTTCTCTCCTGTTATAAGCTTTGAAAGACAAAATCATACGAAGATTTCCCTTCAACATCAAGAAGAGTTTGAATGGAAGAAAAAGGCAAACTCATTCAAACATGGCATTGCTTATGAAACAATGAATAATCAGAAAATTATACTAAACGAACTCTGGTTGTAGAGTTGAGAACCTGTTGGAACTTTTAATAGCCTGGGCTTCATCTAATACCATATATTGCCATTTCACACGCCGAAAATACTTCTCATCAGACACTAGCAATTGATAGCTGGTAATGAGAATGTGAAAACCAGCCTCCCTGGCAAGAAAGAAAATGATTGGTTACTAAGACACAAAATGATCCCTGGTAATGAGAAAGTGTGGCAAATGCTTAATTTAGTGGCATGAGAAATAGAGCAAAAAATTGTTTGGATGAGGTATCTTAAAAGCTGGCTTAAGACACAAAATGGAGTGAACTACAAAAACGCTCCAAGGCTTAGTTTGTAGGACATTAGTTTAGAACCCAAAACTCTAATGCTTCCAAAGTGCATGCAGATGCGATTTTAATATGCATATTGGTTTTCTTATATTTGTTTATAGTCAAAAGAAGTTGATATTCCAATGGCCTTAACCTATTAAAAATAATGCAGAGGAGAATGCTACTTTGATACTCCTGTCTTGTGCCAGAACTCAGCCCATAAGTTCATAAAATTCCTAGTCACATTAGAAAAAACAAAACCCTATATGTTTCTAGAAATCCACTGGAAAAAAAATTTAGAAAGAAAAATTATGATGTGATCCTTGTAAGTTGTACCCCTTTTATTTTGATACACGTTAAACATATCCATGTATGTGATCCTCTCCATTGAACTACCCATTGATCTGTCTTTGTGAAAGCGATAAATAAGTGTTACAAGAAAGTTACCTTCGATAAAGGCGCTTTGGATTAATGTTTTTCCGAAGTACCATTCGCTCTTGAAGCCCACCCCAATATGGAAGGGTTTTCAAGTCAGGGCAGAAACGACTGATTTCATCAGCCCAGTTATTCAAGACAGAAGCAGGAGCAACAACCAGAAAAGGACCCCAGATATTTTTTTCCTATGAGCAGCAATTAAATTAGTATGAGACTAATAAGAAAAACATTATGAAATGTACCATGACTAGAATAATCACCTCGGCCAAATGAGCCAAGAATGCCATGGCTTGAATAGTCTTTCCAAGGCCCATCTCATCAGCAAGTATACCATTTAAGCCCTGAGACAACATGGACTTCTACGAGATGAGTAATGAATTCAATAGAAAATTTTATATGTACTGATGTAGAGTTTCTGTTACCTGCTCATAACAATTAACCAGCCACTGAAGACCCTTCAGCTGATACTCTTTAAGTCTTCCTTTAAACAACTCTGGTGTCTTAACTGTTGATGTAACAGGCATGGTGGAGCTGCAAGTAATAGTAATAATAATAAGCTCATTCAAATTATGGCAATGTTCAAAAAGAAGAAAATAAAAAAGAATCTTTCACAGCCTCTTACTACTAAGAAGAAAGGGCAACCTAAAAAAACTTACGGTGTCTGCAAATCAATGTTGCTAGATCCTGCAACTGAGGCATCAGGTATAGGTTCCTCAATATCAGCAGCTTCACGCAGCTTTGAACACTCAGTATCAAAAGCACTTGTAAACAATTTCTGCTTGGAGACCGCATCTTGAGCAGCTTTGAGAGCTTCTTTTCTCAATTCAGCATCCTCGGGATCTTCTTCAGGATCAGGCCCAGCTTCAGCGGTCCTAGAATCCATTACTTGATCATCTGTCTTTTCATCTTCAATTGGCAAAACTTCTGAGGGCTGTGAGTTCGGTTTGTTTGACATAAAATGACTGAATAGTTCTGTTTGTTGTATGAGAAAATTGAGCCTTTGCTGCTGTCTTTTTGCTTCCCTAAGCTCTTGTTCACGCTTCAAAGCTTCTGCAGCTTCTTTTTCCTCCTTTTTCCTCACCTCTGCCTGAAAGGAAAGGCATTTTCAATGTTGTAGACAGTTAGAGAAGCAATTAATAAATAACCAGAGAGAGAGAGAAAAGGCAAGGATGACTTTTGGAGAGCAGTTTTTCATTCTTGAAAGTTTATATCACAGAAAAATATTTGTCACTTCTTAGAATCAGATATGGCAGTAAACTGTCCCACTAGAACTCCCAAAAGTAAAAAAAAAAAAAACATCATATAATAACCAGGTTGTTTATTCACTTTCCACCAGCCCGCATCGCTAAAGATAGGAAGTCTTAGGTTAAAACGGTCAATCTGCATATATGTAAAATGGATTCCTGACAGGTTAAATTTGGAACAGTCTTGCTGTCAAAAAATGTCAGATGAAGCTACCGCTCTAAAGATTAAAGTCCACAGCCCATGCTGGCAAGCTCAAGACTTTTACTATCATACCAACCAATGACCCAAGATAAAAGCCATGTCAATTTCAGCACACACCTTTAAAACCTCCATGGACATTTTATCAGAAGCCACAAGGAAGAGATGAAAAAGTTTCCATGGGCGAATGTACTCTTATAACATGTTATATTTAGGAATCTTAATTGTGATGCAGCATTTACTGTAGAAGACCATTGTATGAAAGCATGATAAAAGTTCGGCAAGAAAACAAAAAGATACCATCTCCTTATCCACTCGCTTCCAAAACAGTAGCATGTCTCTAGCTAACTTCCTAGTGCGAATTGCAGCACCCTTCATTATTTTGAGTGATCTGCTAACCTTCAATTTGACCTGGAAAATAAAAGCAACAGTTGCTAAGATAAACAGAAGTGTCTATAAAGCTGAAATAAGGAGATCGTCCATAGATGAAAAATAAAAGAAAAAAACTGCAAAAACCACATGTTACTAAGAAAGCAACTATTACTAAGATGTACACGTGCCTCTCTTTGACAATTTTCTGAGAACCTCTTTGCATCAATTAGTTGCTTCCGATGAAATGTAGTGAAAATCCTATGATGCTTCGGTATATCTCTTCTGACAATGTTTACCCAAACTTTACCAATCTTCTCCATTTCCTCCCTCGCAATAACAGAAGGGTCTTTAATTATTTTTGGCTTCTTAGGAAGACTCCGCTCAATAATCTGCATCTCAGGAAAAGAGATAATAAAAAAAAATGCCATCAACAGCTCTGCATTGGAACTAAAAGACACTTATTCTCATAGCTTGCTCATAGTTCAGAATTGAGCACAAACCTCATACGTGTCTCCTTTCTCCAAAACTTTAACATAGTAAACCTGCATTACACCGCCCTCTGTCAAAATAGAGCGTTTTATATTTCCAGCTGCCCCCTCTGGGATTGAGGAATTCAATGCCTCTTCAGATATCTTGAGACTGAATTTCTCTGCGGAGTTAGAAGCTGCCACTGCCTTCAACCTTGCCTGAAGTGACTCATATTGTGACTGGGGCTCTCCCAACCCCACAAGGCTTCTAGGTCCAAACCTTTTATTAGTGGCTATCATTGCCGCCAAGGAACCCAAATCTAAGGTGCCTCTCAAGTAAGATTCCTCCACCCGCATCTCTGAGAAGCTTGGTAAGTTCAATGATGCCGCCAGCTTATCATAAGAGGGAGGTATCCTATAAGTGACACCATCCCCAATATCCAAATAAGGAGGTTCATAGTATATTCTGCAGCATATTTAAAAAAATTACCTTTCCGGGCAATAAAAAATGAATATAGCCATTAATGCAAGTATTAGAAAACTAATCCAATCCAATGCTCATAATGCTAAAACATACTTGGGTGTGAAATCTGGTTCATGATAGTCTCCACGTTTTGATGGTACAATGTCATTGACCCATTCAGATGTGGTTTCCATATCATATAAGCCCCCTCGCTGCTCACTTCCCAGCTTCCTAGTTTTAGAGCCACCCAAACTGCTCTTTGGAACAGGAATCCCCGTGCGGGTAGCAGGTGGTGCAGGACTTGACAAGGGATCCTTATACCTCCTCTTGTACTTCTGAATATGTTCTCCTAACATTGAGCGATAGTGTTCCTCAGTAATGCTTGCCCCCAAATATCCGTCTTCCTCCTCTCCCTCACTATTGTTATACCGCCTCTTTCTCTTCCCTGAACTCAATTCCCTCTCTGATAGATTCCCATTAACAAAATTTGCCATTGCTCCACCTGTACATAGCCAACCACATTGCACAAGCACATAAATACACTTCTCTTCAGCTCAATTCACCTCCAAAAATCACAGTTTTTCACAAACAATAGACTCATACAAACAATGAGTTTATAAAACTCAACAGTTATAAAGCGTATAGAAGAACAAAAATCGAACTAGTTCCATGTAATTCCAATCAAAATCCACAATAAAGCATTCAAAACAGTAAATAAAGTTACCTTGGCTACCTCTGCTCTCATCCTGACTACTATTCCCATAATAATCAAATTCATCATCTGGTTGTGGAACTCTGAAGTTCACCAAAGACTAAAAACAAACAACAAAAACCCACAATCCAAATCCACAAAATCAAACATTAACCAAATACACGAAGAAAATGCAAATTCAACAAATTTCAATAAACCCATCTACCCAAATCCCAAAATTAACTAGCTAATCCATTCTAAAAAAGCAAAAAGAGTAAGTAAGTTAAAAAAAAAAAAAAGAACCCAAATGAGAAACCAAAAACCCATGTGAACAAACCTCAAGATTGAACAAATTGGAGTAAGAAAGCGAGTCCTTGGCTTGTCTCCTGTTGTCCATGAAAACTTAGGCTTTTGAATTACATGCGGCAGACTTATGTTCTCTCTATGTTTTTTTAGATAGAGAAAAGAAAAAAATAAAATACGAAACCCTAATAGGAATTTTGTTATTAAGAGGAAGAAGAAGAAGTGAAGAGAGAAGAAAGATTAGGGGGGTGCGTAGGATAGTGAGCGAAAGAGAAGGACCGTGGGGGACACAGACGGTGTAGGAAGCATCGCGATGTGCTAACATGCGCCGAGTGGGTGCCATTTTGTTAACGTTTTTCTTTTTTATGTTTTTTTTCCTTTCTTTTTGTTTAATTTTAATTTTCGAATTAGTTTTCTTGGGCCTTCAAAGTCGAAGGAGATTGAAGAGATTATTCTCTGGAAACAGATGGGATAGGAGAGTGAGAGGTTTGGTTTTGATGCAGTTGACTGTAGATTAGAGGAGTCCTCATGTTTGTGGTACTTCTTACACGTGGCAAATAACACCTAGTCTGGGTAGGGATTTTAGAGTCCAGGGATTGTTTGTTTTCGTGTTTCGAATTATTTTTCACTTTTTTAATGTGTTTTTATAATTTTAATATATTAATATTAAAAATAAAAATTATTTTTCAAAGCTATTTTTTGCATTCCAAATACACACCAAGTATTGAAATAAAAAATATCAATTTATAATCAACTTTATTTAATTTCATGATGGTTTTTATAGTTAATACTAGTTAACTGCCTGCACTACGTTGCGGATCGAGCAAACAATTTTTATAACTGTTGAGATTAAAATATAATATTTATACATGTAAAGTTTGATATAATGAAACAGATCAACATACTCTATTATAACAACAGCAACATCGAAGTTTTAACATCTAAAATTATTACTACTATTACTCCCAAAACAATAAAAATTATTAAATTACCCTGAGAAAAAAAAACAAAATATTTAACAAAAGAGTAAGTAAGAACAAAAACTAAAATTATTATTTTTATTGCGTTAATAATGAAAAAAACAAATATAAATCAAATACCAAAAAAAGCCTAAAAACTTTAACAAAAAATAAAATAAATGATAAAACAAACATAAAAATTATCATATGAAAAAAATAATTTGACTTAAAAATAAAATAAAAACTAATAAAAAAACTAAAAGAAATAATAAAGAGGAAAAAAATATCAATTTTCAAATAATCAAAAACACAAACTAAAATTTAAGAACTAATTTTTCAAAACAAATACTACCTCAACAAAAGAGAAAATATAAAAAATTATTTGATTACCCCATGAAAAAAACTCAACAACATTAACAAAAGAGTAACCAAGAAAAAAACTAAAATTATTATTATTATTATCATTATTGTGTTAATAATGAAAAAAAACAAAAATAAATGAAATACTAAAAAAATCCTAAAAACTTTAACAAAAGATCAAACAAAGAAATAAAATAAATAATTAAATAAAAATTATCTGGTGAAAAAAAATCATTTGACTTGAAAATATAAAAAAACGAATAAAAAAACTAAAATAGAGAACAAAGAGAAAAAAACAAAACAGAAATATCAATTTTCAAATGATTATAGACACAAACTAAAATTTAAAAGCTAATTTTTTTAAAAAAAATATGACCTCAACAAATAAGAAAATAATAAAAATTAAAAATCAAAGCTAAGAGCACACTTATATATATATATATATAGACAAAAATAGAAATTATTCCGGAAATATAAAAAAAAAAGGATTAAAATTAAAAGTATAAGGGCCAAAATAAAAATCAAATATATTACCAATTTCAATCAAAGGACAAAATTGAAAAAA
Organism: Salix arbutifolia; assembly: GCA_025169955.1. Taxonomy (NCBI): domain Eukaryota; kingdom Viridiplantae; phylum Streptophyta; class Magnoliopsida; order Malpighiales; family Salicaceae; genus Salix; species Salix arbutifolia. Next base: position 5,060,046 of record CM045917.1, on the reverse strand, counting down.
TCAAAATTTTTGTACTGAATATACTAAGGTATTTAAACTCAATCCGGAAATTAAAAAAAAGAGGACTGAAGTGAAACCTAAATATATAATTAATTTCAATTGAATGACCCAATTGAAATAAATCCAAACTTATATAACAGAAATTAGGACCATACAAAAAATTAAAAGCGCAGGGACTAAAGTGAACAAACCATAAAATCAGGGGCCTCTCCTGTACTTTAGTGTGCAGGATAGAGAAAAAAAGAAAAAAAAACATTCAACCAGCCCCCGTCACGACTCTAACCACCTTTTGCTAAAACGCACTACATCATGAGGAAGACCACATGGAGGAGCATCGGAGGAGATGCTAGAAGCTCATTTTCACCTGTCATAGGACACCACACGCGCCGCCCGAAGCAGGCATGAGGCCGAACACCAACGTCCGCATGTGGCACATGCGCGCACAATTTTCGATAAATAATAAATTAAAAATGTGGTCAATTACCGGAACACTCCTACAATCAATTTTTCAATTTTATCTTATTTGGGGTACATTAGTATTTAGTCATTTTCAAAAATGGGAAATACTAGTGGTACCCCTCCTGACCAAAATTGTGTTTTGTCTTATATAGGGGTAGATTAGTATTTAGCCATTTTAAAAAATTGTGAAATTCCTGTGAAACCCCTTAGTGTTAAACCTGTTTTTTATCTTTTTCGAGGGACATGAATGTTATTTTATTGTGCAAAAAAATATAAAAAAATCAATAAACCGATGAACCAACCGACCCAAAAACCGAACCAACCCAAAAATACACTATTACAATCCACAGTGTTTTCACTCACAATAAACAATGAAACATTGATCTCTTTTAGTATATTTTATAATAATATTTAATAAATAATAAATAGAGTATTAATATTATTTGCTTCAACCATATAATTTGAGATTCAACCAAACCAATCATAATATATATATTGAGAGAAGGGATCAATGATCTCATTCGATTAACCAAATGAGAATATGTTTTCATTTTGTATTTTAAAAAAGGTTTTTGAAATAAATTAAAGAAAAAGAATATTTGCTTCTAATTAAATTTCATTAACTTACAACCCAAAACTTCTCATTACATGAAAAATATGGAATGGTAGGAAGTACACAAGAACTTAATGACAACTTGGTTGTTCCTATCACAACAAGTCCTAATAGACATATTATGGGTTGTAAGTTAATGAGGTGAAACTAGTAATTAACTAACATAAGTTCAAAAATAAAATAAAATCATAAACAATGTCTAACATGCCAAAAAAACCTAAATTAAAAATAATTATTACACAATAAATAAATATATAAATCACGATGATAAAAAATAAAATTTCATGCTAAAACTCCTCTATATAGCATGAATCTCTATTTTTTTACAAATTCTTGGTAAATTGCAATCTTAATTCAAAACACATCGTTCTCCCTCGTATAGATGAATTACTGATTGTTCTATATATGCTTGGAAAGCTTGAGATGTCTAGTTTCCATCTCAACTATAATCACAACAAAAGTCTATATACAGCTCCATATGTGTCGCAAGCAGTACACGAAGGTCTGATTTGATAAATTTGAAAATATTCATCATAAATTTAGTAACTTTAACTCTATAAAATAATATGTTTTTGAACTCCATTTGACCTGTTTCCAGTGGTTTTCTATAAAATTTCAGTTAGATCTGATGTACATATTGAGAGTTATGTTCGTTCTCACAAAACTAATCAACAATTATTTGAAGATCAGGTTCAGATCTGATTTGATTCTTATCATAAATTTAGTTAACTCATAAAATCAAAATGAGTTTATCGAATTTTGCATGAGTCAAGTTTGATTTTACTAGTTGTTAAGTTTTTGGTCCAATTTTGCACGTTAAATACATGTTGACTCTAAAATTATATGATTCTATAAGTTAACCCATGATCTTGACAACAATATTTGCATACTTACAAGCATCCGATTATCAAATTACCCTATTATACTAAAACAAATGGAAAATTATATGAATAGTGAAACTTTTTTTTTTCTTGTTTTGCTTTTATATTTCCTTTTCAATCACATCCATTTATAGCCTAATTAGATAAAAATAGTTTTGGAATTTTGGTAAAAATAATAAATTAAACATTAGAAGATTTAAAAAATACGGTGGAAAATATATTACTAAACCAAAATTTGCAATATTTTTTATTTTGACAAAGAAAATTATTTTGTTTAATTTTTAGTATGGGTTAGAGAGTAGAGAGAGAAAGCCACTAAAAAAGATAAAATTATTAATTCTCATGATTTTAGAAACTAATACAGCTAAGCTTGGTATCAAAGGGTTCCATATGATGATAATTTTTTTTAATGATGATAGTGTTTTTCTCTTAACATGGCGAGATAGGTAGACTAGGTTTGATTTTGATTGTTGATGTTTGGTTAATTTGTGTTTTTGTTGATAGGTGGTTTATATTGATTTTTAGGTGATTTTAGATAAAATAAGTTGAAAAATATTTTTCAACCTAAAAAAAACACTTTCAATTTCCCCGTCACGAAACTAATCACTAGAGTGGATGTCAAATTTTGTATTGGCTATAAACAGGCTACACGTCGCTTATATATATACTAGTCACTAACTCGTGTCTCGTCGCGACCAAAACTATATTTTTTAATGCAAAAATAATTAATTATATGAGATTTTTATTATAATATAAATTTGGAAAAAATAATAAATCTGTGAAGAATTCTTGTGAAGTCAAAGTTTCTTATCAAATATTTTGAATTTTAAATCAATATAAATTTATTTGTTTATTAAATTTCATTGAAATTAACAAAATAAAATTATCATCATCATTACAAAAAACAAAAAGATTCGGATACCTGAATTATCAATTCACTGTTTTAGAATTAGTTTATTTTATAATCTAATTTAAATTAAACACAAAAAAATATAAATTGTGAAAACACATCCAATAATCTAATAAATTAATTTTGTACCTAAAAAAAAACCTTCACTGATAATCCATCTCTACGTTACCATCATTATCATGACTATAACAATTAAAATATTATTAATATTATTTCCCAAACAAGTACAATTATTAAATTGCCCTAAAAACTAAAAAGAAAAATATTTTTACAAAAAAAAACAAAACATAATCACTAAAATTATTATTATTGCAAAAATAATGAAATCATAAAATCATCTGACCCGAAAAATAAAAATAAAGAAAACACAAAAAAAGAACAAAGGAAAAAAAAGAAATATTAATTTTAAAATGATCACTAATATAAATTAAAATTTGAGGATTGAACTGAATAAAAATAAAACTTCAATAAAAAATAAAATGAAAAAAAATAAAAATAAAAACTAAAAGCCTAGTGCATAAATACGGGTAAAAAATAAACATTGCTTAAGAAAGACCGGAAAAAAAGGAATTAATATCAAATAAAAAATTCATAGAATAAGGGATAAAGAGAAAAATAAAATATATAATTAATTTCAATCGAATGACAAAATTAAAATAAATAAAAAGCTTGGGACCAAAACAAATAAAGGTATTTTTTTTTTAAATTGCAATGTAATTTTGTTGAAAAATTAAAGAATAAGGACCAAAATGAAAAGTAATATATATGATCAATTTCAATTGGAAGACATAATTAAATCTATATAAAACTTGCATGTCAAAAAAATTAAAGGAACTAAAAACAAATCAAAAATCAAAAGAATAAGGACATAATTGAAAACCAACATATATAATCAATTTCAATTGAAGGGCACAATTGAACATAATCAAAATTTCAATTGAAGAAATCAGGAATAAAATGAAATCAAAAGATGACGGACTAAACTAAAACAATCTCAAACATAAAGGACTTACATATAATTTCTGGCGACATGAGAGAGAAAAGGGAGGGGGGGAAATTGTTCATCAGCGATTTACCAACCACCTTTGACCAACACGCGTCGCACCTGGAGGCAGAGGACATGGCAACGCACCAACTGACATGGCGAAGGGGCAATTTACACCGCCCTAAAACATCGCACGCGCCACATGAATGGCGTGTGCAGGTGAAACACTCCAGGCACGTCCATACGGCGCGGGTGCAGTGTTTCAAAAAAATAAATGATAAAAAATAGTAAATTATTTATACACCGCTAGACCTAGTGATAATCACAAAAAAACTAGAGGTGGAAGTACCACGCTACTCCGGGTTTCAGGCTTTTTTTTGTCTTTTTCAGGGGTTATGTTCGTATTTGCACTGCACACAAATACATGAAAAACCAAAAGCATCCCCATTGTTTCTCGTCCTTTTGTCAACACCCAAAGCTAAAATAGTAGTTTTATTGTGCAAAGAAATTGGAAATACCATCCATGTCCCAAGAAAATGTCAAAAATACCCTGGTTCAGGGAGTTAAATATTTCATCCTTGGGGTAAAATATTAATTTGACTATTTGAATCTATAGTAATCTGTGCCTATGTAGATAGTGAAAACCCATGACTTTTATCTTCTAAGTAATAAATATTAATTGATACATTCATAAATGAGCAAATCGTTGTGTAAGCAAACATGTTAACGTAGAATAATAAAATGATCTATTGTGCCTTTTTCTTTGTTAAAATAAAAGGACTACAACCTTCAAAAAGAAAAAGAAAAAAACTAGTAACTTTAAAGTCTCTTATGGTGCCACACTTTTTTATTATTATTAACGTGAGTATTCAGGTCAGTTTGCGCGCACCTCGACTAATTCTACGGTTTCTAAAGTGAACGACCATGCAAGCCTCTAGTGACTATCATATTAGCAATTATAGGATGAGAAAACCCTTTAATCTCAAATTTTTACCATTGAATCACCAATAAGTAGAAGACATTTACGTGTGAAAACCTTGTCAAATAGCCTTTCATGTTCATCAAAAAATTATAATCTCCCCCACATCATCACTTAATAGTCACATCTTATATATCATAACCACGCTAATTACATACATTTGAAATTTAACTTGATTGTAATAATTTTTAACATCTATATATATTATTTTAATTTATATATATGTATATATATATATATATATATAAGTTACAAAGTACAACTATTTCATACTTTATTATCTCATTTATGTGAGGTTTGAATTTATGCCGTACTGAAAAAAATACGTTAAATTTTAAGCTTGGAAAGACATGTAAGACAAGGGACCCTCTAAATGCATGGAGCATGAAAGATGTAACGTTATTTATGGAATGTATCGTTAGTCTAATTAACTATCAATATTTATATTTTAAATGAATGTTTGGAGTCGTGGTTCAACTTGTGGTTGCATTGAACCGTATCTCTAAACACAACAATAACCAAACGGGACCCTAATTTTTTATTATGAATCCCACCAAAAAGTTAAATGTCAACCGCAGCTACAAAAGCAGCAGAGAGCTGCTTTTGCAATTGCAACGTAGCACACTCATCTCTTCATCTCTTATTCTCTTCTTTCTCATCTTTGCATCTCTTCTCCCTCACCTCCTCCACACACACGTAGGCATCGTCTTCTCCCTTACCTCCCAGCCTTCTCCCTCACCTCCCTCTCCCCCTGGTTCTGTTTTTTGATCCACTTCTTGGTGTTGTTTTGAGTGTAAAGAAGCTGTGTTTTAATGTCTTGTTCCTTTACATCAATATTTTTTCTTGCTTTTTTTCAGTTACTGTCTGTCTCAGAATCAGCACTAGCTGAACAACTCAATTTCAAATATCAACATTTGTAGTTTCTCACTTATAATGTTTAAGTATATCCGAGCCAAGGTTAGTTTCTGGAGGATTGCATTTCGAGTTGTCCAAAGACATACAGAGTTTAAGGAGGCACATGTCAAATGGTTTGTGGTTTTTGTTTATAGTAGAAGACAAAAAGTGGTCAGTAAAGATTCTTACGATGGATGTAACATGTCTTCCAACACTGGCAAAATGGAGAAACAGTTTCAAAACAAAGACAAACACTTTCAAGAACTGTTTAAGTTAATTTACTTCAATTATTTCAAACATTTTATTATTATAATTATTAATAAATATGCGAAATTATTCCAACAAAATATTTATATATATATGTATATAACATGTGTACTTTTAATTAATTTCACAAGTTGATAACAATATGAAAAACATGGTAACCAAACACACGAAACTATTTTTTTATTAAACTCAAACTCAACTACAGTTTTAACCAAACAATTATATTTCAGTTTCGAATCATAGCTAAAAACACTTTTCATGAAACTGTTTTTTATTTTCCTTAACCACAACAACAACAACAAACCGGCTATCAATAAATGGGTTCATATGAATTGAAACCCATGGGTCCAAAATGAATCATTGATTTATCTATAAGGACCAAAATATAGTTTATCGCCTCTAGTTTAAAAATCAAAATGAGAAGAATTAAAAAGGGCAAGAGAGCAAACCGATCAAGGTTATGTTGCAATTGCTCTTTGTTCTCCTCTGTTAAAGGAGATCTCTCTCGGACTATTTCTTTGCAAAAAAACCATCCAACTGTAATTACTTATATTTTCATCTCAACGTTTAAAATTTGTTTTAATCATCATAGTTTTTTTAATTACTTATATTCTGGTCTCAACGTTTAATATTTGGTGCAATTATTATTTATAAAAAAACAGACATAGAAGAAAAATGTTTTCTAACTCAAGCAGTCATTCATTATTATAAAGATTGACCATCTCTCTTGTGATGAACATTACAGAATAATTATGGAGATGAAACATAGATAATGCTATATATATATATATATGTATATATATATTACTCAAGCAATTACAGGTTGAGCAATAAGATAAACAAGGAACCATCTTATTTAAAAGTTTAAACTGTTTAGTGAGGTCTAGAATATTATTTATATTATTCTTTAACACACCTCATCAAGTGAAAGTCTCATGGATTTGAAACTTGCACACAAACCCACACTATATTGTGCTTGATTTTAATCAAATAGAATGGGAGTGATGAGATTTGAACTCGTGATCGCTAAGTTAACAAGGTCTTAATACCATATTAAAAAACCATCTCACCTAAAAACTTAAACTGTTAGTTGAGGCCTCAGAATATCATTTATATTATTATTTAATACATCCTCTAAAGTGAAAGTCATTTAAACTTGAAACTTGCACACAAGTTCATATTATATTGTGCTTGATTTTATATTATATGTTTATAGTGCAACAATATTGAGTTGTTCTATGGGACCGAACCTTTCTTTTTCAGGAAACTATTATTAATTAAGAATGTGGAAATACAGATATATTGTATGGTAGGCAATTTTCAAAATTCATTAAATGCATGTATATTATGCAGTAAAATTAATATCATATATGCCAAAATATTTCTAATTATGAGGGTATTTAATTTGTTATTTTAATTTCCAGATCAAGTTTTGCTTAGGGAAATTGCCGGCTATCATTTTAATTTCTATAATCAATTACTTTTCCCATTTTGTAATAGAATTTATTGCAAGCATATTTAGAATCCCCCTATAAAGTAGAAATGGTTTAATATGCTCGATTAATATAATTTATTTCTATATTAATATTAAATTTTCTTAAGAATAAATTATTCTGACCTTATATAGTCATAATAACAATAACAATAACAATGATTTGGAATATATATATATATATATATATATATATATATATTTAAGAGGAATTTAATATGAACTGACAAAATTTGATTAAAAAAATATTAGAATAAATTATAATATTATATAGTTTAGATGGTTTCAAAATTAGAGCCCTGGTTTTCAAAATAATTGGGCTGAAACCGTGTGTGACCCATTGCCACCGTTGCAAATTGAATCTGACTACTTCTACCGACGCGATTCCTCGAGAGCGTAGCCAACCTCGTTTGTCATATCATATCGCCGTTTACAGGTGGCCATGTAGAAACAAGCTATTGCTTCGCGGAAGTGACGCCGACGGCTATGCGTCGGAGGTGATGACACGTGGCCCAATTATGCCTTTTTTTAAATCAAATCTACACTCTTAACCTATCATCCTTTGTAATTAATTGACTTTTATCTATAATCGGTTTGTGTTTTTGAAACGCAGTGACAAACAAGGGTAATTGAATAAAGTTATGTTTTCTTTCTATTTTTTTTAATTTCAACTACATCTTTTAATATTAGATTTATTGAGAATTAAACTTTATAATTTTTCTCAATTTACTTCTTATAAGGTTTTATGACATGAAATGCAGTTTGATGAGTTGATTCGAGTTTTTTATACTTCATTTCTTATTCTTTTTTTTTAAAATCTCAAATTCATCATTAAACATTCAGTTGATAGAGAATTAAGTTTTATAATTTGCTTAAGTTTGTTTTTTATAAGGTTATATTCATCTCACGACTTGAGTCACAAGTTTAGTTAGTTAACTTAGGTTCACTCATGTTGTTTTTTTAATATTTTTTCAATATAATATTTACTCAATCTCATCTTTCAACTCTAGGTTAATTGATAATTGAGATTCATTATTTATTTCATTTGCTTTTTATTCGGTTATCGTGGATTTGGTTGGTTAACCACAGTTTACTCGAGTTATTTTTTTATCTTTTTTTAATCAATCTTTTATTTTCAAATTTATTCTTCGACATTAAGTTTATTAAAAAATAGTCTTGTAGATTTTTTGTTTATATACTATGAGTGTTATTATGGTCTCATGACCTAGCATGTGAATTGATAGGTTAGTCTTGGTTAATTCAAATTGATCCAATATATTCTTGTCATAATTTAAAAAAAAACATTTTATCATGAATAATTATTTTGAGTTGAACTATGTTTTTATCAATCATTTGAGTTGTCTTTAAACTCACCAAGTCGACTAGGTCAATCACTAAATGGTTTAGTATTTGTTTATAGTAGAAAAAATATTAGCAACATTTATTTTTTTTAATATTAAAAAGAGTTGATCTACAAGGTAACTCCCACCAAAAAATTGGTAACATATTAAAATAATATTGCATGTTTTTAGTATTTTTTGCTCTTTGTGTTTTTTTTTTCAATTTAATCTCTCAACAACCTAAAATTTTTTCCAAATTTTTCCTTCAACATTAGGTTGTTGGTGGGAGTTGTGCTTTGTATTTTTTTTTATTAGATTTTTTTTTCAATTTTATACTTCAATTTCCCATAGTTTTTTTTCTTAATTGGACATGCAAGAAAATAGAAGGAAAAGAAAGAAGATGAGAGGATTAAAAAAAGCAAGATTAATTATCGGAATATAAAAAGGCCTTTATGTGTCAAAAAAAGTTTTTTCCCGGTTAAAAAACATGTGTTAATTTATAATCTTAACACTTAAACATCCCAACTAGGGATGTTAAAGATTATTAATTACTCGAGGATATTCAGTCGTATTTGAGAATATAGTTGTAGTTATTTTTTGAAATATTTTTTATTTAAAAATATAATAAAATAATATATAATTTTTTATTTTTTGAAAATTATTTTGACAAAAACCCATCAAAATATCTAAAAATACTTAAAAAAATTAATATTTTTAAATAAATACTTTTCCAATGCAGGCACGAAAACTTCCATACCTCACGTTTACTTTTGTTAGTTGCAAAAACCAAACAAGAATGGAGGTTTTCACTATAACAAATTTACTTTCACAGGATTTCAATGAAAAATACCATAACTTGTAGGGAGATATGAGGGAGTGTTACAAGTTGGTGTGGCTGAGGGGGAAGGGATGGTGGTTGTGGGTGGTTTGTAGGCTGAGGGAGAGAACCGTGAGGGAGAGTGGGAGGTGAGGGAGAAGACGATGCTTGTATGTGGGGGGGGAGGTAAGGGAGATGACATGCCTCTGTGTATGTGGGAGACGAGGGAGACGAGAGGCAGAGAAGAGAGGGAGACGAGAGCCAGAGATGAGGGAGATGAGAGATGAGGGAGACGAGAAGCAGAAGCAGAGAGGGAGACGATGGAGAAGGATGATCTGCAATTTTTGCCATGCGAGTGTGGATTTAAGAGAAGAGAGGGAGACAAGAGGCAGAGATGAGGGAGACGAGAGGCAAATGATCTGCAATTTTTTGCCCGTTGCGTGTGTGAAATGCACCGCAGATAAAAGCAGCTCCTCAGGTGCTTTTGCTGTCGCAGCGTGAGCATTTTTTTTTAGTGGGATCCACAGTCAAAAGTCGGGGTCCCGTTTAGTTACAAGTGTGTTTGGAGCCGCAGTTCAACGCAAACGCAGGTTGAACCGCAATGCCAAACACCCACTCAGTCATTGTGGTGGCCACAAAATCAGGGCTTATGTTGTTTTAAACTTTTTGTACCAAAATTGAATTGAAAAGTATTGAGGTACTAAAATATAATTGCATGAGTTTTATAGTTCGATGATCAAAGTGCATCTTTTGTGAAACTTAAAACACACCACCCATATTTAAAGGCCTTTTTTATTTTGATCCCTCCTCTTTTAACCTCATCCTCTCATAAGATATAAAAATTATTTTATCTTCAATTAAGGCTAAATAAATCGTTGATAAAACTTTTAACGATCAAATTGAAAATAATAATAATTGCATCGCTCCTCCGTGGTAATGTGTGGGAGAATGAATAATGGAGCATTGCAGTGCGAAAAACTCATGCCTTTTAGAACTATAACTAACAATATTAAGATCAAGTGGATCTTTTTTTTAAAAAAAAAACAGTTGACAAAAAAAATGGTCGACCATAATCAATTTTAATTATCTTTTAATTTAAAGAGTGTTAAAGAATGCGCGATTTTTTTTTCCAAAATATTTTTTCACTCAAAAATACATCAAAATAATAAATATTTTTATTTAAAAAAAGCATGTTATATGTCAACATATAAGACAATTTTTAAAAATATTTTTGTAAGATATTGTTTGGATGGCGTTTCCAAACGATGCTTAAATGCTTGTTTGACAGTGTGGTTGCTGTTGCGGTTGCTTTTGAAAATATTTTTCGTTTATAAATGTATTAAAATAATATTTTTAATCTTTTAAAAATAATTTTTGGTATCAGTATATGAAAATAATCAAAAACCACTATTTTTTTAATTTAAAGTAAAAAATAAAAATAATTCTTTTTTTTTCAAAAATACTTTTGAAACACATTACAAAACACTTTGGCCTCAACCTTGAAATAAGAGTACAATAACCAACATTGTTTTTACAATTGAAAATCAATTAAATGATTTAACATTACACTAAAATATACAGGGAAAACTCTATAGCAATAAATAGTACTTTGCCCCCGTGTTTGTTCTAAAAAATATTTGTTTTTGTTTTTTTATTTTTTTTTAAAAATAACATTTAATATTATGTTGAGTTATTTCTCTTTTTTTCTATTTATTTATTTATTTATTTATTTTCACGATTCAAAATAACTTCTTTCTTAAAAAAATAGTTTTAAATTAATAAATACCCGGCATGAGGGGAATTAGACTCACGAATTAACATGAAAAACTTTATAATGCTTATAAGCATGTGTATTTATTAGAAAAAAGCATAAATAAATTATGAAATAAAAAAATTGAAATTTGGGATTCATTAAAAACAATGTAAATATCTTAACTTTTCCTTTTCTTTTGTATCTATTTCCTTTGAAAATAAATAATTAAAATATATTTATAAATCTTACATATTTTATAGATGAAAGATTTGGATATTAGTTTATCAATTACCGGCTTATAAGCAACGAGCCATCAAAATAATAAAATGACTGAAGGGTAAAGTCAATGAAGTTTATGGTCAACAATTTGATGAAGACCATGAGGCCGCGTAATGAAAGTAGAGTGGGCTAACAAAAAATGAGGTCAAAATAAAAAAGACGCGGTCCGCAGCTTAATCAAGCTTCTGTATAAAGTACGTTAATTTAGATACTTTTTAGAGAACATTTTGTTATATTCAGAAAAATAAATTATTTTTTATATTAATTTTAAAGTTTGAATTCATAATTTTGACTATTCTCCTTTACAATCCTTTTTTCAAAGCTAGATATTAAATCTAATCCAAATTTAAAAAAAATGATTACGTGATCTATTAATTAAATGTAAACCACTTGAAGAATTGATCCGTTCGTTTATGACTTTGAAATCAAAATTCATTTTAATTTATATATAAAAAAAGGTTCCAGAACAGAAACCAAAACTGACCACGGATTCCAAATAATTTACATAACCGCCACCAAAAGTCCATTGTAAATATCAAATAGAAATTCCTTATGCTATATAGTAATCCCCCAAAGGCTCAAACCTCACAAAACCGAAAGCTTTGACTCTCTCTCTCTCTCTCTCCCACAAAATCGAAATGTCAGGCTACCCTCACCAGCCAGCTGGCTACGGCTACGGCCAACCGCCACCACAACAACCCCAGCCCTACGGTTCTGCACAGCCATACTCCTCCCCTTACGGCGCACCACCACAACCTTCTGCTCCATACGGCAGCGCGCAACCTTCTGCTCCATACGGCAGCGCGCAACCTTCTGCTCCATACGGCAGCGCGCAACCAGCTGCTCCATACGGCAGCGCGCAACATACTGCTCCATACGGCAGCGCGCAACCTTATGGCTCCCCCTACGCAGCTCCCTCTCCCGGCACCAAGCCTCCAAAGGACAAACCCCAGGGTTCCGCACCTGGCGGGTATCCTCCTGCTCCCTACGGGAGCAGCCCCTTCGCTGCTCTCTTGCCCTCCACCTTCCCTCCAGGCACCGATCCCAGCATCGTCGCCTGCTTTCAAGTCGCCGATTTGGACGGTAGCGGGATAATTGATGACAAGGAACTGCAGAGAGCCTTATCGGGCTATAACCAGAGCTTCAGCTTGAGGACTGTTCACCTCCTCATGTATCTATTCACAAACACCAACGCCAGGAAGATCGGTGAGTCCTTGATTTCTGCAGTGTTTCATTCATGCGCATGTTAGTGGACTACTTAAGGTTTTGCTAGTTTAAGCCGGATTGATATGTTAATTCACGCACATGTTACTGCAATGGTCCTGGAACTTGCCAATGCTCGACCGGTGTTTTTGTTTGCTTGTTTGCGATGAATGGACGAAACTGCGGTATAACTGGACGTTGATTGTCCAGTCAGGTCTTGATCACCGGGGTCAGATTCGTCCTTTCCCCATATTTTAGCGCGTTTTTTTTATTACTGTTTTCAGCTGATCAGTAATGGGCCAAAATGCCTTAATTGCTTGGGCGTTTTCTTCTTTTTGAAAATGCTGAATCTGCCCTCAGATATTTTTAGAGATGTTGTAGTGCAATTTTCAAGGCCATATTCGTTATCTTAAGAGCTTTGTAGATTTATGGAGGACGCACATTGACTATTTTGTTTTTTCCCCTTGAAATGTTAATGCAGGGCCAAAGGAATTCACTGAACTGTTTTACAGCTTGCAGAACTGGAGGGTAAGCTTTTGAAGGTTTTGGGTCGGAAGGCCTTTTAACCTATACTTATTTTGGGATTATAAATGTTTATTATTGTTTTTGCTATACAGGCAATCTTTGAGAGATTTGACAGGGACAGGAGTGGGAGGATTGATATTAACGAGCTGAGAGAAGCGCTTATGAGTTTAGGATTTGCCGTCTCACCAGTTGTTTTGGATTTGTTGGTATCCAAGTTTGATAAAACAGGAGGAAAGAACAAGGCCATTGAATACGACAATTTCATCGAGTATGTTTTTCTTCATCTCGTGTTCAATCCCTTTTTTTAGTTGCTTCGATCTCTTTTTGCTGGTTTTAATTGATAACATTTAGTTTCTGACCTCTGTTGAGCATCTCTGATTCGGTGTTTTCTTTCTACTTTTTTTTTCCCCCGGTGGAATGCAGATGCTGTCTGACTGTCAAGGTGAGCTTTAAACTAAGATCATAGGAGTATTTAATTAAGCCCTATCTTGACAACATTCTTAACCTTGACATGGTTGATCATCTCTTTTCAGGGACTGACAGAGAAGTTCAGGGAGAGGGATACTGCACTCTCTGGTTCAGCAAGTTTTACATACGAGAATTTCATGCTTGCTGTTCTTCCATTCCTCATTGCATAGATGGGAATTGAAAGCTAAATCGGCACCAGCTCCAGGGTGTCTGGGGAGTGATAGAGGTGTCGTCCACATGTCTCTTTTTCTTCACCTAGCATCATTTTGTGTATCTATCTAAGTTTTTGTTGTAAAAACTAAAAACTATTTTAAGGGTTTTGTGGATACAAGTTTGCAGATCAATCTCTCTATCTCTACCCCTAAATCTTTGATCTCTGATGTATTGTTATTGTCGCCATATCATTCCTATTGCTTACCAACAATGTCGTGCCTTGTTATCATTAACTTAAATCTCAGCATCCCACTATTTTTACCATCATTAATTTGGTGAGCACCCCACTATTTTAATATATAAAAAATAATTTGAACAAAAACAGCTTTCCTTGATCAGTGTGGGCCATTTCAATTTGAATTAGAAGAGGTCAGCAGAGCATCAGAGCAATGTTTGATATCTTCTCCTGTCGAACATGGGAAATAATTTTGGTTCTTTATTTAAATAATCGAGTTATATATCATGGATTGGTCGAGCATCGTGGGCAGTCTGGTATTTTAGCGATCGCTCACCCACTCCTGGGACACTTTTCTGAATCAGCAGCACTACTTGCTGTCAAGGCTCTAGCTTTTTATCCATTTATAAACAATTATGACTGAAAATGAAGGGAGGGGCTACCGTCTTTGACTAAATCAATCATGTCGAAGACCCGTGGAAGATAACTACACACGTGTTTTCACTATAGGTTTTTATTGGTATTGTCTGTTGTAGTTGAGGTTTAAAAAAAAACAGTTTTATGAAAATATTTTTACATGCGGTTCATTACTAAAATTGGAATGTTTGGTTAGAATTGTGGTTGAGTTTGAGGTTTAATGAAAAACAGTTTCGTGTGTTTGATTATCATGTTTTTTATATTGTTGTTAAATTACTTTAAAGTACATACTTTTATTTTTATTCTCCCATTAATTTACTTGCAATTCCATCACGAACTAAATCGATATATGAAGACCTCTGCGATCCCTTGCTATTTGATCGAGGAACAAGATTTGGTAAAATATCATTAGGAACATGTGATATCGATAGTGAGTTTCAGGATCTCTATCTACATGTAGAGATATAATTTTAAGGTCAAATCCAGTTGCAAGTTTCTGATTCATAATCAATCAAAAAGCAACAAGTTTGAGGAATGAAATGAAATTACGCACCTCACCCTTTTATCAGGGCTGATATCTATCTATATATTTTTTTTAAATATGATTTTTAAATATTTTTTAAATATGACCCAACTAAATGGGTCGATCTAGCCAAATTGGACCAAAAGACCCAACTTCGCAGGACTTGGACGGGGCCGAGAGCAGTTTGTATGTACAGGCGTAACTCATCCAAGCCTGTCCAGCTCAAGAACAGAAATTACTGGCCTAAAAGAAGCTAATTCATTACGGTTTTAGAGGAAGCATAGCTGCTAATGAGAAAACATAAGCGGTAAAGAGATCCTTTCCTGTTCCTAGTAATGATTTTTATACAAACATTCATGCATGGATATAATCCTTGATAGCTTAACAATCTTCATTTATTAATCTTAAAAATGTCCACAGCAACTCGCATGAGTTCTTCACCAGGATAAACAGGCTTGGAATTTGAAATATATTTGCAAGGGAAATAACTTGCCAACAGAGTAAATGATATGGAAAAGTCGCGCTATGTAGGCCTCTTAAATTCTTCTCTTTCAGTTTATATTGCTACTAGGTAGAGTCCCCATTCGGTCTTGGAGTATACACGTACATTGGAATTCCAGTCGATAGTTGAGTTGGTCTTGCATTTGCCTCGTATCCCTGAAACAGAAGAAACCAAGAGAAGCTGACTCAATAGAAGTGCTATGATCCTCTTTTTTTTGGGATTCGAGGAAACCCTAATCCCCGGAAAACACACTTCGTGGGCCTAGGTGAGCGAGTAAAACTCCGGTTGTCCTGAGTTCTTACAAGAGATGCATGCCATGACTTGAACTCGAGACCTGCTGTGCAAATCTCGAGCTCTTTGCTATCACGCCACGCTTCTTGGGGACGGAGTGCTATGATCTTGTATACAGAAGAATATCAAAGCACCATTGCTGTTTTCCCTTCAAAATGCTTTCAGAAGATTTCACATTTCCAAATCAAACATCTAAATTTTTTCATTCTGAAATAACAAAAAAGTTATTAACTAGAAATGAATCGTTGAGAACTAAATTAAAAGTACTTACATCATGAACGGCATCTCTCAAAGCTTTAACTTGCTCCCTTGAAACTGTCCTGACCTGTTTATGGAAGAATTCTTCAGAATAATCATATCCATTGTATCAGTTAAGAAGGTATAAAGAAGCTGAAAGGTTTTGGTAGAAGCACCTTCACTACTATTGTCCAAACAACACCTTCAGTGCATGGAGGAACTGTGAGAGAACCGATATATCTGAAATACTTTCTGCTCCCAAATTTGATATCTCCTGGGTTGACAATCCCAATCTCTCTCTCTCTATGGTCAACATGGTTTACATGGTGGAGCAGCTGCCGAAAGGGAAATAGTAACACTAAAAAGAGAACTTCATATTTACAGATTAAAATCGAACCATTAACTTGTACATAAGTTCAGAGAACAAACTTCATGTAAAGTTTGTCTTGTTAAGGTGTCTTTTACTGATCATACTTTATGCCATACATTTCAATACAAAAACCAGATTGACAGACACCAAACACATCAGACCAGTTGATACACATGACAATACCTTTGAAAGGAAGCGATCAGGCCGACCAAATTTGTAAACAATTGCAACAACAGCTATCCCTCCCTGAGAGCTATAGTGAACTAGGTGAAGCTCCAGGTCATGCCTTTTAACAAAAATCAGAAAAGAAAGATACGAATAGGCATTAGATGTATATGTGAGAAGATTGAAGGGTGTTGAGTGGAGTTGGTGGAAGAGTTCTCATCAAGGTGTGATCAAATGAGATTTTTAAATCCCAATAATAAAGAACGCAAACAATCCAACCTTGAACCATTGAATGTATGCTCTGAGGGCGAATGCCAATGACATTGCTGCAATTGGTAATCAGTATCATTAATTGTGATTTTTCCCGCATCTCCTTTCCAAATCACCTGATGAAAAATTCAATTTAGGAGTGATAAGATTTTCTTATGTGTTTTTTTTGTTAAAAAATCCTACTCTCAAGCAACAAGTAACAGGCATAAGTGATGCGTACTTTTGGAACCTGAATTCTGGTCAACAATCAACAACGAATTTATTATCAACTTCATAGGATTCAATATTCACAGGATCAATAATCTTGTGCATACCATAATTGCAGAGGTGGATTAAATTGTAATTTTGTTTAGTAGAGTGAGTTTCTTCATGAACGAATCAATGAGTTATTGAAGGGGCAAGTAGCATACTGTTATGTCATGTCCCCTATTCTTCACAGCTGCAGGAGCTGCTTGGTAATCCCTACGCAACTTTCCTAAATTCGGAAAAACTTCCACCCTTCTGTCAAGAACATCAATAGGAGACTGCATTTGTCCTTTACCACAAGCTTCCCAATGTGGATTAATCTTTCCCCAGTTCCTTGGCCCTTTTCCAGTTCCTTCTAAGTATGTAAATTGAGTTTCATCGTCTGTTTGATGAAAGGAAATAATTAGATGGGGCCAGCTTGATTGGACTGAATAAGAAATGAATATATATGCCATGAAGATAATCGTTCATGATATGAAATGAATCACTCTACTAATTGACCAAAAAGTATTAAAAACACGTCTCCAAAA
This sequence comes from Salix arbutifolia, assembly GCA_025169955.1. NCBI lineage: Eukaryota > Viridiplantae > Streptophyta > Magnoliopsida > Malpighiales > Salicaceae > Salix > Salix arbutifolia. Next base: position 5,042,242 of record CM045917.1, on the reverse strand, counting down.
AATTATACTGACGGAGAGGTTCCGCATCCTCACCTTCTGTGTACTCCTAAGACATGGAGCACCGATTTGGCAAGGTAGTCTAGGATTCAAAGGAGAGAACATGGGAAAATTAAAAGTGATTCTCTTTCAGAAAAGCAAATCGTGAATTGGATTAACTTAGTATAACTTACAAAGCAAAGAATAAAAAAAATGGTGAAATAAATATTCAAACATGTGAAAATAGTGTATAAAGTATAAACAATGCGCAATTGGACAGTTTTCGATCAAAATTTTAAATGATCTCCTGGTTCTGCACCATATGTATGAACATTTAAAAAAAATACAGAGATCAAGAACACTACATCTTCTCCATTATAAAGCCATTTAATTTTGTCAGTAAGTAAGTGACCTTACAACTGTAAAAAGGGACACTGGTCGGCTTGTAGCTATGCAAAGTTTACCTATTGGTCAAGTTTAACTATCTGCAGGTCCATCTGAAAATGGGATTTCATCAAAGAAAAAACCTTCAAAACATATCTGAACCTCAAGATTGAATTTTCTCCTTTCAAAAAAAAAAAAAACCAGAAGGATACCAAGAAATCAACCTTTCAAACCCAAAATGTGATTTGGGTTTTCTAAAACATTTTAATCTTTGCTAAAAAGTATAATATTAATTATCAGAAAGCAATGCAAACACAGAAACTGGCAGTGAAAATGAAGAGCTCAAAAGCATAACCAGAACGAGAGATGGGGAGAGAGATAAAGAACATACCAACTTCGGACTCGAAAGCCAAGGAGACGGTGAGTGAATATGAGGCAATGACGAGAGAAACAAGAAGGAGAAACCTCATCATGTCAATGCTGCAGACATTGAAGTTACTGGTGCTAGTCATGTTGTCTTCCTTCCTTAATCTCTCCGAATTCCGATGCGTTAAAAATGAAGTTAAAAATGAAAGGTTGATTTAGCGTTTTTTTTTTAAAAAAAAAAGAACAAACGGATCTTTCTATTACACAACGATGGCAGGAATGGTAATTTAAACAGAATCAACTTAAATCAATGCATTATTCCCCCCCCCCCCCCCCCCCCCCCCCAATATTAATATAATATTTACACTTGTATATTTATAATTCTATGTATACATATTTCTTTTTTTTGTGTTTTATATATATTATTAAATAATAAATTGTGTTCAGTAAAGATAATTAACAATAGAATATGTATATTTATTTATTTTTTTATTATTACAGGTTACCCAAATCGTTAAGCAAGAAATATTACCCATTTAATACTTTTATTTTTATTTTCTATTTATTAATTTATATGAAAAGAATCTCTGCTAAATCCATCAACATGTGATCCACTTTACATTGCCAAAAATCTACTACATCTTAGTGTGATGGTGGTTTTTTTACCATTAATTAATTAATTAATTAATCATTAAATTATAAAATAGTGGGTGAAGGCACCAAGCAAAGAATTACATTTTTGTAGAATCATTAAATTTATAATTATAAGATTGGACATAATTCAAATTCAAAATCTTTTATTCTTTTTCCATCCAAGTGCTGTCACTTCTGATTATTGTTCATCTTCCTTCATAATGTTGTCCACCATTTGTGGCACTCCTACCTTGGAGCCCTGATGGTCAACATGATCAATCTCTCTTATAGTTAATGGTGGATTAAGACTTATCTCTTCTATTATATGTTTAAAATTTTTTGATTCAAAAATATTTTTGAAAAAATATTTTTTATTTTAATATTTTTAGATCAATTTTATTTACTAATGATATTAAAAATAATTTCAAAAGTGCCACAACATTTTTAGGCTATGATTCCCATTTATTTTCTTATGAATACCCCCTCCATTATCTTATTTAAGGATCTACGACCCAAATTAACAAAAGGTAAATGGGAGGCATTTTTTACGATAGATAGTGAGCGAAATCATTGTCTCATGGTTTGCACCTCCACTAAAAAAAAAGCTTTACATTGGTAAGTTAATGGAGGCTATTTTATCTTTTTGCAAGGTCCCATTAATTATGATAAAATTGATTAGCAGCAATTAAGTTTTTTTTTTACTATTAAAACATCATTGAAATGAAAAATATCAAAACTAGATAAATCATATATTTTTTATTTTTTACAATTGTTTTTATTTAATTATCATGTCAAATGAGATGCAATTTGATTTTTCATTGATATAAAAAAATACGATAAAACAATAAAATTACTCTTGAAAATAAAGAAAAATTAAAACTACTTCTAACGAGCTTTTTCATATTTATTCGAAGGTTTTTTTGGTATTTTTAGATCATTTTCATGTTCTGATGTTAAAAATATTTTTTTAAAAAATATATTATTTTAATATATTTTTGAATGAATTTCTGGCGATATATGGTAGATTTTCTGATTCACGATGAAAGAGAATAATATGTTTGAAGTCAAGATTGGAATCTACTAGAAATGTGCTAAAAATTGGAGAAACATTGTTTTCTTATGTATTATGAATTCCAATTAAGACAAGAGTTTTTAAATGCTCCTAAAAACATGTGTGACAACTATTAACTTATCTCTTTTACAAGGATTACATGTTAAACAAGAAGACATTTATGACATCAACTATCATCCACAATATATGAGGATTCTATATCCATTATGGGATGTATATGGTGACAAGGAGGCTGGAGATTTCTTTTTGTTCCTTTTCTCATTTAATAGGATTTACTATCACCTCAAGGAGACTAAGAAGAGATAATTTTAAAGGTAAAATTATAGCAATTAAAAACAAAGTTTTCTAGCTAATTTGGAGCATGAAGTTTGTGCAAAGCTTCCAAGGAAAACGAAGGGAGTTTGGCCATGTATGGGGATTCCAAGCAAGAAAACTTTGTTTTATGATGTTTTTTAGTGTTAAATATCATTATCTTTGGATTTTTATTCTAAATTGAGTTTGTTTTAGTATTAAACTTGTGTTGATTGATTGATGCATATGGCCTATTGGCTTGTAACTCATAAAAGATATATCAGGGTTCTTTAAAAGGGACCATATACTGCTTTTATCGTTTTGTGTGTTGCAAACAACCTTTCTTAACAAAGATAAAGATCATGCACCGACTTATTAAAGATTAATTGGTTTTGTAGTGTTATTTACATACTTTAAATTTTTGTTACCGAGTTCAAGTTTCCCCCCCAATATCTTTGGTGTTTATATTAGGGTTACCTCCAGGTTAAATTTTAAACTTGATATTCGACTTTCTTGGGTTGATTTTCAATTTTGTAACGTGTTGCGTGATCATGTGTATACACAAAATGTTATTGTTTTTTAATGCATGATTTTAAAATTAAACAACATTATTTATTAACTATTACAGAAGCCCACAACATAGCACCAACAATTAAGATTTGACCCTAACATATTATATTATTATCTTTCCCCCCCAAAATACTATAAAAATAGACAATTTCATCTCTCATCCATCCATTATTTGTGGCTTTGCACAATTAACTCAAAGCTCTAAAAACATTATAAAGAAAATATTAATGTCAAATCATAATGAATTTGCTGCTTTTGCATAGAAGGAGAAGTCAAGAAAATCTTACCATCATCTCATGTTAAATATTTGATTAGGGCAAGTTAGTGTTTTTATTTTTCACATCTTAGATAAAAAAAAAAAAAAAACCCTAATGAACGTAGGCAAATTGAATTAAATATTTTAATTGCCAAAAAATAGAGGATGACTGAGGGATGATTTGTTTAATATTGATTATATATGAAGCACAATTAATAAAATCAAAGTAGCAGGGTTTAATTGATAATGGAGTATGTATTAAGGACTAAACTAAGTTTTCTTAAGAGGTTAAACCCCAAAGCAGCAGCATGTGCATGTAAATACAGCAAAAAGTAATTTACTTAAACGACAGGGCTATATTTGATATTTCCTAAAGAAATACAACGTATAGTTTAAATCCCTAAAAAACCCCTCTCCCTCTTCTCCTTATCTAGGTTAAACCCCAAAGCAGCAGCATTAACAACAGCCAATATCCGCAACCATGGCGACTTACGATCTGACACCGCGAATTGTACCAAATCTAGACCGCCACTTAGTATTCCCTCTGCTAGAATTCCTTCAAGAAAGTCAGCTTTACCCAGATGAGCAGATCTTAAAAGCCAAAATCGAGCTGTTGAACAAAACAAACATGGTTGATTACGCTATGGACATCCACAAAAGTCTTTACCGCACCGAAGAAGTGCCTCAAGGTAAGCAATGAAAAACCCAGATAACTGTTTTTGTTTTTCTGCATGTAAATACATTGAATTACTGTGTGATTGATGGATTAAATTGTTGAAATTTATACAAAATATTTTATTTGCGACAGTTTTTCATTTTTTTTTATATAGATAAAAGGTGTGTTTTGTGTGTTTTTAGTATTATTTTTATTGCTCTTTTTTTTTTGCTGCATTAAATGTGATAAAACAAGCCCGCAATCTTCCTTTTAAATCCCGTAAATTGTACTTGTACATATAGTGAATGTGTGTATTTCTTGATTATGTTGTTTGATTGTAAAAAAATAAAAGAATGTTTGGACACTTACACCTATAAATACAGCAAAAGTGAGCGTATCTGTTTGATAACATTGTGAAACTTAACAAATGTATTCGATTTTCAAGGCAGGAACGCTCTTTTATTTGAACTATAAATACTGTGAATTTGTTTGCGTGCTTCAAATGATAAAGGTTTGATTCTTGTTGTTGTTGGTGGTGGTGTTAAGACATGATTGATAGAAGGGCAGAGGTAGTGGCTAGATTGAAGGCATTGGAGGAGGCTGCTAAACCCCTGGTGGAATTCTTGCAGAATGCGAGTGCTGTGCAGGAGTTGAGGCCTGATAAGCAGTATAATCTTCAGATGCTTCATGACCGTTATCAGGTCTATTTTATTTCTTGGAAATCTTCAGTCAATAGAGGGTTATGTGCTGGTTTTCTTCCTATCTTGTTTTATGTAGGAATTATCTAGGAACTACAAGAGATCTGAATTGATTTTAGGAACTCTGTGGGTTTGTAGTTTTTTCATGTTGCAACATTCAAGAGGGTATTTTGTTACCATTAATAGTTAATAAGCAACGGTGACCATTAGTGTGAAAGCTAGTGATTTCAATGAAAAGAGCCAAAACCACTTTTCTGCTCAGATTCAGATGTCCTACACCTGTTTGACTTTCCAAACCATCAGTACACACATTGATTCTGTGAAAATTGCTGCCTGTTTGCTATTTGCTATTCTCTGTTATTTCTTTCATCCAAAGTTCTGTGTTTTGGAAACAGGGGTGTTCTTATTAGGCTATCTAGACTCATGAACAATAGTGCTCTCTCTAAACAGATTGGTCAGGAGCAGATCGAAGCATTATATCAGTATGCCAAATTCCAGTTTGAATGTGGAAACTACTCTGGTGCCGCTGACTATCTGTATCACTACAGGGGCTTATGCAACAACAGTGAAAGGAGTTTGAGTGCATTATGGGGAAAGATGGCAGCTGAGATACTGATGCAAAACTGGGATATTGCTCTTGAAGAACTTAACCGGTTGAAAGATATTATTGATTCAAAGGTTGTTTTCCACCACTTGCTTTTTTGTTTGAGTTGTATGCTTTATTTTTTATTTTTTGAGCAACATGTGCTTATTGAGGATGCTTCTCTGTTGCAGAACTTCTCATCACCTTTGAATCAGGTGCAAAGTAGAATATGGTTGATGCATTGGAGTCTCTTCATCTTTTTCAACAATGACAACGGAAGAACACAGATTATTGACTTGTTTAATCAGGACAAGTATGGCTTACCCTCTTTTGCTCTGCATACATTTTCAACTATGACATGTTTTCTATTTTTGCCTTGGATGTAAAAATGACTCGAGTATTATTCAATCAAAACATATTCTTATTCCGTAAAAATATAAGGAATCAGGAGTTAACCAACATATCTTTGTAGGGTTTTTTTCTTCCTTTGGACAGGAGTAATCTCATTTGCACCTTTTTAAGACAAAGGCTTACAAGATGATAAAAATTATCTTCCCATTTATTTCAGGTATCTCAATGCGATTCAAACCAATGCACCCCATCTTTTGCGTTACCTAGCAACTGCATTCATTGTCAACAAAAGAAGACGGCCTCAATTCAAGGATTTTATAAAGGTTATCCAGCAAGAGCAGCACTCTTACAAAGATCCTATCACAGAGTTTTTGGCATGTGTCTATGTTAATTATGATTTTGATGAGGCACAAAAGAAGATGAAGGAGTGCGAAGAAGTAAGCTTTTTATGCCCCAATGTGTACGGGAATCATGCTGCCTGTATCATGTTAACCCCCCCCCCCCCCCCCCCCCCCTTTTTTTTTTGTTTTCTTTTTGTGCTTATCATGTTCTCTAATAACTAATTTCCCCCCCCCTGATTGTTATCTCCTGGATAATGCTAACCTGTTATACTCGTTATAGGTGATATTAAATGATCCCTTCCTTGGCAAACGTCTAGAAGATGGCAACTTCTCCAATGTGCTGTTGAGAGATGAGTTCCTTGAAAATGCCCGGCTATTTATCTTTGAAACCTATTGCCGGATACATCAACGCATTGACATAGGGTATGTTATTTTAATTGTTTGCTAAAATGTCACAATTGTAGTTGATTGGAATGAACTCTGTCCCTTGAAAAACCATTCCTTTTTGAGTTGATGGTCAAAACTGTTAGATTGCTCTTTAATGTCTATTGGTCCAAACACTTATTCAGTGTTGACTTATTTGGAGAATAATAAATTGATCTCTGTTTGTGTGTGTATGCTGCCACATACAGCTTTGTTTCAGCTTTCATAAGACGTTCAACTATATGGTCCCTCAAATGCAGAAGTGTTGTTCTTATATTTAATCATATTTGTGATTTGGGTCGGATTGTCCAGAGCTGAACCGGTCATCCATCCAAGAGAACTAACCAACCATTTGATGTACTTTTTATTGCTTCTGTTAAAATACTTATTCGAATTACTTGGTTGTTCATGGCAGAGTCCTAGCAGAAAAATTGAATTTGAATTATGAGGAGGCTGAGAGATGGATTGTGAATCTCATCCGTAACTCCAAGCTTGATGCTAAGATTGATTCAAAATCAGGAACTGTTAATATGGAGCCCAACCAACCCAATGTGTAAGATTGATGATTCAGATTATTAGTCTTTATTCCCCGTGTACCTCCCATGAACTTCATATGTCAGTTCCCAGGGGTCTCTACTATTCTTTGAAAATTAGGTGACAAATTTCTTTTATCTTTCAGGTATGAGCAACTGATAGATCACACCAAGGCATTATCAGGCCGAACTTCCAACTTAGTCAGTCAGATTCTGGAGCATGCACATGCACAGCCTGCTCGATAGAGTTTCTTTGTACAGACCAGGGGATTTATTTGTCTGAAGAATTTTGTCATCTGAATTTTGTTTCTCTTTGGTTCGAGGAACAGACAAATTCGAGAAATTTTAACTGATTAACCTTTGCCCTGAAGTTCCCGAACTAGAGCAAATCTAGAACAGTCATTAATTTGGAAGGAGAGTTTATGTTTTGCTTGTTTGTACCAGTAATTTATATGATTTGTGTATTATTTACCTTCAATAATTATGAGCTCTCGAATCATATTAGGACCAAGGCATTGATCGAGATGGTGTTTACATCCATAATCCTCTACGATTTTATTCTTTGATACGAAAGCTACAAGCTGAGATGTCAGAATGATATGGTGATGCTAGTGAAAAAAGTATTCTATTTATGGAAAAACTTATCTCCATAACCTGGTCGGGTCTGGGTTCTTGCAGGGTTTGCTACATGATTTTTTTTTTTTAATATTAAAAAACCCTTTTGAATTTAACTAGCAAGTCAAGGGCAGACGGGCGATGGAGGTATATCCATCGGTCCAATTGCCATGGCTATTAACGCATCACGCCCTTCAAGTTTGCAAGGAAAACCCAGCAAAGAGCAAGGAGGATCTGGCGTCCAGCGCCTCAATATTATCATTTCATGTCTTAAATATTAATGCCACCCCCAACAATATGTAGAAGGTAATGAGTATCTACAAATCATGTTTCAAGATGGTTATATTTTATTAAATAAAAAAATTAAAAATGATCCATTGAGTTATATTCAATAAACATTTATTATTAGGACAAGTTTTTAATTGGGTTTAATAATATTCATACTGTACAACAAAGTTTCCTGGTTTGGCACTTTCAAAATTCCGTTCTTATATGAGTGTCGTCCTAACAGAGATGGGCAGTTTCTTTTTGTTTATTTTTTTTAATATTTCCATACAAATATTGAAAATGAATTTTAAAAAATAAAAATATATATTATTTTGATATTTTTATAATAATTGTTTTTTAAAAAACAATCACTACTTTGAATTCCCTGCCAAGAATGTGTTCAAGAACCTTCAGCAATTCAGTCGATACAAGAACACCTCTACCCATATAACACAGCAGAAAAGAAATTCTTCATGCATCGAAAAGAGTTTACTTCAGAACTTATGTATTCCTTTTGTTCTCATTCCACATGCATGAAATAAGAGCTAAAATTCAAAACTTCCACATCCATATTTTTATTATATATAATTTACAGAGTATTCTGTGGTGAAAACATTCCCACCACTACAACCAGGCAGCTGCGAGGCCAGGAAGTTACATCAATGAAACAACCTGCATATTTTTTTAAAAAGCCACCGGGAGGGTTTGTAGAAAACAAACTATTAGAAGTGAATCTTCGACTCTTTCTATGTCCAAAGTTTGTCCTGGCTTCAGCCACAATAGCAGAGCCATGGTACAGCAAGTATCCTTCTCTATCCCAACCTTCCCCCTTAACCCTCCATTAGAAATAGATATTTTCTAGTGCGTGTTTGACATTGTAGTAGTGATTGTTTTTCAAAATATTTTTGTTTGGAAATGTATTAAAATAGTATATATTTTTATTTTTAAAAAATTATTTTTGATATGAAAGGATTCAAAAACAGTAAAAAATAATAATTTTAAGAAAAATATTTTGGCAACAACATTTTGGCTGCAATGCCAAACACGCTATCTTCCAACTTTACTAAGACATCTATTTCTATACCAACACCAATCAGTCTGGATCCATTACCAGGCTGTTAGTTGCTAGACCAGATCAATGGTTACTCCGCCCTGAAGATCCATCTTGAACTTTGTTCTGTAAAAGCTGACCTGAACTTGATCTGAAAAATGCCATTTGCATATAAATCCTGAGACAGGAAATTTTCCTACCAGCGTGAACGTGAATAGCCATAAGTCTTCCAATTATCCTGCCAATTTCGCTGGGACTCATTTCTCTCATTTGAATTGCCACGTGTGTATGATGTTCTTCCATGACTGCTTCCATTGTTTTCCTTTGATGCTTTTCTACATTGCTCGTCAAGATCATATTCTGAACGCTGTCAATTCAAAACAATGCATCAAAATGAGGCAATGGTTGCTAATCAAAATAATGCAAACAGAATAAGAGAACATGCTCACGCTTGCGAGCAAACTAGAATTTCTAGATAAAATCTCAAACCTCATTTAACAATGTGCTCTAGCACTTATTTTAGGTTGATAGGTTATAAGTTGAGTTTGACCTTAGGCACAAAAATTAGTTCACAAGTCAGACAAATAGAGAACATACGATTTCGGTCCTAATGCTCCTAGTAGTTAACAACCTTCACTAGAAGCAGCCTCCAGAAAACAGATATGGAATAACACCATCCTGTAATCTCAAAGTCATGTCTATACAAGTTATATGGGATCAAGGATGAACAGCTTACTATTTTCTTCACACATATCAAAAGTAATTTATAACAGACATTAGGCAGCAAGTTAAGCATAGTAGTATACAAAGTAATACAGGGGACTGAAAGAGAAAAGAAAAGAAAGAAAGAAAACAAATAGATTACAATTAGCATTTAAAATATTCCCTTCTAGTTCACAAGGTCATTAATAATGGAAAGGACAAACAAAGAAATTGCAGAAGAAACTCGAAAGTTTTCAATACTGTTCGATTACCATGAATAATGTTTGATTACCATGAATGAAAATGCTTGAATAAGAACCAAGGGACTTGTATAGATAAAAAAATTATTTGGAAAGCAAAACATATATTGGTACTACAATTGAAATATAATAGGGCAACAAGCTGATACTGATAAACAGTATAAACTACAGAATGAAACACAAATTACGCTGCAGACAGACAAGACAAAATACCATTTAGGATGCCAGATTGGCTACAAGACAAAATACAGATCACATTAAATAACAAACCATCACAAGAAGAAATACTAATTACAATGATAAACAAACCACTACAGGGGAAAACAACCAATTACGAGATAGAATCTGACTGTCTTTGCGTGTCTGGAGCGAACGAGTCAAGAATTATAGGGCAGCACATGTTTATCACAGTGATGGTGTTGCAGCAATTGTCATGCCCATGTTAAAGTTGGTGGTAGCATTAATCATGTCATAATGGTTATCATGGATGGCAGCAATAATGGCAGCGGTAATATTGATGATGTTTATAATAGAGGGAGCAACATTGATGGTCATGATGGTGGTGGTGGTTCCATGGTGGCTATACCAGTGACAGTGGTGGGTGGTGGCGGCTATAAGTAGAAGAGGTGGTGATGGAAATAGCGAACATGAGGGAGGTGGTGATGGAAATAACGAACATAATGGAGGTGGTGATGGGAAAAATGTTGCCAGCATTGATGGCAATGAGTGGCGGTTGCAACTGTGTGCAGATGCGCATTGAAAATGATTTTTTAGTTTTTCTACACCAACAAAATATACAGATGTGCATTCAAACATGCAAATTACATACAATCCATTTCCAATTTTGATTAATTGCTGCTAATCAAAGGATGCCTTCATTCATTGTAACCAAGGTGACTAACAATAGTAGCCACACAAAAAAGGTTGTTTACTGATGTAAAAGACTAGCCACACAATTCATGGGTGAAAAACACGTAATGAGATAGGAATTGATGACAGTGCAGGTAGTTTAAAAAAGAAAGCTCAAAATCTAGAATACAGCCACATATTAGACCTATCAAGTTGAAATCAAGTGGATAACAAACCTTAGTGGGGTCTGAGAGTACTGCGTATGCTTCTCCAATCATCTTAAATAGCCTGTCAGCATCTGCATGAACCTCCTGGACAATTTCTTTCCAGAGCAGCCCATCATCTCCACTTTCACTTCTTGCCAGGAACTGACCAGCCTACAAATGGGGGGAAAAATACAAGAGAAACCGGTAAGATTTGGAAACAGGACCAGCAGTCATAAATATGCAGGGGTCGAAAGCTAGAAACCTTGTCTGGGTGATGTTTAAGTGCTGCTTTACGGTATGCCCTTTTTATATCAGATGTTGTCTCAGAATCCTTGACTCCTCTGGCAAAGAAATTATATATGATAAACAAATTATAAAAATATAAAATGCTGGCATGCTGCATTTAATTATGACCAGAAAATAGCCTTGATTGCTATAGACACAAATATCAACACGTTCAAAAGTCCAGAGATGTGGAAACAGTAACAGATTAAATACAGGTAAAAAAAGTAGAACCCCTTTTCTTTCCATTAAAAGAATGATTCGTAACTGGGCAGATTTGAGGTATTTTACAATTCTAAAAAAGAAAGAAAGAAAAAGGTACTTCACATTCTCAACTAAAGAGCTTTACCAAGTTCCAAAATTTCAATATATACAATATCGTCTTGTGACAAAAGTAGAAGCTTGCATATGCCATGATAGAGTTATATTTTATGCTCAGAACATTTCAGCTTTATAAACCATGAAAAAGAGAATAATGATTATAATACAACAAATCTAGCAACAATACCACTACGACTCTAGAAGCATGACAGATATCTGGTTTAAAGAGTGATAGCATCCAAACATTACAAACACAATGTTGTTCCAGTGAACGCATAATTTGTTGAAGGTTCCCAAATGACTTACAAAATACGATATAAATCCAAATGGATTCCTTTCTTAGCCTCTTCTTCCATTAAGGACAAACGCTGATGAGCTTGCCTTAATTCTTTTGTCCTGCTGGTGGATCTAGCTGGTTTGCTGGACTGTCTTTCTTTTCCATCAGATTGACTTTCAAGAATAGAAATAAGCCTTTGAAGGTCACTGGCTGCCTGTCCATAGTCTCTAATCATCTCATGCAAAGCAGCTCTTCTGGCAACTGCCTGCACCAGTTACATGCAATAGAGAAATTAACAGTAGGTCAAACAGGCAACCATGTAAACAGTGGGGGAAAATATTTGTTAAAATTTGTTGTCTATATCTCACATCCCTAAGTAAATTAAGCTGAATTCTTCCCTCTTACAGAACAAAATGGGAGGAAGCAATTAGGCAAAATATGATCATCAAAGGATGCAATTCATAGTATGTATTTGTGTTATTTAACAATGTTGAAGGAAACATTTAATTCTTCCTTGTTGAGCTCAATATCAAATTATCAACTAGCTGGTGGCAAGACATATATTTTAGGGATAAACCTTTGAGTAATTTCCATCAAGGGCCACAGCTAGGCTGCAATCAGAAATGGCATCAGCAATCTGTCCCAATGCTTGGTGTGCAGCAGCACGGTTTCCAAAACAAATTGCTGCAAAAGGGCGGGATTCAATATTGTTTAATAAAGCATCAGTATAGTGTTCTACTGCTTCTGTATACCGTGCTGATCGAACTGCTTCATTTCCTGCACTCTGTAATTGACAAGAATGCTGAATTAGTTCAACTGGAAGAATTCCAAGAAAAGACTGAGTAAGACCACGGAATTTGTAATCTACCACAAGACTGCCTTAGTTTTCTGTGGATATCAATTATCATATAATGATAACATAAATAGCAGATTTTGCAATCACAATCTCATAAATAAAATCACTTAACCAAATATACATTGTTAAAAGTCCTTCAGAATAGGCAATCCAATCAAATCAACCCCAAGCATCGACAATGCCAAAAGCTACCCAATTATTATTTCCATTGGAATTTCCCCCCCATCATCTGCGATTTTTAAATGTCTATACATTGTTAAAAAATGAGCATGGAGAAAACAGTTATAACATTAGAGGTCATTTGATTAAAATGGGCAGATTAAGACAACTTAGTGATATGAATCGTAAGATTATGTACAGTATTTTATGCACAGTATATACATTAGGGTATACAGATTGTTGATTTTTATCAAAAGTTTCACAAGTTGATAAATTGACCACCATGTTGTCAACATCAATAAACAAAAAGACATAAATACCATGCAGCACCCTTATTACCCAGTATTCTAACCCAACTAAAACATTAAGGATGACATTCATGTTATAGAAACCATCACACATCACACATCATTTTGAAGAACCTAAGAAGGGAAGTGAACTTAAAGCAATCACCAGCATACCTTATGATGTAAAAGATCACGTATGGTGACAGCTAACGTAACAGATGATTCCAATATCTTACTTGCATTTTCATTCCTGCATAATTCGAATTATTATCAGGGACCTCAACGCTATTTTGAGAAAGGAATACCAATTAAAATTGGATCTGGATTGATAATATGATGTGTTTACTTGTAATTGATGGATCCCATTCGCTCTAATTTCTGAAGTAAATCAAGAGCCACATCAAGCTTTCCCAAATAAAAGTAGGACTTTGAAATTAAGTGCCATCTCCACACCCTTGCAAATGAGCAATTTTTACTTTCAGAACAGCTAATATCTACAAACTGCCCATCCACACCTATTGAAACAAAATTCTTTTCAGCAGCGCTAAGAGTCTGCTCACACATCTGAATCACCTCTTTATACTTCCGCAACTACAAAATGTCAACAAAACAGCTTATGATTAGAATAGATCTAGAGGCAAACAAATGAAAGACTCTTAAGGGCAGGATTAGAAAAGATCTAGAGGCAAACAAATGAAATACTCTTATGGGCAGAAACTCATCAACGGACATTCTTCAATATTCCAAATTATTTAGTCACTTGAACAAGAGCAGAAGAAAATGTTGAAAGAGCACAGACCATAAACAGAAACTCTGCTTTCATTTCCAGTAGCCTTTCTGAGCAGGGGCTAATTGATAAGGCCTCAGCAATCACATCTAGAGCATTAAGTGCTGCATCATATGTTCTCTCTTCCAAAAGTTTTGCAGAATGGTTTATGCACTCTACCACTTTCTGGAAGAAAGGAAAACCACTTGATCAGTCATGAAATTGATCTCTTGTAAGTGCACACACAGATAGTAGGAAAGGAAGATCCAAAAGACAAATAACCATCCAAAATGTAAAATCAATTAAAAATGAAGTGCCTATTTTTGTGTCCTAACTGCACATTTTGTAATCAAAATAAATTTCTTTCTAGATTTTATAGACCAATTAGCAATGCAACGACTATAAAGATATGATTTATACTGCCTGTAGGATGTAGTCTTTGTTAGATTGTAATCTGCCAGAAAGGAAACCTAGCTCTCTCCTATCAAACCTTTAGAACTAAATTATTCTGCTTTATTAGGAGCTGCTGCTTGAAAAAGTAATGTGCTTAAGGAAAAAGGTACAAGATATTCTAAAGTGCAAAAGTAACCTTTATCCTCCATATCTATTCTTTTATTAACTTTTTCAAAACAACTATTTTAGAAGTAAGATATAAAATAAATGAAAAATATCATATATCTACTATCATAAGATGGTCACATCAGCACCACTTAAGCTAACAAATGCACACCTGAGCTTTCTGCACGCCATCAGCAGCTTCTATTGTGGTTCTTCGATCCAAACACACACCAGCTCTAGATTCCAAGCACTTATTAAAATAGTGAAGTGCATCCTCAACTTCTCCCAGCTGAAGATGACAACTGGAAAGGGAAAAAAAATCCCCACTTGTTTACAAATTGCAACACATCATTTTAAAACACACACTACATTCAGCAAGAAGCAAATGGGGATAATGCAGTAAGGTCAATCAAAATATAGATGTCATATACAATCTACATATGAAGCACAACCAAACAACTACTATCCTTCAGATGAAGTAAGCATATAAGAAATGAAAGATCAAAGAGAGTCATTCTCAGGTGGAATGCAAAGGATATTGTTAATAGGTTCAGGACAGCAATCCTCTACTGGATATTGTTCATAGGTTCAGGACAGCAATCTTCTACTGGATGATATTGTTTATAGGTTCAGGACAGCAATCTTCTACTGGAATACCTTCGAACCCAACCCCCCACACACACCCAAAAAAAAAAGCATAAAGCAAGATATGACATCTAAAACAAGTCACCAAATCTTGTTTCAAAAAATTGTGTAAAAAAAAAAAGAAACAATTATGATGTAATTTGTTTTGCATGCACCCCATGCAAAGGACTTACTTGGCAGCTCTCATTTGAACTTTGAAAAAGTTGGGGTCTAGATCAGCAGCCTTTATGCAATCTCTTAATGCCTCCCTCATGTTTCCAAGAGACATCCGCGTCGCAGCACGGTTGCTATAGCAAATAACAAGAGACTTAAGACAGCATCCTGAAATCTCACTAGAAGGAATGGAATTTATCCCACATGTATAAAAATCCTCAGCCTTCAACATGTCCCCATTTTGATAAGCATGATTTCCCCTGGAAAAAAACCAAAACCTATCCAACTTAAGTATCAAATGCAGAGTATCAAAAGAAATATATACTAGTATTCAGCAGTAAACAATGTGGGAACTATTCAGCCATTAATAGATTTTATATAGAAAGCACCTTGCTCGCCACATTTCACATTCATCGTGAACAGAGCCATTTGATGAGATTGAACCTTGCTTCGCCAAATCATTTTCAGACTTATTCCCTACCTTTCCCTGTTGAGTACATAAATCTTCTTCTTGACCCTGCAGTGTCAAAAGCTATATATACAAAAGTGCTGGCATGGATAGAATTTGGAAAGAACAATAATTGACCTTGCTTACAATTGGGTTTGGGACAACAATAAATGGTTCGCATGGAGGTTTCCTCCTATATTTCTTTCTATACTGCCGTTTTGGTGTTGATGAGTAGGATGAGGCAGAAAACGAAAATTTTCTCCCATCTATATCTTCCATTCCTGAAGCAAAGGAAAATTGCATTTGATGGCTGCTTTCTGTCTTTAAGCCATGCATAACTTCAGTGGAAGCAGCGCCATCATTGCTGCTACTCATCTGCTCAAAGTTGAAACCAGAGCAGGACATTTCAGCACCAAAACCAAACCCTTTAGAGATATAATCACCCATGAAACATCTTTCAGAACCACAACCAAAACTCTCTTGATTCATCTTCTCTCTTGGCTTCCCATCATCTTTCTTAACATTTAATCCTTCACCCCCTCTGAGACCAGTTGTCGCTGTTGAAAACATTGAGGGTGCACAATTATTTTCTTGGGGGTTGGAATCATTTAATTTCACAAAAGTTTCTTCAGAAAATTTCTCAGCTGGTGCAGTTTCCTGATAAGGAGAAAAATCCATGGGTGAGTAGCATCCAGGAGAATTTAGATTTTCTTGGCTACTCCTTTCATTTTGCACATGATCTTGCCCTGAGTGTTGCTTACATAAGGAATCTCGCTTCAACTTTACCCTCATTTCTAATCTTTTGCCCTTCTTTGATCGGTTATTTACAGTAATTTCTGGTTTCTTATTTGATTCAGGAAATAGACTTGCTTTTAAACAAGAATGATTCCTTGGTGTTTTGAAGTCTGTAAAGGGCATCCCTAATCCACCCAGAGCACTTGTAGAACTAGTTTTGTTATTTTCCTTTTCAACTCCAGCCATAGTTGTTGATTCAGAAGCTCCACTATGTACTTGGTTGTCAAAACCAACCGATGAGAATGAAGTAAGAGGAGCAGCTCCATTGAGTTGTGTATCATCAGTCACTTGATCTTGAGATAATTGGCCCTCAAAAGAAGTCTTCACACATCCTGCCTGAAATGTAAATAATTCTGAGCTCGAAGTTCTGATAGAAGTACTGCCGGTATTGCAACTTCTGTTCTTGTCACTGGATTCAAATTTATCACCACCCAAACCCACAGCAGCATTCTGTTCAGGAGAACAAGTATCTGAACTATCATTAGAAGAGGTAGAAGCCTTTTTACTGCTTCTGATAACAAATGCAGAATCATCATTTGCAGATGAATTCTCATTGTCGGCTCCATGAACATTCTTGGACTCATTAATATTAAGTTTCCTAATCTCTTCTGGAAGATTAAATATTGGGTTCATGCTAGATGTACTAGCTGCATTACTGCTATTTGGAAATAATGCAAACTTACCCTTACCATTGACACTAGAATCCAGATTATCATTTTGATCCTTTGAAATGCTGTAGTTTAAAAAAGTTTCGCCACTTGACTTGACCTCAACAGGGAAGTTAGTAGCCACACATTCATTAAGATTGAATTTTTTCTTGCTGCTACTACCAAATACAAAAACGCCATTACCATTACCTTCCACTTCATAAAGCTTGGCCTCATCCTTGACTTTATTCTTCCCTGTATCACCAAAGACTGAATTTCCAGAAGTTTCACCAGATTCTCGCTTTCCCTCGATGGAATTTAACTTCCCATCAAACCAACTTGCACCAAACCCAAACCCTGAACCAGAAACCCCCACATTTGCACTAGAATCATTAGTATTAGCACTGAATACAAAACTAGAACCAGAAACCCCTACATCTGCAATGGAATCATCAGCATTAGCACGAAATACAAAACTAGAACCAGAAGCCACCACATTTGTACTGAAAGCCTCACGAGCAGCACCAAACACAAAACCAACATCATCAGAACCCAACTTCACCCCATGACCACTAGAATCTCCCTTATTGGAACTCAAACTTGATCTTAATTCACTTCTGTCATCACAAAATTCACTGTCACCAACATTACTGACCTTCTCACTCTCTACTCCTACATTCACAACACACTCATTCAATTCTCTATTCTCCACATCAAATCTCACCCCCTTCCCATTAGCATCAAACACAAAACCCATATTACCAAGCTCCCTAGCATCCACTTTCAAACCCAAAGTTGGCTCCTTTTCTCTTAACTGCCCCACATTCCCACCAAATTCTGTTTCTTTAGAATCCGATACCACGCCAGAATTCAAACCCAAACCCAAATTCCCACTTTTTACACCCCCATTTGCGCCAAACACAAAACCCACATTGGACACACTACTATTCCCATCTAAATCATCACCTACTGATTTAAACGGGTTAAAACCCGACCCAGAACCGGGTTCACCGGGACCCGCTCCTCTATTCCTCCCATGTAACTGCCTCCTCACCTTCACCATCCTCGGCCTCGCCCGTCCCGTCCCAGTATGCGACCCGTTTTTACTCATGTCTATTTCGCTGTCGTTACCAAAAACCGTAGCATTTACAGTTTGGCGGTGGTTATTCTGAATTGGATTGGGGTTAGGGTTTTGGAGAGAGGAAGGGTGTTTGGAGGTAACCGGTGACCTGATATCGACGGCCGCAGCAGGTGACATTTGAGGCAATACAGAAGCGGAGATTTAGGTTTTGGTGAAATTGAAGGTCTTGTATGGATTGTTGTGAGATGTTTGGTGTTAGGGTTTTGCTTCGTTTTGAAGGAAGCGACTAGCGAGGGAGGGAAGGGGAGGGGAGAGTGTGGTTTTAGACAGCAAATTGTACCGTTTGTTGTTTACTCGTTGAATTTCAAAGTCTTGTGTTTAAACTTATTTACTGAATAAATAATTAAATAAATAGAGGGGAAAAAACCTGCCTGGTCATCGGATAGTTTTTATTTTTATATTGCTTCTATATACATTTATATTTTAAATATTAATTTCTATCAGTTAAAGTAATATATTTTTAATTTATACAAAAATATTTTTTATATCAATTCTAACTAAATATATAATTTTTCAAGTCTATAATTAAAAGTTTTTTTAAACTTCGACTATAAAAACTATTATAATATAGAGACACACTTAAAATGTTTGATTCATATAAATTGTGAAAATCTAATTTATTTTTTAAAATTAAATTTCTTCTATTTTACCTTTTTTAAATAAAAATAATAATATTTTAAATAATCTCTCCATGATGATGTCTTAGATCAAGTTTAACTTTGAAATGAATTTGAAAATCAGCTAAATAAATTATTTTACATAAATTAGAAAAAAGTCTGGCATTGGCTTCTAAAGAAGGTTGACACGTGTCACAACCGGCATGAGTTAAATATGGTTCAAACTTCAAAGGAGAAAATAATAACAGGCATGAATGTCTTCACGTGCTTAGATTATTTTATTAGTCATTTAACCTATGATTCACAGCGGGTTATATTTTTTTAATAAAAATATTAGACATGCTATTTTAATGTTTTTCTTAATATAAAAACATAAGTATAAATTAAAAAGATTATACAATTATCTAATAAATTTTAAAAATATAAAAGTAAATGCAAATCAAGATATTTAATCATACAAAATAAAGTATTCATCCAATTATATTCACTAAATTTATTTATTTAAATCAATTAAAGATAAATTCACACCCTAAAAAACTCATAATCTAAAAGATAAACATAAATGAAAAAGATTAAAAAAATCCTCGCTCTAAAAAAACTTACACAGGGATGAACATATCAATAATATTATTTTAAAATGATTATTTTTATTTTGAAAAATAACTTTATTTGAATAAAACCAAAAAATATAAATTAATTATAATAATATCTTGAAAAATCAAACACAGACAAAATAATTCTAAGAAAAACTTATATTAGAAAATTACATGCAAAACCCCTGACCTAAAATATGAGATCGTGTCAAATCTATAAAAAAAAACTTGAGAAAAATCATAAAAAAAACAAAATGATGTAATTGTATGAAGTCAAATCCCCAACAAATCATTTTCTGATTGGGGGATGAAATTAAAAACCAATAAAACTTTAATAAAAAAGCCAAGGTGAAAATAAAAAATCAAAAAAATAAGAATCGGATTATAAAAAAACAATATACAACTTCTAATTCAAGGACTAAATTTAAAATATAAAAAACTTTTCTAAAATTGTCAATGACAAAAATAAGCAGTAAAAAACAAAAACAAAATAAAATTGAAACAAAACAATAATGAAAAGAGGGCATATATGTACTTTCTTTAGAAAAGAGAGAATAAATAAAATAAAATAATGACCAACGACAAACAACCTATCGACCATTGTCATACGTCACATTAGGAGAAAAAAAGACATATTAGTGCTATTAGGATCATGATAAAAGTCTAGGTTTAAACAACTAATTACATCGTACGTGTTGTTCAAAATATACAAACACCGCTAATACCTAGACGTGTCAAATTTATACTCTAGCTACCTTCTAAATAAAAAATAATAATTTAAAACTAACAAAACACCCTCCCATAACCCTAGAAATTACAAATAAACGAATGTGAAAGGACCAAAACATCCCTAAATGCATAACTAATATTTTTTTTTATCTTTTATAAAGGTAAATTTGTATTTTGACTATTGATTAGGAAGAAAAAACAATCCAAGAAGACTTTGATGAACACCTCATATATTTTCTAGCTAAATAAGTATTTTCAATATTCAAAAGTTTGTGAAAAGTAAAAAAAACTCTTGATCAACGTATCAAAATTTTATTGATCATAAAGTATAATAGTATTTTTATAGTACAAAAAAACTCTTTATTTAATTTTATAAATATTTAAGACTTTTTTTTTAATCCAGCCTTTGAATTAACGCTTTTGAGATCGGATCCACTCCGAATCAGATTTTATAACTAGCCGATAAATCCTATGGAAAAAAAGGTGATGATGAAGTCTATGAGTGAATGAGAATCCACGTCGTAGCCGAAAAGCCTCCCCAACGTACAAATGACGACACCAACTAACAAAACGCCAAATGAATCCGGCACCGTCGCCACAAAGGTGGCAAAACAACACTGTAAAGCGAAAGCAAAAGCAAAAGCTAAACTGACTCCCACTTTCTTCTCTTCTCTAAGGTAAACACTAAACTCAATCAATCATCCTTTCTCCTTTCAAAACCCTACAACTCCTTTCCTCTCCTCATTAAAAATATCTGAGTGCTGTAGTTTTTCTTGTGCTGAATTTCTGTTTCTCGAATGTTGGTTTTTTTCTTGTTAATATGTAATGTGCTAAATGCTAATGGCTTCTCGTGGTCTTCTTATGATAAGTTGTTTTTTAATCTGTGCGTAATTGCTGCTGTCTTGATCTATCAATTAATGCAAAACTGGAGATTTTTTTTGACGCCTAACTGTTTGTAATGGAATAGGAGCAGCCTTTGAAAAACTCAAGTGTTTTAAATTGTTAATAGGGCGTAAGCAGGGATTATTGTGAAATGAGAGTAAGTTAGTAGTGACCATATTGCTCGTAAATTTACTGCTAAAACCATTTTAGTGTAGTCCCAATGCAGCTGTACTTTGTTTTTTTCGAGGAGGGAGGAAATTTCTTTGACCTGCTCTGCATCGATTTCTGTTACCAAGCTATTGGCTTTCAAAAAAATGTAATCTTTCTGTCTAAGAACTGATGTTTTTCTGAATTGTTTAAATACGTTTTGTTTGTCTGATGCAAATGCATGAAAGCTAACGACATCTTCCTGTCTAAGAACTGGTGTTTTTCTTAATGATTTCATAGATTTCTTGATCCAGTCACTGTTAGATTTGTCTCTGCGCTCAATGTTTAGTGGTGAAAATCATTTAGAATCCACAGTTCATAAACACGGAATCTTATATTAGCTGCTGTTTTGATAGGCTTTTTAACGGAGGATCTTGTTTCACGAGAAGCATTTGGATTATGCTTTCATGCCCCATGGATCACATGTCGGCCAAGGTTTTACATGGTATGAACTTGTGTATCACTTCAACTGAAAATTAACTTCTTCAATCAGGCGTCAGCTCTGCAGTTTTTCTGTGTAATTTATTTCTCATGCCTTGAGAGATCCTTCGCCAGTTTGGGCTTGTAGGCAGTCCTTTGAGTATTTCATGTTAGAAAATTGTTTTTACTCTATTCTATTTTGAGCTGCATAAATAAGGGACAGGGAATTGAATTTCATACTCGTAACAATTAAACTTAGCTGGGAATTTAGTGGACCATTTCGAGGTGCTATGCTCACCCTGCTGTTTTTATATGGTCCTTTGCATCCTGAATCTTTTGGTAACTTGTGATAAAAGTGTTCCCCCCCCCATATGAAACCCCCCTTTCATTTTGACACTCATCACCATTATACTGGGTAAATGGATGGATCTGAGGAGCTATGCGACATCAAAATGAGTAAAGCATTCTTTCTGTTTTCCTCTTCAGCAATCTGAGTCGCATCTCATTCTCAGATAAAGACTACCTTCTTCTTCCACAAATGCATGCCTTTGAATATAATGCATATAGATTTGAGAAGTTTAAAGGAGCCTTCAAATTAGAAGAGAAGCTATATGTGTTGCTTGTTAAGGAACCATCTCACCTAAAAGCTTAAGCTTGTAGGTGAGGCCCCAGAATATGATTTATATTATTCTCTAACACACACCCTCAAGTGAAAGCCCTTTGGGCTTGAAACTTGCACACAAGCCCATACGACCTAAAAGCTTAAGTTTTTATCAAATAGAATGGGGGTGGTGAGATTCGAACCCGTGACCGCTGGGTCAACAAGGCTCTGATACCATGTTAAGGAACATCTCGCCTAAAAGCTTAAAAGCTTAAGCTTTTAGGCGAGATGTTCCTTAACATGGTATCAGAGCCTTGTTGACCCAGCGGTCACGGGTTCGAATCTCACCACCCCCATTCTATTTGATAAAAACTTAAGCTTTTAGGTGACTTAAGCTTTTAGGTGAGATGGTTCCTTAACATGGTATCAGAGCCTTGTTGACCCAGCGGTCACGGGTTCGAATCTCACCACCCCCATTCTATTTGATAAAAACTTAAGCTTTTAGGTGAGATGGTTCCTTAACATGGTATCAGAGCCTTGTTGACCCAGCGGTTACGCGTTCGAATCTCACCACCCCCATTCTATTTGATAAAAACCAAGCACGATGTGAAGTGGGCCTGTGTGCAAGTTTCAAGCCCAAAGGGCTTTCACTTGAAGGGGTGTGTTAGAGAATAATATAAATCATATTCTGGGACCTCACCTACAAGCTTAAGCTTTTAGGTGAGATGGTTCCTTAACATTGCTTACATGGGAACGTGACTGCTTTCACTACTAAAAAAGGGCAATTAGCAACGGATTGTTGCGACAGAAAAATTCCATTGCTGACGGATCAACATCAGAATATGTTTAGCAAAGGAAAATCCGTTGCTGAACATATTTAAATTCTGAGCCAATCTCTGGAATGGTGGTTGCTGGAATCGCCTTGTCAATCTAATTCTGGTAGTATAGGTCCTGGAGGAGGTGTAACAAACAAGTGCTGACATAATTGTTTTGGAGAGATTTCTTGACTTGGTTATCTTAGAGCCGTTGTTCTTATTTCCTTTCCTTTCTTTAGATCCAAAACCTAAAGGCACCTCTGGGGTGTGAGAATAAGATCCAAAACCTAGATTTTGAGTAATATTATTTTTAGAAAACACATAAAGGCACTTCCTAAATTATTTGCTTTCTCTGCGAGCTTTAGGATACATCTTTCATTTGAGCTACTATAGAAATCATCCTGTTGGGCAATTGTTTTGTATACATAGATAAACAACAAATACCAGAAGTAATATCTCATACTTTCTTTACACAGGTAAGCTTAGAGGTAAACATCCTATACATAGCCGACACAATCAATAAGGATCGTGTTACATTTATTTATCAGTACGCTATGATTTACCGACTTTTCCCATATAATTATTTTATTGCCCACAATGAGAAAATGAAGTGCTCAGATTTGTTAAGTTTTTTGATCTCCTTTAGAATTTTTCGTTTTCAATGCACGTCCAGAGCAACCATAATCTTGAAATATGGCTGCTTGATGGATTTTGTTTGGTACCTGAATAGACTTTGATATTGGAATAATCTCACCTTTACATATGGCTGGAATTTATTACGAGGCCCAACTTAAATTTATCTTTTAATTGTGATATACAAGTCAGTTTCCCGTAATTCCATTTCTTTTTCTTATAAAAATATATTTACATGCAAGCGCTGGCATTCCTACGTCAGTTTGCTCTCTTTTTCCTGGATGCTGCAGATACTGATGAAAACAGAACAAGGAATGAAGCCGCTGAAACCAACTTTTCCAGGAATGATGTGTATGATATTCCAAGACCTGGTCCAATTACTCCAGGAGTCAACAGGAAAGTTAACGTGGTTGATTGGAAAGCGCAGGAACTTGTTTCTCCGAATACTCCTACGGATGAGGACAGATCCGGGGAAGTAAACATGGAGGCTTCCAAAATACCAGATGATTTTATACGAGCTGGTGGCTTTGGAGCAAAACATGATATAAAGTAGCTTTCTTCCTGTTGTAAGTGACTGAACTGACTTTGAAGCAACAATCTTTGATTCTAGAAACTATGAAGAGCCACAGGGAGAAATACAAATACCAGGTCTTGGCTGGACAGAAGCAACAGAAGGGAAGTAGTTGTTTTGCCAGTCCTTGAGACCTAGTTGCCACGAACAAGTTTTTCTGGTGTTTCTGGCTTCTGATATTTTGTGGTATGTTCGTCACATGTAACTCCGTGGTTTGAATTTATTAGTTATTTACTTCATTTTTTTGCTTGCATGATTTTGGTATTCACGGAATACAAAGAGATGCTTGCTCCTCGCTCAAAAAAATAAAAGAAATTTAAGTTCATGATATGTTCAAAAATCATCATGAGCTAATACTATAAGCTCTCTTTACAGAATGGTCTACTTAAAATTTTCATTTTTATTAACAATTTGAATGGCCTGCTGACTCTTACTCTCTATTATGTTGACGATTGCCATTGAAACCCAACTTTCTATCAGACCTTCTAATAGTAATTTACTGCTGTACGGATTATGGGCCATATTTCCTGAGGGAATTTCCCTTCATATTCCTTAGTTGCCAGCATCATGAGAAAGCTATTTCCTTCTGAAGATTCTCTGGCCAGGAGCTAGGATTGCCATTGGGTCATAAGTTGATTTCCTTCTTACAAAAACCTCCCATTGTGGACCGAAATGAGTTTGCCATTCTTCCTGGGTGCTGTAATGGGGCAAATATTGCTTGGCCCCAATACTGGCTTTGGAACAGAAATCTAGAATTCTTTGGTTTTGGGCTAAAATGTGAAACAATCCATCTTTTCCTGTGGAAGATGGCATAGCTGAGGATAAGAAAGCCACTTGGTAGAATATTTCTTCTTCCGGGGTGATTAAAGATGTTCTATTGCTCCACCTGCAGTGTGAAGGAAAAATCAGGTTGATGATATAATATTCGAAAATTGAGGGGAAATTAACAGTTCTGTTTTTCGCATGAGTACTTGGACTTGTTGACCGGATAGATGAGGATGGGACCATTGCTATTGCCTGTAAGAATATTGCCAAAGACCGCTTGAGCAAATTCGATAATTTTAGTTCCAGGGATTAGAAGATTCAGCCATGGGTGAGGAATCTCCCATAAACCTTTTGACCGGAGTTTGATTTCAGACAGGTGGACTCTATCCAGGAATTCCACGTAGGAAACTTCCGACAGAAAGAGTGTGGATGGAATGTAATTCAGTTCTGACAACAGGCTCTCAGTTTTCTGCATGAGAGAAAATAAGGTCAGGAACAAGGTCTTCGATCATGTGAAATCAGCGTTCTCTGTGCAACTCTTACCTGGTTCATAATATCAGACTCATCCGGGCTAAAGTACTTGGCAATTTCTAGACAGTAAAGAGTTTTCCCTTCTGAGATGAATCGACTGGCCTGAAGTGGGTCTTTTGGATTGAAGGAGGATCTCCAGTTATTGAGGAGACCGGTTCTGTTTATTATTACAAGCCCTTCGATGTAGTCAAAAGAATCCTTGGATGATATTAAACGTTCTTGATCATTGGAAAATTTAGAGAATTCATCATACAGTACTCTGATCCATTTCACCTGTCAAAAGTGATAAATTACGTTGTAGATGAGAGTTCCTTGTGACATTATAGCATTGCATAGAGATGTTAAGAGTGTAATTTTTACCATCTTTGGTGCTGGTTCGAGAGAGATTCTCGCTCGAGTGATTATTCCAAACTGCCCAAGTCCTCCAAGAACACCATAAAAGAGTTCTGCATTCTGCTTCTCTGAACAGGTAACCACTTCTCCCTTGCCTGCACCACCCAGAACATCAAGTCAGATTCAGCTATGCCTTATTTAGCTTTAAATAATCGAATCATCGTTTCAAGTTAGCTAGTTACAGTTGGAACTCGCTGTCAATTTCATTATTTTGCAAGGTGCATTCTTTTCATGGTATTTCCCCCCAGGCTTAGTCTAATAGAAAAGCAAAGATTCCAGCAACCTAGATTGCTGAAATGACTTTCTATCTCTTGTAAAGTGATCTTGGGCCCACCTTGAATGGAATTTTTTGTATGACAGAATCATGCGTGAGTATACCTGTGACGACCTCCAACTGGTAAATGTTGTTAATCTGTGGCCCATGTTTGAATGCCTGTCCACTGATTCCGGCATTCGACAAGGTGCCTCCAACGGTGAGATGAAGGTAGTCTGTCCAGGATTTCGGTGCAAGCCCGTGTTTAAGAGTCTCATGTAGAATATTAATCCACAAGTCGCCGCCTGACGCCTCCACATAGGGCAGCTCTCCGGTGTGAATTTGCATCTCCGGTCCCTGAAGCGACTCCATGTTTATCACCACACCTTGATGAGCCTGTGCCTGACCTTGAAGGGAGTGGCTGTGGCCTCTAGCAGCAACTGTCAGCTGAGAAGCTGAACCCATTTTGAAAACATGCTTCACAGTGCTGGAAATATCAGAAACCGAT
The DNA here is from genome assembly GCA_025169955.1 of Salix arbutifolia. Lineage (NCBI taxonomy): Eukaryota > Viridiplantae > Streptophyta > Magnoliopsida > Malpighiales > Salicaceae > Salix > Salix arbutifolia. The sequence goes on along the minus strand of CM045917.1, from coordinate 5,015,307 downwards.
TTTGGATGTAGAACTGCTAATGGCAGGAAATGATATCGATTGCCGAAGTCCTTGGCTGCGAAATCGATATGATCGAAGCTGAAGTAGCCATCTAGCTGAAGTGTTTCCAACGACGAGATGTTGGTGGAGCTCTTATATGGAATCACAGTGCTTGGATTGACAGAAGATTGGCTGGAGCAAAGGTTGGCTGTATCCGGAATGGAGCAAAAGAATAAGATCATGATGAACACAAGGAAGAGAAGGTTGTTCTGTTTGAGAGAGGACGAAGGTGGCGATCCCATTGGAGAAGGAGAAGGAAGGAGAGAAATTGTGATGGTCGCTACTTGTGAGGAGCAGCAAAAGGAGAGGTGTGGAAGAGCTTGTGGAAATGAAAGGTGGAGACGACAATTTAAAGGGAAGGTTTGGGCGGCACAGTCAAAATAGAGTTTCAGTGGTGACTTCGGATTCACTGTCTGAATATCAAAATGATTGACTTTTTGAAAATGAGTTTTTTTAAATTAGTTGGAAAAAACTATTTTATGGGAGATTTTTAGTTTATTCAAACTATATGGAAAAATATATTTTATAGGATGTACCATGATTATCTATGTAATTATCTACTTTTTGTTTGGATAAATTTTATCAACTAGGAAATTAATAGAGAAGATTCATGTTTAACAAAAAAACATAAATACTCTTGCAACTTGGAAATTCAGAAAATTCATGTTTAAGAAATTTTTTTTGGTAAAAATAATAAAAAAAGGTAAAGATTTTGCCAAAAAATGGAGGTTAAAGTAAAGCTAAATTTAGGGAAAAAGTTAATTACTTTGAGTGCTCATGATATGGTCACTAAAGAAATGAATGTTCTAATTTCAAAAGAAATAAATAAAAAGCCTGTAATGTTACATAAAGTGATGAATCCGATTATGATAATTAATTAATTAATCATCTGGTCTTGTTGATGGGTGTATTGACGCGTACCAAACTATCAATATATTAAAAGATTCAAGCAAATGCCAAACTGTTAACAAATTCAATAGTTCTGATATAAAACAAATTGTTTATTGTTCCAAGGATTTAAATATTACTTATGTTATTGTGAATCATGAATTAAGCTAGCATGAAGCTTATGATGACTTATGTGAAGAAGTATAAAATGTAAAGAAATTAAACAAATTAAACAAAGCTTATGATGACTTATGAGGAGTTAATGGCAAAACAAAGCTAATTGGATAATTTTAGACAAATTTAACATATATTCATAATTAGGTCATTACTCTCTCATACAAACTTTGATCGAGGTGATTTAAATCAAATGTAGTCTTCAAAGACAAATCCATAAAGACGCGTACATGTGCTAAAACACCCTTCAGCATGATCTATTTATTTTTAGAAACTTTTAGATTTAGTGCACAAGTTTGAACTAAAGACATCGATGTCCTTTTTATATTTTAAATTTCTTTTATTATTTAAACAATTTCATTAAACATTCAAATTTGGTGGTCGTTATTGGAGATAATGTTAATAGTGTTTTTAAGAGATTTTGTAGGCTTCTGAAGAGGAAAAAACATCTAAATAAAGGAAGAGATCAAATTTTATGGAGCCTTTCTCTCTACTCATTTCCTTCTCCATTTTTTCACAATTTCTTTCTCTCTTTAGTTATTTTTCATGATAGTACTGTATAACTAAACTTGATTTGGTGGAAGGAACAAAAACATCAAAATCAATAAAATTATGAGATTTAATTTGTTTTTATTATTTAATTTATGCTTTGAGTCTTTATTGTTCTTCAATGATTATGTTTCATGATTGTATCATTTAATTATTAGAAGGCCCACTAGTTTATTATTCATTGTAATCTATTTGTAGGTTAAATATCAAATTTGTAATTGTGTGATGTCTCTAAAGTGTGAAGTAAATAACATTTAATAATTTGCTACTTTAGAAATTTGTAAATCTTAGGAAGAAATTTTAACTAAATTAAATGCAACTTTCTATGTTTGTGTTGTATAGCTTCACCAGTCTCTTTGATTTCTTAGGCTGCTACTAGATTAAATTATTGTGTTTGTCTTGAATTGTTTAGTAGTTAGGGTTTATTAGATTTTTTTTTTAATTAACTAGAAATCAAGAGAGATATAAAAAGTACTTCTAATGATGAATATATAAAGCGTGTTTACATATATTATGATGATTAATAAAACGAGGTAGTATCATGAATAATCCATTCATTCTCAGCTCAAAACCCCTCAATCAACTCCTTCTCCCTCTTATATTTAAACAATTGCAAGTACTATCAAACAAGCTTCAATATGTTATGATTTTCTTGCATTAAACATGTTAGGAGCTATTAGGTTGTTGTTGTATAGATATTATTAACTATATAACATTGTTCCCATATAATTTCATCCTTATTATGTTTCATCACAAGATAAATAAGAAGATTGTAAATGTTGAATTGATTGACTTTGATTAGTGAATGATTATTTGCACTGATGAAAATGAATTTGTTTCGAATGTTAGTTTATCCAAATTAGATAAAGAATTAGTCAAGTTTATCTTATAGGATATAACAAGATCAATCATGTAACTATATAATTTGTTTGGATGAATCATATAGAAAGTTCAAATAAGTTTTATCAAAAAAAGATAAATATAAGTTTTCCAAAGATAACTATCAGAGAAGTGTTTTTGTGAAATACATTATCTGCCCATTAGAAAAATAACAAAATAAAAACTTGAAGATAATGTTTATCAAAGGCTTTATTAAAAGTATTTTGTAGAACAACACTTGCAATGGGCAAGGGTGCCCAACCAACTAACGAGTTACACAAAGTTTCATAGCATATACTCTTGACATACGATTAAATTAAATAATTTATATCTATACTTGTTAATGTTCAAGGAATAGAATAAGATTGTCAAGTTGTGTAGTTTGTCTTGGATGGGTGTTCATGGTTTTTACTTTAGGTTTCGGCTTTTGGCTTCCAGGGAGCAGATAGAAAGTGAGAAATATTTCTCGAAATGTTAGGCAGTTTGCAGTCTCGCAACCGCAATTCCCACCTTTCCTCACCTTTTCTCTCATGATCCCTTTTAGCACTACTTTTAGTAGTGATACTTTCTTCCTGCTTCAAGTGATGGGAGATACGTCATTGATTTTGCTGTGTCCCACTGCCTTTCCTTAAACTCATATTTTCTACTTCTCAAGCAATTGACCGAGTTGTGCAGTCACTGTTGTCAGCTCAGGATTGAATTCCCGGCATCGAAGGGCCGGCCCCTACAAGGTGGTGCTCTGTTAGGGCTGGGTGGTCAAACATGGGTCCATGATCACGTGATGTTCACGAGGTGGTGCTTGTTGAAAGCAAAATTTGGCAGAGCAGGGTTCTAGGATCCCAGCCACCATTGTTTTGAACATTTGGTTCAATCCATGCATCTTAAAGGCCAACTTGAGATCCAAACGGAGATTTACCATTTGTGGTTGTGGGGGCAGTGATATTAAAATCATAATTTTTGGTGGTGTGAACTTCGACATTTGTCGTTAATCAAATTTGTATCGCCATCATGTTATTTTTTTTCCCAGTAAGCTCTGCCAAGCTGTGGTCCTTTGAATTTGAAATTTGTTTATGGTTTTTTCCCCCAAAAAGACAAAATCTTTATTGGGGTTGATCCAATTTTTTTATTGCCTTTATATCATTTTGTGGGGTGGAATTGTTTTCGAGCCAGCTTCACCATGCTAGTACTTTGGTGAAGATGCAAACTTAAAGTGAACATGTGCAGATTAACATGCTTTGATGTAGGAAATCTTACTTTGATTGACATTTAGATAGGGTTGCTGATGTTGATGTGTTTTTGAACCTACAAAAGATATTCAAGTGTGTTGCTGATGTGTTTCCTAATAAAAAAAATTATAATCATAGACTCAAAATATGATAAATATTGAGTGATGTATTTTTTAAACATTGATACAATGGTATATTTGATAATATATATTTTTTAAATATTAAAAAGGTCACTTGTTAGATCAATTTAAGTTACTCTGTCAAATCTGCAACCCAGGTCATGAGACTGTGATAACTTTATAGAGAATAATTTAAATTAAATTATGAAGGTCAATTCCTAATAAATGACGAGTTTGGAAAAAATAAAGTAAAAAAGAATAAAAAACTACTCAAATCAACTCGGGTAATTAACTTGTTAAATCACAATCAATGTTATGAGATCAAAATAACTTTAAAGGAAGTAAATATTATTTTTTATAAAACCCAATTAAAAAATAATCCAAAAAAATAAGTTTGAAATACAATTAAAATACAATCCAAAAAAACTATTTTTTTATATATAAAACCCCACTTCTAACAAGTTTAATTTGAAGGTTAAAATAATAATAAAAAAAACTGAGATCAATATATAGCCAAGATTAAAAAAATAAAATTAATTTTAAATACAATTCCCAAAACAACTAATATTGAAAGATAAAATAGAAAAAAATCTAAAAGAAAGAAGAAGATTGGGTTGTTGAATAGTATAATTGAAAAGTAAAACACTATGAAAATAAATAATATGTTACAAGTGTGACTACATTAATCTAGTGACATTCTTTAGTGTTCAATATTAACGATGATGTCTATAAGAGTGGTTTTATTTTTTTAGTGGTAGTTTCTAAATTCTTTTTAATGGTAGTTTGATGATTGAGGGAGATCGAAGAAATCCACACAATTTGAAAGAAAAGAGGTGGGGCTATCATCGCTTAGGTCAGGCTGAAAGGTATTTCATCGATTACATCGCAACATTTGGCACTGGACATTGACCAGTATATTGCACGTTATTAATGAACAGTTAATGGGGGTGATAGTCTCTTCTCATCAAGAACATGCATCGCAGTACAGAACTACAACTGGATTTTCAACTGTGAAGTTCTTTTTGTGAATTTAAACGTGAATATCTCACATCGGATTTTCTCATTGTTCATCAGCAAAGCAACTAGTCTCTGTTGGCTAAATCATTTCCCACTTTTGATTTACTGTGCTCTCTCTGTTCCCACCTCACCCTTTTTCTCCCATCCCTGCCCAGGGCGACCAATTTAAGCTCGACACCATATCCAAGATTCATGTGCTTACTGGTCTGGTTTTGTGGGTTACAGTGCCAGCTTTCTAGTTGGGATCGATGTGTAGGGGCCTGGGGGGGGCTTAGGTCTGTGTGAAGAAAGTGAAGAACAGGATGAGGATGACAGTAGTTTGAATGCGGGAAACACCAAAAGGTTCAGCCTATCGACTTAGATTAGCTTGGAGTCTTAGATCCCAGCACTGGGTCACCCCTAGAATGATTCCCATCTTTAATATTTTTTATTCATACCTTTTTCTCTTTTTTTTCTCGCCCAGCCGAACGAATATTGCCGGAATTATTGCCCCATTTGCTTCTGTATCGACGACCTAATAAGCATCCGTTTGAATTCAGCAGCTTTTTTGGAAAACATATGCTTGTCGCCAACAATATCATCATGCAAAAAAAAAAAGATGAAATATTTGTAGCCTCAATGTTTGTCTGCCTTTATTGTTATTTTTTATTTTATTTTATTTTATTTTATTGGTAAGTGCACGCTTGGTGCCCAATTATTGCAGTCAGTGATCACAATTTTGGTTGCAATATTCTTCTGCCCTCTGAGAGTAGCGTTCCCTAGAGTGACTTGCAATTTTGGTAGCATAATGTCTTGCCTTTCAAAATTATTCGTGACGTTGTGACATCGTGTATACCCAAATATATATATAGCAGGAGGTACTCAAACTCTAATTTTACAATCTTCAACGGTAAAAAAAATACATACATCTGTTTTGATATGTTCTGAAATTTATTGATATTTAAAGATCGATTCTTCTGAAATAACTTTTAAATGATTTAAATGATAACGAGAACCGACCTAAGTTGGAAAGGAAAAGAAATCCTAGAAAATTGATATACATCTCGCTTCAATTTACTTGGTTAATCTGCTTCTTTTGTTTTTCTAGGTAGCCCCATCTCAGAAATTAGAATTTGGGATAGGATTTTTTCTTTTCTTTCCTAGGAAAGATAATTCTGACGCTTCAACCATGCTTAGGCTCTAACCCTTCGATCTCTCTCTGTTTTTTTTTTGGGGTGTGTGTGTGATTTCATAGTAGAAAAATATATTCTACAGCTTATCAGGATTCTCTCATCTACCTTTGTATGGTCATAAGGGAGACAAATTTGGAAAACATGTTCGGATTCCCACTTCAAAGTGGAGTTAATTTTTGCAGGAACCTGGATCTAATTAGCGCAATGACTTCTTATTGATAGTTTAACCCAATGATCGAACGGTGAGGAACACGTCTCCCTCTTGCTGCATCTGAAGCATAACTGCTGAGGTTAAATTTCAAAGTAAAAATATCTTTTCTAATCTTCCAAGTAGATTACAATCATTAAAGATATATTTTTATATCCTTTTAATCTTCCTGGATTATCCTAAACTAGTATAAATATATGTGTTAAAAGTATTGTAATCCAAGGAACTTCCTCTCATCGACGACAACATAATATACGAGTTGCTTTTCTTCCTTCTCTCCTAGATCTTTCTATCATGGTATCAGAAACCCTAAGATGGACAGTGAATATATGTAAGAAGAGAAACTAAATTAAGATACAAGAACAAGATGGCAGAGATCAACAAGAGAATTATAACCTATCAATCAAGAGAGATAAAATTAAGAAGCCAAGAGAGACTCAATGCAAGCTTACAACTCCTTTCACAAGAAAAGATGCGGTACAATGAAGATCACGCATGAAAAGAGAAATCCTCTCATCCTAAAAGAGAAGATGGGCAATGGCCAACAAGTCTAATTTCTTTCCATCACATTTCAACTCCCTACCTCCTCCGGCCCCTAATTATTTCTAATAATAACAAGTCTCTATATATTGGCATGAAAAAACAAGCTGTTTTATTTAAATAATTTTTTAATCTCAGCTGTCTAGCACGTTCGATTCACGGATCATCTGGACCAGTCAGCATGCGTCTTAAAAGTCCATGTACACAAAGAGATAGAAACAATAAGATTATGAAATACCACCAGGGATTAAAACTTTAGATTGCTTTTAGGAATTCTTCAACCTCCCCACATGTCACTTTTCAATTCCGCAGTTCCATAATCTGTAACTGTTGACTGGAGGGTAATTTTGGTTGACTTTTAAGTTAGAAGGCTAGGTAGCATATATCTATATCTAGTGCTGGTGCTTTGTGTCCAAGATCCAAACATTACGACACATCAAAATGTTGAGCTGCAATTAATCTAGCTAGTGATGGTGTTTTGTGTCCAAGATCCAAGCATTATGACACATCAAAATGTTGTCCCGCACTCCATTTTACTACGGTAAAATCGATCCCTTTATTTGAATTGTGTTTGGTTAATACGTATAGAGGACAGAAAAAAAGTTTTTCTAGAATAATTTGAAATGTGTTTTGTTCTTTTGTCGAGATAGAAAACATGTTTTTGTTCTTTTGCCAAGATACTGTAACTACATATTAAATATCTAACTGGTAAGTTTTCTAGTGGACACGTTCGTCTACATTATTAAAAAGGAAAAAAAAACAATTTCTATTATTTTCCCCTTCTTCTCGTGGGAGACATGATGGGGAATCCAAACCCAGATTTTTGTTTTTTATTAGATCTTCTGTTGTTGAGCATCTTATGTGTAGTCCTTTCGATTATAGTGGTGGTCTGGAAACTATGTGTTGTTCTTGTTTCTGTCTTCTCACCGGTTGTGTGGGTGTTTTTTTTCCATGTATATTCATGCAAGGAATGGCTTCATATCCGAGAGCCCGACATCATAAAAGTCAAAATAAGTTTGTTTAGAAGTAGAAATAATTCAATGTAGTACAAGAACATGTGCAAGGAAACCAGTTAGGTTAAACACTTGTTTGTAACCATCCTTCTGATCTTTTATTTTCTCCGTGTACCCCTGTACTTGATGCAAAACCATTGGCTATATGTCTACAGAGTTATCGTGAAAGGCGAGACATTTCTATTGAGGAGTAGAAATGATGCCGACGAATAATAAGTTAGCAAGTACAATAATAGTGCACCGAGTTTACTTCTCTAATTCAATTTCCTGATCTCTACCACTTTTTCCAATCACCTTAATTAATTTTCAGATTTCTTGGTTAATTATAAATCTTGGATCTAAATAGTCTTACACGTAGTTTCTTGCTAGCCAGTCTGTGTTAAAAGATGTTGGCTTGGATCTGAATTTTTTGAACTCGTTTTTCATCGAAGATGCTGGATGCTGTGATTAAAAGAAACCGAGGGAGTCTTTGGATGAGCACAGAATTTCTCATTTAATAATCTAGTGCATCATTGTTAAGTAATCATCTCACCTAAAAATTTAAGTTGTTAGGTGAGACTATAGAATATAATTTGTATTATCCTCTAATACACCTCCTCAAGTGAATCAACAAAACTCTGATATTATATTAAGAATCCATCTCACCTAAAAACTTAATTTGTTAAGTGAGATCCCATAATATGATTTATATTATTATGTAACATTCTTCCTTCTTTTTTTAAGCTTATTGATCATTCCCCACTACTTTGATCTTCTTAAAAAGCCTAGAGTTTCCTACTTAGTCCAGCGCATCAATGATGACTAGAAAAACTCTTCCTAATTGTTTAAGCTGTAGAGATCAACATTAATGCAAGTTGGGCTGTTAATTCATTGTTGGAAATAGGTAGAGAAAGTTGCTGATGTTGTCTTACGGGGTGTGACGTGATGATAAAAAACTTGAGATCTGCATAGTAAGTCTCGAGTTCGAGTCAGTGCGTGCACCTTTTGTAAATACATGAGACAACCGGGATTTTATTTACTCATCTAAACTCACAAAGTATATTTTTTAAGAGACAAGTTTCCTCAAATAAAAAAAAATACTGCTAATGTTCGGTATATGGAGTTGTTGCTGTGTCATCATCTACTTGTAGTTATTGCAAAACAAGGTAAGAACAGATAATTGTAATCCATAGGCTAGAGCGTACGTTGCACCAAAGTAATTTGTCCTAGATTAACAAAAAGAGATATCATTAGGTTTTCTCTTTCTCATTAAAATATCAATTCAAGTAGGTTTTGTGTCTTCCATGATGTGATGATGAGGCACAACATTTATCCATTGCTTGTCCGAATAGAGCCGAAAGTAGTTAATTACCAATTTTGTTGCTCACCATATAGGAGGAAAAATGCTAAAAAAACTCGTATTACATATGATAATTCGGTCTGAAAATCTTTCCCCGACGATATTAGCAAAAAAAAAAAAATAAGACATAAAGAAATGAAATTAAACACCTGAATCAACAAAGATGATTGAATATTGATCTCAGCTTTCTACTTGAAGACCAACAAGTAGAAAAAAGAGAGACCAAGTTAGGCCAAACATGTCAGTATATAATACCAGAGAGCAAATACATCGACATTTTGGCTTCTTCGATTGGCTCAAAATTGAAGAGGGTATTGCCTCCAAAATTAGGCCAAACATGTCGGTATAATACCAGATCAGAGCATATATATACATCGATATTTTGGCTTCTTCGATTGGCTCAAAATTGAAGAGGGTATTGCCTCCAAAATTAGGCCAAACATGTCGGTATAATACCAGATCAGAGCATATATATACATCGATATTTTGGCTTCTTCGATTGGCTCAAATTTGAAGAGGGTGAGCCAACAACAAGATGACACGACCGCATTGTCTCCAAAATTAGGCCAGCTATGACATCGTTTGGCAAACATTTGACAAAGTACGTATGTCTCAAGCTTCTTTTGTTGAAACGCTGCATTAATTAAGATGTTAACACTTTGAATATAATATCTCCGAGCTCAACCAAAGTGTGGTCGAGGAATTTGGATGAAAACCCGTACATGGTTTTGAGTTTTTACCATGAAAAGAAGGGAATACCAGGGTTACTACTTCACAAAGTTACCATGCATGCATACATTTTTTCCCTTTTTTCTTCTTCTTTTAGAGGGCTAATCTTGATCATCAGATCAAGGGGATGAGATCCTGACTGTCTATGGAAAGGGAATAGAATTTTGACAAGTGTTCTCGCTAGGGGTCCTATTACAAAGACATTACAATGACAACTTAGTCATTTTGCTACCAACTATTGCGTGAAGGAGTGGTTAGGGCATGAGGTCAGTCAGAATACATCCGAAAACCTGGAAGAGAGATAGAAAAAAAAAAATTACCCTAACTTATCATGTTCCCAATCCCCCTTACATTCCACTCATGTCATGTCTATTTTGTCCTGTCCTTGTTACCACCTTTGTTTCTTTTCGATCAACTGTCTTAATTTGTCAGCATCTCAGTCTTTCAAACATGCATAATAAGGAATTCGTGGGCATTCAGTTAAGACTCCTGGCTAGTCCTTGTAGCCTTTTTCTCGACGTTTTGATTGCTTAATTCCCTGGTAAAATATATATTGAGAGCAAAATGTGAAGTTAATGGCAGCATTTCAATGCTGAAAGTTCTGCAAATTATTTTGTTTCCCTATCTACAGCTGTGTATATAATCTGCTGTCAGGTGTATTTATTGTTTTATATATATAAAAAGAGAAGAGAAACACTCTCTTCTTTTATTAAAACTTCTAGGTTTAATCCTTAGAACCCACCACCTAATCTGAAGTCATGAATATCATTGGAGTAGAAGTGGGTGGGATTTGTGGAAAAAGAGGATTAAGTCACTAGGGAAATATATTAACAGATGCTAAAGCTGGCCTGACTGCCTCCACTCAAACACATTTTCCTTTGAGTGGGTTTCTCATATCTAATAATTATGATTTTCTTTTCCTTGTAATCTATTTATTACAATCACAAAACTTTCTAGGTTTACCCACTTGATCTTTCGTTTATTTTTCCTGTTAGGATGTTATAAATTTTTTTATTTTTTATGCTTCACTTTTACCTTTAATAACAATTTATCTTGACTTATATTATTTGTTTATTTTGCAACCAAGTGTTTATCTTATTAGCTTTTAATAACTTTTACTTTTAATGACAATTTATCTTCACTAGAGACCTGGCTTGAAGCATACAAGAGTCGCAACCTTTACTCATGCTCTATAAATTCCCCATTTTCTTATCCTTAATTGATGCGCTCGTCATGTGCATGTGGTTATTTGCTTATATGCTCAGAAGTTAATAAGAGTTCAGAAGTAAAAGCTAGAATTTAACTATTCTCTGAATTTACTCCATATATTATATCTTAGTAACTTGTCTTTAGTAAGTGTTTGTTTTGACTAGAATTTAAATACCCACTTTTTCTATTTTCTGAATATTTTTTAGCTGTAAGTATATATGTAAATTTTACCTTCTTGAGGGTGTGCTAGCGGTGTTAAGGTATTAACACCGCTAGCACACCCTCGAGAGGTCGACCCCTCAACGTCGCACGTCAATGTGCGACACTCAATAATAATTTTAAAGAGCATACATGATCACAATTAACAACTAGACATATTTATCAATTGGAAATACTAGACACACCTCTATGCATCCGTCAAACTTCTATCCATCAACAAGTTCTTTTTAGACAATAATCTTTATTTTATATTAAGTTATTTTTTTATGGAATAGAATCAGACCAACATAGTTGTATTTCAATGTCAAGCTAAGAATGGTCTATATGCTCTCACTGGCAATAAGAACTTCTCTAATAAATACATTGTTTTGCAAACTAAGTTAGGAGCTAAGACAACAAAAGATAAATGACATTGTTGTCTAGATCACCCCTTTTAGCTTGTTTTAAAAATGTATTTCAGTCTAGATATTTATCTAGTACCGATTCATTTCATAAACCTATGTTTTATAAGTCTTGTCCTCTAGGAGAAGCCAAGAAGATTCCATATGATGACTCCACATGTCAGTTACAAGATTCAATGGTTCTTGTACCCTCTAATGTTTAGTTGTCTCCAATAATTTCAGTTGGTGAATTTTGTTTTTATATTATTTTTATAAATGATTTTTCACATTTCACATGATTGTATCTTATAGCTGAAATATTTTATGCATTTAAAGTTGTCAAAAACTGTAAAGCTCTTAATGAAAACTTATTCTCTTTAAAGGTCTCTAAGGAGCGTGACGTGATGACAAAAGGGTTGCAATCTGCACAGTAGGTCTCGAGTTCGAGTAAGACCATGCATCTCTTGTAAGAGTCTGGGACAACTGGTCACTTGACCCACAAAATGTGTTTTTCGGGAGGTGAGATTATTCTCTTGTAACATTAAGTAATTTTAATTAGAAAATGATAATGAATTCCCTATAATGAATTTAATTAATTTTTATGCACAAATGATATTTATCATTTCCTAAATTGTCAATATTATTCTCCATAAAATAAAATTACAAAAACAAAACATAGAAAATTTAGAGAAATAAACTTAGCTCTTTTTTATAAAATAACATTTACCAACCACCTTTTTGACTGATTCCTTCTTCACATAAATTTATTTAATAAACAAGCTTCCAATAAATATTCTTAATAATGTATCTCTATTTTCTATGATTTACAAATCAATTCCTAGGTATAATGAATTATGTATTTTTGGATGTTGATACTATTCATTACTCTCACCATATGAAAAACATAAGCTTTGTTTTAACATTACAAAGTGTGTGTTTTATGATACTTCGAACAAAAAAAAAGAAGATATAGATATTTGGATATAAACAATGATAGAGTTTATATTTCTTGCTATGTTATCTTTGATGAGAAATCATTCTCAACAACTAATATAGTTTGGACTCCATAACCAATATTGCTAATGTTCTTTCTAGAGTGGTTTCTCATTTTAAATTCCCAATTTCTTTTTCATTGTCAATATGCTTTAAAAGTTTTGAGTAATTGTAATTCATTTTTCATCTTTGAAACAACGATGAATTCTTACCTATTTCAATATTTCCAAATCTTGTTCATTCTTAACCTCCTATTATAAGTCTAGGTCACCGCTTATATCTCCATATCTTATGAACCTACATACTTGCCTCCATAATAATTGGTCCAAAAGATAATCATAAGATCCCAAACTGAAAAATTTAAACCCAAATAATTTTCTAGTTTGAAAACCTTTATCTATAGTAAACATTTTATTTATAAGTTGTTAACTTTTTATTATGAACAAGAATTTGGTTTTTTTTATATAGATCATGTCCATCTATAAATAATAGGATGCTATGAGGCATATGTTCAATGTATTAATGGTAAATGGTGTATGGTTTTTATATCTACGACCACTTCATAAGCATGTGGTTTATAACAAACAGGTATATAAAATTAAGAGAAAACAAGATAGTAACTTAGATAGGTAAAAGGCATGCTTGGCTGTTGAAGAATTTTATTAACGTGATGAAGTGGATTATCATGAGACTTTTTTGCCAATAATTAATTTCTCAACTATTCATTTACTTTTAGCATTAACTATTAATTTTCACTAGCCTATTTATCAACTAGACATCTCTAATGCATTCTTACATGGGATATTAAATGGAGAGAAGTTTATGGAGAAATCACAATGATTTATTGATAGCTCTCAATTGGATTTAGTTTATAGGTTCATAAATCTTTTAATGGACTAAAATAAGGCCCAAGAGCATGGTTTCACGAGCTTTCCTAGCAACCACTTGAATTTGGGTTTTTTGAATCTTTTATTGATTCATCCTTGTTTATTTATGGTAATAATTGCTTATAAATATTTGTTCTTATCTATATAAATGACATTATCATGACATGATCGAATAAATAGGTTATTCATCAGTTATTAATGAACTTGGAATTTAACTTCAACTAAAAGATCTTGGCAACTCAACTTAACTAACTCTTAGAGTTCAAGATGTCATGATTTAATGAGTCTTTATCTATGACAAGACAAGTATATAATTGATCTTTTACATAAAAAAATAATGGATAACACAAAATCATTGTTTTTTAAAATAGTATCCGGCAAGAAACTAACATGTCAAGATGGCTCATTACTTACAAATCTTGGTAAAATAGAATTATTATTAGAGCACTTTAATATATTTCTAATATTGTCAACCAATTATGTTAGTTTATGCATAACCCTTATGAATGTCGCTAGATAACTCTAAAATGTGTTCAATGATATCTCAAATGGATAATTGATTATGATCAATATTAAATACCCTCATGTATAAAGTTATAAGTAGATTGTGATTTGATTGGGCAGGTAATCCAGGTGACACATATAGCAACAATGCATATTGTTTTTTTAGGCAAAAACTTGATTTAAATTAGTTGGATCGTTTTGTAACTACAACTCTATCTATATTTTTTTTATCAAAATTTTTAATATGTGCTAAAAACAAAGAAAATCCAGATATTTAGTGATAGGATTTTCAAAATTATATTTTTTTGTATGGCATCTTTATTTATCAAAATTTTATGTTGTTATCTTTCTTGTATTATTTTTGCAGGAGAGTACAACAAATTTGGGAGTAGTGAATAACTTGTTGCAAAAAAACAATGATACTTGTAATAAAATACATGAAAACACTCATGAATCCCAAAGATATCGAGCTATCCACGTACAAATTATTGATTGTCCCAGCTAGCAATAGAAACCAGCATGCAAATTATTGTCCTATCAATATTAAAAACCTAATTTTCCTTAGAATTTGTACATTGTTTTCACCAAAACCAAAATGGCACATCTTCACTCAAACAAACCAATGACTGCAATTGTCAATCAAACTATGTCTGGGATAAGGGACAGAAATGAAATAAGATAGGACATTGCTGAATCCCTATGACAGAGGATAATCTAGGGAGCAAAGCATGGGTGAAAGGAACACATTAGGGTTCCTGCAATTAAAGAAAGAAAAAAGGGTTCATAGCCTAGCACAGCCTAGGTTACTGAACATAGACTAGTTCTGGGGAGGTGAATTCTTAAAAGTGTGATTAAGATCGCTGGCACAGTCAAGTATCGTCCCAGAAAAGATTTTATGGGCCAATCCGATAAGAAATTAGATATTAATGGCTGAAAAGGAAAGGATGTGGATCAAATTAAGTGCTGACATATGCCTCTCATGCTCTTCTATCCCCGTGATGTTGGTTGGTTCCGATTCCATTACACTATTATTTTATTATAAATCTTTTCATGTGTCTTGTCAAACACTTTAAGATGAAATAGTTTCTTGAAATGATTTCAGAGTTTTATTGATCTAGCGGTAATGAGTTTGAATCTCACCGCACTCATTTTATTTGTTACTTGTGTACAAGTTTCAAGTACAAATTTTTTTTAATTGTGTGGTGTGTTAAAAATTAATATAAATCATATCTACAATCTCACCTAACAACTTAAACTTTTATATAAGATGATTATTTAATAATTATAATTTTAAAAAGATAATAATTATTATGATAAAAATAAACTCTTTTTTTAGATTTGAAATACATGCCTGATTTCATTAAAAGAATGTGAGTTGGAGTTTTGAATTCATACTCATTTTATTTGTTGAGACTTTTATATGAATCACGTCAGCTTAAATTTTTACATATTATATGAAATTTAATGAATATATTATTTTTCAATACTAATATATAGTTTATTTTCAATTCTTTATGTAAACAATAAAGAATATTCAGACATTCGTCTTTCATAACGCATGATCCTATGTTATAATTATTTTATATTGATTTTATCTATTAAACAGTCATTGTTTACATGAATATCTTAGCTTAAAAAATCAGACTTGATATATAAATCTTTTTAAATTTACAGTTTCACTCTCACATCCTTTTCTAATTTCTAGGAGGTGTAGTTGGATAAGGATTTTAGTAAGAGTGCAATAAAAACTTCAAGTGCTGACATGACATCCTCAGAGATCCAAATTCACCGGTTCTTTAATTTCTTTTTCCTCCATCACCACAAATTATTTATACGCACCCTATGCGCTCTTCTCTTTAATGAGATCAGAACGAAACTAATTGATGATAACGAATAATAATTTTAACCAGAAAATAAAAAAATTATTTTATCAATAAGAAATCTAGTACAGTCATTTATGGTGTTCAATAAGAAGAAAGGGCTTTCATTTGACTCGTTAAGGGTCTTGAAACAACTGCTCTCAAGCTGTGGGAAATGATAATAAAAAACTTGTAATCTGTTTAGTAGATCTCGAGTTCGAGTTAAAACGTGTATTTTTTATAAGATCATGAGAGAACTAGAATTTTACTCGCTCACCTAGACCGACAAAATATATTTTCTAGGAAGCCGGGTCTTCTTACATAAAAAAAGAAGATCGAAACAGGCAAAAACCAAGCTGAGTGGAATTTTCGATTCTTGAATGATTGATTCTTCTCGAAATATTTTTAAGGTAAACAAAAGCTGATGGGTCATGAAATAACCATCGGAGATGGCAGGTTTAAGCCACACAAAATTCTACACCGAAATATTTGGGTGCAATATAATAACATTACAGCACTGGTGTTGTTGGTCATGGTGATCATTATGAAAACCATGATAGGATGATTAAGCCCAATGAACTTAGACAAATACCGTCCTCTTGTCAGGACCTTCCGAAATTGCATTACAAGAGAGGTGGGGGGCCGTATCATAATAAGTGGATCAAGTCTTCTCAATATTGCTCTCCACAGACGATTGTTTCTGCAAAATCAAATTGTCGGATCGCGAAAATATTAATATATATCCTAAGCTATAATTTAGTTTTCAACATGTTTTGTGATGATGATATTTGGTTTAAAAATCTAATGTGAGTTATAATCATCAATAATATTTAGCAATGTCGTGACATGATGACAGAAAGCTTGCGATCTGCACAGCAGGTCTCGAGTTCAAGTCAGGACGAGCATCCCTTGTAAAAACCTGGAACAACTGAGATTTTACTCGCTCACTTGAGCCTAAAAAATACGCTTTCTATAGGGTAGAGTTTTCTCGTATAAAAAAACAAGATTTATATATAAATAGTTGCATAACGAGCCTCTCCCCTAACTCAAGGTGCTACCCATCCACAATAATATTACAACATAAACGTGAGTATCCGGGTCAATTTGCACGTATCTCGACTAATTACACGGGTCCTAAAATTAACGAACATATAACCCTAACTAAATATATTATCGATGTATCAGAACATGTGCTGACGACTTGCATCAATTTTGCACTACAAAGTAGGAGATAGTGATCAGAAAGAAGTAGTGGTAGTTTGATGACTTTGGATCCTAATTTTTGATTCCCTTCCTAGCTAAGAACTCTTGCTAGTGCACCGTCCTTCTCATAAAAACTGTGTCATGATAAAGTACCCTCCAATAAGTCACGTGGAGTCGAGGGTCTCAATTACCCTCCCCCACCAACTTTCAAGAAAAAAAGCCAACTTATTAATAGGTTTTTTTTTGTAATAAACGTTTTAATAGTTAATTTGGAGTAAAGTAATGAGTAAAAAAATTGATTTATTAACAAAAAGATGTTCATTTTGTGAATCCATGATGACATAATACAATGGTAGCTAAAGATACCTCCTTCTTGATCAATGCTTTAGTTGGAGCTTAGACAGTAGCTTACAATAATTTCATAGATTGTATTTTTATTTATCGATATATTTTAGACTTCATTTTATACGTAGATATATTGTGGGCACATTAAGATATGAAGTCGAGAGTTTTGATTGCCTAAAAGACTATAAATTAAAACATTTGTGTCGAACACTTAACCTGGCAGATTCATGTATAGTGCTGAATTTCATTGCTTGTTTGACCCTCTCTTATGTGGTTATTACATGCCCTAGCATGTCGTGGATGTGAAACTAAGTAAACTCCTTGCACCAATAATAATTGTTGGTGTAGTTTCTAAGTGAAAATTTATATCATATTGGAAAACAAAAACAAAAAAACACTTTCTCTTGAGTATTTATTTTTTTATCTTTATTATGTAGTAAATTAAGTGAAAGTTATAGTGAATGAACTCTCTTAGTGAGTTTCATGATGCTATTAAATGAATATTTATAATATTAAAAGATAACACTTGACACTTGAAATTTAATTTGTCGGCAAGATTAATTTTTATTGAGTTAATGTCTTTTAGTTCTCATAATAAATTTCGAGATAAAACTAAGTAAAAATTATTCAGTTTAATTCATAATACAAAACATAATTCATTCGTGAACACTCATATAGTCTTATTAAAATATTTCAAGTCTTTATAAACATGTCATTACACAAAGAGAATACGTATGCAATAAAAACACATTTTATTTTGCTTGTCTTTCATTTTATTTTTAAAAAGTTTAGAGAGTTTAGTTGTATACCGGAGATGTTATCTTTATACAAAACAAGTACTATAATCTTTTCTCATGTTATTGCTATTAGTAAAAGGTAATTTATTTTATATAATTTCTTTTTAATGCATTCAAATAATAATGGAAGCAATATACCTGATAAAAAATAAAAAATAAAAGCAATCATTCAAGGAGCAGACGTTATTCTCCAACTCTTTTAATGGAATCTATAAAATGAACTTGAAGCCATCAAAATCTGTGTTGATTTTGTACTTAAACCTCTGTGGATCCACTTTCATTTTTCCAAAATCTTTCCCACTATCGCAATAACATCCCATGTGCATCGCTACCTCAACAGAAAGATCAAAATCACAGGAGGAGGAGAGGATAATTTGAAGTTCAAAACTTTATGAGCTAGTCCAAGACTATTAGGGTTGCCATATCTTTTGCACTAGGAGAGCCATGTATGGGCTAGCTAGGGTTAGGTATAGACCCATGACTAAGTGTTCTGAGGCTGTGAACACTTGAAAATAACATCTGCGATGTAGAACACACTTTGGCATGTGAAAGTTCTTTCGAACATTATTGGAGGCACAA
This sequence comes from Salix arbutifolia, assembly GCA_025169955.1. NCBI lineage: Eukaryota > Viridiplantae > Streptophyta > Magnoliopsida > Malpighiales > Salicaceae > Salix > Salix arbutifolia. The sequence goes on along the minus strand of CM045917.1, from coordinate 4,996,440 downwards.
ATTTAATTCATGATTTGTACCTTTGAAGCAAAATCTTTATCTTTGATTATATATGATCTATAAAGTAAGAGCTGTCTCTTGCACGCATGCAACCGTTAATGGCCCCAGATAGAATAACACATGTACCGGTTATTGTAGTTATTTTTTAAAATATTTTTTTGTTCAGAAATGAATGAAAATGATTTTTTTTTTTCTAAAAAATATCATTTTTGATATCAGCATATAAAAATAAATTAAAAATATAAAAAATAAAAATATTTTTTTTCAAAAATACTTTTGAAATGCAGTGTAAAACATAATATATACCTAAAGACAAATAGTTTATGTGTTCGGTTCTCTGTGGAGCCAGAGTATTGAACACAAGATGTGTCTCAAGATTGGTATTTGAGACTTCATTTTCAATCTGTTTCGTGAACTGTAAATGCTTGATGGAAGATTGAAATCATTGTTGCTACCTAATTTTTCATTCTTTTTTAAGTATTTTAAAAAAAAACTAAAAAATGGAAAAAATCAACAAAAAAAACACTAAAAAATATGTTTTTGAAGTATTTACATGGTTTTCAATATTTTCAAGTTCATCTCAAAATAATTCAAATTTAAAATGTTTTTTTAACACATTCAGTTTTTAAAGTATTATTTTCAAAATCAATGATTTTCTTAGGTTTGGTCCGGCCCAAACCTTTTCCACCCACATTGACAACCTCTTCCTCTCTGCCAATAACCTTCAGACCATTCTCCATCACCTTCGTCAACCTCAACCCCTCCAGCTCCTCAAGTAATTTGTAGATATGTATTTTTATTTTGTTTATTTTTATTTTGTTTCGAATCCTTTATAAAAAGATAAAAGGATAAAGAATGATTTATTTGAATTCAACCAAGTCTCTCAAAAATACAAAAACAAATCATATTATTTAGAATTTCCATATAAAAATTTAAAAAATATGTATTTGCTTGCATCTCAGGATTAATAATCAGATTGCTAAATTCATGAGAAATTGACCATTATTTTAATAATTCATAATTTTAATTCATGTGAATTACTGGTTAAAATTATGATATAAATATTAGACCTACAAGTGACTAATATTCAAATATTTAGAATGGCCAAAATGTTTTTAGAATTATTCTGAATTTTCATTAACTTTTTAATTGAAATATTTTTTTTACCACGACACACAAGTTGTGAAAATTCCATGCACCTTTCAAGATAGGTTAATTTTGTTAGGGCATCTATATGGATCTTTTACATAAAAAAATATTTTGGGTACATGATCCCATAATAAAATTGAAAAAAACCAAATTTATTCATATAGATAAATCATATCCATCAAAAAGATTTAACAACATAAAAATCACACAATACAACTTACCTTAAGTAGGGGACACTGGGCTGCTAATACCTTCTCTTATCACAATAAGATTTTTGCCCTTGAATCTCTAATAAAATCAGTGCACCCGAGTTTCCTTAACTATTCTAAACCAAATAACTAGGTGATGATTTCATCGATCCCTTGACATTGCGTGTTGACAATCATGCTTGAACTTGACAACTCCATGGTTTAGTCCCTTTCCAAATCATGGATATAGATTGTTACATTTTTTTTGTGTACTTCTTTCTTTGAATTCTAATAATAAATTAATTGAGTCAACCCCTCCTTTCTGCGGAATCTGTGTTAGTCAGTTGACTAACTGATATAGTATCTAGAATTACAGGAGTGTTCTTATAATTATATTTTTTCTTGATATAGTTTATTTATGGTGGTAGTTTAAATTGTTAAACAACCCGGACAAAAAGAAGCTAAACTCTTCATAAAATCATCAAAATATCAAAGTTATTATTATAATTATTTTTACAATAGCAACAACCATTAAATGCTAGCAAAACTCTTAAGTAAAATAAATCTTTGACCCTAGACAACTAGCCTTTGACTTTGTTAGTTATCTTTTGCATCTTTTTCCCCTAATTTAAATGGTATTAGAGTTAAGATTATATCTCAATTCTGATGATGACAATCAAGTGATTAAGACTTTCTAAGTACAATCAAAACCAAGAGATATGGGAATGATATAAACCAACCTCAGCAAGAAGTATTAACCATGCTTAAAGTTCGAGGAATAAGAAACTTCTAAAGGTAACTACAACCATATAGGAAGGTAGGCATAAAGGTCAAAGTTTTTCCCATGATATTGAAGCCATAAACTAAATGGTGCAAGCGGGTTGAAAGATGAAAAAAATCATTGCACTCTTATAATAAGAAAGAAGAAGATGAAGAGTTGCAAACATGAGAGAAATTAAAGGTTGTGGATTGGAATTCTTTGTCAAATAAGTATGGATTAAAATTCTATATGTTTATTATAATGAAAAAATTGATGAGTAGAATGATAGAAAGACTAATTAAATAATGACAACCAAGACAAACTAGCAATTAAAGCATGTTGATAATACAAAGATGTACTGTATATTTTTTTTTTTAGATTATTATGATGTGTTAATGTCAGAATTGTTTTTTAAAAAATATAATAAATATTATTTTGATGTATTTTCAAATAAAAATACTTTGAAAACAATCATTACAACATTTCCAAACACCCTTGGATGAAATTTAAAAGGGGTTAGTGATTTTTTTAATTGGTCATTCTTGTGATGGAGACCATAACGGTTTCAATTCAAAGATGAGTTACTTTTAACTCAAGAATTTTAGTAGCTTTCATGTAACCATGATCTTTCTTTTAATAGTTTATTTACATAGTACTAAAATTTAGTTAATTTTAAAAACAAGGATTTATTTTACTGATAGTTTTACTAATATTTAAAGGAATGGTACTATTATATATATATATATATAAAACCTTGATATTTAATAGTTTTATAAAGATTTTTTGTCGAGCTAAAACCAGACTACGGCTGTGGTAGTTTTTCCCCCCTACATTTAAGACTGGAAATGGTGGTGTGCTGCAACAAAATCATTGCTGCTATGCTAGATAAGTTCCTAGCAACAAATTATTCCTCCCTAATCACTGCTACCACTGTAATATTCTAAATCTTGGAGAATGGAATTCTTGCTATTTCTATTTCAAACTCTGAAAATTCAAAGCTTCACCATCTTGTATGTGTCCCATTTCAACATTAGATTACATTTTTTTTTCTATTTAACCAAAATTTTCTTGTTCTATATATATATATATGGTTGGATGATGTTTCCGTGAATTACTTTATGCTTGATTTTATTAAATAGAATTAAGGTGGTGAGATTCGAACTCGTGACCGATGGGTCAACAAGGCTCTGATATCATATTAAAAAATTATCTCATCTAAAAAATTAAACTATTAAATGAAATACAGAATATAATTTATATTATTTTGTAGCAAAGAAATCCATTGCATTTTTAACATAAATTTTTTTTATCATCCAGCTGGTCGGGAACAGGATGAGGAATATCCAGCCCTTGGCAAATCCCATCTCCCCGTGCAGCATGGCGTCTTTCACAACGGCCTTCGTGTAAAGTAACTCCCTTGACGGCCCATTTTAAGTTGGGTCTGCCCATATGGAGAGAACACCATTTAATTAGGGCTTGGCCTATAAACCTCTTACAGCCTACTAGCTATTATACCTCGTGGGTGGTTCTGGTTCCTTTTTAATAATCCAGAAGAAAAATAAAGTTAATGGAAATGAATAGGTGGTGCTGGGGAGTAGTTGTTTTTTTTATTTAGATATATATTAAAATATTTTTATTTTTATTTTTAAAAAATTATTTTTCATCATACTAAAATGACTGAAAATATAAAAAAAATATTTAATTAAAAACAAAGAAAAGAATTTAAAAAATTCTAGTTTTTCTTTCAAACACTCTTTTAAAATACAAAATCAATAAAGCTCTCTATCAAGATAGATCTAAAAATATATAAAAAATAATGTTTTTGAAAAACATGGTTTTAAACGCGTTTTTAAATGCTTTTAAATGTATATTGATCATTGTGAAAAGAAAAAAAAAACAAGCATTCTCCCAATGAAGAAATATCTAAAAATATATAAAAAAGAGAAAATTTTAAATTAAAAAAAATATTTTCTTAAAAAAAACATGTTTTTATCTGCTTTCAAATCAATATCGATTATTATAAAAGTAAACTCGAAAAGAATTAAAGATATTTTGTTAGTAATTTATAATAGAAATAATGATGGAATATTTTTGTTAGTAATTTCTAATAGAATTAATGATATAATAAAAAATAAATCAATAAAAATTGTGTCGAAAATATCACACGTAAACAATGTCTGCCAATGAAAATTCCATTAATAATTATAAGTGAATTAAAATCCAATAATTTATCTATTAATACAGTAGCCCCTCTCCCCAGAGTAATTAGCGAATCTAATTATGCCCTTCAAAAAATCTACTCAACCCTCTACCGTCGACCTATATTTATTAACTAGCCATTCCAACCGCAGTTCGCTGAAGCTGAAATCATTTTTTTTTTATAATGCTATAAATATGAGTAAAATAATATATTTGAGCAGAATTTTTAAGATGCGTGAGTTTTCGATAAAATATATAAATTTTAAATTTATATAAATTTATTGAATAAAATTATCATCATCATTAAAAAAATAAAAAGATTCAGATATTTGAATTATTGAATTCACTGTATTAAGATCAACTTATTTAATATTTAATTTAAGTTAAACACAATAATAAAATATAAATTGTGTAAACACCTATAATAATCAAACAACAAAAATAAGTTGCTTATTTTCCACCTATAAAAAGAAAAAAATATCATTGAAAATCCATTGTTATGTCACTATTATTATCATAACTATAACAACTAAAATTCTCATCACCATTACTGCCTAAATGATGAAAATTATTAAATTGACTCGGAAAAAAAAAGAAGCAAAACACTTCTATAAAAGAGCATGAAAGAAAACAATTAAAAAATCACTAAACTCATCATTATTATTGTGGAAACAATGAAAAAAAAAACTTTAACAAAAGAGCATAAAAAAAATCAATATTATGAGCCCAAAAAACATCATCTGATCTGGAAAAAAAAAATAACAGAAAACACTAAAATAAAACGGGGGGGGGGGGGTATCAATTTTAAAATGATCACCAATATAAATTAAAATTTCAGGACTAAACTAAACAAAAATAAAATAACAAAAATCTAAAACCAAAACTAAACGCATAGATACATAAATACAAAAAAAAATTGTCAAAGAAGGACCTAAGAAATCAGAAGAATTAAAATCAAATAAAAATTAAAAGAATAAGGACCAAAATATACAATTAATTTCAATCGAATGACAAAACTGCAACAAATCAAAACCTTGAGAGAAAAAAAATTAAAACGATTTAAACCAAATAAAACATTAAAAGAATAAGGATATAAATGAAAAATAAAATATACAATTAATTTCAATCAATGGACAAAACTGCAACAAATCAAAACCTTGAGACTAAAAAAATTAAAGGGATTTAAAACAAATAATGGATCAAAAGAATAAGGGTTGAAATAAAAAATAACATATATGATGAATTTCAATTGGAGAACAAAATCGAAACAAATTAAAACCTGCAAACCGAAAAAATTCAATGAACAAAAAACAAACTAAAAATCAAAAAAATATGAGTTGAAATGAAAAATAGCATATATGATCAATTTCAATTAAAGGGTAAAATTGAGAAATACAAAAACTTCTATAAAAGAAATCAGGAAGAAAAAAGAAATAAAAAATACAGGGATTAAAATGAAACAACCATAAACATTGAGGTCCGACATGTATTTTGCCACTGTAGAAAGAGAAAAGGGATAAAAAAGGAAAATCAATCATCGGCTATCCTCTACCCTCCATACACCTACGCGCCTATAATTATTATGGAAAATAATAATATGGAATTACCTAAACACCTATTATAGCCTACGATAACTAAGAAAAAAACTAACATGAAAGCACCATTATGCCTCCAACACCAGCCTTTTTTGTTGTTGTTTTCAAGGGCATTTAAATAGTTTAACTGTTCACAAAACATGAAAAACCATAAATACCCTCATTGTTAGCACCTTTTTTTTGTCCCGCCTAAGGGTAAAGGTGTTATTTTACTATTCACGATCAAATTAAAAAAACAAATTTACCCGGGCCATGTCTTTGTTTTTTTGTTTGTTGATAGGAGTAAAAAAGTAGTTTCATTGTTCAAATAAAAACGGAAAAAACACAAACTCCCCCAAACAATCTAATAATGACACAAATTCTCTAGAAAGTCTAAAATACTTTTGGGACTAAGAGTTAAAATGTATGATATGAAGGGATCATAATTCTAGCAATATACATGGGTTTGTGGATGATAGTATAAGCTCTTATAAGAGTATAATGAAGAATGCAATGCGAATGAATTAAGATTATTCAAGTGAATAACCAAATATAGATGTAACTACATTTTTTTTAATATTTTAAAATATTCTAATGAACCATTATGGAATGAGTGTATAATTTACAATAAATTATCAGTCATTGTATAAGTGTTTACTATTAAATCAGATTACAAGCTAAATGATGCCCGTTGTGATTGGTTTCTTAAATGGAAGAGAAACATGACACCTAAAAAAAAAGGCTCAAAGAAACTTCTATTATGTGCAAAAAAATAATAATAATTAATTTTTTTGTTTGAGAAACATAAAAATTGTGGAAATAAAAATTTAAAGCATGGTGAAATGACAAAGTCCTTTAAACTTAAAATTTTGTCCAATATTAGTTTTGGTCCCTTCAACTTGAAAAGTATACTATTTAATCCGAAATTTATTTTATTTATATTTCAATCCTTAAATTTGAGAGATGGGAGAGAAAGTTGTTAGATTACAATGAATAAAAGAAAAGTTATTATTGACCACATTCTAGAAACTCATAAAAATCATTCTCGAAGTCGATGTTAATGTATTTCATTTTAAAAGAAGAATTCAATTGATATATTTTTTTTCCCTAACCCTGCTAGAAATTAATTTTTTTTTAACATTCTTGAATAATCTCATCTGTACAAATACAGGAGGCTGTACCTTTCCTAGTGATCTTCATCGAAGAGGTTATATATAATGTGTGATACATAAACAAAGAGAAATAAAATAAATACATTATTGTCTAATATAATCCGCAGAAAGAAAAGAAAGAAAAGGATGTTGGAGACTCATCGTCCCTCCACCAATGATATGAGTTGACTATGAGAAAGAGCTTATCGAAACAAGTCTAACGCTACTATGAAAGGCTACACGATGACATTGAAATAGGTCTTAGACAACGTAAGCAAACCAAACAAAATATCATGAAGTAAGCCTCTCATTATTATATTTAACCAATTAATTAAATTAAATTAGGTTAAAAAATAAAATAAAATATCTTTTAAAAAGTAAATTTAAGAAAGAGAGGGATATAAAAAGAAACCTAATATAATGAGGGTTATTTTCAAAACTAATGAGAAGTTCTATAGACTGAAAATATTAAAAAAAAAAAACTATAAAGTCCGATATTCAATTATATAAATGTTGAAGGATGCAAAAAACATGAGATTCTTGTAGTTTATAGTAAATAATATTTTAATTTTATTATTTTAGGATATATGCTTCCCCTTTTCAACAATGCAAATAGCAAAGCACCTGGTCTTTTGGGTTCGGCGTGATAGAAACCTGGTCAGATAGAGGCCTCTCTATTATGAGAAAGACCAATCCACAGCCGCGTGCAAGGAAACTCCAATCTTCCCCGTAAGAGAATTTCTTTTCCAAAGTATTCATTTCTGCAGTGAATTCATGATCAAAGCAGGTTTTTTCTTCGTGATGTTCCTGTTGGAAGTGAAAGGAAATGGCTTGGGATTGTAAATCCCACGTTAAATGGATCCGTGGAAGCCAGGACAGTGGCAGTAGAATTTGACACCGGGAAAAGTTTTCCAGATGATCTTGATGATAACCATATTGGATTGGATGTAAACAGTGTCTACTCAAGAACATCGGTTTCGTCAACTGGCAGAAACATTTATATTTCTTCGGGCAACGATATCAAGGTAGTTGTTCGATACGACGGCAAGAATTTGACTGTTTTTTGTGGGTGAGGACATGAACAATCCAGTTCTTTCTGAGCATCTCAATCTCTCATCCTATCTTCCAGAAGCCGTTTATGTGGGGTTTTCGGGCTCGACAAGTAACAACACTCAACTAAATTGTGTGAAGTCATGGGAGTTCATCGGTTCAGAGATAAAAGACTCCAAGTTGCGGTGGGTTTGGAAGTCGCTGTCAAAAGAGTCTCGAAGAAATCAGCCCAAGGTAAGCAAGAATTCATAGCAGAAGTCACTACAATCGGCAACCTCCATCACCGGAATCTTGTTAAGTTGATCGGATGGTGCCAGCTGAAAGGCCTGTTTTTATGTGCCCACCCAAGCCTCCATCCTTCAAAGAATGGGACAACTCTATCATTGGAGACCAACTCTCCTCAATTTCAGAGCTTGCAGGGAGATGAATCAAATGCCAAAGGTTTCGAAGGAGAACGTCGATCATCATCAGTCAGTAAGATTTTGTTTGTCAGTAATGTAGTGGTAGAAATATAACTAGCCATAACGTTGCTGTGCTCCAGCCAGTGATCGATAAGAAATAGCAACTCTTCAATAAATTTATTTTTTTCTTCGTCAAATTATGTACATAGTTCTGGAAAACTAGCTGCAGGTTCACCAGAATTCCTGGAAGGAAGATGTTTTCTGAAATGTCAAATCTCATTGGCCAATGATGGTGTATATCTTGGTGATCAGTTTAATGTTTTTTTTTTTTTACATGGTACCAGTGCTTTAATCACAGGCAGTATATTTCGATTGGGTCAAGGATTTTTATTTCAATAGAATTTTTCTATAACAAAATCTTAAGAAAACCAAAGTTGTCATACGCAGCTGGCCTTTTGCTCACCTCTTTTGACATAATATGGAAAATCAAAAGAGTAACAGTTGGTTCGTCAGTAATTTAGGATGGATTCTTCATCGTTCTCAACCAAATCACCTATGTTTTCAGGTCAAAATTATGGTATTTGGATTGTAAAAATTGCAACATATCTCAAAGCTTTGATGAAAATTATGGAAAGTAACAAACAACCAAATCCCTTGGGAAACAATCCCACAATTGCACAATTGCATAAATGAAGTTCTTTAACAAAGAAAGAGCAAAAGGATTTCAGGCACTGGAATCCATAATACAATCCATAATACAGTAAGTGAAGAAATATTCACAAGAATCATGGCTTGTGAAACTGTTAAAGAAGCTTGTGACAAATTAAAAACTAAATTTCAAGGTGACAAAAAATCAAGAAGAATACAGGTATTGAATTTAAAAAGACAATTTGAAGGTTTGAAGATGAGAGAGTGAAAATATCAAAGAATTCTCCTCTAATATCTCGAAATTGGTTAATCAAATGAGATTATTGGGAGAAGATGTTCAAGAATCAAGGATAGTCAAGAAAGTCCTTGTCAGCTTGCTAGAAAAAATTGAAAATAAAATTTGTTCTTTAGAAAATTCAAAAGATTTTACGGAGATGAGTCTCCCATATTTAATCAATGTTTTACAAATTGTAGAACAGAGGCAAACATATAGACAGAAGGTTCAAGTGAAGAAGCCTTCGTTGCAGGTTTTAAAGGAAGAACACAAATCCAAAATCAATCCCAAATTTTTTACAAAGACAGCCATGAAGAAAGAAGAGAAACTGGAAGAACTGGCAGAACAAAAATTAGCTGCATTATCAGAATTTCTCCAACAATCCCAAAACAAGGGGAAATGAAAAGAGAGAACAATTCTCTGCCTACAAATACTCTCATAAAACCAATCACCTTGAGTCATGATGTTGGCTCAAGAATGCACAATCTCGAAAGTGCAAGCAATTTGGGCACATTCAAAAATATTGCAAAACCAACTCAGTAGCTGGAAAACAAGCATATATTGCAGATACTTAAGAAGTTATAAATGAACAATTGTTCATGGCCAAGGTATAACAAACTTGCAAAAAAACTGGGGTAAAAAGTCTAAACTAGCTTGTTAACAATGGGTGCACTAATCATATGTCTGCAGATGTGATGTTCAAAACCTTGGATTCAAATTACGAATCCAAGGTAAAAGTTGCAAATGGACAGTATGTTGATGTAGAAGGCAGAGGAGATGCTGAAATTGAAACTATGGCAAGTACAAGAACTCTTGATAATGTGTTGTATGTGCTTGAAATTAAACAAAATCTTGTTAGTGTTGGAAAATTACTTGATGATGGTTACTCATTGTCCTTTATTAATGGCATATGCACAATTAAAGATGATCAAGGAATCTTGTTGTTCTCCACTAAAATGACAAACAGGAGCTTTAGTCTTGAATGGAAAAACACACACTTGAATATGAGCATCACTGGCAGCTCAAATTCTATGTTGTGGCATAAAAGGTTGGGGCATTTTAATTATGCAACCTTGAAGAGGTGATGAGGTCTGACATGCAGTTGATTCAGTAACAATTTTTGGTTGAAATATCCATACTAACTGAATTAACCTAGCACACTGAATCTCAATTCATTTCATTTCTTTTAAAAATCTAATTCAGTTTGATCTCTTTTTTATATAAAAAAAATCAAAACTAAAAATAGACCAAAGCTGAACACCCCTAGATTTGATAATATGCCAAGTCAAAAAGAAAATATATGTGTGCTCTTTAAACTACTTTGGGAGGGGCAATGATTGATTTGCCAATGAACATATGATAATTATCAAACTAACTGTTACTAAAAGGCAGTCAATAATGAAAATGAAAATGAGCAAAGAGTTAGATACAAACATTAAAGAACAACCATAAGACAGATATTTTGCACAAAATCCGTTCTACACGGGGACTAAAGATTAAAATCCCCCTCTATGGGTAACAATACAATTGTTTCAAATGAACAATAATAATGAATGCAAAAGATGGACTTCAATCCCAGGCTGTTCTTGAGAAGAAAAAATACAATTATATAGGAAATGAACCTCAGTCATAATTGGTTTGCACTGTCAGATCCTGTACTCCCAGATCATGGTACAAACCATGCACACATTGTAGTATTGGGCGATCATCCACCCCCTCCTTCACCTATTAACGTCATCCAAGAAACAAAATTGTGTTACCAGTCTTTAACCAACCAGAGAGTAGAGCTTCAGAAGTATAACAAGGACACCATCTGCCACCATCAACAATGACAACAAATAAGCCAAACTTTCGGTGATGTACCTGAAGTGAAATTGAGCCAACAACGTGACCAGGCACCAATTCCCAAAACCGAGCTTCAGAAACTTCAGCAACATCTTCACGAGCAGAGACCTAGCCAGAAAAGGAAATTATATGTAATGATAGATAAATTCAACTAAAACATACTGTGTAATAATCAGCTCCTCAAAATGTTGGAAACACTCTTTCTATTTGAAAAATCACACTCGGATAATAGCAAATGAATGAAAGCCTTTATGGGAGCTTACCTGTCTCAAGCATTTGCTCAATGCTGAAGATGGAATGCTAGGTGGTGCCATTTGAAGCAAGATGCCACCACTGGCTTTAAAGAGCGGTAGGACAAGCATAACAACAGCAGCAGAAACCAGCCCCAAACATAAAACTTCAGCATTTTCAACCCTGTAAAGCGTGAAACAGAAATTAAAAACAAAAGAGGTAAACAGGGGAGATCTGCAGTGAAAAAAACAAAGATTAAGAAAAATACCCAAGGGACAAAAACCAGGATGCCAATATCAAGCCTGCACTGAGAAACAATAAGAGTACATCAGCTAATCATGGATATATTAAAAATGCAAGTAATTAAAAAAGGAACATGCTTTTGCAAAGAAAAATAAGAATGCACACAGACTCAGAGAGCATACCTGCGAATTGAATCTGCAATAACATGCAAGCAAACTGAATGGAAATTCATATCTTCTGCTTTTCTGTAGACTGCACGCAAATAAATGCAACATCCAAATAGAAGATAAAAATATCAAAATCTATTAAACCACTGAAGCAATTTCTGTAACATTAACAATCATTGTAACCCTATGTATAATATGCCAAAAACTTACATGGATCAAATTGGAAAAGCACCATGTTTTACAGTGTACCACTCCTTATAAGTGGAGTGGTATACCATACACCTCAATTAATATGCTATTCAAATAAGTGGTACTAGTACATGTGAGCCTTTTCATATGGCTTAAAGTTCATAAAATGACTTCCTGTGACATATAAAACTGCAGCAAGAGACTTACCGATATTAATGCGAGCATAATTCCTGAAGAACCAAACACCAATAAGATTCACCAATAAATTTGTCACCGCAGAAACAATCAAGTAATGCCTGTAAAAAAGGGTTGTAGTCTCCATGTTAGAGGTGAAAAATAAAAGGATGAGCCACAAAGTGCACTGCACTAAATACATAGTAACTATCTTTTGGCAAGCATGTGCTATCTATGATGCTTGATCCAGCATATAATAAGTATACTGCTTTAAATATCGGCATAACCAACTTACTTGTGTTCAGATTCATCTTGTATGAATGCATGTAGTGCTTCCACAGCTAACGAGAATGACATGAACAAAAGAAACAGCTGTCTACACAACCAGCAAAATCAAGAATATCAGACGTTAGCACAAAGCAATGAAGTTTTAATTTTATAAAGGAATCTGAACGTAAAAGTAATTCTTCTTCAGATACACGTCTTCAGTGCCAAAGAAACATCCAAAGAAGCAAAATCTACTTCCTCTCTTTTATTTGTTGAGTATCAAAGGTAAAACCCCTCCCTCTTCCTAAACTACCAAAGCCAAGACATAGGTCTCATTCTCCAAGTCAAAAACAAACCAAACATCAAGTGCTAAATGCATTTTTAAGATTTCACCTATACATCTATATAATAAAGATCTTATCGTTTTCATGCCAACCATAGCTGTTCACTATGGACCACACTCCTGATGCTTCAACCCGCAGGGTAAAGCATATAATACATAAAACCCAATTTATCCAGCTAAAGCAGATCATTAATACACCAAATATTCATCAGCAAGAACTCCTTGGAATATCATATCTAATAGCATGGGAAAAAAAACACAACACAAAATCCTAAAGAAATTTTGCATGTTACTTACAGAATTTAATATATTGTTTTCATGCCAACCATAACATTCACTATGCACCACACTCCTGGTGCTTCAGCCGCAAAGCAGATTAAAGCGTATAATATACAAAACCCAATGTATCTATCTAAAGCAAGCCATTAATGCACCAAATATATATCAACACAGGAATTTTGCGTGTTGCTTACAGCATTAGTAAAAGCAGCCAATACTTCAAGCCTTTTGTACCTGGAAAAGGCATTTTGCAGTTAAATTCAGTTCCTTTAAAGACAAAGATTAATCAATGTCGGGGGGAAAATCACTCGAACATAACAACAACCAAAATAATAACTGACCCATAAGTGTAGACATGATCAGACTTTCTCCTAGAAGCAGCCATGGCAAACAACGAAAACGTTAAGAGCCCACATCCAAATGTCAAATGAAACGCATCAGATACCAAACCTGCAGCAAGACCCCATAAAAAAATCAGACTTTACTTTGAAAAACCCTAAACACGACCACTCGAAACCCAAAACTGATTAAATCCCTCACCAATACGGCCCGTAAAGAGTCCGATCGCCAATTCAGCAGTAGAATACGCAACATTAAGCGAAATCATCAAGAAAAGTCTCCTCATTTGTCTACTCCCAGACCTAATAACCCTAAAAATCGAAAGCACAGAATCCAAATCTAATGGTTTCCTCTTCGGGTCCTCAAAAATGGAGTCGTTTTGGTAATCAAAAGTGTAATCAATCTCCGGTGGCATGTCAATGCTTGAAACGGTGCGTGAAAGCAGAGGCTTTGTTGTATCATTCGTGATGATAGAAATTGGGGTTTTGGGTTCTTGTGATTGTTGGTGAAATGAAGATTGACGCCAATAAGTGTACCTGCGATCGCTTGTGCCCGGTCCAAAATCAACACTATCTGGATTTCTTGGCGTCTCCATTTTGGATTAAACGACAAAAATTGGGGGAGCTGTAAACAAAACCGTAACTTGTTAGATTGAGTCTGGTTTTGTAAAGTCCATTGATTAACAATCACAGACTTGAAACCCCAAGATCAGACGTTAAGAACGCTGATGGTTCAAATTCAAAAGGATCTAACTTTGGTTTGGAAAAGAAAACCTAGTTTTTAAAGAATTTGGGGGAAGAGAGAGAGAGAGAGAGAGAGGCTGCTTCTTAGCAGAGTCAAAGTAAACAAGTTAGACTTTTACCGGAGGATTGGAAGTCTCGTTTGATCGGTCCGACATTGGGGTCCATTTAATTCTCCGGTTATATTTTTATTTCATTTTTCTATTATTTATATGAGGAAAAACAAATTCTAAATAATCTTTAAAAAGGGTAGTTCATATTTATTTTTTTCATCAAATAAAAGATTTTAGAATATTTTTATCATCAACAATAATCACAAACATAATTTTTAAAATCAATCCATTTATACATCTTTAAGTCCGTTAGATTCATTTAAATTAAATCAAATTAATTTAACTTTTATTTTATAAAAAAAAATAAAGAAACCTAACAGGTTTTGATTCTATTTTTATAGGCTTAGTAGGTTAAAAGCTAATCTGATATTTTAATCGGATGTTAATTTATTTATTTTTATTGAAACTTGGTACATCAACTAGAAGGTTTTTTTAAAAAAAAATATTTTTTATTTAAAAATATATTAAAATGATATTTTTTATTTTTAAAAGAAATATTTTTGATATTAATACATGAAAATATTCTAAAAACACAAAAATATTTTAATTTGAAATAAAAATAAAAATATTTTTTTTTCAAAAAATCAATAGACCAGTTCATATGAAAGGCTTCGTGTCTGTTTAGTAGTATGGTTGCAGTTGTTTTTTAAAGTATTTTTTATTTAAAAATATATCAAAATGATATTTTTTTTATATTTTAAAAATATTTTTGACGTTGATATATCTCAAAATAATCTAAAAACACAAAAAAATTATTTAAAATAAAAACAAAAAAAAATTATTTTTTTTCAAAATCATCTTTCAAAAAACACTCTCAAACACACCCTCCGTAGTAAAATGTAATGTTGTGGTATTATCAAGTCTGCGGGAACTTTCTGCCAGAAGCTCCAATGGAAACGAAAATTTTGAGGATAATCATTTTCAAACAGGCGAGATAATAGATCATGAGAACTAAGAGGAAGCCTGGCTGACAAGCCTGTTTGGTTGTTCATTTCAATCGGTATTTTGTTGAAATTTGAATATATTTTTTTTTAAAAAAATAAATATGGTTTGGTGTTTTTATATCATTTTGATGTGCTGATATCAAAAATGATTTTTTAAAAATAAAAAAATATTATTTTGATGTATTTCGGCACGAAAAGCATTTTGAAAAGCTACCGCAATCACACTCCCAAACCGCCACTATTCAATACACAGAAGAAAAGCAAATTTATGTACATTTTGGATGGAAAGTCTGGTGTGGCTAGCAATCAAGCACCAGTTCTATATTTGCAAATGAAAAAAAAAAATGGCCTCTCCGAGACACTCCAGCTGCTGAAGGATGCATTGCTCCAATGCATGAAGTGTTAAAAAATAATATAAATTATATTTTTAAATTTTATCTAATTATTTAATTTTTAGATAAGATAATTCTTTAATTTGATATCAGAGCCCACGAGTTTGAATTTCATTATCCACATTTTATTTGATAAAAAAATTAAGCAAAGGTAGTATGAGCCTGTATAAGTTTTAAGCGCAAAAAATTTTCACTTAAAGAAATATATTAAAAAATAATATAAATTATATTCTACGATCTTATCTAACCACTTAAACTTTTCGGTGAGATTTTTTTTATCAAGCAAATCCCATCACATACTCAGCCTCCACCATGGATTTGAAAAATCGAAGAATGTCAATCCCAGCTATGGAGTATTTTATGCTTCAAGACTGAAAATGATGAACGAGTGTATGGGCATGGATATCAGAAGGGCTATCGAGCCAGGCTGCAAAAAAGTTTAAATCATATTTTGATGTGGCCATGAGCACCAAATAGAATGAGAATTTCACTTAATTGAATAATATAAATTATATTTTGAAATTTTATTTAATAGTTTAAATTTTTAGATGAGATGGTTTCATGATATAATTTTAAAGATTTGTAGACCGAGTGGTCATAAGTTTGAATCTCATCATTTTCATTCTATAGACAAAAAAAAACAAGCACAAGATGATATAGATCTATGTAAATTTCAAATCTAAATAATTTTCAATTGAAAGAATATATTAAAAAATAATATAAATTATATATCTAAATTTTTAAGTGGGATGATTAATGAAAAGTAATAAGTTGTAAATTCCACCTCGCAAAAGCCACATTCAAATATGAGGATAAGAAAATGAAAAAATGGGAGTACTGACAACACCTACAAGCTTCTTCCAGCCTCCAATACCGCCACCATCATAATAATCAACAGCAAACACCTCTGAAACTTAAATGAACACCGTTTTACCAAATAATTGCTACCTTCTGCAATACCATTTACAGTAGAGAAGAACAGCCTAAAACAATATTAGAGAATAATATAAATCATATTTTAGAGTTTTACTTAATAAGTTAAGTTTTTAGGTGAGATAGTTTCTTAACATATTATCAGAGTCTTATTGACTCAGCAGTCACGAATTTGAATTTCACCATCCCTATTCTATTTGATAAAAATCAAGTACAAGATAGTGTGGGTCTATGAATGTTTCAAGCCCAAAAAACTTTCACTTGAGAGAGGTGTTAAAGAATAATATAAATCATATCATGTGACATCACCTAACAACTTAAACTTTTAGATAAAATAGTTTATTTACCGTACATGTGGTTGAGACAATGGAATAGTTGCCTGGCTTTGAGATTAGAATCCTTTTTCACAGTTCACGTGAGCTTCAGGTGAAAAATGCATCATAAGATTTTCAGCTTTAACATCCTCAATGTACTGCAACGATAGGATATGGATACATGGGCGACAAAAGCATGAAGAAACTGTGTATTGCTAAAACAGGCTCTTACCAACTTTGAAGGAACCACCATTGATGAAAATGCCAAGGAAACCAAAGGTATATCAGTATGAGAAACGAGGGGCATCTCTCCCTTACTTGTTCAAGATGCATGTCCAAATGAGCAAGGTCAGATGCTTAAACCAAGAAAGGAAGATGCTTTTTTTAAGTAGTTTTGTTTTTTGATGCATTTTGAAAGTACTTTTTACTTGTAAAAATATCAAATTGATGAGTTTTTTTATGATTTTAATATATTATTTTTTAAAATAAGAAAATCTAAAATATAATTTTAATTCATTCTCAAATAAAAAAAAAATTAAAAAACATCCTTGCATCACAATACTAAACACATACTAACAAGGTAGAATAAAGCAGTGGAGAAAGCAAACAACCGAAACATCTTGCTGAGAGTCATAAGATTGTTAGATGGATAGAAATACAATGAACAAATGTGCTAGCCAACTCCGGCAGAGGGCATGGTCATGCCCTAATTAAATCCAAAAGTTTTAATTTTTTTTTATATTCATTATTGTTTTCAATCCCCTTTGCTGGTTAGGTTTGATAATTTTATTTGATTTAGATTTTCATCAATTAAATCAATCTTAGCTATTAATTAAACAATTTTGCATGTTAATTGACACTAAAAATTTATTGAGCTTGAAAAAACCTAGATGGTTATTGCATTGTGCACCTACTCGGGTCCAATTACATAAAATCCATCACCATCTCTTGCAATTTTATCGATGGCGAAATTCAATAAAAAATGTTCAAAAGTACATTAAACTATCTATCGGCATTCCCATGGAGACTTCAGTCACTTGACTGGATGTAGTTTGGGCTACAAAAGCTCAGAACAATCTTCAAGCTGCAGTCAACTTATCACATAAAGATTGATATGCTGCACTGCACAGTTTGAACTTTTCCTCTGCAACACCCTGTTCAGAGATACTTCGATTAATTGTTTGTCAATAGCACTTAATTAGATCTGATTAGAGAAGCAGTGATCCATGATCAGTGTTTCCTTCAAGAACAGAAATTTCTTGTTCTGTGAGATATAAGTTCTGTTATGAAGCCACTAGAGTTGAAATGTACTAGTTGCCTTTAATTAGGGGTGTATTATGACATTATAAGAACATCAATATATATATATATATATATATATAAGTTTTAAGAGATTTGACCAAATGCTATGCAAAAACTAGATATATATGCCCGGGCCTAAACTATGGTGGGGGAGAGTACCTTTGAAGAGCCCTGGTGACGATCTGGATGCCATTTCAAAGCACATGACCGATATCTGAAATGGAAATCATATGTAAATAAAAGAAACTTCTAATCGTTTGGCAATTGTTATGCTCTAGAAAAATAGCAACGAGTCTAATGAGAACTCACGCGCTTTTGACATCTTCAAGTTTTAGGGGACCATAAGCTCTCAGACCGAGAGCAAGCCTATCTGAGGCAAAATTTGACTCCAAACCATCGTGATCAGATTCTGATGAGTAATCATGATCCTCTTCAACCCGATATCTCCGATTCTTCCCATAGCTATAAGAGTAGTAGCCCGATGAGTTCTTCCATTGAGGATTCTCATCATTGATGAAGGACCAGTGAAAGTATCGATTCCCACCAAATGTAGATCGGAAGATGTTGTCAGCATCAACATCATCTTCTTCACAAAAGTGGAAACCTTCTGAAAAGAGTTGATAATTGTATAATTTCTCATGCAATTGTAGAAGGGTGATGAGGAATTTATCGACCACGTATAGCACAAGAGTAAATTGATAAAGTTTCTAAATTTTCCCATTTGATGCATGAACAAGAACACAAGAATATATAAAATTAGTAATAAATGAAGTACGAAACACCCCTGTGGAGACAATTTCAAGCTAGTAGATCACAAAGACTGACAATTTAACAGTCCAACACTGAAATTATAAGCAAATGCTCCATGGAGAAAAATATTCAAGTCAAAAGGATATGCAAGTTAAATTAGGGGATGCCTGTTTCAAGATTAAAAAATGGCGGTAAATTGTCACGAGAAAGCTAAAGTTAGTGTTAAAAGTGTTTGATGTGTTGGCAAACACAAGAATAAATTGTTAATCATAAGAAAGAGTGAGGATATGTAATATGGGAGAGAGAATAAAATTTTCATAATACTGTAGTGAGGGGTGCGGGGGCGAAAGAATACCCCTAACTTCCAGGTAACAATCATTCCCCTTGTGGCATTGGAAGTTGATGTTACCCTAAATAACTCATCCTCCCAAAAAACCCAGTCAAACATGGAGAATAATAACTAAGGCAGTCAATCTCTCCCCTAACCCCCCCTGCACCAAAGTGTAAATACTTCATGGTACGTACTTTTACTTGAACTCGTGGTTCTCTGATTGTCATTCATGCCCCTTCTTGATCCCTTAGTATATTGTTGTCTAAACCATGAGGGGCCGCTACTTGAAGATGGATCTTGCTCATCAAAACCATCGTGCCAACTCTACAATCCAGAGGAAAAAAAATTTAAATACAGGAAGTTAAAGGCCCTTGCTGTCCAGGAATATAATTAGAAAGGAAAAATAACAAAATTTGCAGCCACTCAAATTTCTATTATAAAACGAATTTCATAAATAGACCAATCTGTGAAACTAGAAATAAGCTGCTCTGTCACAATATATTCTGCAAATTACGCTCAAATAGAAGAAGCGGTCTCAGAGTGGGAAGCAGCAGAACAGCATTGAAACTTCTCGCTCATGAACATGTAATATTTCTCCAAAAAAAAGGTAGTTTTGCCTCTTGTTCAGTTTTTTCTTAATTAGTTTGGGAGATAACTTGCCCTCCAGTGCATTCCTTTCTTTCCATCCGCCTTTATCCAAAAACTTACTATTTTTGAAAGTAGCAACCATGATTTGAAAATGAAATAGAAGCAGGTTTGGTTTATAAAGTAAAGCAGGTAGAAGTTTGTATGTGAGAAGTGTTTTATTCTTTCCTTATACCTTTCAATGTGTCTGTCCCAAGATTTATACAAGATACCTTCCCCGTACAAAAACACCCTTCTTCAAGGAAAATCAATAGCTTCTTAATATTTGTAAATCGCTCTTAGACCTTCTATTCAACTTCCTTCCCTCGTATCCTTGTAATTTGTATTCTCCCAGGCACATTATCAAACTTTGGTTTAACCATCAATCTATACAATTTCTCACCTCTCATAGAAACTCAATAGCAAAAAACTAAAGGTTATCAAAATAGGACTTCAAGGAGGACACAAACTGGAAATTTCAGACATCATGGGAACATATATTATACAGTAATCAACCCTAACCTCCACCCTTTGAAATACAAAACACACAAACACCGAAAGACCATATCTTAAAATAACACACATATACTAGCAATCCCACTTTTGTACTGATTACAGCAAAGCTTGAGCGACAAATATTCTAAATCAGCAGAATCATCAATTCAGAAAGCATGAACTCCTTGAAGATGATAAAACAATAAGAGAGTATATAGCAAGTTGGCAATGTCAGGAAAGAACCTGAAATAGGTGATCTACATAAGAGCTGATATTACACAGTAATGCTTCCTTTGCATTTAACCTGTTGGAATAATTGTTGGATCTATGACTCTGCATTGAATGATCAGATTCATTCAACAAGAGAATATGTTCAACTTATCAAAAACAATATTTTTTTTCATTTCACAATAAAGAAAGAGGAAAAATATAAACTGTTTTTAGTAAATAAAGAAAAAAAAAGGCATTGATTAAACTCTTATCAAATACGATGTGTTGAGTGGATCTATCAAAAAGTGCATAGATAGAAAAATATAAACAGAAAAAAATAATTAAGTTTAATATTTGTAATGAATAGAACATTCTAATATAAAAGCATACAATCTAACTTTTCAACATATAAAACTTGTCTATTAATCATAGACTTTACAACTCAATCCATAAACATAGACTATTGATAGTGATTTGGATCAACTAACCTCTCCAACCTTATGTCTTTGCTACTACATCCATTAGCATTGGTTAGAGGGATAGGCCAAACTTGGTATAGTATAGAGACTACAATATAAATTTTTAACTTTAAGATACCATTTTGTAAAATATCATAAAAGCTAGATTGCATAGAGCATGATTTGAACTACAAACCTTTTTTATTAACTAAAAAGTAACTTACCAACTCAACGATACTAATACATGTGATGCATTTTAGTTTTGACTAGATTTGTGGTCCTGCACTACACTGTGAGCCAGATCTATTTTTTTAGCATAAAAAAAGCTCAGGGGGCACAAGAGCATTTTTAAAACAAAAAACAAATCAACAACTCGATTTATAGAACCAACAAAATAAAATAAGTTGGCATCATTTAATTAGATAAAAAAGTTTTCATGAGAGCCTAAAAACAAGAACGTCAATCAAAAGAAAAAAAAATGGAGAAGTTTAATTCCTAGTCACTCAAATTAGAAGAACAAAATTGATAAAAAAAAATGACTTAAGTAAACTGGGCAAGCATGCCAAATCTGCAATTCAAAATATAAGACTAGAATACGCCAATAAAAAGAAGAAAAAATCCCAATACATAAATCCAATATAAAATGATAAAATTAAAAAATATATATATAAAAACCCAAAAGAACTTGCAAACTAGGTAAGTTAACAAAATCTCGTGACCCAAACCATACAAATGAGATAGCTCAATTGCGGGAAAATCAAGAAAAATTATGAAACACAATCCTTAAACATATTATTGAGAGATGAAATTAAATCAAATTTAAAAAAAAAGAAAAAACTCCAACATTAGGATGCAGTTGACGAGAAAAATCAATGTATAAAAAACTAAAAATAAGACCAACGTTAACGCGAATTAAGTTTTAAAATTCATGAATCAAGTCATGAGATGAACCTGCTAATCAATATCATTTGCGAACATAATCTAAAATCTTAATCATGTCATCTAAATTTTCTCAACATTATATATTTTTTTAATCACACAAAATACTACATTCTATCCTAAAAGTCAAATATCATCATCATTCTTATTTCAGCATGAACATTGTGCTTACATTCTATCCTAAAAGTCAAATATCATCATCATTCTTATTTCAGCATGAACATTGTGCTTCTCAAAGCACACAAGATCCAAACTACTAAAGAAAGCATCTTGAACAATCATCTTTCTTTCTTATTCCTCTTCTTAACATTTACCAACACCTCGTAAATGTTTGTCAGATAATACCTTAATCCCTTGAACTCATCAAACCATATTTTCTTAAATGATATAGCAAAAATGTTATATGTGAAAATTATTAAGAGCTACTAAATATAAGCATCATACAAGAGTTGTGGGTCATTTTATCGATCATTATTGGTCATGTTACATGAGTTAACAACATGGTTCAGAGTGAGTAGTTATCATTTGAAGATAGCAATAGTGAAAATAACAGTCATAAAAGATTTTGGGATTGTTGAGCACAATAGCTCAATTTTTACCCCTAATTAACAAACATTTTCTAAAAATTCAAAAAAATATGTTTTCAATGCATTTTGGTCATCCACACACCCATTTTACAATTTTCAACTATTTTTTTCTTATAGATGTCTTCTCAAAAGAATTCGAAAAAAAATCAAAAATATATTTTTGACAAATTTTGCGTCCATTTTGTAATTTTTAATGTTCTATTAAAAAATCAAAATCCAAAAATATATTTTTGACACATTTCTTCCATTAACACATCCATTAAGTAATTTTTAATAAATTTTGTTATCGAATTGAAGATATCAGTGTTAAAAAAAATACAAAAAATGAGCAAATCAAAATAGAAAGCAAATGGACAAAGGACTAAATGCAAAACATGAAAAACAAGGACCAAAACAAAATTAAGTTAATTAGAGATCAAGTAACTAAAAAAAAGACCAAATTGTAGGCTATAAATAGAAGAAAAGAGTGAACAGTGTGAGAGAGAAAAGAGATAAAAAAATCCTCAAGCCTCTATGAGTGAAAGAGAGAAAAGGAGCTGAAATTTGATGGGTCAACCACAAAACACCAAACCTAACATCTTCTCTCCCAAACAACCCAAAACCAAGAACCCTAGCCACATCTCAACCTACCTCACCAGATTCCAGCCAAAACCATCATTTTGACCACCACAACAACTTTAATCTTCCCCTCTTCCTTCGTCATCAAACCAACTTTCTTAGCCTCCTCTCATCGAAAAACACCAAAATAAAGAGGGAAAAGAAGATGTCAAAAGAAGAAACAACTCTTCCTTTGTCATCAAACCAACTTTCTTAGCCTCCTCTCATCGAAAAACACCAAAATAAAGAGGGAAAAGAAGATGTCAAAAGAAGAAACAAGAACCAGCCGGATCTTCCCAGTGTTGGATCTCACTAACTGGCTGAAGGTTACTTATGCCTCCACCAAAAAAAAGAATAACAGGAAGTGGTGCAGCCTACGAATATAGTAACTCTTCTCCTCTCCCCTTCGATAGACTCAACAATGCGTCGCAACCCAAGCTGTCAAGAAAAAACAGCATCAGGACCAAAAAGAATCAAAACTTTTCGGTCACCAATCGCCTCTAAACAATGGTGACTGACAGCTCCACCACCAAGTGGATAAACCTATGACGGAAGTTATTTGGGTAGGAATGGGGCATACAATCTTTATTCAATTAGTAAATATTACAGGTGAATCTCAGGTACTATAAATAAATAAACCTTAATAAAACATTATCAATAAACTCTTCCTAGGATTTGGGTTGAGTTCAACGAGCTTAACATAAACTTATTAATTATTCATTAGCTAGGCTTAGCAAACCATTAGTCACGGGTCATGATCAAAGTCACTAATTATGGACATCTCAATTCACCAAGTATTATCAAAAGATAATAACTATGAGTGTCAAAAATAAACCAAACTATTAGGCTTAAACTAATCACTTAGGTTTAAATCATTGTAGTAGACTCATTATCACTCGTATAAAAGAATATTAGCAGATCAGGCACAAAAGACTATTAGAAATAAAAGGCAAGATTAATAAAGCAACTTAACTCAGGTGGGATGTTTTAGAGTGTCCTTTATCTTAAATCTCTGAAAAACAGTTAAGGTTTTCTAGAGACCATAATACTTGGTGATGGCTTTTTTTTAATATAAACATTCCACCCCCCATAAAAAGACCACTTCCTCCTTCCTAGGAAATAGAGCAAGTTGTCACGGTGTCAAGTGCGACAAAGTTCACCAATTAGCTAATGAGAGATCTTCTCTTACTCTAAACAATTAAGGTTTCTTTTACCATTCCTGAGATCACTCATCAATAAGAAAAATTCAATGTTCTCATGGAATTTACTTGAAGACCCAACCAACCTTTAAAGGATTCTTCTGCTTATAGACTCCAAACCAGCATTACATCATTGGTTCAGCTTCCTACTCTCATGTGTCAATTATCTACTAATCTGCTAAGAATTGCCTTATTCTCTCCCTTGGCCTTTCATTGTGTTTGCTCAATATTTATACAAGATACCTCTCCTGTACAAAAACACCCTTCTACATTTCGATGAAAGGAAAATCAATAGTTTCTCAATATTTGTAAACCACTCTTAGACCTTCTATTCAACTTCCTTCCTCCCTCGTATCCATGTAACTTGTATTCTCCCAGACACAGATCAAGCTCTGGTTTATCCAGCAATTTGTAAAAGTCTCACCTCCCAAAGAAACTCAATAGCAGAAAACTAGAGGTTATAAAAAAAAAATTCAAGTAAGACACAGAGGACATTTCAAACATCATGGAAACTTACATTTTACAGTAATCAATTCCAAACCCACCCTTGTAAAAACAAAGCACACAAACATGAGCAAACACCAAAAGACCATATCTTAAAATAACACATATAAGCCAGTCAATCCCACTTTTGTACTGCTTACAACAAAGCCTGAGAATTAAACATTCTAAATCAGCAGGATCATCAATTGAGAAAGTATGAACTCCTTGGAGATGATAATACAATAAGAGAGTATATAGCAAGTTGGCAATGTCAGGAAAGAACCTGAAATAGGTGGTCTGCATAAGCACCGATATTGCGCAGTAAAGCTTCATTTGCATTTAACCTCCTGGACCTCCTGGGGTAATTTTTGGTTCTATTGTTGGATCTATGACTCTGCATTGAACAAACAGTTTCATTCAGCAAGAGGTGCAATAAAGCAAAAATGGGAGAGAATATTTTCATTTCACACTATATGAAAAGGGGGGAAATATAAAACTTTTTATAGTAAATAAAGAAAAAGAAGCCACTGATTGGACTTCTTATCAAACACGATGAGCTCAGTAAATCTATCAAAAAGTGCATAGGTAGGAAATTCTATAAAGGGAAAAAAATATAGAGAATTAAACTTTTTGAGAATGCACCTAACTACATGAATTAGACTACCAGGAAAATGTTGTTTGAAAAAAGATCATGGAAATGCTCCCAGGCACAAAACTTTTTGGAAACTTAGTGTACCAGACCAAGAGAATACACCAGTATGTTAATCGAGAGACAGGAGTTTGCAGAATAAAATGAAACCTCTTAATTTCATATTATTCACAGATTGTGGCCAAGAAAACGACTCTCCGCGTGCACTCCCCACCCCTCTCCCTAAACCCTATCATCGGGAGATAAAAAAGGGAATTATTCAACAGATTCAGATTAATATTTCAAATAAATGTCACTACCCAATGCCCACGCACGCTCCAAATGAAGTTCATTTGACCGTTATTATTATGTACCATGATTCGTTATTTCTTCCTTCTAAATATCATACTTAATTTCTAGGCAAAAATAGAGGCGGGTTGCTCAAATGAAAAAATGGAGGAACAAAGTAGCAATTCGAGCCAGTTTTTTTAAGTAAAGCTTAAACATTTACGATATAAGTCTCTCTGGTTCCTAAGGAAAAATAAGATATGAAGCAAGATTGAATTGCATCTTTCGACATTTCTGTCTGCCAAGTTAAAAATCAAAAAGTTAAGCTCTTTGGGTATCATAATTTTTCATAGAATTCAATTTTTCACACATTTTCCTTCTCAACAGACAAAATGATTAAAAGGGCCAATCAACAAGATAAAAATCTTTACCCCAGCTCGTCAACAGCAATGATGACTACACAAAAATTATATACTAAAAAAAAAAACAATCCATTTTTAAAAAAAATAAATCAAAGAATCCATTCCATATACATATCCACATGTGAAGATAAAGAAGGGGGAGAGAGACACTAACAGCATCACAAAAATTGCGTCTTTTGCGTTCAAGAACAGGAGAGGAGTGAAAGAGAGCAACTTGGAGCTGGAAAAGATTGGTTTTGGGGATTGAAAAGGCTGCTTTGTAGGCAAAATTCATCATCTTTGCAGAACAAATCCACCATGGGATTGTGCAACTCGTAGCTGCGAAACTAGCTATAGCTGCTTAAGACGTCGGCGATTCCACTCGAGAGAAAAAAACACAAGTCATTTGATGGTCTTGCGGTATGCTCGGTATTGGGAAGCAGTGGTTAAAAAATCTGGTTTTTTCTATTTTACTTTTACCATTTGAAATGTTAAAAGGGTTTTACATGGAGGGCATTGATTTTCTATAATTAGCTTGTCAACCACGCGAGAAAAAAAGAAGTATGTATAGAAAATGAAAAAAAAAAAAATTTCATTAACATATACTAAAAGCGGATTTGACGTCAGTATTGTAGCACTGTAGAGTGGTCATTTTTCCTTCATGCTTCGCAGGCGTTCATCCACTTCTTTTTTTTTACACAGGGCTTCTTTTTGTATTTTTTTATGGTGAAAATGACAAAGCAATGGTTGTGGCCGAGCGGTTGTCCGCGCGCTGCCAGCATTGGCGCGCGCGAGTTTGAACCGCTCCGACCGCAAAACTGATTTGGAATTTTTTTTATTTTTTTTAAATAATAAAGAACTATTTTTAAAAAAAAAAAAAAAAGGTCTTTTGTTTTTTAATAACTGGTTGTTGTTTCTGATTTGGTTTTTATTCTTTTTTTTTTAAGAAATGTTTTCTTTTAAAAAAATGAAGGGTTTTTTTTTTAAATAACTGATTGTTGTTTTTTTTTTACAAATTTTTTTTTTTAATAACTGAGGTGTCCGGGCCAACTTACGCGCACCACGACTAATCTCCCGATCGATTTTTTTTTCTATTTTTTCCCTATTTTGTTTTGCCACTTATATATTTTTTTTCTTAACCGAGGTGTCCGGGTCACCTTACGCGCACCACGAATTTTTCTTCCCAAGTATATTTTTTTTCCTGCCCAACTGAGCGCGCCGCGAGTAATCCCATGGCTCATTTTTTTCTTAACATATTTTCCTTTTTTTTCCCACTTATACATTTTTTTATATAATCAGGATGTCCGGATCATATTACACGCACTACGACTATTCTTATTTTATTAACATATACTAAAAGAGGATCCTACGTCAGCACTGTAGACTGACTATTTATCCTTCGTGCTTCGCAGGCGTTTGTTCATCTTTTTTTTTCCCTAGCCATTTATCCTTCGTGCTTCGCAAGCGTTTGTTCACCGTTTTTTTTTAATTTTATTTTATGTGTTCTTTCTTTTATTTCTTTTATTGTTTTATTATTATTATTTTCAAATCAAATGGATTTTTTTACCTCATAATTTTTATTTTATTTTTTTGCTTGATTTTCTGTTAAAATTATTATGATTTTTTTAGTTTTTCTTTTTTTTTTTATTATTCACACGATGACGACAACAACAACAACAACAACAATAATTTCAGTTATTTTTCTTCCTTACTATTTTATTAATGTTTTTCAGTGTTTTTTCTCTCGGGACAATTTGACAATCTTTATTGTTTTGATAGTAATAACAATGATAATTTTAGATGTAAAGACTTCGATGTTGTTGTTTTTATAATAGGGTATGGTGATCTGTTTTATTATATTGAATTTTACATAAATAAATATTATATTTTAATTTTGGACCAACATATCCTATTAATTTCTTTCATCCCAATAATTATAAACACTTCTTACTCAGCCCGCAATGTAGTGTGATAATTTTTTTAATTTTCAAGTCAAATAATTTTTTTCCCAGTCAACAATTTTTTTTTTCTTTCATTTTTTTATTTGCTCTTTTGTTAATGTTTTTAAGCTTTTTTTTAGCCTTTGATTTAATTTCGCTTTCTTCCCGTTATTAAAGCAATAATAATATTAATATTATTAATAATAATAATAATTTTAGTTTTTGTTCCAACGTGGTTTTTTATTAATATTTTTTTTGTTTCTCTCTCAGATTTGTTGAATAATGTTTATTGATTTGACAGTAATAGTGATGATAATTTTAGACGTTAAGACTTTGATATGATTGTTAATATAATAGAAGATGTTGATCCATTTCAGTATATCAAACTTTACATATTAAAATATTATATTTTAATCTCAGCAGCTTTAAAAATTATTTGTTTCGCCCGCACTACGCCCGCAACGTAGTGCGGGCATTTAGCTAGTAGTTGCTAAATTTGGTTTGATAGACGGGTTGACTAGAAAAATTGCGATGTAGAACCTCATGTGTTTTAAGTTCAATTAATTTTAATTTTAATTTTAATCTAATTAAATTTGATTGATTTGATCAGATGATTTGTAATTTGATTTACCTGATTATATTTAATCTAAATTTTGTTAGCCCCATATTAGGAGAAATTAACAATAAATCATAAGTATATTGTTCTTTCTTATATTTTAATGCATTGAATAAATAAGTCTCGAGTTACACGATGAATTTATTTTGTAAGAAAATAGAATTGTAATTAAAAATAGCATGTTGATGTTTTTAGTTCCAAATGAAATAAAAAAAAAAAAATGAGATTACCAATTTATGCAAAGATAGAAATTTATCTCATACTCTTTACTTTTTTATGCGAAGATAGAAATATCGTGGAATTAAAAATAAAAAGACTTCTTGGTCTCATATATTAAAATAAATAGACTTTATTTGCTCATGAATTAAATCAAATCTATAAATAATATGGGGAAAAAATCATTTCAAAATGGGTCAATGAATCATCAAATTGATCGAAGCCAAAAATCTTATAACCATAGTTTAAAAAAGGAGATATATCATTCTTACTCATGGATAAACATTTGTTTAGGTATCTAAAGGTCTATCAATGTTGAGAATGATTGTCAATGTTGATTTAATGCTCGATTTTACAAAATTAAATTTATTTTTATTAATTCTAGCCACTTAAAAATTTTGGGATCTAATTTCAAACTCAAAAAAATATTCAGAATTTTTTTATTCTCTAAAAAAAGTAGTTTTTATCCTAGCCTTTTTACCTAATATTTAGTTATGATCAATAAGTTATCATTAATTAACATATACAATTATTGATTTATTTATTGAACAACCAAATAAACATTTTAGTTTGAGGTAAAATTTTCATGTTGAGAAACATCAACAAAACAATTTTTTTATTGAGAAAAAAATATTTTGTATCGCGATGTGGTGTGGAGAACCAAGCTAGTTTATATAATTTCAAATAAGAATATTGGCATAGACTTTGAAGTAGCTAAAATGGTGATAAATCTTGTCATTAAAACAAGTTTTAGATAAAGTCCATCCATTTTTAATTCTCCATTAAAAAAAATCATCTATAATACTTTGTCAATCTATCTAGTTTTCTTTTCTTTTCTTTTCTCTTTTCTCATTGTTATTCATGTCTAACTATCTACAATTTATATGAGGCCACTAAATTGTTTTCTTTAGATTTAATTGATGTTTTTTTATTACTATTTGTTTTATTTGAAATAATTTGTAAAATTACATTTTTTTCTTGATTTTTTAATTTGTCACATTTGGTCTTCATTCTTTTTATTGATATTTGTTTTATTCGAGATATTTTTTAAAATTAGTTTTTTTATGATTTCATTCCCCTTTAGTTTTTTTTTCTTATCGGGTTTGATTCTCATCCTTTTGTTTTTTTTTACTATGACAAAAAATTTAAATTGAGGGTTTTTTATATAATTTTTATCATTCAATATTAAAATGGTTGTTAATTGAGCCTAGATATAGAATTCCATGGGTTGCAAGTTTGGAAGACTAACTTAAATATAAAAGTTCAAGTTGGTTTGGTTTTTTTGAAGCTCGTGTTTTTTCAATTCATCATTAAACATTTATGTAATTTGATATTCAATTATGTTATATTTTTTAATATATTTTCTATAAAAGATTTTGCCAATTTTAAAAATGACTTAGGTTATTTCAGAGCTTTTTAATTTATTTTTCTTTCTCTTTCAAATTTATCTTTTAAAAAAAAAGAATTTTGTTTTTAATTAAATTAAATTAAATTAACTAATTGAATATAAGCATAAAAAAATTTTAATGATAGGAAAAAATTGACCCAGCATACAACATTACACAGCTAACCTGTGTAATTAACTTGTTAGACTAGCTCACAACAATATAATCCGAAATGATGGAACTAACAGATCTGATAGAACTCTACTGGCAGGTTGACAAGTTGGTGCAAAGTCAACCAATCGACTGAAATTAAATTCAGAAGAGGAAAGTCACATAAGAGGGAAAGAAGAGAGGAAAAGAGAGAACAATGCTCTTATCAACTTTTTCTATAAATACCCAGGTTAATTGGATTGGGCCTGTGCTGAATTTTGGGCTTAATTTGAGCCCAGCAGTAGCCTATCATGATAGCCGTGGCCTTTACGTGCTATCACTAATGTGAGCAGCGAGTGGTTAGTAGTTGATCCATGGAGTCAAGATCCTGAGAGCTTCCAAATAGCCCATCGACACATGTTCTCCATGCCAGCTAAAGTTAACGGCGGAGAGGAGAACACTAATTCAGACCAGTGTCTTTGATCTCATTCTCTTCGACCAAAAATCATAGAAATATTTTGTATTAGTTAAAAAAATAAAATAAAATAATGTAATTTTTATTTTGATTAAAATTTCAGTGCGTTTTGGCAATTCCTCCCAAATTCCGGTCATAATATTTCGGTTTTGTCCTGCTTGTTCTGGTTAAATAGTATTTTTTTTAAAATAATGAATAATTTTACAATATTAATCATATCTCTTAATCCGATCCTTAAATTGAGATGAAATTTTACGACGAGTCTCTTGATATATTTATATATATTATGTTAAAACTTCATAGCAATCAGAGAATATAATGACCTTGCGAGATTGATGATGATATTCTCGTAATATTATACATGCTCATAATTTTGTTCAGAAAAATCATTTTATTGTGTTTTTTTTAAATTAATTTTTTTCTCAATTTTACTATTCAAAAACGAGTTTATTACAAATTGAATTTTATAATTTGATTTGATTTATTTAAAGTTATTATGGTCTTATAGTGAAGGTCATGCATTTGAAAGATTAACGTAAGTTGATCCGAATTGATTCAATAGATCGTTGTTTCAATATTTTTTTTAAGATGTCAACTATATTTTTATTAATTAAACTATATTTTTATCATTTTTTTATGTTATCTTTGAACTTATCAACTCGGTCGAGTTATATCAGTTCAATTCTTAAATTTTTATTTAAATTTGAAATTTAAATTACATAATTTAAAATAATTTTATTTTTAGATTTGAATTTTTTTTTAAATTAATATATATAACCTTGAAATGGAGTGTAAATCAAAACAAAATATTCCGTTTAAAATAAAAATAAAAAAACATGCATGCATCTTGATAATTACTGAAGTTGAGTAACCGGGAGATCACTTAATTACTCCGAATGTGAATCACTTAGGGTTTTACAGAGACACTGAGTTATCATGACTACCATCCATACACATGAGCTCAACCTTTTATGGCTCTGGATAATCTCAAAGCGCACAGATTCTGTAGCGTGCAATGATTGCTATAAGGCTACAGCTGCACGAGGGCCGTTGGGATTTTGAAGTTCCTAAGCACTAAACATCCACGTTCATCGGAATTATAGGTACGCCGGTGAAAATACAGACACAGACAAGACATCGGAGATGCACATGAAAGCACTTTCTTAGCATCCATACGCAGAAAAAGGTTTCTGTCGTCAGATTTCAAGAAAAAAAAAGTGTTATCTTCCGGCAACAGATAGCTGGATCACTGGCGACCATTCTCGAAAGAAAAAAGTGTGATTTTACATGCGGGGACCAGAAAAACTTGCGATCATGACAGTGATTCAAAAAGGACGATAATTCACATGTACAAAGTTAAATCTCACTCATGTTAGCTTGTCTGTTCAATGCTAGCTATAATTAAAGTAATTAAACTGTGTTTTCTGTTGGGTTTCCACTAACAAGGTTGCTATTAACCTAGGAGGATTTTGGTCAACCCGTGAAAACCAGGGGCGCTGTTTAAGAATGTACTTTTCGTGGTGAATTATGAAGACGATGTTACCGATCAAATCAATACCATTCATTTTATTTAGAGAAAAAATTAACTGGGTTTTAATTTGATAATCACATGTTAATCTAATAATTCAATGATCCTAATATTTTCTAGATTAAACCCGAAATTAAATTTAATAATTAATAATTAGTTGAAAAACAATAAATTGACTTTTAGCAACCTACTTCACTATGAATCATGCTTGTAAAATTGTCGACCATTATTGGAGCTAAAAAAGAGGAGGGATATTACCCTCTTAAAAAAGAAAAAGGAGAAGAAAAAAGGAGGAAAGAAAGGAGAGCAGTAAGCATTTTTAACCTCCCCTATTCTAATTAAAGAAACTACAACCACAATTAGCGGCTGATTAATTAAAAAGTAGTCAACCATAAATCTGTCCCACGTTGTGTTTGTCATGCATGGCACATCATATGCCTCATTTAGCGAGACACAATGTCAGCCGCTTGATCCTTGGCAGATCATCTAGTCAACGACGACTCAGTTGCTACGAAGCGAAAACCAAGGATGTAATAGACAGGTGGTGCTGGGCATGTCAACACCTGAAAAGACACACCGACATGATCTCCAGACAGTTGGAAAAGCGATGCTGAGTTGGCAATTAAAGTTCCTTTTCATTTTTCTTTCTTTTATTTCCCTATAAAAATAATAATGAAACAAAAGGCCTGTTTGGTTATAAAATCTCTTTTTTTTAGCGGGGTTCTTTTTCAAGGACTAATTTACCCTCTGCGCTGAAAGATTACAAACACGCCTTAATTTTTCTCGATTTCATAATTGAGAAGGGTAATTGTGGAATTCAAAGTATACCAATCTCGATTTCCTGCTTAACAGGGGTATATGAAGTGCTTGTTTGGAGAGCGATTACGGTAGCTTTTTAAAGTGTTTTTCATGTCGAAATACATCAAAATGATATTTTTTTATTTTTTAAAAATTATTTTTGACATCAGCACATCAAAATAATCTAAAAACACCAAAACATATTCATTTAAAATGAAAAATAAATAAATTGAATTTCAGCAAAACAGCGGTTTGACTGAAGTGCCAAACAGGCTCTAAGACAAAAATTGATATATTTTAATATTATTAAAACCATAAAAGTTAAATAAATATTTTATCATGTATGGTTGGGTTTGTAATATTACAATACATTGTTTTTTAAGAAGATTATACAATTCTAACTATGCATTAGCAACCCAATGCCATAAGCAATGAGGTGGTCAAATTGAAATTGGTAAAAAACCTTAACAAAAACCCCACAATTGAAGGCTTACTTGACCAACATGCCCTTGGCCAAGTGCAATGAGACTTTGTAACAAATATCAAGGGCATATCCGTCCACACACACAAAACAACCGAAAGCGAGCCAGCTGTTTACCCGGTGAGCATGGCGCGTCATGGGGTCCGTAGATCAGATGCTCGAAACTAACGGCCATGATCACCCAAAAAGCAGATCTGAGGTTAATTTAAGTTGAATTTCATTTGAGGCTGAAATTTCATTTCACATCTTCTCCTTTTTTAAAACAAGAGGGCGGGTAGCTTGAACAAACGCCCACGCACAGCGAAGGAAGAAAGAAACACAAAGAACAGCTCAGTTTTCTGAACGGTATGCTGTTTGAATTTCAAAATTCTTCATCTTTCTGATCTGGGTTTAGCTTAGATTATAACATCACTGAGTCAAACCATTAAAAGATTTGATCTTTAAATGTGGGCTTGATTTTGAAACTTACATTGCTATAGTTTTGATCTTTGATGTGGTTTTACAAAATGAATATTCAGGTTTTGATTATTATCTGTAAAAAGGAAATGGTATCTTTTTATTTTTCTTTCCTTTGGGATCATTATTCTCCTTTTCTTCTTCAAAATATTGCATTAAATTCTTGTGATTCCCAATTTGTATAGTATTTTAATGTAAGTTGGCATTTTGAATGTGGCAGGTGAGAGGAAATGGCAGAGAGTGAGGATATTCAGCCTCTTGTTTGCGACAATGGTACCGGAATGGTCAAGGTATTTAGCTAGATTTGTCGGGGAATTTGTGATCCACTTTTGATTTTAAAGTTTTGATTCTTACAGTGATATTGGCTGTGATTACTGATCTGGATTGGAAATTTCAGGCCGGGTTTGCTGGGGATGATGCACCGAGGGCTGTTTTCCCAAGCATTGTGGGTCGCCCACGCCACACTGGAGTGATGGTTGGTATGGGTCAAAAAGATGCCTATGTTGGCGATGAGGCTCAATCAAAGAGAGGTATTTTGACTTTGAAATACCCAATTGAGCATGGTATCGTTAGCAACTGGGATGATATGGAGAAGATTTGGCATCACACTTTCTACAATGAGCTCCGTGTGGCTCCTGAAGAGCATCCAGTTCTCCTTACAGAAGCTCCTCTTAACCCCAAGGCCAATCGTGAGAAAATGACCCAGATCATGTTTGAGACCTTCAACACTCCTGCAATGTATGTCGCTATCCAGGCTGTCCTTTCCCTTTATGCCAGTGGTCGTACAACCGGTGAGTGATATGGTCCATCCTCTATTTGCTTTTATGTTCCTACAGATGAATGGAAAAAAAATTGGCATTGGCTTGCTGCATTGGAAATTTTATGAATGAACCGGAATTTTAGTGATTGGTTGAGAAAATAAATTTCAGGAAAGAAAAGAAATTTATCTTGATCATGATAAAAAAAAAGAAGGAATGTCTTGGATAACTTCTCAAACCGCAATGTCTCTAATTTGTAAGTTAATATGATCTATTTTTCACCCTCGGCCATAATCACATTTGGTTTTGGGGAATTTTATATGATAGGGATCATGATCATGAAAACCAAAGAACTGTCTTTGACAAGCTTGTAGGTAACCCGGCTTGGTGATTTACATTAGGGATCTTTTAATTGTGGAGATAAATTAGGTGAAATAACATTTTTCATGATATATGTGTTTTCGCTAGGTATTGTTCTGGACTCTGGAGATGGTGTGAGTCACACAGTTCCCATCTATGAAGGCTATGCCCTCCCACATGCCATTCTGCGTCTTGACCTGGCAGGTCGTGATCTCACTGATGCCCTCATGAAAATCTTGACTGAGCGTGGCTACTCTTTCACAACCACAGCAGAGCGTGAAATTGTAAGGGACATGAAGGAAAAACTAGCCTACATTGCTCTTGATTATGAGCAAGAGCTAGAGACAGCAAAGACCAGCTCATCTGTTGAGAAGAGCTATGAGCTGCCAGATGGGCAGGTTATCACTATTGGAGCTGAACGTTTCCGTTGTCCTGAAGTCCTCTTCCAGCCGTCCATGATAGGAATGGAAGCTGCTGGCATACATGAAACCACATACAATTCTATCATGAAGTGTGATGTCGATATTAGGAAGGATCTCTATGGCAATATTGTCCTCAGCGGTGGTTCTACCATGTTCCCAGGCATTGCAGATAGGATGAGCAAGGAAATTACAGCATTAGCTCCCAGTAGCATGAAGATTAAGGTGGTTGCACCACCTGAAAGGAAGTACAGTGTCTGGATAGGAGGTTCCATTTTGGCATCCCTCAGCACCTTCCAGCAGGTACTGTGTCTATATATTAGATCTGAGCTGCGAACAGAATTGAAGTTTAACCTATTCTTCTCGTTTTGGTATCTTCAATTTTATGCTTTAACAGTATTGTTTAGCCTGTCCCAAGGGGCGGGGCGTGATGGTAAAGGGCTTGTGATCTGCACAGCAGGTCTCGAGTTCGAGTCAGGACGTCCACCCCCTGTAAGAGCCTCGAACAACCGGGGTTCCAGGGGGTGACATTTCCTCGCATCCAAAAAAAGAGAGTATTGTTTAGTGTTATTATACGTTGCATGCTTAAGAACATGAATCTTTATGTGATGATTGGAAGGAGTAACTAGAATGATAGCAAAGATTCAGAGGGGCATAATGTTGTCTGAAGTTTGCATCTGATTTCTTGATCTACCATAATCAGGACTCAAGCAATCGACTCTTGTACTGTGATTTTCTAATCTGATTGGAGAAATTTACTTTCTTTTGAGTGCAGATGTGGATTGCAAAGGCCGAGTATGATGAGTCTGGGCCATCAATTGTCCACAGGAAGTGCTTCTAATCATGCAAAGCAAGAGGCTAATGGACAAATACGTATTATATTATACACTTTGTATTACAGAAGGCTTCTAATCAAGTGGTTGCAAAGTTATCTTCTGCATTTTGTCACCTCTTTCACTTTCTTTTATCGTGTTTTGCAATGTCTGGACAACAAAAATGAGGTCGAGTGGATCAAACGTAAGACTCGGTTATTTATTTTGTCATTGGATTTGTAGAAGAGTTGTGTAATGTAACTGATTTGGCTTGGGTTAATTTCAGATTCATTATTTATTGTTTCTTAAAGAATTTTTTATTAAATAAAACCAGTATTTATATTCACATCCATGCGTACAAGCAACTTGATTCTTGCATCTTACCTTTGGAGGATGAGAATTTTGTTGGTTTTGTTATTTGCTTTCTGGTTCATCTTCCAGCAAATGCTTGCGTGTTGAGTGAATAGAGAGTGGATACACACAGAACAAGCCGGATGATGTTGATGACACGTTGAAGTCTAATCAGGGCTCGGTGAGGATTAGAAAGCAAATCCACTTGGACTTTTCTAATTACTATGAAGTGCTTCTGAGTGTTTTATACGAAACATCACATGGTTCGACTTTGAACTTAAAGGTCTTTGGAATGCCTTCGTAAAGTATTTTTGAATTTTTTATTTTTTATTTTAAATAAATATTTTTTTGGTATTTTTAAATCATTTCAATATACTATATCAAAAATATTTTTTTTTCAAATTATTAATATCAAAAATAATTTTTTAAAATAAAAAAATCATTATAAAATATCTAACAAAAATATAATATTTTTCTGAATAAAAAACAATTTAAAAATAATATCAATTGCAATCTCAGATATTCCATCCATGTAACTGTAGAACCTGTAGATGATATGCCAACAGAAATAGACCCAGTGAGAGCAGAAATGCATGGACAGCGGGCGTTTCTCGATTGTGGATGGTCCAACAAGAGTGTGATGCTAGCAAGATCTGTGCTCTTGAAATGAAAGCTTTTTTCGGTATAAAATATTCAATGGCACGTAATTTCCTATCGGTGCATAGATTAACTTGAAAACTACACCACCATGCCGGATGGAGCCATTGCTGCACGTGTGGATTATTATGGCCGGAACTCCGAGGGTGGGGCGGAGACTGGAGGGGCTGGAGA
The DNA here is from genome assembly GCA_025169955.1 of Salix arbutifolia. Lineage (NCBI taxonomy): Eukaryota > Viridiplantae > Streptophyta > Magnoliopsida > Malpighiales > Salicaceae > Salix > Salix arbutifolia. The sequence goes on along the minus strand of CM045917.1, from coordinate 4,958,665 downwards.
GAGAGAGAGAGGAGCTGAGAGAGGGGACTAAAAAAGGGAGGGAGGGGAATGGAAATAAAAAATATATTTTTAATATTAAAATAATCTAAAAATCTAAAAAATTAATTAAAATATAAATAAATATATTAGGAGATCACGATATAATTTTTATTTCACAATCCTAATTTTATTTCACATAATATTTTATCATATATTGTTCCACAATCAAATAATCAGGAATCACAAAGACCTTCATATATGGATTTAGTTCGTGATAAAATTACAAGTTGATGGAAGAATAAAAATAAATATCTAATTTTTTTAATGAATTATTAATTATATTTTATTGTTACGATTATTAATCTACAAAATTTTAAAAATAATATATATGTGTGTTCATTCAAATAATTTTACAAATTAACAGCAAAATAAAAATCATAATAACCAAACATATAAAATTGTTTTTTTATCAACTTCAACCTCAACCATAATTTTAACCAAATACTTTAATTTCAACTAAGAACCACATTTAAAAATACTTTTCATGAAACTATTTTTTAAAATCTCAAACACAAAAAATCTGTAACTCCCCTCGTAAGAATTTTCAACATGAATGTTTCAGGGTGTGAAAGAAATATGGCTCAACGGCCCACAAAAACTTGGAAAAGAAAAGAGGAGAGGGAACAAAACTAATATATAGTACTATTTTGCAAAAAAAGAAAAAGTACAGGAACGACGACAGAAACTTGCCAGTTTACTCTACTTCGACTAGACTGCACAATTCAAATGCCTACTCGTTTATATAGTGGACCGGGCATTCGCATCAATTCCTTGGAAAATGTTAAAATTTGATGGTCCGACAGTGTCGTTAAACCCTCGTACTGACATCTCTGGTGCTGATGTACTATTCTCTAGCAACTCATGGTCTATAAAGATCACAACTACTGTTATATCATCATGAAAAAAACGCCTGACCCCTCTATCGACCTTCTTAAGATCATCATACCTTAACTCCCTCTTCCTAGCTGCCACATTTAGAGCTGTTTTGACTAGTTTCCTAGCAATTCCCTGACATTTAAAGACAGGAGGAACATATCAGAGAGTTGAAGTTAAAATGTCAAAAAGAAATGAGCTGGGAGCGATAAGTGAAAGCATACTGCTCGTGGATTATTGCACACAATCTCAACAGCCTCCTGGTTTGTTAGTTGTTCCCACAGCCCATCAGATGCAAATATGACAAATTTATCATTGGGTTGTAAAACCCTTGAATACATGGATGGTTCTGATGCTAGCACGGGCCGGCGAATTGGTTCAGGGAGGTGAAATCGTGGAAAAGAAGAATCTAGAGAAAACTCAGGCCGCTTCAAGTATGCATCACCTATAGATCTAGAAACCTAGACAATTCACCAGGAGAAACCATCAGGAAATATAACTCATTAATAGTTGGGAATAAATTGACTGATAGGAATGGGAAAACAGAAAAAATCTAACAGGCAATTGAAAATCATTTCAACTTTGAGATAAATAAATTTGAATCTAAAAGGTCTCTTATCATAGGTAGCTTGCACAATGAACTTAGCATGTAATATACACATGAAACATATATACTCTGAAAGGTTGAATTTCATCTCATATGATAGTGAATGACAAAAGAAAATCTGACAAACAACATTTGTATAATGCTCATTTATTCCACAGCTCCTCAGAATAGGGAATTCCACAAGGAGGCTACCATATTTAGATTTTGTCTCATTACGAGGATGCTTCCAAGTGGCAAACCTCCACTTGCAAAGATCAGTTAATCAAGTATTTTTCCTCAAAGAGTGATGAGCTAGGTAAATGTATGTTTAAGAAAATATCACACAGAAGGATTCCTAATTATCTTATATTGGTTTTCAATATGCAACATAATTTCAGGACATTTAACACTTTAAGGACAGTAGAGACTAGAAATCTACTATGGAGACCATATCCTACAGAGCTTTTAAAAATTTTGCTAGTCAATTTATTTGGAATAATCATATAGATAGTATCATATAAAAAATACCTGATGCTGTATGAACAGAATATTCCAGAGAAAACTATTTGCTGGAAAACTGAAAAGGGGAGTGCGAGAGAGGGATTGATTTAGATGAAGATAAGTATTACAAACTTGCATATTCCTGCATCTCTATCATTTTTCCAAAATATTTCAGAATCATTAGTGGAGTAAGCATGAACCAGAATTGTTTGCGAATGCAATCGGAGATAATTAAAAAAAAGGCAACTTTTCTCGCGATGTTACACTGCATTATGTAAAAAAACTGTAAAACCCCTAGCCAGACAAATGATAAATTATAAACACCAAAATTTCTACCCACTTGTTTAGTGAAGCAAGAAAATTTTCCGGATTGAAAAACAACCTTAAGCGAGAGTTACTGAAGAGACCTGAATTCTAATCATAAATTCAAAGCGAGAACACAGTTGGTATCATAAGAATGGAAGCAAACCTGAATGATGCCTTTGATACGCCATACTCCACGCTTCATAACAACAATTTGTGAATCATCTGGATGCAATGACTTGAGTTCTTGCCTAACCTCTTCCAAACTAGCATTATGATCCCTCGTCAACTGCTCAGCAACTATCTTACTTGACCTACCTAGAGAACCAATTACAGCTCGAGAATCACCAAGATTAGCAACATATAGCATCCCCCTCCAGATAACTCCAACCAAACAACAGGATCCAACTGCTGCAATCAATGGTTTTATTCCACATGACCTACGGACAAGAGTAAGAAACCCATCCTCAGTTGCGGAGAAGGCACTTCTAAGGATTTCTTCAGAGATGGTTCCTCTTTCTCTAGCATGCCCTACAAATTAATAATTGCTCAAGGTCACATAGAGAGCGTTGCTGGAAAAGCATTTATTGAAATACAAGTCATAAGAGTTACTACACTGTTAAACTTCCCTATGTAATTCTTTTCCTGAAAACGAACAAAGGGTGCAGGAGCAACTACAGAACAACGGATTATGTTCAATTTCCGTAATCACACCATTATTTAGTAGATCAAGGAGCCAGAGAAAGGGACATGTGCAAAACACCAGAGTTGTCCTGAAGAAGCATCCATCCACGTAACCGTGTAATATGAAAACCATTCTTACCATGGATCTCCAAAATTTTGCCACCGAATATTAAACTTGACCCAAAAACTAATGTAAAGAAACACCAGAAGTAGCTGGCGTTGGCAAAAAATCACTTAAAAGAAATCAATTCGTCTCCCAAATAACCAGCAAACAAATTCGTAGAGAACCCAGCAAAATTGTATAAAAGAGAAGAAAAATATTCCTTCAGATTAGCACCAAATACAAAGGTTAACAAATTCGCCCAACCAAACCGCATAAACCAATCAATTCCATAAAAAATTAATGAAACTAACATGAACAATCCAAACTTGTTCTAAAGCATACAAAATTCACTACCAGCCATCTCACGAAAGTCAAACTCAACTCAACACCTAAGCTCATGAACAAACCTAAAACAATAACAAGCAAATAGTGGGGAAAAAACACTCACTCATGAAATTTAAGAACAAATGGTCAGATATGAACCGAGAAGCATCAGGTCCACCATGCCCATCATAAACACCAATAAAAGTAGCATCACGACCAGTCTCTACTTGACTATAATCTTCAATAACCTCGTTGGCTTGAACCACAGCAAAAGAGAACTCTCCAAAAGAGTGTTTCTCAAGGTCTCTAGACCATAAAAGAGAGTCAGGAATAGCAGAATCATCATCATCATTTAAAATGTCATCCTTGCTCATACGTGCATATCGCCTCACCGGTCTCCAACAAGCCATTACTATCCTTGTTAGCCACGACAACATCCCTCATTTCCTATTGGGAAACAAAATAAAACCCACTTTTTTTAATAAAAAAATAAACCGACCCTTTAAAGATTTTGGCCTTGATATCGAATGGGCTGGGAGAATTCAAGATCTGGGCAGTGAAGATTGGAACTTTGAGAGAGAAACCACGAAAAAAGGGATCAAAACAAACCAACGTAAATAGAACAGAGAAATTGTATAGAGGAGAAGAGAGACGAACGAGAGGGACGGAAGGAGAAAGATCTCGACTTTTTGGCTAGTTAAGACGAAAGAGAGAGTCGTATAGAGGAAAACTGACAATTTCTTTAGTATTTTTCTCTTTTATTTTATTTTTATGCTCTGTGGTTGTTTATTATTATTATATAATACCATATTTATAACACCCTTCTATTGACTAATTGCGATTCAATAATGTTTTTTTAAATCTTTTTTTTTATTGTTCTAATACATGATAATAAAAATAAAATTTAATATATATATTGAATTCTCATATAGTAGCTATTCAATGCTGTTTTTTCCCCTATGAGGAAAATTTAGGTGACAAAAAAATGAAGGACAAATCCATGTTTAATATTTTTAAATAAATAATATTTACTATAATTTCAAATAATTAAAACAAAACTTGAATCACAAGTTTAACATATTAATTCTCATTACCTTTAATTAATAATTTAAAAAAAACAAAAAAAATATTATTTTTTTAAATAGAAAAATCAATTTAATTTTTAATCGGTGATAAGTTAAGTCACTTAGTTTTTTAATTTTTTTTTTAGCCAAATGATAAGGTTGGATTCCATTTTACCCATTGGTTTGGTATAGAGTCTTCTTAGTATATTTATTTTTTAAAATATTTGTTTTTTAGAAATATATTTAAATAATATATTTTTTATTTTTTAAAATTTATTTTTAAGACCAATCTATTAAAATATATGAAATATCTAAATAAAAATTTAAAACAAAAATCTATTTTAGAAATAAAAATTAAAACAAAACAAATAAATATATTATAAATAAAGTGTAAAGTAATAACTCCGACAATAACACTAACAATAAAAATAATAACCAAAGCATTGAATTATCTTTGATCTTTTTCATCAAAACTTGGAACTGAGATGGTCTGGGTTGCTTTGAACCGGCAGACCTTATATTATATTTTTAAAATTTTTTATATATTTATTTTTAACTTAAAATTAATTATTTTTTTATATTTATAAATTATTTTGACGTGCTAATGTCAAAAATTATTTCTAATTTTTTTTGATGTATTTTTAAATAAAAAATATTTTAAAAATAGTTTTTATCTGACTTGGAAACAAGAAAATATAATTATCCTGGTAAGTTATTTTTTATAATTGTATGGCTGCAAATAGGGAAATAACCTTTTGACAAGAGCTCAGCCTAATGATGAAAGTCTATCAATCTTGTTGACTTCCAAGCAGCAGTAGAAGAAAGTAAATTTAATGCCAGCAGTGTCTTGCGTCAAGAAGGGATTCTCATTTTCTTTCACTCTAGTTTCAAGACTTGTTAGTTATGTCTGTTATCCCCGCAATGTTTTATATATTTATTGAGCTTGTAGAATATTTAGTGAATTCGAGAATTAGTTGTGGTACATGCAAACTGTCCAGACATCCCAATTATAAAAAAAGAAGTAAATTTAATTCCATATCGAGATTGTTTATTTATTTATTTATTATCGAATATATAAATTAGCCCTTGGAACACCACACATGACATCAGATTAAAAATCAAAAGAAGTCCACTGAAAAGCAAAGAAGTTATAAATTTATGAAATTAAAATTCATTGCCAAGAGTCTATAAATCTGAAAACAGTAAAAAAAAATTAAAAAAAATTCACTCCAAATTATCCTAAAAACATATTTATTTTTCTTAATTTAGAACGCTAATTGTAACACCAGCAGTCCCAGTTAGGTGGTTTTGTGCTCTAGCCATATTGGGGTGGTCTGTTCAGAAATTTTGATTTTTTTATTGTTTTATGGAGATGATTTTAATAAATAAATATTATTTAATACAATTTTAAACAAAAATATATTTTTAAAAATAACCCCTTCATGTCCTAGGCCATGCTATTGCAAACCAAATTGGATGACAGTTTGACGAGGGATTGTAGTTAGTGAGGTTTTAAACTTTTAATATAATGATGCCAATGTTTTTATTTATTTATTAATATTAACATATTGAAATCATTGAAAAATAGAAGGAAAAAAACATACTTCAAAAGAATTATAAGTTTCAAATTAGAAAATACCTTATTGTATAATTATAGATTAAACCATCAACTCATATTTATATGCGATTGAAACAAAGAACTCGCCAAAGGATCGAACGAAGAAGCGGTGACAAGGACAATTGAACTTTTGAAGACTACTGAGAGTGTAGAATCAGCATACTGTGCTTTTTGGATGGCCCATGAATTGATGATCTTATTGTGTTTGATTTTGTCCTCATGGAAACAAATAAAATTGCTAATGTATTATTGGTAAAAAAAACGTGTTCTTTGCATACTCTTCATTGATTATGGATTTTTTTTTATACGAGAAATCTTAGCTAAAAGGCATATTTTATAGGCTCGAGTAAACAAGTAAAATCTCAGTTGTCTCAAGCTCTTACAACGAGTGCGTGCTCTGATTCGAACTCAAGACCTGCTATGCGGATCATAAACGCTCTGTCATCGCAAACTCTTACAAGGAATGCATATTTTGACTCAAACTTGAGACCTATTTGCATACTCTTCATTGATCATGGATTTTTTTTGGATACGAGAAATCCTAGCTAAAAAGCATATTTTATAGGCTCAAGTAAACAAGTAAAATCTCAGTTGTTTCAAGCTCTTTTAATGAGTGCGTGCTCTGATTCGAACTCAAGACCTGCTATGCGGATCATAAACGTTATGTCATCGCAAGCTCTTACAAGGAATGCATATTTTGACTCAAACTTGAAACCTATTTTGCAAATTACAAATCCTTTATCATCGCAAACTCTTACAAAGGATATATACTCTAAATTGAACTCGAGACTCGTTGTGTAGATCGCAAGACTATGTCGTTATTGATTATGAATGTTAGACCCCATTGGCCATTTTTTTCCAATCAAACTCAAGGATGAGTCTCGAAATGGGTTCACTTTTCTTCATTGATCTTGGATTTTTGGACCCATTAACAATCTTTCTTCAAAAACAATTTAACAAGAAAGTGGTGGTGGTGGTCATTGATCCAGTGTTGTTCAAAGCTAGTGGTAGTAGCATGGGCAAGCAAGAAAGCTATGGTTACACCTTTCACATGAAAAATCAATAAGAAATAATGTAGATTTGATGTCTAATATTTAAAACAACTGGTATATATCTGAAGATATATTACAAGCTACACCATATCACTAATCAAACGCCTGTGTCTATTGTAATGCTTCTCCAAGAGTACTTTTGAGGCTCCTTCTAAAGTCTTGCGCCATGTCTACAATCGTAAGAGCTTGTAATTAGTAAAGTATACATGCTGTACTCAAATGAGATATTGGTCTGACGATGAGTTATGAATATGATTATAATATAGTGTCCTTGGAATTATGTTTATGATTGTTTTTAAAAATGATTTTTTTATTCAAAAATATATTAAAATAATTTTTTTAAAGATGATTTTTGACATCAGCACATGAAAATGATTTAAAAACATTAAAAACATTGAAATGAAAAATAGAAATGTTGTGCTGAAATGAGATATTGGTCTAGCGATATTATAATACTGTCTGTTTGGGAGTCTAGTTATTATTGTTTTTGAAAGTATTTTTGATAAAAAAATATATTAAAATAATGTTATTTCATTTTAAAAAAATAATTTTTGATATCATTATATTAAAATGATTTAAAATACTAAAAAAATAAAAATAATTTTTTAAACAGCGTAAAACATCCTAGCAGTGTCTCACCTTTTCAATGGAAGCCAAGATTGACTTGTTCTTGAGATCCCTTGCTTTGAGCTGTGACCTTCCAATCCCAAGTTGCCTAAGCAGAGTAGATTTTCTCGTCAATGGAGGAAGAAGTGACCTTCTCTCCACTAAGCTGGAACTTGGATTATAGTGTGATGGGCTTTCACGTGAGTTGCCACGTTCAACGTCCCTTCTTGTCCTCCTCCTTTTTGACTGACTTCTTGACACCCACGCCAACTCCAGTTTCTTAGCCCCATCAGCATCATCGTCATCACGCATTTCTGCAAATTTCCTTAGCAAATCGTCTGAAGATTTCTTGGTTACTTGTTGAACTGTTGTGGTACTACTAGAGTTATTATTAGCGGCGTCCATTTTGAAGAGAGAGAGAGAGAGAGAGATGGGTTTAGATATATTTTGATGAAAGGGAAATGTGCATTTATGGAGGGGCGGCTTTTGTAGGGTAGTGGTGTCATGTGAGAAATGGACCGTTGAGGCAGAGGAATGATTTGAATAATGGAAATATAGCCGTTTGAAGAGGGAATAATGGGGTTAATGGAACATTAAATTGACATTGACATGTGATTTAGTGTTTGACAACGATAAAATTTGCATTAAATCCAAGCAGAAACGCGCTCCAACCCATTTTCCTGCTGATACAATTGCAAGTAGCATATATATATAGAGAGAGAGAGAGAGAGAGAGAGAACATGGAAATGCTATAAGAATCAGATTGAGCTGAGGCCATGACAGGTTTGAGTTATGGGCTGGTAAAATCAAGATTAGGGTTTTGAAAGCGGGCTTGTTTACTTACCGTAACAGGAACAATTATTTCCTCTGAAAATATAAAGTTGATTCATGGATGATTCATACCAACGAGAATGAAATAAAAAAGCTTGTGCCCACAACATTTTATCGCCAAACTTCTTAGAGGAGAAATGAGCCAATGGACCACACTAACTTCTTTTCGAGTAATGATAGGCGGCGTTTATAAATTCATTAGTAAACAGTTATAATTTTACTCGCTTACTTAACTCACAAAGTGTGATTTTCAGAAAATAAAGTTTCCTCGAATCCAAAAAAAAAAGTTTTATGAATCCATGGCTTCAGAATTTGCTTAACGACCAACCAGATCTAAGCAGCTTAAGTTCAATCTCAACGAGCAAGGAGCCCTCAAATACATGAAAGCTAATTCACGTATGAGATCTCTTTTTAACATCACATTAACAACAAAGTTTAGACCATCATATTACCAATATCATTTCATTCAGGCCCCGCAAAGAGTAATTCAGTTTTCAAGTTAAGAAAAAGCTGAGCTACATTTTAAAATACACAAGACCTTACAATTCACAAGAAAGCCTATCAAAATTACGAAGCATCATGCAAGAAAGAGATACCGTCTAGGCTGCTGGCGAACCTACTGGCAAATACACATCCTATCGATGGTCATGTATCATCAAATTAATATACTGGTGGCAGTAATTTACCTTTCTCCACTCCAAAGAGGCTTCAGATATAGTGCAAGGGGCAATGAAAAAGTCCTAGCAGGTCCTGTCCTTCAAGTAATACAGAATGCCATGCATCACGCAATGTTTTTATGAACTGAATTGAGTTTCAAAGCTAAGAGTGTGGCATTCCAGATTTCTCAGGTTAAGCTGCAAAACATAGGGAAATTATAGTTATTGGAAAGTATTGTGGAAAGAAGAAATATTTTAGAAAAAACAGACGAGAAGAAAAAAAGGACAAACTTTGTGCTCCCAATCTCAAGACAGTTAGTTATGAAACTAGATTCTTGCGCCCCATTTCTAACATTCAATTTCTCTTCTCAATCTTCGGTCAGTTTTCCTACTACGTAAATGAACCAGAAATTAACATGCTAAGAAGAATGACAATCAGAGACTGCACTCTAGCAGAACACAAGGCAGTGCACCTTTATGTTTCTAACCTAGGGTCATTTTAACATTGTTATGAGCGGGGTATGATAGTATTAGCTGAGCAACCCTGACAATTTTTACATTCCTTATTCTCCCACTTAATCCATCTCTGTTGCTTTCATCTTTCTGATAAACTTTGTTGAGCAAACAAAGATAAAGTAACTTAACTATCCTCGGATGTAGGTTGCATTATTAAAATGATTATATCTTCCAGTGGCACTAACATCTAACAACAGATTATCTTTTCTTCTGATTTTAGCAGAAGTGTTATTTTCTCTCTTAAATGAAATAATATTTTATCATGGATGGAAGTGGTGTTGAAGGATTTAAAACCTCTTGATGTTGGTGGGATTTGGTTTGTTACCGAGTAGAATGGTATAGAGGATCCATATAGCCAGTCAACTTGTTTGTGATCGAGGCTTTGTTGTTGTAAACTAAAATATATTTTAGAAACAAACGATGAGTATTACAGAAAGAGGAGGTCTTACGCGTGCTCCAAATCCAGAAAAGAACAAATGCAAGACATGAATCCACATGTAAACATGCATGATAAAAGCTTCTGTAATACAAGTTCAGGTTTAATTGTTTCAGAACCTGGAATAATATAATACATATAAAAACTTACCACAACCACCATTCCAGTATTGCAGAATTTAGGAATGGCAATAAGTCTCACCAACTGCCCTTCTGAACCTGCAATTAATTCACCATTAAATTTAACCGTGAGAAAATTCAACAATGATCTATTTTGCCTTATTTGTTAAGTATGAGATCATGGGACAGTACCCTTTAAAATGCGAGTTCCGTATTTATCTTGGTTACCAACAAAGTAAACATGAGGACAGCTCTCAATCAGGAAAGGATCCCTATCAGTGAAAGGATAACATCCTGAAAACCATTGATGAAGTGGATTCTTGAACTTGGAGCTCATGAAAAAAAAATTGAATTTTAATTGCAAGTGTTCCTGATCTCTTTGTTTGAATCCAAATAATCAAAGCTTGTATAAGAAAAATGCAAAATCAACTGTCAAAACTTATGCTGTTAAAACATAAATATATAGCATAGCAGGTGTTTCTACCGAGTGTGTTAGGTGTTGTTGGTGCCAGATGCCTCCACTTTAATGTCCTTTCCATAAATTCAAGTCCATCCCTTCCCTCCGAATATTTTTTAAGATCATCAATGTTCTGACCTGACGTTCCAAGAATCCTGAAAAGGATGAGACAAAAAAGCATTGTCAAAATGCATCTAATTATCACAACTCGCTGTTGAATTATGCACTCATTTCTTACCTGACACCATCAAGCTCAAAACAATGAGGATTAGTACATGACCTAAAAGTGTTATAAGCTCTGGATCCAGGAAAAAGCCATCTGTTTAATGGCTGAAGTGAAAAGAGAGAAAAAAATCCTGTAAGTTGAAGTGAGGATGCACATATATTCCCAAAAGAAGGAAAAGACAAAGAAAGGGTAAACCTGTTGAGGTAAAGAAAAGTTCGCTGGATCATTGGATCCTGGCATGATATCCACAGGCACACCTGCAGCGATCTAAACAGAGGTGTTAAACAAGGTGATCATGATAAGCAGATCCAAATGAAAGACAAAATGGGACAACTAAAGTTAACTAAAATTTATTAGTCAAAATAAAAAAAAAAAACCTGAGTCAACAAAATATCCAGCTCTTGAACTGGCTCAGAGAGCCTAGACTGATCCTTTGAAGCCAAATTCTGCCAAATGACCAGGGGACAAAAGATGGTTATCTTGTTTAGATGACATGACATGACATATGATGTTCAATTCTGAAGAAAAAAAATCCCACTAAATTTGAACCCATAAAGCGAGTCATCTACATATGTTGTTAATTCTTATAGTAGCTAATTAGCATATTCTCTCTCTCCTTCAACCATCGATATTTCATTAGGGTTTAATCAATGTAGCTAAAATAGCATAGCTTCTGTCAGGGAAGCTACTCTTATATCTAAGCAGAGCACTGGCTTTCACTTTACACAATTTCAGAGGCAAAAAATATACAAGGATAATAGCACAAAGCATTTTATGGAAAGATAAAACAAAAATGGAAACAGAGAACTTCAGAACTACAACTGGATAAAGGAGACAGGAAAAGTATAAAACTCTTACCTGTCCATTTAGAAGACCAAGGGGAATTTCCACGGAATTACCTGCAATCACAACATGAACTATCTCTGCCGCAATACCCTGTTCCTGTTCAGTTAAGAATTTCAAGTAAGCAAGATAGGCAGCAGACCAGCCTTAAGAAGAAGAAAAGAAGAGAAGAGAACAAACCAGAAACTGCAAATACCTTTTCATCTCCCAAATGTCCTGTTATATGATCCACAAGAAGCTGAAATTGGAGAGGGTTTGATAAGCTGCTCCCAGCACTCACCCCCGAAATAAAAACAACATACTTGTCCTCTCCTGTATACAATTGGAATTGAATTCTTTAAACCAATACTTGCAGAAAACACAAGTGTTAAGTCTCAAAGACAATTTTACTTCTCAAAGAAAAATAAAAGTTGGGCTCCAAAAAGATAAATGGGAAATGGAATCCAAACATCAAACTTAAGAAGGGACAAAGTCTACATTATTGAAATGGGCATCAAGTGATTCATCTACTAAGGAAGCAGCTTCAAATTCACATTCAAAGTTTCCACAGATAACGAGATTTTGATCTTCATTTTTAGATCTTTAAGTTATATATATATTTTTTAATCTTTTAGGTCATAATTTGTGAAACAAGTCCCAAATGTATTTCTCATATGTTAAAATTTCTTGTAACAAAAACTCCATGCTAATTAGAAATTCCAAAATGCTTCAGTAAATACAATTTGTTTCCCAATAAATTTAAAGGTTAACTTTCAATTCTTTGAAACTTTTATTAAATCCAAAGCAAATGATGACAATGCAGATGAATTCATCTTCAAAAGGACTTAATGAATAGGGATTTGTATAAGCAACAAATAGAAATATCGGTATATATCTTATCCAGGTAGAGAAAAAATCACGAATATGGATGCCAGAAATATAAATCATATCATACCTGATTTAAGTTGGGGCTCTATCTGGGGTGCTAAACCAGCTTCAAGGACATCTAGCACCATAAAGTCACCAGCACCAGTTTCCTTTCCATGCAAAGCTACAACAACACCTATCAAATACATCACATCACCACAAAATCAATGTGTGAAAAGCAAATATTAAGAAATTATCACTCAACAGCTTGTAGAAAACAAATAGTTCCATATCCTACCTTAGTCATGCACGCAATTCCAGTCCAACCATACATATTTATGTTTAAATACAAAAGAATGAGGAGCATGGAATTATTACCAGATGATTTTCATGTCACAAACAGATAATGCCGCACAAAAGCATGAATGCACGGCAAGAAGAACAGTGATCAACCAGGCCATAGCAATTTGTTGCCAAAAAAAATTAAAAAGTTGTGCTTCTCTAATATCGGCCAACAAACTGCATTTGATCTCACACGAGTTTACTATTTCTCGAGCATGAGAGATACCTGTGACATATACAGAAGGTGAAAGCGCGGTGCCACCAAGCTTCACTCTTCCACTTTCATCTTCCAAAACCAAATGATCGTCTGGATGCATGAAGTTATGATGCTTGACTAAAGGCACTGCAGATCTCTGCACATTGCACTCAAGTATTTTTTAAAATCAAACACCTTAGCAACCTGGGTTTTTTTTTCTCAATTTCAAGAAAAAAATAGAAATAATAAGATCATGAAATTATTATTAACAACCAAACACCTCCTTTGAGTATTCATCAAGAATGCAAGGTTTAAGTTTCATGTGCTTGTACAGGGTACCAACAATGATGCATTCTTTGCCTTCTTCCAATCCCAAAACTGTACAAACTGCAACAAAGAGAAGCTGGCTAAAAAAAACTAACCCAGGCAACTTAAAACCATATAGAGTTATCATATCATTAAAAATCCAAACTAACTATATCCAAGACCCTTACAGAAGAGGGAAATGAAGAGATTTGGAAGACAAATTAATCAAAAATTTATCAACATCATGTACAATTAGCCAGAGCCCATCAAGAAAGTGACCTAAGGTGCACAAACTCAAACATAAACCTTCACAACAAACTAATTTCATTGAAATCCTAGAACCATCTACAACATTTTCAAATTATTTATGCACTAAATCAACAAAAAGAAATGGCAAAGAAAAAAAGAAACGCAAATGCTTAAACCCTAAGCCTTAAATATCACCATAACTTGCGAATTCCCTCTTACATACCAGCCCATCAGCAAAATAACAAGACACCCAAATAAAAGATCTCCGCAAAGACCCAACTTTACTCTTAAAAGATAACCATTCCAGAAATTACTCCTCCCCTACTTTCAAAATTAGAACATTTAATGCCAAAATTAAGCTCAAAACACATAACAAATCAAAACCCACATCACCTAAACGAACAAAAATATGCAAAACTTAACTTCAATCCAACACAAAAAAAGAAGGTACGAAAGATGGACAGATACCAGGGACATGGGGTTTCCAAAGGGTAACAAGAGAGTAAAGCAGAGTCCTCATCATGTGAAGACGAGCAAAGTATATTTGACTGTATTGCTGACCTCTGTATGTCTCATTTTGAATCTCAAATGTCTCATCCTGCAGTATTGGCACACTTTTGTGAGAACAAAAAACAAAAAGAAGCTCTGAAGCTCCACTGATATTATTATTTTTAACAAAAGAAGAATGGGAAGATATAACGGGAGATGGTGACCAGGGATTGGTAAGTGGATTGCTTTCTCTGAAGATTTTTCACTGTATCGATTTCCATTGCAGCCATGGCGGGAAAACAGAAACAATCACCAGCAGCAGCCAGCACTTTCACTCGGTTCTCCCTCCATCGGTTCAGTGGTCCCTAAATGACTAGTCTAATAAGATTATAGATAAACAATATATAACTAAAACAGAGACCCTCTACCAAACGGGGATGTAGCTCAAATGGTAGAGCGCTCGCTTTGCATGCGAGAGGCACGGGGTTCGATCCCCCGCATCTCCACTTTTCTATCTTTTTCTACGATGGGGTGCGGAGCTATAAAATATTTATAAGAGGGTCAAAATTAAAAAGAATTTTCTAGGAGGGGTCAAAATCTAAATATTAATAATTTTGATTCTAAAATATAAATTTGTTTTTTTAATAGAGAAATAGTATTGATGTTTTTTCTTAACACTCAACCCATACAACTCCGTCTCAATTTTCTTTTAATTTTTAATGCTTTTTGGAGTTTAATTCCTTTAATTAATTCTGACCTTACAAAATTAATTGCAAAGGCGTAGCCAAGGGACATGTCAAATCGTTTGTAAGGCTATCAACTCCTCTCCACTCGTCATGCCCGTCCATGATGCCCTTTCACTTTAATCTGCAAAGTAAAATGCAACTTAATCCTTATAATTTTGAGAAATTAATAAATTAGTTGTTTATTAGCCTAGTTGTTTGTTATCATTTTAGACCTCACGTGCTGAAAATAACATATACTTTTTTGGAACTAAATATAAGAAGTGTTCGATATTAAAATTACATGATTCAAAATTTCATAGTCATCATGTGCTCACGGTTGTTGGATGATGGATAAAAATAGTTTTTTTTCAACTTTGTTTTTGCTGCTTTCTGTTTTTCTTATCTTCCTTCTTTGCTGTTGAAATCATCAGGATTTTTAGATTAATTAGAAATCTTTATAATGCTACTTTTTTTATCTAGTTTTTAACATTGAATGAATCCCTCAGAATTTGCATTGATTTTGTTATTGTCGCAATTCTATTCTAATACCAAATTGTTCTTTCAACTTAAACTTTGAATTTGATTTGGTTTCGTGCAATATTTAACGATCTCAGCTATATTTTGTCATTCATGACATGTTCAAGAATTGATCTGAACTTTTATTGGATCCTAAAACCCACTTTCTTATGTCAGATTCTCAGTCAGATAGGGATGATCATCATTGTCAGTTTCGAATTAGATAAGGAAATCTTTTTGACCAAGAAAAATACAGGCATATTCAATTCTTCAAAATATTTTTTCTTTGCTTCCAATCCTTCATGATGTAGTCTTGTATGTATAGATGATTGTGGATTTTTGAATCACTTGATTTCAATATCGGAAGCTCAAGATTTTCTCATTTGAATGTTCAATCCTGTTTAGTTTTTGACCAAGAAAATTGCGAATAGATTATGTTGTTCAGAACAATTTTTTCTCGCTTCAGATCCTTCATGCACGTTGTATCCGTGTATGTATAAATGACTTTGGATTTTTGAATTGCTTGATTTCAATATCGAAAGCTTGAGATACTACTTGGGTTTTTTTGCCAAGCAAATTCTCAAAAAAAAAAAATTATAGCTTTGGATTCTTCATAAAATTTGTAGTCCTATACATATAGATAATTGTGGATTTTTGAATCGCTTGATTTCGATTTCAAAAGCTTAAGATATTTCTATTTGAATATCTAGTCCTATGGGGAAATTATGTTCTTCAAAATAATTTCTTTTTTGTGTAAATTGTAATCCTATATGTATAGATGACTAATCCAAATTAATTCAAGTTAATTAAAAGTATAAGACTCGTAGGTTTCCATAAATTCTTTAAATTCAAATAAGGCATCAAGAATGTAGAATCAAATAAGCCATCTACTGATCTCAAGCCCTTTTTTTGTTTTATTTACTATTACTTATGTATAACCTTTTCTATAACCTCTCTAAATTACGAATTATACAATATAAATACAAAGTCAAACAAATATAATCTCAAAATTACAAATATATCTAAAATTCCAAAATATTATGATAGTAAAATGTTCTAAAATAAAAGAAATATTATGATTTTGAGCCGGAACGGTTCTGAGACGTTCCGGCCGGAATTTCCGGAACGGACCGGAATTAAAACCGAGAAAAAACAACGCCGTTTCGTCTCGGTTTTTTTAATGGCACAGAATATTTCAACCATTCTGACTGGAACAGAACGAAATTAACAAGCCTGAAAAACCCTTTAGTCCCACACTATTATTTAATGAAACAACTACTTAGTGGTTAAATAGTCTTTCAACTACCGAGAGAGCGTTGGCATGCACCCTTCAACTTATTAATTCAATGTATAGTTGACACGATATATATTTATTTAATTTTCTTATATTATATGTAAAATACACCGGGAGCGCATTGCTTTACAAAATAAACAAAGGTGATTTGAGAAACTTAGCACATATCTAGTTTTATGCTGCCGAGTTGCTTTCAAATTGAGAAACTAAAACTTGAGGGACTAAATTCATCATTTTCATAAGAAATAAGGATTGAGTTGTAATTTTCTTATATCACACGTAACGTGCTCGCTGTTTTCAATGTATTCTCAAATATAAAATTTATTTAATTTAAGATAAAATAAAGAGAGTAAAAACGGGTTCTTGCTCGAACCATGACAGAACAGACGAGGACAATAGACACTACTGAAAGAAAAATCTCAGCTGCTCTTCAAATTTATGGCTTCTTCATCGTCATCTTCCTTAATCCAAGGATGCTCGCTTCCTACAATCTCTGCAGTTCGCTCACGCCATTCTCCGTCGCTCTGTTCGTTTCAATCTTTGACCAATTTACCAGAGAATTGCCGGAGGAGCTCAGGCTACCGGGGAATCCGCTGGAGAATGGCCTGCACAGCTATGGTACAGCAGGCTGTACAAGGAGGAGCTCCAGCTACTTATGCTAAGGAAATGGAGAGACTCGCTGCTAAGGAATCTCTGCTTCTCGCTGTAATTACTCTCTATCTCTCTCCTCTTTTCCTTAGATTATTAGAAACTTATATTCGATTCTATGTTTTGAGGTTAAATTCGATACAATTCAATGATTTATATGTGCAATTGAATGCTTTGGAACGGACAACTGCAAAACCTTTTTTTGTTGTTGAATATTGGAAGTATTTTTTTTATGCTAAAAACGTTGCTGTACAATCAGCTATATAAAATTGCAGTAGCTAAGAGTACCAAGCCCCAATTCCTGCAAAAGGAAAATGTTGATTCGGATCAAAATATACCAAACTATTCTATTTACCCTCACCTCCGTTTTCTTTGCTAAAAATTACCCCCCAATGATTCATTTCCTTCAAGATAGCTTATAGATGAAGCCATGCGAATATGTATTGTGAATTTTAGCAAAAATAAAAAACACAAATGGTTCTTTCTCAGATTATTCTTGGCCTGAAAAAAATTAATATCCCAATCCCACGTGTAAATGTTATTTGGCTTGCAAATTATTCTTGCATTTGGACATGAGAAAAATAAGTAAATGTTCTTGCTTTCTGATGCTTGATAACATAGGGAATGGTACAGGATTGATGCTTCTTCCTGTATATATTATTCTCTCGTTTGTTTAGGATAGCTGTTAGAGCTGTAAAGCATGTTTTTGGAATGTATCAAGAGGCCCGTAACAGTTTGTGCCACTCAACCTTGTTCTAAACAGGGAAAGATTAAGACACAAATGGCTGTCTGTGATTCTGTCATTGCTTCAGATCTTCCAAGAAGCCATGTCCAATCATTTCCTTGAATAACAGCAGCAACTGTTGCATTCTCTTGGATACTTGAAAAAAAAAAATCTTTGTCCAAAAGCCTGGATCAACAGGCCCTTGGCACCAATTGTCCTGCCAAAGGAATGCCATTTGCCATTACAAATGACGTAATCAGTATGACTCCAAGCCAGTGGTCGAAGCTTCATAAGCTTTCTCAAGCTTTGAAAAGAATCCCTGGTTAACTAATTCACAGAATTATTGCAATAATTTGTCCGGCAATCACCAATACCCTTGCTTTAAATGTTGATCATTTATAGTTTGTTTGATGAAAACAGTAAATTGTATGGCTTTGGAAATTCTTGATGTTTGTTAAGGTTTTCTTTTGATGTTTGTGTAATGCTATGATCTTGATTTAGTTCAAAGATTCTGGGGGCTTGGAAGCTCTGGTTACTGGAAAGACAACAGATATGCAGCGGATTGATGTTAATGAAAGAATAACTGGTCTTGAGCGGCTCAATCCAACGCCTCGACCAACTACGTAGGTGCTTAACAGAGCACTTCAATTTGCTTCTATGTTGTTTTTGTGAGATTTTTACATGTTTATCAAGATACAGGTCGCCATTTTTGGAAGGTCGATGGAACTTTGAGTGGTTTGGAGCCGGAAGCCCTGGATTATCTGCTGCCAGGTTTATATTTGAGTGAGTACCATATTGATGAGTCTTTGTTTCTAAATTTCATTTTTCATCCGTTTCTAATTCCTATGAGGAATGTGATAATTTTTATTGTTGCCGCAATCTTACAAGGGAATCCTAACTGTTGCAGGAGATTTCCTTCAAATTTGGCTAATTTGTCCAAAATGGACGTGGTGATTAAGGATGGAAATGCGAAGGTTACTGCACATATGAAACTATTAAACTCGGTATCCTTCCATCTTTGAATGCCCTAGTCGCTAGATCTGCAAAAATGCGTGATCAATGAAAATTAGAAAAATACCCTTGCACTAAATTTCTTATAAATAAAGGAGAAGTTTCTTATACCTGCATACAGCAAGCAAAATCTTACTGAGATGTGTACTTCATGAAGATGTTGTCTAATTGAGTTAACACCAAGATTTAAGTCTATGCAAGACCAAAATACACCTCAAAAATTATGCAAGAAGCAGTTAACTATTGCATAAATTGATATATATATATTAATGACATGCCTGTTGATAGTGATATCCGTGTAATGGAAATGAAGGAACCATAAATATCATGGAATTGATATAGCAACCATGATCAGATGAAGATTCTCCGGTTGATACCGCTGTAAATTATGTTTGCTCTTGTATTATGTTTCTGAGGTTTGGTTTGAATTTTTCTTCTGTGTACTGCAGATAGAAAGCAAATTCATTCTGTCGTCCAAGTTAACAGTGGAGGGACCTCTCAGAATGAAAGAGGAATATGTTGAAGGGATCCTTGAGACACCAACTGTCATCGAAGAAACAGTACCTGAACAGCTAAAAGGTGCATTTGGTCAGGCTCTTAGCACGGCCCAACAGGTTCCTGTTTCTATCAGGGATGCCTTTTCTAGCGGGCTGAAAATTCCTCTATGTAAGCATTTTGATATTTTGATAATTTTATTTTCTATCTTATTTTAGCATTCTCCTTCCTAGCCAGAAAAGAAGAATGGAGAATCTCTAGACCCCAAGCCATATAAGGTCTGGAGCGACAGGCATTTTGTTGTTCCTGTACCCTAGCCCTTTGACTAATAACTTCAACTTTCCATTGTCTTGGACATTTTACGGATGCTCCCTTCTAGCAACTCATAAAGATGTAATTTTAGCTTGACTTTCACATTGCTCTTCTGCCTATTCTATGCAATGTTTCTGCCAATATTCTTTGAAGAAAATCAAAATTTTGAGTCAGAAACTTGTCCTGAGGTGTTTGTAAATATCATACGCATCTCTTACCTTTTCATTTGTGATTCTAATTCCTTGTAGATTTGTAACAATTTCCAAATAAAATTGTTTTTCTTTCTAATTTATCATTGATTAGTTTTATATCCACTACTTAATAATCATCAATTAAAGTCTTCTAAAGTTTTTTGTGTGTTTCTGAATTGTGTTCCATCGCTATACCAAGGATAGTATTTTTCTGAGAGCACTGAATTAAAGTTTTTTGACCTTGGAGCACTGTATATGATTAATTGTGAGACATTTAATTTGTGCTGCTACTAACCAGCTGCACGTGTTGTTCTTAGAGCTCCTATGATCTCATTAGCAATCAATGGTTATTCTAATCCCTCAAGTTTAACGGGTCTAGAAATTCCACTCTTTCAATATTTTGGGTCCCTTGGAATTGATTTAGGAATATGGGATGGTGATTTTGTTTCAAAGTTCTTGTTTTTCTCTCACATAGTACTGGGAGTTATTCACTTCTAATCTCCTGCTCAATGCAACAAATTTTGAATGAAAAGAAACTCGAATTTCATAGTTTATAAGGTTATAATACCTAATGATGCTGTGCTTTTCATGCTTGGATGTTTGTAAATTGCTAATTCATTTCTCTATGCCTGCAGCCAGTACCTTCCAGAGACTCTTCATGATTTCTTATCTTGATGATGAGATACTTGTAAGTATTCAACTTGTGTAATTTATCACATCATTTTGCAGTTACAGGCATCTTGTCCTTAGATAATCACCCAAGTGTTCTCATTGCAAAGGTGGGTGAAAAGTGCACATATATAGGATTAATCTGCCATCTGATATTTGTTTCATTAGCACCTCAAGAATAGTCTTTGCATAAATTGCATAAGGAATTAAATATAAAAATTTCAAAAATATATGTGATGTTTCATTCTCATGTGATAATGTAAAAAAGAAAAGAAAAGAATCTTTAGGAATTCTAGACTACTATCTACTGTGCTTGTTAACTAGAATATGGGCGCTGATGTCTCCATCTACCTATAGTCATGAAGGCTCATACATATATATGATTACTCCTAGCTTTTCTCCTGGCTCTCTTACAAGAAGCTTGAATTTGTCCATTTGGTTTTTCATTCTTTATCAGTTCTTATTATCTCTTGTGGCCATTTTAGATTCAACACATAATATGGTATGTGTTCGGTACAGATATAGCCTGTGTAATATAATAACTTTGTATTTCTTGCTAAAGGATGGTCATGCAGAAATACCTTGCATGGACATCAATCTAATTATTAACCACATCATTCATTTGCAAAAGAAAAGGATAATCTCAAAGAATTAGCAACTAGCTTTGGGACAGATATGTAGGAACCTAAACCAGGAATTGTAGTCATTATCAAATTACAAGTCTTCTCCTGGTTTTTGACACAGATATTAAGGGATTCTACTGGAGTACCCGAAGTTGTTACAAGGTTAGATGCACCAGCCTCTCAAATGGCAGAACCAATTGCAGAGTATGAGAGCTAGAGATGTGAAAACTGACTGTTTATTATTTTTTTCTCCACCTCTAATACAATGTAGAGTCAACTCTCTCCCTCTCTCTCAATCACTCTAAGATGGGGGATTCATTCCCTTGTATGCTTATTTTCGCGTTTAAATGCTTGCTGGTTGAGAATATAACGCTTCACTGACAAAAACTGATGAAACTTTCCTCTCAGAAATGTTCTCTCAAATTATAATTGACTGAGATCAAGTTGTTGGTTTCAATAAAAAAATTAGTGGGTGGATACTGGTGATTTGTTTGAGGGTCACCATCTGCTCATGCTTTCAACCCTCGTGGTTTTGTCTAATTCTTCAATTCATACACTACTTGCAATCTGTACAGCTCCATAGAAAGAATAAAATTATTTGACGAATAGTATTTATTCACTGCTTGAAAATGAAAGCTTTTGCCAAAAGCTGTAGAGGGTGCCGTGCGGTGTGGCTACAATGTGCTTTGCTGTAATGCTACCTAAACCTCAACGCCATATTGTTTCAAAAGTTTGCCTTTACGTCACCTGGGGAGAGGAATTTTGCCCTATTTCCCATGTTACATGGATTTCCTGTTCATAGGACTTTTCTCAAGACTCCATTAGATAAGTAGTTAGATATCCATCCTAATTTTCTAATCGGGTCTCTTTTGACTTTGGCAGAAGTAATGGCTGGCAATCACCAACAGCCTTAATAATGCTGGAAATAGTCATTAGTGGGAGGGAAGGTATCACAACTTTGCGGTACCAAATACAAGGGCCAATCACTTTATAGTGTTCTTAATCTGTGATTATATATGTGTATGTATATATTTATATAAAGTCAGAAAGCAAGAAAATGAGCATGGCAATCTCCAAGGAGGAGCGCACAAGGGAAAATGCTTAGGCCCTTTGACTTGCATTATGTACCTATCGGAGAGCTGAAGAGGAAATTACATTTTAAATTAGATCAACAAGTAAATCAAGCTTGTTGATGAAAATGAAAATAAATATTTTTAATATGATTGATAGATTAGAGTGGAATTCTATGAAGGCATTTCTACAAAACTTGATGATACAAAAAGATCAGCTAATTGTCATCACATGAAGTCATTTTCATACCTAAATAGGCTTGGAAGTTGATGTTTCATAATTTTGCTTATTTTTCTTGTTATTGTTATATTATTCTAGGTTTAAGAGTTTTATTTAATTCGAGTTTTGTTTGTTAGTTTGATTTATTTCATTATTTAAACAATTATGTGTGCCTTATTAACATTAGAATAATTAACATTTATAGTTCATTAAAACTAGAAATCTCTCTACATTTTAGTTGCAATTTTAATATTTGTGAAATCATGACTTCTTCCCATTCGTGTGTAAATTTTTCTTGGCTTCTCGACAAATAGTGGAAGCCTTAGAGCATCTCCAGCGGCGCATGTATTTGCAAAGCCAAAGCTAAAATTTCATCCTTTTTAGCTTTTTTTGCTTACTGTAGCTTCTCCAACGGGTGAGCTATATTAATAGCTAAAAATAGCTACTCTGTGTTGAAGTGCTATATATATATGCTGAAAAATGAGAAGGTAAAGTGATTTTACGTGGGAATAGAACATATACAATAGTTTTGCCAACAAGTGCAGCCACAAAATCAGAAGGAGAAACTCAGAATAATTCTCAGAATAATTTTTTTAAAAATTATTAGTTTACTAAATTTTTATAGATATTTTTAAAAAATAACCATGAGAAAAATTCTCAGAATAATTTATAAATATATCCGGAACAATTATCGATTATTTAAAAACAAAATAAAACAATATTCTCTATGGATTTTAAAAAAAATAAAATTTAAAATAAAATTAAAAACTTTGTTGTTAGTCAACCAAACTAACAATAAAGTTTACTCATTTTTCTTCTTCTTTTTTTGGATTCTATTTATTAATTGATATGTATTTAGACATAGTAGTTTTAACTTGTAATTAATTTGATTAAATTATTTGTAATGAAATGTATTTTTAATTAATTATTTAATGTGTTAATTTTATTAATTGATATTATATTATTGCGTTATTAATTAAAAAATTATAATTATATTGTTGGAGGGTTTTTTAAAAGTACTTATTTAATTATATAACTTACTCCTATTAATTATATAATTAAAGCACATACAAAATAATTCCACTATATTTAAAATAATATAAAAACAAATGACTCTCCAAAATGACTTTTACCATTGGAGCACACATCAACAAAAAAGCCATATATACAATATTCAAACATCCATTTTAAAGATTTGGCTCTCCAAAATGCCCGAGCATGATAAAGGGAGGCCTAAGAGCATCTCCAATGGGAGTAAGCATTTTGGAGAGCCAAATCTTTAAAATGGATGTTTGAATATTGTATATATGGCTTTTTTGTTGATGTGTACTCCAATGGTAAAAGCCATTTTGGAGAGCTATTTTTTTATATTATTTTAAATATAATGCAAGTATATAATTTAATTATACAATTAATTATACAATTAATAGGGGTAAGTTATACAATTAAATAATTACTTTTAAAAAACCCTTCAATAATATAATTATTAATTTTTTAATTATATTTAAATTCCCCCATAATTTGATTTGCCACCAACTTTTGAATTTTGAAAATTGAAAGAATAACCGCCAATCAAAGAATAAATTTGCCATCAATTTCATAACACGATACAGTATATTTAAAACAAATTAAAAATAATTAATTAAACATATATTTCATTACAAATAATTCAATCAAATCAATTACAAATTAAAACCTCTCTTTGCCATAATTTCCAGTTTTCTATTTTGAAAATAGACTGCAGAAATTGGATCCATACAAGAAGTATCCGTCTTCTAAATGAAATTCTATCAAACTTATAGTATTAATAAACTTATAAAAACATATATATAATACAAGGAAAATAACATCATTATCAACATACAACTTATGAATAAATTCACAGCAGCTCTAAACACAAAATTTAAACAGTTTATAAATCTAACTGACAAAAAAAATCCTAATTAATGAATTTCGCATAATTATTTTTCTATGCTAACTATTTTTTTATGCTAACTATTTGAACCGACAAAAAAATCCTAATTAACAAATTTCACATATTTATTTTTTTGTGCTAACTATTATATTATGCTAACTATTATAATTATTATAATTATTATTAATAATAATATATAAACCCCCCATATATAAACCCTCACCTGTTCCCTTCCCCACACCCAAACCCTATTTTTCCTCTCTCTCAGCGTCCAGCCCCTCTCCCTCCCTCTGCCACCTCCAGGCCCCCTCCCTCTCAGCTACCTCTCGCCTCCGTCCCTCTCCCATGGCGATCTCGCCTCCGTCACTCTCTGCTCCCTCCCCCCATCTCCCTTGGCTCCCCCCCCCCCCCCCCTCACTCTGCTCTCTGCTCCCTCCCCCTCAGGCTTGATATCATTTTCGATCTTTGGCACAAATCCATCGCTGAAGAAGAAATCAAAGCTTCGTACTTGTAGAAAAAAGAAGAAGAAATCAAATCCATCGCTGAAGAAGAAATCAAGGTTTGACAGGAACCGAAGATGAAGACGCAATTTGCTCGTTGGATTTTGATGGAGGTATTTTCTGTTGGTAAATCTTGTTCGGATTGGCTGGAAAATATATTGTTTTTTTTCAATTGTTGAATTCATTGTGTTGTGATGATGTGGGTTGTAATTTGGACAATGGCAACGGTAACATTTAACATTTACAACGGTCAGATGTTTTTTGCCTCTGCATTTGAGATATGTAGGAATGCCTCTGGAAAATACAAAAGTTATTTTGGCTCTTCATTTAGCTCTCCCCGTTGAAGACGCAAATTTAACAAAAATAGCCAATTTTTTAAAAATTTAGCTTTGCCTCCCCTGATTGCTCTCCCCGTTGGAGATGCCCTAATGGCAAGCTTTACCAGTCAGAATCCCACTTCTAACCCTAACGCTTTCGAACCCCAACGGAAGCTTTCCAACATTCAGTAAACCTCGACTTGCATAAAAGTGCTAGCACAAGTTGATAGGACTTGATCATGGCCTAGAATGTGGAGTTCATGGATTTAAACCTCATCTATTCTTGCATCGATGGTTTGCCATAATGAGGTCTATTTGTTAATGAACCATCTTAATTTGTTAAGTGAGATACTAAAATATAATTTATATTATTCTCTAACACACATCCTTAAATAAAAATTCTTTGTGATTGAAACTTGCACAGACTCACACTACCTAATGTATTATTTTTTATCAAATAGAATAAGATGGTAAGATTCAAATTCATGACCGCTGGGTCAACAAGACTCTGATATCATGTCAAGGAACCATCTCACTTAAAAATTTAAAATATAAATCATATTCTAGGACCTCACATAACAATTTAAGCTTTTAGATGAGATGATTTCTGAACATATTTCTTCTATAAAACCTCATCGATCCAAGAGGTGTCGTGGCCTAAGATCACCTGTCCAAGACGTGGAGAATTAGTTGTGTTAACCCGAAGAAATTAACATCAACTCATTTGTATCCTCGCATATTCTGCTTGATCATAAAATGGTAAAGTAAAGAGGAGGTAGCTCTAATCTCATCTGCCATCCATCTGATCATCATTACCCTTTAGCTTTCGTAAGGGGTGCTGGTTTAATCATCTCTTGACGAGCCGCCTCGAACACTAAGTAATAATATTGCAATTTGCAAAGAAAATCGTTGACTTGTGACTGTTCTTCCCTAAGTCATTGTTTAATAAAAATCTTACCAACACACTTGGGTTTCATTGGTAAAGAGCGATCGATTTCTTCTTCTCATATTTATAATCAAGCTGTCATTTTTATTCTGCTGCCAGCGCTTTTAAAATAGAAAATATATTAGTCTTTCAGTTTTACATTGCCAAATTAATACAGATTAAACTTTATAATTAATGTTAAAGTATATCAACATATATGAGTTATTAATTCACTTTAATTGCTGCAAATTAAACTATATACGCAAGCAATCACCATATACGAGTAGTGTTAACATCACATGAATGGAAATTGTGGCATTTAATTAAGTTGCGATGATCTCATTTTAATTTTCAATGGCCACCCAACAAAATCTACAATACCATATATTAAAATACATAAAAAATTAAAAAAAATACCAAACGAATTAAGAACTCTACTCGTGATTATATATAGAGAGAAAACAACTCCCACTACAAGTAGTTTATTAACTTTGAAATGCATATGTTTTTTCTTTCAAATTAGCAGGAAAAAGGATTTCACATATAGGACTTGTATATGTAAATTTTTAGAGGAGATGGTGAAGAGTAAAGTTCAGCTTGTTGCTCATTGAAATCTGAATTTATTTTCATTTAACTTTTTTAGTATTTGTATTAAAAATAAAATTTTAATTTTTTTATTTAAATACATTTTAAAACAAAAAAAAAAATACTTTAAAAAATAACCTTTACCATATTCTCAATCACCTAAAAATCACTCCATATTCGGACTATATATGTTCCCTGCATATATGGTGATATTTGTGGGAAATTAGCTAGAATTGTGTGAGAGAGAAACAGAGACGGAGACAGATGCATGAACAATGTACACAGACATGAATGAGAGACGGCTAGCTGTAATAAAAATCAATTCTTGAACTACAATATAAGTCTTGCAAGAAAAGTAATTTATCGATCAAATATATATAAATGTGTTTGAGTTTTGCACGTTCTTGTGTGGTCTACCAAACCCTACAATATGTTCTTCACTGAGTGAGAGAGCGAGAGAGAGACCCTCGTAGATAATTAAGACAAGGGTCATAGCCACATCCAAATGAAAGAAACAAAAGCAATCAGAATTTTTTGGAAAATTAGGAAATAAATATGTATTCAGTTTACTTCTATCACATTCAAATACAGCAGAAAATGCAATATATCTGGTCTGCAAGTCATATATATATATATATATAAAAGAAGAAAATCGTCCCCTTGTATTTACATCAAGAGAAATTGAACAGAGATGGGGGAAATTAGAGGGGAAAAAAGGAAACAATGATATGCAGAAAAACTCAGTTAATTAAACCATCTAAATTAGATCCATATTATATATCCAAAAGGGCAAAAAAGAAGAAGAAAAAGATCAAGCTTTTGCAAGGGAATAAAAGAAAAACCATTATTGATTTACGCAAGTTGAATCTGTCCAAGTTCTTGCATGTGATTAGCGTCCATAGGCAGCAATGGAAATTCACCAAGTTCTTGAATGAACCCATCCAAATCTGTAAATCCACCTAAGAAGCTTCCTGAACATGCACCGATATTCCACATTTCTTCTTCCTCCTTGACTCTTTCTCTAGACCCCAAACTACTCCCAAACCCATTTCTTAGCTCAACTTTCTTGTTCATAACAGGCTTGTCGTCACATGAGTCGTCGTTGCAGTTTCTTGGTTGATCTTGTGTTCTTGCCCTTCTAGGTCTCTCCCTGCAACCCCCCTTTTGACCAGTTGGTTTTCCTGTGAGTCTCTGTACCAGCTCTCTGAAGTTTGCGACATCTGTCTTGATGATTTCTGGAGCAAAGATGTGGATTATGCGTATCTTTGGTTTGACTTTAGCTATCGTGTGTGAATCTTTATGCATGGTGATTGGCGATGGAGTAATTGAATTAGGGATACAAGCTGCTGGTTGCTTCCTCATCATAAGCTCCTCCATTAATGAAGATATTTTGATGTGATCAGCGAGAGAGAGAGAGAGAGAGAGAGAGAGAGAGAGAGAGAGAGAGAGAGAGAGAGAGGTGAAGGAATTGGATTAGTTGTTTATAGGAAAAGAGAGGGTTAGGTTATATATAGAGGGGGAAGGAGATTTGCTTAGTGGCTGGACAAAAGAGAAAATTTTAAGACAAAAACAAGCTGTCTGTTTAGAGGAGGGATTTCTCTGAGCCCTTGTACGACAAAATAGCAGAGATAAATCAATGGAGAAATAGAAACCACTGGTCCCACTATTTCCCTAATTACCTTTCAAGATATACAATTATCTAGCTAGGTTTATCGTGTGTGTTTTTTGAGAGAGGGAGGAGCATGAAATGACTGAAAAGACCCTGATTCTGAACCCAGATTGGTTCTGGGCACATTCTTTATTCTAACGTTGTTAACTTCCTATTTTCTTTCGTTGTTTTTGAGAGAAAAACGTGGTAGTGGTTAATGATTTTTTTCCCCTTGTTGACATGCTAGCTAGTGGTTAATTATTTATTAATTGCTCTAATCAGATTCATGCATTAGGGTTCACTGTGGGAGGGGCTGGCAGGGGGGCCCGATCCTTGCATGAATTTTTTTTTCCAGCCTTACCACCTTCAACAACTTATATTTTCAACTCTAAAACTACTAGAGTTTATATAAGTTTTAACCTCCCTAGAGTTTCTTCCCCAATCTGCCCCCCAAACTAAACTCAGCTGAGATATTAACTTGTGTTTAATGTCTTGGATGTTGAAATTCACATGATTTATCGTAGACATATATAAAACCAGGTTCTAATCACCATGCAAACTTGTTTAAGTGTTCATAATTTAATCAACGTTCCTTCAAGTAAGTGTTTTCAATAAACGACACATAAATTCAAAGAAAAAAATCACATGTGAGGAATCACAATCATGCGATGATTATTAATTATGCCACAGATTAATTAGTTAATCAATCCTTATATTTCAATGCGAGTTTCCCAGCACTTGGACCTGAAATTTTGAATCGCAGTCAAAATAGGATCAAATAAATTGAGTCATTACTTTGCTACTGCAGCTATTGATCACAGAAGCAGCTATTGCTACTGCAGAATCAATTTCATGTTCAATTTTGCTGTAATCTTATCGCCATGCCATTTCGACTGCAACCCACATTTCAGCCCTCCTTAACGATGACATCGATGAAATCGTATGTGAAATATTAACGATGAAATCACCATTGATATATTTTGACAGCTCCACCAATGAAATATGCCGATAGAATTATAATTAATGTTTTTGTTGTATATTTACAATGGGTGTTTCTGTTGATAGGGCCAAAGCCGATAGAAAAAAAACTATCGACAAGTGTTTTATCGACAAACGATTCTTGTTTGTGTGTTTGTTGGGAAAATAATTACCAATAGAAATTAAATTGCAATATCAATGGAAATTCCAGTCGATAAAACAGTTAATTTTGGTAGTGAATTAACTTTTTAAATTAAATAAAATGCTTATTACAAAATTCAGTCAAAATTTTTATTTAACCAATTTTTTAAAAACTTTTGATTTTTGGACTCTAGCTATACTACATCTACTCTTTAAAAAAAATACTTTGAGTAATTTTTATCATACACATATATTTATATTAACTGATTAATTGTTGTCATAAAGTATTTATATAAGAAAACACTTTTGAATTATGATGTAAAGTCAAACAAATTATTTTTTTAATAAGTCATGCTAAATGAATTATCAATTAATAACTCATCATTAACTGGGTTTAATACACTGACGCAACATCTTAATTTTAGACATTAATTACAGAATAACTTATAGGCATCATTCTAAAAGAAGAGTGGATCTCCTTCTTGCAACACAAGATAATTAATATTACTTATAGCAAGTACATAGACATTAATTAATTAATTAATTAATTAATTAATTAATTAACTCTTGTTTCTGATCCCAACTTATAAATGAACCCATGTTTTTAGATTCTTCTTCACCTTTCTTTGTAATTAATGTAACATATAAATGACATATATAATAATGTAACCCCGACAAAAGACAAACCTAAACAATTATTGTTTTTTGGATAAGAAACCTAAAAAATCATACGAATCACTATGGTTGATGAAGGTTGGTCCATAGACTTGAAAGATTATTCGCAACTTGCCATGAGTGGATTATGCAAACTTAATTTAAAATTAATATATAAGAAAAGCTATCTTTAGGACAACGTACGAACTGGGATTCAACCACTACTTGGTTATGACAAAGAATCCGCGTGGTTGGAAGGTACACGGACGAATGTCATGGCCTCCATAAACGACACGCTCGCTCCATGTCCGCGTTGCCGATTTACACAAGTACACAGTATTATCCACTATATTTTAAAAATATTTTTAAGTATAGTTAATTTTTTTTAAATTAATTTTTTTAATATTTTATATTATTTTAATGTGCTAATTTTAAACATAATTTTTAAAAATATAAAAATATTATTTAAAATATTTTTAAATAAAAAACACTTTAAAAAATAACTCTAATCACATTTTCAAGCAGTCACGTGGTATTTTCGCAATTCAAACTGCTTCCTTGCCTCGTATCTTCTTCTTTTTCTTCTTTTATTTGAAGATCAATTTTAAGGAACTTCCCTAAACCTAGAAGTGTGGATTTTCGAATACTACAGTATCGATGCAGGACAGATTATTATTATATGGTTTCATCGATGCGTGGTGATGAGTAGATAAATAAATTATCTATCAATAAATAAATTATTTATGTTAAATCATATTTTCATTTGTCGATCATTGTATCAATTAGCTAGAATTGTTATCTGCTGGTATGTTCCACAGCACTACAACATCGCAATCCCACAACATGTAATGGTGTTCAAATCTTGCCATTTCTCTTCGGTGCTCAAAAAAACAATACATGTCATCATCAGCAGTGCTTTTTCAATTATTTGAGATTTCATTTAGCAAAAAAATAATAATCCCATATCACTTCGTACATAGCATTATTCTCTTTTCAACCTTCAATTGCGAAAACCTCAATTGACCACATACATATAGTTTTCTAGTTCTCAAAAGCCTATCTCCTTGAAGAAGAAGAAGAAGAAGAAGAAAAACCCACACACACCTTTTATTGTGTTTGAATTTCTATCGGGTTGATTAAAATATTAAATGATTGTTTGAGAGTATGATTAATATTGTTTTTTAAAATATTTTTCATTTAGAAATATATAAAAATAATGATTCCTTTTACTTTTTAAAAATAATTTTTGACATCAACAAATAAAAATGAGCTAAAAATACTAATTTTTTTTAATTTAAAATAAAAAATAAAAAAAATTCAATTTTTTCATAAACACATTTACCAAATAGAGAAAGGAAAGTGGCTGGCTAGCTAGCTAGGGTTTTGCATTTCTTCTTGTGAATGAATACACACTAACTGGATCCCATTAACTAGAAAAGCACTGCAACTTCACATTCCGAGATGAAATCCCATAAGCCAATCAAGACACTTCCTATGTGACAGTTGTACCTTAATGTAAAGTGCTAAGGATGTGTTTTGTCATGTATTTTAAAAGTATTTTTTATTTTAAATTAAAAAAAATAGTGTTTTTAAATCATTTTTATAATTTATATAATATTAACTCGTCATGATCGTACAGAAGCGACGTAGAAAATCCATAATTAAGATAAAATATACTGATTGAAGGATACTGGAGGGCATGATACAGGCAAAAATAAAATAAAATCCCAAAGATTTAAGAAGAGTTGCAGTCATTTCTCATTCAAGCCCACTATATTAAAAGGTGCAGTACTTTAAGAAAAAATGAAAATTAAAACAATAAGTGCAGTGCACGTGAGCGAGAGAGAGGGGAAGAATAATAACCGTAGGATGTGCACGTGAAGTGGAGATCGAACAGATCACACGTTCAGTTAATGTTCACGTCATCATCATCGAACGAGTCTCGTGCCGGCCAGCACTAACCGAGTACATCGACAGAGCAAGACGTTACTTCCACGAGGCAACGTGGGTGCGTGAGCGCCATTGGGTTCCCTTGGCGGGAGCCAACCAACCAAACCCTAACAGACAGCTTGTACGTGTCATAAAGAGAATGGAGGGAGGAGGGACCCATTCTTTGACATGGTTCAAGCAAGGCCTGCACGACTGCAATCTCTGCTGCACTTCTGCCTCTCGCATCTTTTGCGTTGTATTTTTTAATAAATTTTTTTATTTTAAATTAATTATCTTGATGTTTTAAAATTATTTTTGATATATTTTTAAATCAACTTGAACTATACTTCTACAAACACCGGATTAATCTCTTAAATATTCTTGGAAGAGTCTTCGTGCCAGCAAGTTGCTGAGGATTTTGATGTAATTTGAAGAAATAGAATCATGGACGATAGGGGGAAATGCAAATTTATTCTTCATCTTTCGAGGATCAAACAGCCGGAATCTGTCATTTTCATTTGCTTTAAGCATGGGACCATTTCTTGTTTGATCAATTAGGTGGGTTTCCCCCCTTCGATTCTATTCGATTAATATCCTTGTACTTATCTTAATTTTGTTTTTAAAAAAGAAAATATATTACGTAATTTGCTAAAAGCTTTATGACAAGTTGAAAAATAACACATTATGAATACAACCTTGTTCTAGAATATTTTTTTTATATTAAAAATTTTGTTCCATGTAGTCTAAATCTCTAATTTTCACAAATTATTAGTAGATTTTAATCATGATTTCAAACATAGAATTCTCTCCCGTATAAATAAATTACTGGGTTTATCATATATATTTGAAAATATTGAGATATCTAGTTTCTCTTCCATCTAGAATCGTAACAAAATTTTATTTGTAACTCCATTTATGTCCAAAACAATACATGAATGTATAGTTTGACAGATTTGATAAGATTTATCCAGTAACTTTAACTCTCTGAAACAATAAGTTTTTGAACTTTCTTTAATCTAATAATTTAACAAAATATATTTTCATATATCTAATATTTCTCTATAAAATTTCAACTAGATCCAATATATAGCTTGAAAAATATGTTGGATCTTACAAAATCATCAACAAATATTATATGTGCAAATTCAAAATTAACTTGGTTGTTCATGTCATAAATTTAGTAAATTTGTAAATTCGGATCTATGATCGATTTTGCATGAGCTAAGTTTGATTTTACTAATTTTCGAGTTTAGTTTAATTTAACACGTAAATATATATTGACTCTTAAAATCATAAAATTTTAAGACTCAATTCGTGATTTTGATAACCTTGGCTTGCCTGAAGAATGTTTCGATTGTTTGTAGGTATTTGTTATAGAAAATTAAGGAAATACGAGGTTAACTGATGTTTGTTAAGGAACCATCTCACCTAAAAGCTCAAGCTTGTAAGTGAGGGCACAAAATATGATTTATATTATTCTCTAACACACCCTCTCAAGTGAAAGCCCTTTAGGTTAACAAGGTTCTAATATTATATTAAAAAATCATCTCACCTAAAAGCTCAAGCTTGTAAATAAAAATATATAATATGATTTATATTATTCTCTAACACCGTTGAAATGAGATTATTGTCAATGAGAATGCAAGTTTAAATGTGACTTGGAAATATATTATAAAGGGTACAAAATTCGAATATATTATATCCAAATAATTGTTCAAACCTGGAAAGGACTCCCAGGTCCCAACTGCTCTGGAGAAAAACGCGAGGTTTATATGGAAAAAGTCTATATCGTTGCCGAGTCAAGATTTATTGACTTCTTCCTCATAAAACGATATGTATCGGCGAGATTTGAAATCGGCCGGTGAATGATTTTAACATTGCATGACATATTCGGTCGTTTACCGATTCTCGAGAGAGATGGATTTCAACAGTGACCCCTTTTCTTTTCTTTTCTTTTCTTTTCTTTTCTTTTCTTTTCTTTTTTCGATCATTTTCTTTTCTTTTTAAATTTGCCCTTCTACATTGCATTGAATATTTAACTTGCAATTGAGATTTGTTATTTTGTGACAATATTTGAAAGAGAAAAAAAACAAAAATAGCGGTATCCTCTTAACAAAACCAAATACTAGAGTGTGTGAGAGAATTTGCTAATGTATGCAATGCACGTGCTAGCGAGTGAGGATTATTACAATAACGGGTGACGTGTGTGGCTTCATTCGCGCTCTAAAAACAATATTTCTTGGTATTATAGTAATTGTCAAACAATAATATTTTAGTAATATTTTTGATTTAAAAGTTTGGTGTGGCTCTAATAGTCTATTCCTCCTTTTATTTTATTTTTATTCTCTTCCCTCTTTTATCTCTCCTCTCATTGGTTTTTGTTTCTTACAATCTAAAAAATAGCAAAGTCGTCTGCGAGTTTTATTTTCAAATTTAATCTCAATTTTTTATCACCATTTTTTCTTTTGTGCATTATTTTTTTTCAATTTCATCATTCATTATTGGATTGGTTGATTATTCTTTTTTAATTATTATTTTTAATTTTATCTTTTAATATTTTAATGGTTGAGAATTAAGTTTTATAATTGTTTTCAAATTGATTTTTATAAGGTTATTTTGATTTTATGATCTTAGGTCATGATTTTTGACATGCTATCCTATATTGACTCGGGTTTTTTTAAACAAATTTTGATTTCATTCTTATCATTGGGTTTATTTGGTATTGGATTTCATAATTGTTTTTAATTTTATTTTTATAGGGTAACACAAATCTTCTAACTTGGGTTGCAAGTTTGAATGGTTAGTTTAGGTTAACTCATTTTTTTTTTAAATTCATCCTTCATCATAGGATTGGTTAGGATTAATCCTTGAAATTATTTTTTATTTTTTCATAGGGGTTGCCCTATCTTATGACAAGGATTGTGAGTTAGATAGGTTTTTCTAGGTTCACTCGGATTTTTTGGGAGTATTTTTAATTTTTCTTTCAAATTTGGAATGGTGTGAAAGTTTTCTATGTAATTTTTTTTTACGAGGTTATCTTCTTCTTATGACCTTGATTAAGGGTTTGATAAATTTAGTTGTGTTAACTGCAAACCTTTTTTTGTCTTTTTAATATATATATATATATATATATATATATATAGATTAATCATTTTTGTCTTTTCAAATTTAGTTGATTAAAGATTTGTTTTTATAATTTATTTGGATTTGTTTTCTAAAGTGTGGATTGTAGATTTTATAGATTAATCCAGTTTAATCCATATCAATTTATAATATTATTGTCCTGATTTTTATTTTTTTTAAATGTAGAATATTTCATTGGTTTAATATTTTTAAAAAATATCGATTAAAATGCATTGGATTTTTAGTTCATGATTTTGTTTTTAGAAAATTGATAATGATGTTTTGAAAAAACAATTCTTGACATATTATTTATTTTTTAAATTAAAACTACTATTTATTGGGATATATGGTTTTCTATTTTTATTAAATACATACATCATCGATTCGTGATGTTGGAAAGTGCATTTCCAACAACTCTGTATTTTTAGTGTTTAAAAAAAAAATAGTTTGCTCCACAAAAAAAACAGGAGAATGTAGCTAGTCATTATTATATGGCAACACACATGGAAGGGTGTTTTTCATTGCGTTTCAAAAAAGTTTTAGAGAAAATTTAAATTTATTTTAGATTAAATTTTTTAAGGTTTTTAGGTCATTTTCATATGCTGCTATCACAAATAATTTTTAAAAAATAAAAAATCATTATTCTGATACATTTCTAAATAAAAAATACTTTAAAAAATAACCGCAAGCATACTTCTAAACAGTCACTTACTAGGAGGATGTGACACTGGAAGAAGTGGAGTGGTGCCCTTTTCTAGTCGGGGGGGAGACCTCATAGCTCCTGGTTGATATGCCAGATCAATCATATTTGTTTCAATAT
The DNA here is from genome assembly GCA_025169955.1 of Salix arbutifolia. Lineage (NCBI taxonomy): Eukaryota > Viridiplantae > Streptophyta > Magnoliopsida > Malpighiales > Salicaceae > Salix > Salix arbutifolia. Next base: position 4,922,367 of record CM045917.1, on the reverse strand, counting down.
TTTTTATATATTAATATTAAAATTAAATTCTAAAAAATATATATATTATTTAAATATATTCTTAAGTGTAAAATAACCTCTAAAACATCTCTAATCAATTGAAAATACAAGACAACTTGAATATACTCAATCTATCTCTTATAACTATATACCATTAAATGTATGTATATATTCTTAGAATAGTCGAATCTATTTAATGGTAGTAAATGATGTACTTATTAAAAATTGTTTGGTATTATAGTAGTGATTGTTTTTTTAATTTTATTTTTAATATTAGCATATTAAAAATTCTAAAAGCATAAAAATAATAATAATTTAGAACTTCAGCAATTCACTAAACAGTAATCCATAACCTATTGAGTTGGTGAGGTTTATGATTATAAAAAGAGTCAAAACGCTTAGGTAAAGGAGTTCAATCTCTCTTCTTGATCTTCTCACACATAATCTTTGTTCAACACTTGTATAAGAATTTTTGTGGCTTGATCATGTCCATCCCTACACTAAATCATTTCAATCCTTCAAAAAGAGCTTGTATCATAGGTGCTTCATCAACTCGATTATCTTCATCAGCAAAGTGAACTTCATTTTAGTTGTTACATGAAAACTTGTATGTTTGTGAGTGATCTCAAATCTTGTTGATTTTAAGAATTTATTTTTTTAATGTAAGTGTCTGTGTTGCGCGCACCTCGACTCTTATGGACTTTGAAGTTAATGACTATGTAAATCTCCAGTGTTTATTATATTAGCAACCACAAGGGAGCGAACCCTTTAATTCCAATCTCTTACTTATGAGTCACCTATTATATAGTTGATTTTAAGAATTTATTCAACCATGGTATTGTAACAAAATTAATGGAAATAAAACCAAAATATTAATTAAGAGATTTTTTATTTAATTGGTCGAGATTTAAAAGAAAATTAATGCTAAACACTTGATGGTGGGTTAAGAAAATCAATCTAAAAATATTGTAAAAACACTATATATATACATACTACTATCAAATTGTTTTTTTTATAGTTATTTTAGATTGATTTTGATTAATATAGATATAAATACAAAGATAATGATGATAAAAGATATATATCTTTCTAAAAATATATTTATCTATATTTCTTAAATCAAATATATTTTTGTTATATGTATATATATTATTATTTTTATTTCGAAATATGAATACCCTAAAATTTAAAGCGAGATGTTGGATAATGCTATTTAAAGGTTAAGTTAAGACTCCAAACCTCCACTTGAAAATTAAATTAACTTAAATATACAACTATTTTTATAATTTGTGATATTGACATTAAAATCGTCATGGAGATATCATTTGGGAATAATTTAACAAAAAAATGGTCCATATTCAACCACCAGTAGGAAAGTGAAAGGTTATAGTAATTTAAGTTTAGAATATGATTCACTTTATTAATTATATTAATATTTTAAATTATTTTTTTGGAAATAATATCAATAATTTAGCAAAATTGGGGAGGGTGAGGTTTGGAGAAATGGGCTCAGCAGAATGTTTTCAAATAACAAGAATGGGCTCACTCTGCCACAAATGTTGAGCCCAATTTTACAGTTGGCCCATATCCATTGTAAAAGATAGTCCAGGCCCAATCCTCGATCAGATCAGTCATGGCCCAAGGGTTTCCACTCTCTTATATGGGACTACATGCCTGGTTTGGCTTCTGGATAAAACTCATGCTATTTTTCTCTACAGATATGATGAATTCCAACCTTCTTTTTTTAATTTTAATTTATCAATCCAATTTCAAAGCTTCCAATCTACACCAATACGACAGCATATTTGGGATGAATACGTGAAAACAAAAATAAATAAATAAATAAATTCGAATATATATATATATATATATATATATATATATATATATATATATATTGATGTATCTTGCGTGGCTAAAAGAGAGTATATTTCATAATGACATATTGGCTCAGGTTTAATTAAGACATGGAGAGTCAATTTAACGTTTATTTTTCAAGAAGATGCATATCTATCCACAAAGTAAATCTACATGGTGGGGGTGAATTGGGTAATGTTTGACAGAGAGGGGATCGTAGTGGGAATATACTTTTGTTAGGGGACCGGGTTGAGAATCTCGTGATGTGAGGGACCAAATATCTCCTTTCATCTTTTGTATGGTGAGTTTCTTAATTTTCACGCAGATCTATTTTTATTATTATATAGTTTAATATAAAATAATTTTGAAAAAAAACAGATTAAAACTTAATTGGAGTCCATAATTTTATTCACAGGTTTGACATGTTATTCCAAATTATTCAATTCATAGGTTTGATTGAATATTCTTTTTTTTTTTCTCTTGATTTTACCCTTCAATATTTTATTGGTGTAGAAATAAATTTAAGATTGATTTTTGTTTACTTTCTATAGTGTTATCATCATCTCGAATAAGTTTGGTTTTTAATTTGACGGCTATATAATTTTATCATATAGTTAAAATATATATATAAAAAATATTAAATTCAATAGAGTCCATAACATGAATCGGTAGGAGATTAAGATTAATTTAATTTGTTATTATCATGTTAAAACTATTTTAAAAACCAAGTCATATTTGACATTCATCAAAATTATATTTGAACCAATAAAATAAATCAATTTAATCCATGCTTCCACATGATTTAGTTGAAAACTAGCTTTATATAAATAGATTACAAGTTTACGAGGTTTAATAAAAGTCAACATTATTTACACTTTAAATATTCTTTTATATTTTTGGAAAAAAAATAGTATTTTTAGATCATTTTCATGTGCTGATATCAAAAATATTTTAAAAAAAATAAAAAATATCATTTTAATATATTTATAAACAAAACACACTTTAAAAACACAATTTCAATCACGCTACAAACAGACACGAATTGCGGGTGTTTGGTTAAATCACAAGTTTAAGTGAAATCTATTTCTCTAAAGATGATCCATGTTTTTCATCTTTCATGGCTGCATGACAAGGCAGCAAAGAAATTGATAGCAGACCTTTATGTGTTTCCTTTCTCAATGCTGTGCACTGCTGCACCTAACGTTTTCAAACTCTTTAAATCATAGATAGATGCTAGTTAATGCGTGCACCTAAAGATGAGGATTTTCTATCGATTTTCGAAAGAAAAACATAAAAAAGTTTGCTTAATTACCAAAGATTAAAAGCAAGGTTTCGATTAACAGCATAAGAAATACAGACTGGACCTTGAAATAGCTGACAAATATTCGAAAAGCAGAACAGGGGAAGCTGAAATGAAGACAGGGAAGCTGAAACCCATCAGTTCCTAGCTGTAACCAGTAGATGAAGCTTCCCAGATGCATTCGCGAAAGACATTTTCAATCAAATTTGTTTGAGTACCAATATACACCTTTGTTCTTCGGCTTACCTTCGTCTTGCTGAACATAAATACACTCCTTGCCCTCTCTCCAAATTGCCCTGTAAAACGGGGTGTCGTCGGATTGGTAGTATTCTCCCAGTAACGGTTTTATCGCCCTGGTAGCCTCCATGGCGTGATAGTGTGGCATCGTTGAGAACAAATGGTGAGCTACGTGAGTGTCCGTTATGTTATGGAAAACCTTGTTCAAGATTCCATAATCTCTATCGACAGTTGCCAGAGCTCCTCTGAACCAGTCCCACTCTGATGAGTCGTAGTGCGGCAAAGCGACGTGAGTGTGCTGCAAATACGTGATCAGCACAAGGAAAGAGTTCACCACTAGCAACGGTCCTCCATAGACACAGAGAACCCAAGCCAGCCCCTCTGCTGCGGCGAGGCGGTAGAGCCCAAAAATGACAGCGAGAACACCGGCATCGGAGATATATATCTCCGCACGCTCACGATCATTGAAGATGGGGCCGTATGGATCGTAGTGGCAGGCAAACCTATCATAAGACCTGCCTGAAACATTGCATGCTAGGTAAAGAGGCCAGCCGAGTGTGAGCGTGATGGTGATCGTGAGAAGACGACCTGGCGGGTTGTTCAGGTATTTGGAGAACCAGGAGAGGGAAGATTTCTGTTTGGGGACGAAAACTTCATCCCTGTCCAAGGAGCCTGTGTTGGAATGATGGCGGCGATGGCTGTGTTTCCATGAAAAGTAAGGGACGAGGAGAAAAGAATGGAGAACAAGACCGACGATGTCATCAAGCAACTGATAATCACTGAAGGCATGGTGGCCGCACTCATGAGCTACAACCCAAACCCCAGTTAGGACGCATCCCTGGACAGCCCAGTAGATCGGCCAGGCGACATGAGAGAGAGGGCGAGGAAGGAGGTGGAAGTAATTGGTGGCGACGTGATACAACAGAGAGGCGATGATCAGATCATAAACAACGTACGAGAATGAGCGAAGAACAGAACGCTGGAAACAATGCGGCGGAATGGCTTTCTTGAGCTCTCCGAGCGTGAATGGTGGCTTCGTGTCGGGAGCTCGCTTCAGGACACGATGATCAGGCTCCACCTTCCCGTGGGAAGAAGGAGAAGACATTCTGCCACCAGCACCCATAGTTTCACGACCTGAAAACAAAAATCCTACAAGTAATATTAGTTTTTTACCTGCAGGTTCAGAACAACTTTAGTGAACTGGCAATCTATCAAAGCTGTATATATAGACGACAACTGCATGCTATTAATTAATTAACGCTGGACAACATTGCACATGCTTCAAACATTTTGATTTGTCATTGAATTGAAATATTCAATTATTTTTACATCGTTTTGATGCACTAATATTAAAAATAAATTAAATATTTAAATATATTTTCAATCACTTTAAAAAACAAGCAAAGGAAAAACAAAAAGTAATTGCCTTCTATTTATCCAGGTGTTGTTAATTAGTAAAGAGAAGGAAATTCCTTCCATAAGCATGGAATTGTACCATTACAAGCAAGAAGATTGGGTGTAAGAACGTAATAGATTCGAAAAATAATTGATTAATCTAGAATTACACGGAAAATAGTAATATCCATGAAGACTACTCTTGTATGGTTTAGGGTATTTTATACTAAGTTTCAAAAATATTTTAAAAAAAATTATAAAAAGTTATAAAAAGTTATTTTTATTTTTATTTTAAATTATTTTTTTAGATCATTTTCATGTTTTATATTAAAAATAATTTTAAAAAAATAAAAAATATTATTTTAATCTATTTCTGAATAAAAAAAAATTAAAACTCATGTGACACCCTTCACGAACCTTACAGCACCGTCCCCACGATCCTCCAAAAGCTGAAAAATTATCTTTTTGCAGTTTGCACGAATCCAACATATAATTACATTTTATTTTTATTTTTTAAAAAACAAAAAAAATTACCACGTAAAATACCTGACAAACGCCGACATCACGGGTCATTGAACGCTGACAACAAAACTGGCTTTCTGGTTAGCCACGTGGGCCTCGTACTCCGATCCTAATAGAACACCGAAAGCAACTAGCGTATATTTATTATCCTCCACACCTAATCCCAGTGACTCACTTTCAGCCACAGATACCATGAATGCACTTGGTTTGGCAATCTGGCCTAACTAGCCTTTCTCTTAAAACCGACTTTGAGTTTGAGGGGGGGTTTTGTCAACTAAAATATTAGATTAATATAAAATTGTATTTATTTGACCTTTTAAATTTTTAAATAATAAGATGATTTTCTAATAAGATATGAGAGATGTAATGACCAAATTAATAGTACAGGATATTCTAAGTTGAATAACAAATTTAAACCAAAAGATGGTTTTAAAAAAATTATATTTTATTTTTTTCTTTATTCCAAATTATTTTTTAAATCATTTTAATGTATTAATATCACACAAACAGCCACGAAGATGGTCTGTTTTCAAAATATATGCGCATGGTGTTAAAAAAAATGCAATGAAAAACAGCTTCAATTGCAGTAGAAAGGTAACAAAAATTGTCTATTCAACACCGTATTTTTAAAATAATTTTAGAAAAAACTTGAAAAATTAATTTAATTTTATTTTATTTTAAATTAAATTAATTTTTTTATGTATTTAAAATTATTTTGATAGCAAGAATATTTAAAAAAAATCATTATATTACATATCAAAATAAAAATAAAAAAAACTTCATCCAAATAATTAAAAATTCAGACATCTTTTGCCTGCCACTCAAGAGCCATAATTTAAAAATTCACCAGCACCGTTTGGATAGTGTCTAACAAGATTTCTAATATTTTATTAAGGATACCAAATTGACGCATCATGAATGCAAATCAATGAAAATCATTGTTTTTATAAGATAATGATATAAATTACTTTACAATTTAAGGTGAATTAAAATTATATTTTGAATTTCATTTAACATTTAAATCTTGAATCACAATAAATATTTTATATAACTATATTTTTTTTATTAACATAGATGTCCGGGTCAACTTGAATACACCTCAACTAATTCTATAAATTTTAAAATTAAAGATTATATAAATCTAAGGTATTTATCGTATTAGTAACCAAAATTCTCAAAATGAGCAAATCCTATATATTTCATTAATTTTGCTAAGCACAGAGTTTGTTAACAAAGCAAAAGAAAAGCTCTCAAAATTGCAAAACACGAAACCAGCTGCAAATCAAAGAAAGAAAGCAATACGCTTTAATTTCAGCTGTTGAAAAATTATGCAAAACCAGCCTTAGATTCCTGCTTACAATTTAAGAAGAAGAAGAAGAAGAAAAATACCTTACCATGCTTACAAGCCACCGAATTTAAAAAAAAAAAAAATCGATTTTAATTACAAAAGAAGCATCCATCCCTACCGATTCAAATGCGATAACAAAGATATCAGAGAAATACATAAAAATAATTGTAGGTGACCTCCATTAAAATCTAGCATCTAAGAACTGGGCCACAGTCTTAAAGATAATTAAACACGATGTTAGTGTTAGATCAGCTACCTTTTCTTTTATTAATAAGAGAAAAATGTTATTCATCTTGGACGAATCTATCATCTTTCATACCTGGATCCAACTAAAATATATAAAACCCTGGCGAAGAAAAAAAGAGAAGCAGAAGAAAACAGACATTGTTTAACATAGCTCTCACGAATGGATCGAGAACAACAATGCAAGTTCAGGATTGAGCCGCCAAGAACAGAGACCTACAAAAAGATGAATCGAAAAAGAAAATGTAATAAATACCTGGTAAAATTACAGAGAAAGGGAGCGGTTCGCCTTCTGTCAAAGCCTCTCTCTCTCTCTCTGCAAAAGTTGAAGAGGAGATAGAGGGCAGTATTATTTAAGCGTATTGCCGACCGTTAAGCGTTAAATTTTATTTTTCAAACGATATTAAAAAAATTGATTGCGATTTTGCAAGTAAAACTAAAAAATGTGTGGAGTTTGAAGAAACCCGCTAGCTTTTCTTATCCCAATATAGCGAGGGTACTAGATTGCTAAGTTGATACTAATGGATAGAAATATCTGAGTTTTTGCTGTTTAAGGACCAAATTGGCATCCCAATAATAATTAGGGGACTCATTTTGAATTCTAGTATGGTTTCACGTGACGCCTTGTCAGTTGTATCTGTATGGTTTCTGTTGCTGATGCGTGCCGTGGCCACGATCAAGAAGAAATATTTGCTGAACATATTGACGGATTCGCCCCTGTTAGTTTGATTAATTTACAGACGATCATGGTATCACGGGAGTTGATAAAAGGGGAAGAACCATGAAACGGATATTTGAAGTCGCGAGAGATGATTTCGCGTCCGAATAGAATGCTACAGCTTCATGTTTTTATTAAACATAAAATCTGCAGAGAATCACTTTCTATAGATATTTTTTTTATATTATTTTTCTTAAAGCTTGACTTGCGGTGCAAATTTATAATTTCAAAATGTTTTTCAAAAACTGATTTCATCATGTCATAACTTTTTCTTCCTTCCTGTGCGGCACGTGTTCTCGTCAGACCTTCGATGCATTAACATAGTGTCTGTTTAAGAGTATAATTATGGTAGCTTTTCAAAGTGTTTTTCGTGCTGAAATACATCAAAATAATATTTTTTTTATTTTTTAAAAATTATTTTTGACATCAGCACATCAAAATGATCCAAAAACACCAAAACATATTCATTTAAAATGAAAAAAAATAATTTAAATTTTTGACAAACACTGATTGCACCGCACTCCCATTCAGGCTCATAGTTTTTTTTTCTTTCCTCCTAGAAATCCATGTCTGACCCTTCACATTTTCGTATCATCACTTTAAGTTCATTTCTCTTGATTTTGTCCCTGATTTTTGATACCTAATTGATTTTTTTTAATTCATTTCTCAATTTTTCTTTTGTTTTCAATTGCATCATCCTTTAAATTTTTTTTTTCTATCAGATTTGGCCTATATTTCTTTAGATTTTTTTTATTATAGTTTTTTCATTTGTTTTCCTTTTCAATTTCACCCAATTATTTTTCCCTTTCATATTCGATGCTCAGTTTTTTTTCTTTGGTTAGTTTTTTAATTTGAAATTTTATTTCTCAATTTTATCATTTAGGCTGTGTTTGTTTTCCAGAATTCACTTTCAGGGAAACCACTTTCCAAACTTTCTTGTGTTTGTTTGCCTTCCGGAAAGTTGGTCAACGGAAAACACTTTCCAGTCAAAGAAAAATTTGACTTGGTTTTCAGGAAAGTGTTTTCCGGAAAATTTGGGTGGAAAACACTTTTCGGAAGTTGTAAAAAATTTAGAAATGTCATTATTTGCTGATTATATCAAATTTGATCCTCAAACTTTTGATTGCTATATATAATTTGTTTTTGAATATTTATTTTTCAATTTCATCTCTTAAAATTTAATTTTTATATTAATTTTGGTCCTTATTTTTATAATTTCTATTTGCTTTTTTCTTATCATTTTTTTATTGAAATTTTTTATCTGTCAAATTTGGTCCTCATTTTTTTTATTGTTACTTATTTTATTTGAAATAATTTATGAAATGTTAATTATTATTATTTTAATTTATTCACCTTTCATTTTTTTTTTTAATTTTTAGATTTGATCTCTATTATTTTGATTATTATTTATTTTATTTGAGATAATTTATGAAATTATATTTTTTTTCAATTTCATTCTCATTCAACTTTTTAATTTGTAAGATTTGTTCCTCATTATTTTAATAAACTTGAAAAAAAAATTATTAATAAATTATTTTCCAGTTCATTTTCCATAACACAAACAAACACTGGAAAGTGTTTTCCAGTTCATTTTCCATAACACTGCTAAACATCGGAATTCACTTTTCAGGAATTCACTTTCACCGGAATTCACTTTCCAAAAAAAAACTATTTTCCAGCAAACAAACAGCACCTTAGAATTAAATTGGTTGAAAAATTAAAATTTTAAATTTAACCAAGGTTTTCAAATTCTCCGGATGTGAATAGTTTACAAGATTTCAAATCAATTAGTATGGGTTTAAGCAATTAATTTACCATTTTCCCCATAATTGAATTCATATTTCCTCTCCTTCAATTATTATGTTGTTGTCTTTTTTATTCTATTTTTGAAAAGTTAAGCTGTTATAATGCCTATAAATGCAGAACAACACTAAATTTAGGTCTGCCCCTGGTTTCCTCTCATACGCTTAATTTAGGTCTTGATCTTTTCATTTAATCGGTACATCCAATTGTAAGATCTTATACAATCTCTTTTTAAAAATTATGGTTGTAGTTTGAGTTTTTGCTTTGGTTTTTGAAAAATCATCGAGTATACTTTTTGAAGACCCCGTTTGAGAGTGCGTTACAATCAGTGTTTGCTAAAAATTTGAATTTTTTTTCATTTTAAATGAATATGTTTTGGTGTTTTTAGATCATTTTGATATGCTGATGTCAAAAATGATTTTTTTTTTAAAAAAAAACATCATTTTGATGTATTTCGGCACGAAAAGCACTTTAAAAAAACTACCGCAATCGCACTCCCAAACAGGCCCTAAATAAGTCATGGAAATATATTGCAATAATATTCTTTTTCTTAATATTTTTTTTAAAATATTCACAATCACCATAAACGTGGTGATTCACAAGCCAACACATTGTAATCAAATTGACAACTCTATTTTTCATTAATTTCATATAACTTTTATGTTGCAAAAATTAATTTTATTGAAATCAACTTCACACTTATGATCTACTTATTGATGTGGCTGAAACAGTTTTTTATTAAAGAATTTTTAGTTTAAAAATATATTAAAATTTTATTTTATTTTAAAAAAAATTATTTTTAACATCAACACATTGTAATGATATAAAAATATTTTAATTTTCAGAAATACATAATAAACAGTAAATACATCACCCCCTAATGCGAAAAGATCTCCAGTCAACAGCCTATTGATGGATTCTAGAAAAGATCTTGTCGTGAACTATAAAAAGGTACACATTTACGGGTCACCATTAACATGGATCATACGTGTAAGAATTACAAGATCTTTCGTGCCGACACTCTTCATACACAAGCTGCCACGTACTAGCTCCTTAATCAGCCGGAAACCTCAATTTATGCCTGTCCAGATTCCACGTGGCTTAAATCTACCGGAAGAAGACACAAGGATCTCCCATTAAGCACCACGTGTGCCATCAAGTTACACGTGTCCACAACCCAGAAACTGTATGAATCTTCTATATAATGTTTGCTGTTAGGGTGGTGATGATCATCCGAGAAAAAAAAAGCATCTCAGTTGATTGAAAGAAAGAAAAAAGAAAAGAAAATGCAAGGAGTGAAGGATACCGCTGCTAACATTGCCGCCTCTGCCGTTTCTGGCATGGAGAAGACCAAAGCTACTGTGCAAGAGAAGGTTTATCATCTTGATTCTTCCTTTCCTTTTCCCTTTTTTTCTTCAATTATTTGTCTGTAAATAAAAATTGTTCCCTTTGTCTTATTTAAGTAAAAGAAAACATTTTTTTAATGTTTAGGATCTCAATTTAAGTACAATAATTTAGAGATTTTGATGTGGGATGCCTGTAAACATTGAAAAAATTTCAATGACCTATAAAGTGGAGATTTTTGAAATTACCTGTTACATTTTTAAAAGAACAATTCTCTCTCAGAAAGGATAAAAAAATTGAAATCAAACGATATAATTCCGTTTTTATAGTTTAACTAATTAGGCCTTATGCAAATTTTCCGCAGGTGGAGAGGATGACTACGCATGATCCAGAGCAGAAAGAAATGGCAACAGAAAAGAAACAAGAGAGGATAACACAGGCAGAACTCGACAAACAAGAGGCAAAACAGTACAGAGCGGCGGTGTCGAAGTATGGTGCTTCAGCAACCGGAGGCCAGGATTATTATAGTAGTGAAACTACTGGTGGTCGGATGACAAGTGGCCATGACACACACACCCATTCAGCAACCGAGGACACTGGTTACCCCATGGGCGCTCATCGAACGTCGGCTATGTCAGGACGTGGAAGCGGACAGCAATATGGTGGGCAAGAGGAGGAGGGTGTGGTGAGCTCATATCCAGGTGGGCTTCAAGGTGATAGTACCACCGGCCATAATACGCGTGCCGGCGGCACTGCATTTAGGACTGGGTCTGACGGCACTGGACAGTCATATGGGACTGACGGCACCAGATATAAGACTAGGACTGACGGCACCCGATATGGAACCAGACAGCCATATGGTGGACAAGAGGAGGAGGGTGTGGAGAACATATATCCAGATGGGCTTCAAAGTGACAGTATCACTGATCATAATACGCGTGCCGGCCACAATGCATTCAGGACTGGGACTGATGGCACCGGACATGGAACCAGACAGCCATATGGTAGGCAAGTGGAGGAGGGTGTGGAGAACATATATCCAGATGGGTTTCAAGGTGACAGTATCACTGACCATAATACGCGTGCTGGTGGCAATGCATCCAGGACTAGGACTGATGGCACCGGATATACGACTGGGACTGACGGCACCGGATATGGAACCAGACAGCCATATGGTAGGCAAGTGGAGGAGGGTGTGGAGAACATATATCCAGATGGGCTTCAAAGTGACAGTATCACTGATCATAATACACGTGCCGGCCACAATGCATTCAGGACTGGGACTGATGGCACCGGACATGGAACCAGACAGCCATATGGTAGGCAAGTGGAGGAGGGTGTGGAGAACATATATCCAGATGGGTTTCAAGGTGACAGTATCACTGACCATAATACGCGTGCCGGCGGCAATGCATCCAGGACTAGGACTGATGGCACCGGATATACGACTGGGACTGACGGCACCGGATATGGAACCAGACAGCCATATGGTAGGCAAGTGGAGGAGGGTGTGGAGAACATATATCCAGATGGGCTTCGAAGTGACAGTATCACTGATCATAATACACGTGCCGGCGACAATACATATACGACTAGGACTGATGGCACCGGATATACGACTAGGACTGATGGCACCGGACATGGAACCAGACAGTCATATGGTAGGCAAGTGGAGGAGGGTGTGGAGAACATATATCCAGATGGGCTTCCAGGTGACAGTACCACTGACCATAATACGCGTGCTGACGGCAATACATTCAGGACTGGGACTGACGGCACCGAATATACAACTGGGACGGGAACCGGAAGCAATGCACCTGACTGGCGGCTTTAAATTATGGGTGGTCTCGATACTTTTTTGGGTCATTTGGGCTTTCATCTATTTCAAGTATCTGGGGTCTGTGTTCAGAATGTTGTTCTTTTGTTACTTTTCATGTGTTCTCAATCTACTTTGGTGTGTTAACCATAAATCATAATGTTTTTATTTGAATAATTACCATGTAATCCAGTTTTGGCGTTTGGAAAATGTCATGTTTCATGTAATGCTTGAAATGAATTAATTTTTTTTTTTAGTTATGCTTATTTATTTTTATATTTTGAAAAACATGATATTAACACTGCACACAAATCGATTTTGAGGGGAAAAAACAATTTTAAATATAGAAGCAAGATGGATTGAGTTTTCTATGAAATGTAGACACATCGGACACCTGCTCCGAGTGTCGTTAGCATCACGGACACAGCTCCTCCCAAAATCAAAATCACCACGTATCTTCTATCATCATCACTCTCCTACTCCAAATTCCATTTTCCTCGATTTCTGTTTCTCCTCCTCGAAGCTTCTCAATCATGGCTGCCGCTGCCCCTTCCGCTGATGATTTTGTTAAAACAGCCATGCCAAACGGCGTCCCTGTTCTCACACTCGATCGCCCCAAAGCCCTCAACGCCATGAACTTAGGTGCTGCTTTTTGGCCTTATCTTTCTTTAAATTATAGTTTTTTTTCTCCAGAAATCAAGTTATAATAAATAGATGCCTTTTTTTTCCGTCGGTTTAAAAAGTTTAATTCTCCACTGATTGGATTTATTATTAGTAGAAATACTACTATGGAAGTGAGAATGGCTAGTTTTTTTTATTTTATTTGTTGGTTTAATATATATATAAATTAATTTTACAGTAATATAAAAAACATGGTAATTAAATATACAAACTGTTTTTTATTAAACTTAAACTCAACCATAGTTTTAACCAAATATTTAAATTTTAATTATGAACTGCTGCTAAAAACATTTTTTATAAAACTATTTTTTTTCAAACTTAACCACAACAGTCATGCCAAACTCACTCCTCCCCTACAAATACAAATCCTAAAACGAATATAATAATAATAAAAGCATCCATCAATTCAAGTTTTTATATGCTTCAATTATCCGAATGCTAATGTTTTGCTCATACTTTCTATTTTTTTATAAAAAAAATTATTATACCAAACAAATGCCACGAAGGATTTTTTTTGTATTAGCTGTTAATTAAATAATTGGACGGTTATATGTAAAACATCTAGAATATGTCTATTTTGATAGGCAGTTCCTAAATTTTCTGGGTTATAAAAGAATCGAATAATTGATTGCCTGACCATCCATAAGATATGAAGAATTCTGTCCATGACTAGAATAATATAAATTATATCTTGTAGTCTTATCTAATACCTTGAGTTTTTAAATAAAAAATATCTTAATATGATATCAGAATTTTGTTGACCCAATGATCATGAATTTGAATCTCATTATTCTCATTCTATTCGATAAAAACCAAGCACAAAATAATAAAAATTTAATATATTAAAGAATAATATAAATTATATTTTAGGATCTCACCTAATAACTTTAAGTATTAGATAATTTACTTGACAATATATATATAACATGATATTAACATAGCATAAGCTCCAGCTCATCCTATAAATAGCCCCTCCACTTGTCTCATTTTCCAAGCCATCCCACAATTCGGCAAACTCTTCTCCTTCTCCAATTTGCAAGTTCTCAAAAACAGGATTACAATGGGTGTCATCACTTTGGAAAATGAGTTTCCCGTTGCCACAGAACCAGCCAAGCTTTTCAAGCCATATTGCTTTGATATCGACACTCTTATGCCTAAGATTCAAGTGTCTACGATTATAAACAATAAAAGGCATGTTGTTGTGTGTTTTCCCTGTAAGCTATCCTTGAATTTCCAAACTATCTCACCTGCCATGCTTCGCAGAAGTGAGTTGCCTTTTCTCCTCCTCCCCCCGTCTAGGGTTGCTTGAATATTTTCAAACAATTCATTTTTTATCAATAAAAATAAGAACCGATCAGTTTCGGTTCAATTTGAAGCCTCTTTTTTATATGAATTATACCTCTATTTAAGTTGGTTCGCACCAAGTTGTTTTTCCTATGAATGGATTATTTATTAAAAGTAATAACAAACATTTAATTAATACTAAAAAAATAAAATATAAAAAAAACAACCTCGTACTAGGCTTTTTGTATGGTTGACAAATAAAATCACTTCTTTAATATGCTTGCTCATCGAAGCATGATTTTTTTGTATTCTGTTTTGTGTACTGGATAAGAGGTACTTTGTAAATCTGTTTGATTCCATAAATTGTTGAAACAATGCCTGATTAATCTTTGTGACATGCTTTCATTTCTCAACATCACCATTGTTGACTTTTCTAATTGCCTGTTTGTGACCATCGAGCCACAACTCACGCAATCTGTAACAGAGATTTATTAAATAAGAATAAGGTAAGGAAATAAAAGAATGTGAGTTTACAATAATATAATATAAGTATATTTAAAATCACCTAGTAGTTGTACCATGATTTTTCCTCACTCTCTTGACAAACATCTTGTTTCTCTCATTCGACCAAGATTTTTTTTCTCTAATTTTAAGAACTAGTAACTCAAGATATAAATTATTTAATTATTTTTTGCAACATTAAAATCATTTTTTAAAATTTATTATAATTTTATTTTTCACTTTTATTTGTATATCTTCGTAACTTGGACCGATGGGGTAAATATTGATATCTTTTCTAGTAGGGTTTTTTATTGATAACTTTTTAACTGCTACTTTTGAAAATCTATAAAACTAATTTTGATAAATAAAAAATACTTCCAGGACTACAAAGTAAGAGTCCAAATTAATCAATGCCAGACTTACAAATCAAAATTAAAAGTTATTAAACATAAACTTGAAATAAAAAAAGTATACAAAATCTTGGGATCTGAAGAATAAAGTAACATTGATTAATGGGGAAGACGTTTGGTAAATTAAGAGAATTTAAGCCTAAAGTAGAAGGGAAAAAAAGAAATTCAATGAATCTTGTTTCAAAATAAAATATAATAAAGAGAATCAATTGATAGTTTATAAATAACTAATTTTCTTATGATCATAATAAATATGGAATGAATAGCAAAAAAAATCCAATCCATTGATAACAATTGTCAATGCGAGGATTCCATTCCTGAAATTAAAGATTATTTGTTTTTCCTTTTTGTGGTTGAATATTAAATAATGAGGTGAAATTTAAATAAAGACATCCAGATTATGTCTTAATTTAGATGTAATGATTGAAAGTTCTATTGCCAAGATTCCCCCCATCAAACTTGTGATTTGAGAGTCAGACAAAGAGAGAAAGCAATCCCACATCGGAAGCAAAGAAATGATATCACGTCATTATAATCCTCACTCACCTGACTGATCACCAGCTGAGCCTGGCAACGTGGGCTTGTAACCCGAGTGGGGGCTTTAAGGTGTTGGGACATTGACTCAGTCCAGAGAGTCGGGTTCAGATTTGCTTGATTCTGGCCCGCCCGTTTCAAGCCAGGAGTTGAGCCACGGCTTCCTCGTGAAGACGAGGGTGGCGTGGCTCCTAGAGTGGAGGGTACAGCGTGAGGCTGGTTTCACAGAGCAGCGACTACTTCCCTCTCTTGGCAGTGAAAGGATAACGGGTCGGTGCTGTCTGAATCCATCTGGCTTAATGGGCTGGTCTAACTGGACCAACACTTTTTCTTTATCAGATAAATTAAATTGGTTTTTTTTTTCTACGAAGGAATATTGATTTTTGCATATTAGCGACTTTATTTATAAATCATAAAACAACTTGGCTATATATTAAAAAAAAAGTCATGCTTTCTTAATTAAAAAACTTCTATTGATAACATAAAAATAAATATTTTTTATTCATAAGATAAGATCCACCAACCATATCATCAATACATAACATGAGATTGAAAATAAAGATTAAAGCATTGGTGGTAGAACTGTTTGATTACCTAAACAATACTTGTCCAAATGAAAGTTATTCCTCGAGTTAAAATAGCTATATAAAAATTAATTTTGTTCTAAAAAAATACTTTTAGATTAATAAATCATTAAAATAGATCGAGTTTTTATAATCATACATGTATATAGATAATTGGTGAGGGTATGGAAGGACAATTGGTTGCCTCAAAAAGATATTTTTAAATCCCACCAAGAACATTGATGGATAGAATCTCTGTATCCTGTTGAACTAACCATATGCAAGAACACTTCATTGATTGATTTGCGGAATGACAATGATTTCATTCTGCAGTGAAATTTTCTTGAATAATAGCGTATTCGCATGTTTGTAGCCTGTGTCTCTTATTGCACAACAGGGAAAAACCTTGTCCTGTCAAAACCTTCCACACCATGATAGAAACCAAACAAATATAGAAAGTTTTGTCCTGAGAGAAAGACACAAATTTCCATAGTCCAGGGTTTCTACCAAGTTAGACAAAGCTGTATTTATCTAATCGGAAACATAAATCTAGGTTCGGCATAGACAAGCAGGCAGAGTATGATACATAAAATTGAGGAAAATTGGAATCTAAAGCTACGAAAAGTTCTAAAAATTACACATTATGTAAGATCATAATTTTCTCTCGCTATGTACCATTGCACAGCCAGAACTAAAATAGAGCTCACTCGTACAAAGACTGCACGACAGCTAAAGCCATAAAATAACTAGGAAAACTGAAGAGTCCACTCACACTGATGACTTGCGCAATTCGGCAGCCCCGTGAGCAAAATGGCACCTTTGATCAAAAGTGCAAGAGCCTTTGGCAAAATTGTCACACAACTTAGTCTTATAGTTGCTTCCTGGGTTGGCATGGCCCCCATAACCCCCAGAGGTTTTTGCAGCGGCATTTGCTGAAGTCACCCTCACAAGCTCTTCTACCATCTTACTAGCCTGGGCAATCTGTTCCAATGACCCCTCTAGCTCAATGTTCTTGAGATTTGGATTTGTTTCATGCTCCTTAATAGATAGCTTGGTTCCTGTTTGGCGGCAGATCTGCTTGGAATGCACACCACCCTTACCAATGATGGATCCAGCAAGGGAGGCATCTACACTGATTCTTGTTGTAGTGGCAAAGACACCGAAGCTGGTGGCAGGGCCAGGAGGGGGTGGCTCCACCCGACCACCGAAACGTCCTGGAACACTTCCAACAGCACGAGGATCATTGTGGGATGGAACAAAAGCCTTGCCAAGTTCCCATTCACCATGTGCAAAATGGCATTTATCACCAAATTTGCAACCTTCAGCGCTATTGTATTTTTTGCATAGCCGGGTTTTAACAGCAGATGGAGTAGAGCTATTAGGGACAGCCGGTACAGTGACAGTTAGT
Organism: Salix arbutifolia; assembly: GCA_025169955.1. Lineage (NCBI taxonomy): Eukaryota > Viridiplantae > Streptophyta > Magnoliopsida > Malpighiales > Salicaceae > Salix > Salix arbutifolia. The sequence continues at coordinate 4,904,403 of CM045917.1, read as the reverse complement.
CCCAGATTCACCATCTGGGCCACAGCTTTGTAGCCACCGGGAACATGGTGGAGAAAGTGGCAGCTCTCGCCAAATGGACAGCCAGCAGTACTGCAATCAAATGCATAACCAAAGAAAAAGAAAAAAATCAGTTCTGCAAGTCAATCCACCATATATAAAAGTAAAATAATGATACTGCTTAACAGTCAAACAAGTACTTCATCTAATAGCTAAATACTAATTAAACAATTAAGGCCTGCAACTATCACTTGATAATTAAAAAAGATTGAACTGCTTGATTACAAGCTTATTCTTGTAACTATCGACTGCACACAATAACCAAAAGGCAATTAACTCTGATTATAATGCAGGTTCACATGATGAATACTGTATAACAGCATCCCCAAATATAGGGAATGAAAGCAGAACATGCTACCTCCTATAAAAATGAAAACCAAGTTAAAATTTTGTTATGACCAGAAATAAGGAAATAGCTGATGCAATTAAACTAAGATTCCATTATGTGATGACATGCTAAGGTGACAAGACTCCACAAACTGTTAAACTTTATCATTGATAAGAAGATATCATAGCATAGACTTCAGTGGCATGACTAACAACATAGTGATAAAAACTGATACAATTCTATGAAAAAGGAGCTTACTGCTATAGTAATACAGGTGTCAGTAAATTTCTTTATTCTAAATTTCTGACATTATACCTAAAATTTATTTTAAAAGATTCCACATTTATCAACAGGAAGTGGGTTCAACAGCTGAACTTCATGTTAAATATTACTGTTGTCAAAGAAACAGGGACAGCCAGAGGGCATTCCTTGGTATAAAAATAATATCAATCTTCAAATAACTGTCTTAGCATCTACTGTATTCCAGCAAGCAATTATCCTTTTTGTAGTTCAATAGTAAACCAAAGTCTCCAATGAAATTCCATTAATTAACCTCGTTTGACAAAGCACAGTTATGATTAAGGACCTGCATAACAGCTATATACCCACTTCATTAGGGCATTACATAACTTATATTGTGAAGTAAAAAAATTAAAAATTTACAGTAACTTTTAAATATTAAATGATAAAAAATGCAATTCAAGATACTTATTTAGGTGAGGAGATTTGAACCTGAAAAACTTGGTGCATGGCTTCAATTTGCTTCCTACACCAGTTGATAAGGAGTCCATTTCTGTTACAAACATTAATTACTTGTTCTCAGTTAAAAATTTCCCAATTTTTAATCTGCTTGCTCAAGAAGATTCCCAAGTTTGATACTGAAGTTCTTTAAAAAAATATGTGCAGCTAACAAAAAGAATGCATAAGGCATAATAAGAGATGTACAATGACAATTACATTCCAACAATTTTTTCACCCTAATGTAGCATCCACTTATATGGGTAACCCTGTCACCGTTTTTTTACTTAATGGGTAAACCAAAGTCAACAAAGAAGTTTATGGGTGTTGCTGTTTTTGTGTTAGTTTCACTTTGTTCAGGGCATGTTTAATTGATGCTCGAAGATGATTTGGTTTATCTTTCGTGTTTGAAACTGTATGTTTTTAGTTATGTTTGATGATTTTACAAGTATGTAACAAAAGTGAGTTTGAGGAAAAAGCAAAATCTCTGAAACCATTGAAGGATGATTGGGTTAATATATTACATTATATTACTCAAATAAAGGACAATCTTTTGATAATGAGAAACAGATCTTAAATTTTGTGGATAATTTAATTTGAGTGCTTGTATGGTTTGATCTATTCTGTTTACAGCTTTTCACCCAATAAATCAATGCTACAATATCGGTGCCTTCAGTATAACTTGTAATAAGTGCAAATTTCTCCAGACTAAAATTTTGCATTTTCAACGACAAACGACAGTTAGATTTTTTATTTATCAAGTACATCAGAGGTAGTGTCTGATGCTACTATGCCCACATTCAAACAAGAGCAACAGGGGGGTGCGATAAGCAAGAAAATCACAACTACAATCAAAGCTAATGAGGTTAATTCCTGAAACTACTGTTCTACCAGTGAAAGAGCAACGAAGGTGAGGCATACATGCAAGCCAAATCACAGCTACAACCAATGCAAAAGAAAACCTAACCTAACCTAACCCCCAAGACACCATACTTTAAACTTTCTAACAATAATATAAAACCATAAATTACATCTTAAAAAAGAAAACAAAGCAAAATAACAAAGACAACAATCAACCAGTTGTTCCACTGTTGACAAATTTTAAAACAAGCGAAGGATTAAAGATTTTTCCTTAAAAACCACACAGAAACACAAAAGAAAAGTATGAGCCTAAGTTTATCCTTAAGGATACACTGTACAGATAACAAATTCTCGATAGCTAGGACATAGAAATCCAGAAGAAAAAAAATAATCAAAAGCATAAATAAATCACCAAAACAAAAATGAACCACATAAAACCCAGATATTAATTAAAGAAGTTACGTTGCAGAATATTGAAAATTAAGAGAAAGAACTGACCTTGCTTAGATTTCTTGAATCCACCATTACCATTGGTGCCGAAGTCAGGTCTGCCTCTCTTTCTTGTATCCATCATCGATTTAAATCTCAGATCCAAATCAAAACGAACTGGGAATCCCAATTTGATGATGAACTTAAAGAGTTGACGCCATGAATCTGACAAGAGATAGAAACAGGAGCATAAACCCTCACCTCCAGATAAGGTTTTCTTTCTGAAGAAGCAGCTGAAGCTGGCAGGGGTCGAGAAGAGAGAGAGGACTATTATTATATTTTAATGATTGGTAATTTAAGAGATTTATATATAATTTTATATTTTATTTGTAGGATTACTGTGTGACTGTTTAAGATGCGGTTGTTTTTTTAAATATTTTTTATTAAAAAATATATTAAAATTATATATTTTTTATTTTAAAAAAATTATTTTTAATGTCAGCACATCAAAATAATTTAAAAACACTAAATTTTATTAATTTAAACTTAAAAATAAAAATAAAAATAAAAAATTTTCAATTTTTTTCAAAACACTCCCAAACACCTCTATATCATCTTCGAGATCCTATTTTAAAAGGTCAAATTAATAAAATAATATTTTAAATAGTATAAAGATAGTTTTTTTATTGTATGTACTCTAATAAGAAAATCATTTGAAAAAGTTAATTATATTAGAGTGGAAGTATTAAATATTTTATTTTATTTTTCAAGAGTTTGATACTATTTTTTTTATGTAGTTTCATTTAATTAATTTATTTTTTTATTGATCCTGATTTGATGATTTTGGTCTTTTTGTGAGATATATAAAAATATTAATTCTGAAAGAGAAAAGATATTTTGATATTTTATTTAAGATTCTTTGAACATGTATAACAAGTAATGAAAATTAAATTATTATTATTATTATTATTATCATCATCATTATCGTCATCATCGATTTTTCATTAGTACATTTATTGGAGTTGCTATTAAAGAAATTTTTTTTCATGATTTTATTCTTACTAAATATTTTTGCAAATTTATGTGACTCGTATTATCAAATATATATTTAAATTTGACTTCAAGATTGATAAAACAAGTCTCGAGTTATGAATTAGGTGGCTTGATCTAGGTTAATTTTTTAATTTTATATCGAGTTATTAATTTTGACCGAGTTTTTCTTGGATTGAATGATTCACGAGTCAATTTGTATTTTTAACTATGTTATTTGATGTTAATACTTTATATTTTTATTAAAACTCGACCTAATCTTGATCTCAAGTCATCTAAATCATGAGTTAACTCAATAGTTCAGTTTAAAAACAATGTTTTTTTGGTTTTAAAAAAACATAATTGATGAAGTGTTTAGGCAAGGAGAATATTTTTTTTATCATTTGTTAGCATTCCACGTGTCAATTAATGTAAGGAGAAATCTGAAATCCAAATACAATTGATCAGGGTTTTTTATTTATTTAAGTAATTGGGCCAAAGAATTTTAATGGGCTTATAAGTTAGTGTATATATATAAATAAACAATTCAAAAGTATAAATTAATAAATAGTTTTATACAAGCATCATCAAACTCTTTGTACAGGTTTCAGGAGGTTCAGGCCCAACTGGGGGGGCAAAAGAGTATTTCCAAACGGGCGCCAAAACCAACAGGGGAAGCTCTCTCTATCAGTTCCTTCGGCAATTTCAAAGCTTCCAAACCAACTGTCACCAAACAAAAACCAAAACTTTGGTTTCATCGAAACCCCAAACCACCAACTTAATTTATATATCAAACCAAACCAACACATTTTCTTTTGTATCCAAACGAAACCCTCGTCTTTCTAGCTCAAATCTCGGCCATCACACTCACAGCAGAGGTGAGTTTCAAAATGATCCTGACATGACATGGCCAAGTCTCATGATTGTAGTGTCTTAATAATTCCGTCTAGGACGTTAGTATTTCTGTTGGTTCTCAGTTCTAGTGTTTTCTTGCTCTTCATATTGATGAAGAAATGAAAATGTTGATGCACTTAATCTTGACTGAACACATATTTAGCTATTGTTTTTGTGATCATCTCTCAATTGGGCACCTTAAAATGTATTGATATTGGCGATGTGGATGATTGTTTACACCAGCCATATACTTGTATGTCATGTTTCATCAATGTTTTCCTTGCATTGTCAACTAAGCCTCACATGGTTTGTACATAAATGTCTTCCATGTAAACTGTTCTGTATAGTGGAATTGAGAGTGGTCCTGATATGTTTTGAGTTCGTGGCAAAAAAATAATAATAATTGAACTTGCTACGTGAAAATGTTTCCAGGACTTCTAATTGATACTATGTTTTGTGCCTGTGGAATAATTCTATATTTTGGCTTAGAATTGTTTGTTTTTAAAACCAGCTCCGGAGTAATGTTTAGGGCCATAAATTAGTGGTAAAATGTTGTAGTGTCATTTTATATCTTTCAGTTCTGAACAAGGTAGATTTTAATTTCTTTTAGTAATCTTGATTTTCTTGGAAGACTCGTTATAGTTATTGTGGACTTCATTGGATACTGTAAAAAGTTTTCATCTTCATAGTTTTTCTCCTGAGTTAGATTTACTTTTGGGAGCTACATGAACCCTATTTATGTTTCGATTATGGCCTTAACATGTTTCTGCTTTGATTATATATTTTCTTTTCAATCTTGCAGAATTGTTTTTATATTTGGTGATTTGACTTTACAAAATGGCTACGGCTGCAACTCCTGCCACAAACATGGCAATGATCAAGCCTTGTATATCTTCTTCTCGTAAAGTATTTATGTCAAGCACGGCAAGTTTCAGTACTGAATCTAAAGAGGCATCTTGGAATAGGCTTACAAGCTCCTCTCACATCTCATCAAGTCTCCGGAGCATTTTCTCGGCACCAATAAAATTCAAGAAGGTTGTTACCAGAGCAATGTCATCTGAGAATGAGAACAAGCCTCTGCCAGGATTGCCTGTTGATTTAAGAGGTCAGGCATCTCTTTATTTCCTATTGTTTCTAAGGCTGACTTCAAAATTCACTCACATCTTTGCCTGTTTTACACAATTACAATAGTTGCTTTAAGTATCCTTTGATAGCTTTCAGCCTTTCAAAATCCATTCACATCTTTACATGTTTTTCACAATTACGATAGCTGCTTCAAGTATCCTTCGATAGTTTTCATACTTTGTTCAAATTAAACAATGCAAGATATTAGTAAAAATGGCTTGACAATTGGTCCTAGCTGTCTACTTTGTTCATCAACAAGTTTGCAAGTGCTTAGGTTTGACTTGGAGGCTTTCTCATGTTGCCCCTGAATTTGCTATTTCATTAGAAAATCTCAATTCCAGATATGCTGCTATTCCTGGCCACATGTTTCTCTGTGGTCATCTGAAATGATCACCGCTAAATAATATAACATCCCGTACATCTAACTATGGGACCATTGTCTCCAGGTAAGAGAGCATTTATTGCTGGTGTAGCTGATGACAATGGATATGGCTGGGCAATAGCGAAGTCCCTTGCTGCTGCAGGTGCTGAGATTATTGTTGGTACATGGGTGCCTGTATGTAAATCGATCCAGCTTGACTCCTTTGTGGCCTTTGTAATTCTCAAGTTCTAACAATGAAGTGTCTGACAAAAACTATATTTTTCTTTCTGCAGGCATTGAACATATTTGAAAGCAGTCTACGGCGTGGGAAATTTGATGAATCACGCGTGTAAGAGAAGATATAATATTTCTTGTAATGTGTGAAGATGACTCAATGTGTAATGATCAATTTACTGCTGATTGTTATTGCAATTTGATTTTTCAGATTGCCAGATGGTTCTTTAATGGAAATTACTAAAGTGTACCCAATGGATGCAGTTTATGATAGTCCAGATGATGTTCCCGAGGATGTAATGATAGCATTTCATCAATTTTCTTAGATGATATGTATAGTATTTTATTTTTGTTTGTATTTCTTATTAGAGGGTTTGTGCAGGTAAAATCAAACAAACGTTATGCAGGGTCCTCAAAATGGACTGTTAAGGTATCATATTTGTCTTATTTCCAATCATGCTTGATGAGATATCTACTCACCCATCTGTTTCATTCATTAGTTGGTTGCTTGATACTTGGTGGTGAAGTCCGAAAATGAGATGTCATGAGTTTATAATTTTTAAGTTATTTGCCTGTGAAGTATAATAAAACATTCTTTGAATCAGTGTATTTGTTTACGAATTGCCATCCACATATAAGATGGTCAAGACAAATGTGGAAATTGCATTTTCTGAGTAGGTGATTAGGATGACTAAGTTTTTCCAATCTGTTGAGTTAAAATACTAAACCAGATTATAATGAGTAATATTCTTGTAGGAGCTTGTTGAATCGGTGAAGCAGGATTTTGGAAGCATTGACATCCTTGTGCATTCACTTGCTAATGGGCCAGAGGTCTTGTGATATTCATTTTTCCTCTTGTGCTTCTTTCAAGATTCTTGTGTCACTGAATCACTTAACTTCACAGGTTACCAAACCTCTCCTAGAGACATCCAGGAATGGATATCTTGCTGCCATCTCAGCATCGAGCTATTCCTTTGTTTCGTTACTGAAAGAATTTGTTTCAATAATGAATCCAGGTATAATTATCATCCTATTCTCTTTCCTGGGCAACACCAGTGATTATCCTGGAAATTAAATTTCAATGTTGATATTGCAGGTGGCGCTTCAATTTCTCTTACCTACATTGCTTCTGAAAGGATCATTCCAGGGTATTCACATGCTTTTTGATTGTTTCTAGAAGTCACCATGCCTTCTTTTCTCCCTTTCAAAAACATCATTATAAATTGTTATTAAATATGCAGATATGGTGGAGGCATGAGCTCAGCAAAGGCTGCTCTCGAGAGTGATACACGAGTGGGTTTCTTATTTCTCTCCCTTGTCTTCTATATCTCTATTCTTTAGCTTTTCATTTTCTAGCTTTCATTTCGAGTTTTCCAATGTTTCCATGCTTGATCCAGGTGCTGGCTTTTGAAGCTGGAAGAAAACACAAAATCAGAGTCAACACTATATCTGCAGGTATACTGGCTATTCCTAATAACCTAAATTTCGAGCATGAAAGAAACTGCAGTAATTTATTGCACTAGTGCAATCCGAAGATGATTGCACTTTGATAATTCTTAAGAAGATCTGTTGCTGAAGTTGAGATACTTTCATCGGTAGACCAATCCGTCCTCTTGTTGAGAATTGGGTCTGATGCTCTTTTCTTACATTAGATCCATCTATAATTCTGCAAGTTTGAACATTAGCATTGTTGTTCTTCTCTAGGTGCATGAAACTCAAATGCAATCTTCTGACGCATGAGCGCCAACAGAACTGGTGGCTCAGATTTTTATTTTTATTTTTTTTCATTTCCTACGACGATTATAACTTTAGGTTGTGATGGAGTTTGGATTGCCTCAGACTTATATGAATTCGCTCTAAATTCCGAGGCAAAAATACAATACAGTGGAAGTCAAAAGGGAGTTTAAACTCTAAACCATCTTTCCGTGTTAATGGACTTACATCCCTTTGTGCATTCATGTCTTTGACTGCAATCCTTCTTCTTCGCTGGATTGCTGGGTCAAATGCTAAGCATGCTAAATTACCCTGCATACGCAGGGTTGTGTGTGCATGTGTCTCACAAGTTTGTTCTCACAAATATTTGATAGGCCCCTTGAGGAGTCGTGCTGCGAAAGCAATTGGATTTATCGATATGATGATCGATTACTCGTTGGCTAATGCCCCCCTACAGAAGGAACTATCTGCAGGTAAGCTATGAACAATACAAAAGTGGTCTACATTTGATTGTACTGTTATATAAAAAGAAACAAAAAGAACAATTACATAAACTACATGGAAGAGTTTGGCTTTCCCCTGCTATGACTCATATTTTTTTACCTGTTTCGTGATAGCACACACAGCTGAGCTAAATGTTGCCATTTAATTACATGTTTTGTTTTTCCTTCCTAAGCTTGAAATCTAATGTTACAGAGGAGGTGGGGAATGCGGCTGCCTTTCTGGCTTCACCCTTGGCTTCGGCTATCACTGGAGCAGTTGTTTATGTGGACAATGGTTTAAATGCCATGGGAGTGGGAGTTGACAGCCCAATATTTGTGGATCTTGACATTCCGAAGGATAACTAGAGCTCGAGGTTGAAATTCCAACAATATTGTCAATTGGACCGGCTGAAAATTTTGTATTTTGCAAAAAATAAATCGTTGGTGTTGTCTTTACCTATACAATTGGAACTTATTTTTCTCAATGACATTCCATGGCTTTAAAAATAAAATGAAACGTTTTTTAAACGCAATATCAAACATCATCTCAAAATAATAGCGTTGTCGCTCCCTCTCTCTTTCGCCGGTGCACTTGATGTCCCTGCTTTAAGCAAGAATACAAATAAAAAATAATACAAGCTATCCAAAAACAACCTAAACCAGGTAGAGGATGAGAAAACAAAGATGAGGGCGCTGCTAATTTGCTTCTCAAATTTCCACCAAAAAGAATCCCCAGGAAACACAAAAAGGCCAGAGTTAATATGATGGCCTGAATGCTAAAATACTATGCATGTACACGACTGAATGGCTGCCTCATGGGGAGGTCCCAATATCTCCGGCCTGAATCCCCTCGCATCCTTACATGCTCACCTCATTTTTCTCTTCCCTTTCCGAATAGCGGGTATTCTTAGTTGGATATTATCGTTCTCGGGAGCTGGGTCTTCCACAATTGTCTTCTCTTGTAAAACCAAACCACGGTTCCTGGAGAGCTTCCGAATGGGAGTGGTAGGTCCTCCTGCTTGAGATTCTACAGGTAACGGGTCTGCTAGGCTATCACTTGGCATGTTTATTTGATTCCTATTTGGCATTAGTTCCTCCCCTGCTTCAACAGCAGATATCATCAACTGCACAATTTTGCATTGGCACATATCAGAAACTAGACCATCTATAAAGATTGTTTATTTTCTAAATATATTATCAGAAATTGCAACAAACTTCAGAGGCAATAATGGTATAACATATAAGAATTAAACTAGGTTAAATGTATCTATTGAGCACATGTTTCTTGTGGGAGGAATATGAGGCAAGTGCAGTGTGTACACAAAGCTTAACACTCAATTATTTGGACTTGCTGCCGTCAACTGCACCAATCTAATCTTCAAATAACTACTCTAGAATCATTAGGATAGTTATTCTGCACTTCCATACTTGTGCTACTATTCCATTATGCTGCTAGAGAACCCAACTTAGGCTAAAAATCCTCAAAATGGTCAGCATTAATATATAAAAGAAAAATTCTGCAGAAACTTATCATCAAAAAATATAAATCTAATTCGTCAAACTAAGATCAAGGTACCTTCCAATCCTTGAAGTCAAATCTGAAGACAAAGTGCCGGTACGCTACCTCCCCTGATACTACTTTACCAGCATCAGGAGCATTCCTTGGAGCTGAAAATGTAGGGGATTCTTAGACAATAAGGAAAAAAGGGGGGAGAAGGCATTTTAGAATGAAGGCATTTATAAAAATCTTACAAACAAGATGCCAGCCATTCTCATTCACTTTTATTTCAGCCCGCCCATCTTTAACTAGAAATGACAAAGCAAACAAATTCTCCACTGTCTGTGCAAAAGATTTTCTATTCAAAACCAAATTTTCAAGCTTGACACTTCTTTTATTTTTTAAAATACTAAACATAGTTGCCATATTTTTGTCAGTATCTGTTCTCTCCTTTCCACCACTGTCACTGACCTGCACAAAGTAACAGGAAAGCTTGGTACCCTGGATTCCAGACAAGGGATTCAGATATACATATAATAATGCTGAAAAGATTAAAGAATGAGCAATTTGAGGTCTCAATTGAATAATTAAACAGAATTTGAAGTTGCATAAACTAGATAAACTACGTTAAGCATATAGCAATCGAGCTTGGCAATTGCCACTCCAACTCGATCTACTTTTTCACAAAACAGAAACCAATTGCACATGCATATAAATTACCCTGACCTCTTCTGGTTGAACACTTCCAGTTGGTCTTGTACGTCTTCTACCAACAACAGCCTTCCTTTGCTTTAACTCAGTATCCATTGGCCCAACCCTAAACAGGGGGAAAAAAGATGAAAAAATATTCATTTCAAAATTTTCCAAAACAAAAGGATGTCCTGAAAAGGACAACATTCTGCTGCTATTACATGGTATGGCATCCAGGGCAACTACTAAAAATATGAGAGACAGCGAGTCCAATATCTTTCCAAGCAACCAAATTTCTGCTACTTTCAGCACTAGTGCTAGGCCCATCTTGTCGGCCAAAATCTCTAAGGAGACCATTGACAAAATCTGAAGGTGTTATTCCATCATTTCCATGGGCCTTAACCGAGGCTAACAAAGAGTTTGTTATATCCAATAAAGCCTCTGCATCAGCAACTTGTTCTCTAGGTTTCTGCACTGAAGATCACATAAATTGCAAAACCAAGAACAATTAAGAAAATCATAGATGACCATTCTTACTATAACCATAACTTAGTTTAAGAAAATAGCAGGGGTTAATCAACAATAACAGCAATATCACCAAAACACTCTTCCAAAATCGCTTCCAAAGCAATTTAAAGCGTTCGAATAATGGGAAGCACTCATTCAATGCGACAGTTTAAAGTAAGTAATTTCGGGAAGAATTAAAGCTCTAAAAAAGTAGCATTAGAAGAAAACAAATACTCAAAGCACATTAGTGTTCGAACGATGAAATTCTAAATCAGGAACATGAATTTGAGCCTTAATTATCAGTTAAAAAAAAAATAGCGATGATTAGTGAAATTTAGTAGTGAATACCCGATTTGTGCAAGTCCTCCACTTGATTAATAATGGAATTGAACTTATCAGAATCAACCCTTTCAACGTCCTCTCTTTCATCTGCTCAAATTTTTCAACAAAAATGCATCACTCAGGTGTCAAACTGTGAAGAAAGCCAAATAAAAAGGAAAACTTAAAAATAATGAAGACAGAGGACTGAAAAAGAAACTACGAAAATTAAAACAAAAAGTACCAGTTATGATTCTCTTCACGTCACGGTAAAGTGAACGGATAAGTCTCCGTTCAGTGGCCTCTTGACTGTCCATATCGCTCGTTTCGGCTCCGCCATTAATGAGTCTGCTGCTGCTGCTAGGACTACCACCCGCAGCGGGATGTGGAGTAATGTGGGGTTCGCGTTTGACGGGTCGGGTCATGGAGGTGGGTTTTTGTTAGAGAGAATTGGGAATCGTTAGGGTTTGAAATTAAAATGGAAAGAGATTTAAATTTAAATTTAAATTTATAACGTTTGGGGAGAAATTTCAAGTGTCTATTTCTTTCGCTCACTTTTTCATGCTCTGCGCGGTTGCTTAATAATTAGGAATTCCTTTTCTTTTACAGATGGAGAAGCGTCCTCGATACGGAACGGGACACGTGAGACTCTTGGAGGCCACGAACGGAAATAAACGGTTGCAGGAGCGATTCTAAAACTGGGCCTTTTGCAAAAAGCAGATGGGTCTTTAATGATGTATTTGGGCCCTTAAGACTTCATTTCTCGGCCCGTGAGACTACGCTTGCCTTCTTGAACAAAAGCTAACGAATATTATGCTTTTTTCCTATGAATTTGTTTCAAGTTTTGCGTGGGAAACATGGACTAATTTAGATTTTATAAACCGACAGTCAAAATGTATTTTTATTTTATTTTATAGGAGACATTTTATAAAAGTGTCTGTCTATTGAAATACAAGATACATAATTTTATTTATACTATTCTTAGGATTATTTTGAGGATACGAATTTTAATAAATAATTATAAAGTTGTTTTAGAAACTCATAAAACAAAAAGGAATTTTTTTTTTATCAAGCATGATATTTTATTTCCTATACTAAATATAAAAAATAATAAAAACATTTTTCTAACTAAATAAGACTAGAAATAATTAAGAAAATGAATAATTTTCCTTAAAATTCCTTCTACATCAATCTTCGATTTCCCCTGGTTTGAGAGCTTTCGGGGGTGTTTGGGAGAATTTTTTGAAAGTCTTTTTGAAAAAAATTTGAATTTTATTTTATTTTATTTTTTGGTATTTTTAGATAATTTTGATGTGCTGATGTCAAAAATAATTTAAAAAAAAACAAAAAAAAAAACATCATTTTGATGCATTTCTAAACAAAAAATACTTTTAAAAACAACTACAACCACACTCTTAAACAGACACTTCATTGTCTAGTTCAAGTTGTTTTTGCCTCAATCTTTTAGATATCCATTCAAGACTTTTCAACTGTTTTCCTTTTTTCATTCCCTTTTTTCATTCAAGTGTGTATTAGTTTTTGATATTTAACATTGGTCCTTCCATGTTAAAATTTGCATAAGAAATAACAATTGATAAATTATATATCTTTTATTGATTTATATATTAATGAATTGTAAATCTTAAACTTGTTTCATCAAAATATGTTATATTTATATAACCATTGAACAAATCTAACTTGATGATGATGATGATGATTTGTAGTTAAAAGAATCAATATAGACTAAACCAACATCTTTTCTCGAGCAATTTTCATATTTTCTCGGACATTTAACTTATCAATAAAAATACTATTGATGATATAATCATTGTTATTATTGTATTTTTTATACAATTATTATCAATATAATTATTATTGAACTAAATATCATAAATTAATGGAGAATATTAATCCATATTTATCTCATTATACATGAGATCCCTATGTTGTTCATGATATTCATCTCAATTAAAAAACCATTTTCTTTGATTTTGTCTTTAAAATAGGTTTTCAAAACTTAAGGTAATTAAAATAAACATTCACAGAAATTCTAATCATTTAAATTCAATTGAAAAGAAGTATTTCTTTTATGAATATCCCATATTTTGTCTTTTTATTTTTTTTACTTAAATGAAACATGTATTTCTTATTAAAAGCATGTTGATGTGTGAAATGGAATTAAAATCTTATACTACGGCTATGAATAGAATAAGATTATTCATTTGTATTCTTAGAGATAAATTTTGTGTCATTGATTTTAATATTTTTTTTCATAATTGGTGATTAATAATTTAAAGATAAGCTCGAGTAGATAATTATTACAGAATTTAAATATACTCGTTTATGATCTTGCCTAACATGCAAGTGTGGTCTTGGCCTAACGGAGGAAGGACACCAAGATTCAAGTCCCACTATACATGCCTGTTATCTCTATGGTGTCATACTTGTTCATTGGACTTGTAGGATATTTAATGACCCCATGAATAAGTCATGGTACCTGTAAACTGACCCAAATATTCTAGTTATTAAAAAAAAAAACTAGCCTAATATAAATGCACTTTATTTGCCTATAAAAGGTGTTGATAGTCATTGACTCACGAGGTAACACACTCAACCCATTTGCTTTGAGTTTTGTTTTCCTTCTACTAGCACAACAACTCAAAATATTTCTCAAACTATTACTTCTAATCCAACACAACAATAAAAGTTATGCATGCACGATAATCTAGTAACATATATAGTAAGTGTTTATTTGAGAATATGATTGAAGTTAATTTTAAAAATATTTTTTATTTATAAATATATTAAAATAATATTTTTTATATATTTTAAAATTATTTTTAACATCAAACATTTAAAAATGGTTTTGAAACATAATGTCAAACAATATTTACATGTATGATCAAAGTTGTCAATTTCGCTCGATCAATGTTTTGTTTTTTCAATTGGAACAGAATATTTCAGTTTTGGAGCGTTTAAGCGTGCTGTTTCGGGGTTGTACTGTTCATATATAATTAATTATATATATGAAAAAAATTAAAATATTAATTTAACAAACATAATTCAAATTCAAGATAAATTAACTTTAAATTATATAATACAAACACAAAGTCAAACAAACATAATATCAAAATTTAAAACATCTCTAAAAATCGTCTATTATTTGGTCTATCACAACTGTAGGGAAGCATGAAAAATAATTATTTAAAATTTTGTTTTTAAATTGTTTTTTTTATGGAGGTGTCAGGGGTGTTTCAATTTAATTCTTTGATGATAAAAAATAAAAATATAATTTTTATTTTTTATAAAATCAAAATTGACCGAACAATTGTTTTTATATAATATTTTTTTTTAAATTTTTATTGTTTTGATTGTGATTCTTGCATTTTCAATATATATATTTATAAAATCAAGTATTACTTAAAGAGTGTAATAAAAGAAATCAATTTGATGCTGCTACGTTATATTGAAAAAAGCAAGTCAGAATTCAGAAATAATCACATCAGTGATCCATAATTTCCAAATAAACAGTAGGAGATGAGTGGCGGGAAATAATACCGATATATTTCATTTGATATTTAGCCATAAAATTTAAAATGGACCAAAATTTAAATTAAAATAAAAAATATGATTTTATCTTATTTTTTAAATTGATATAAAATATTTTGGCAGAACAAGAATGACAACTGTGTGTGTATGTGTGTGACTGTCTGACTTCAAACTTCATGATCCTTTTCCTCCTTTTCTTTTCCTCTCCCGTTATTTTTTTCTTCCAATTGGTAACGCCTCCCAAAGCTAAGCCCATTTGATCTCTCTCTCTCTCCACCGTAATGTTTTTTACTTGTAAGAGTTTTATTTAACCAATTTAGGATGTGTTTGGCATAAATTTTGCTTTTGTGGTTGAGGTTTTAAAAAAAGCAATTTTATAAAAAGCAATTTAGTTGTGGTTCAAAATAAGTTTTGAAGTATTTGGTTAAAACTGCTTTTGAGTTTGAGATTAATGAAAAGCAGTTTTCATGTGTTTGGTTACCAAGCTTTTTCATATTGTTTTTAAGTTGTGAAATTACTTTAAAGGGCATATATATATAATTTTTTTAAATATTGTAGATTTAATAATTATAATAATATAATTATCATTTTTTTTATCAATTATTCAAGATTCCAATTGTCATTTTAAAACAAGACTATACAAGAAGTTAAACCAGGAGAATTCAAGATTGACTTGTGAGATCAAGTTTAATAACAACACCAACTATTTTTTTGAGATTTAAACATTTTTTATTTTAGATTAAAAAAAATAAATTTTTTTTTTAATTTGTTACCTCCTGATTGCTACCGTATTAACTTTACAAATTGATTCCCAAGTTTCTCGTGTCAATATTCTTGTGTTCGTAAAAGCACACAAAAAAAAAGTTTTTTTTTTTGGTAAACACGATGGCCACCTTCAGAAATAAATAAATTAACATAGCAATCACTGTGTAGCAGTGAGGAAGTGGAAGGAATTAAATTTTTCAAGTTGGACAAAACATTTATTCTGGAATCTGGATTCGAGCCACAATAATTAATAGCCTCATCACTTTCTCACTTTGAAAATGCGTGAAAAGTAGAGATTTTCTGCTTTTCACGCAACCATGGTTTCTGCCTTTTTTAAGATGGGACCCACATAATTTTTGGCACAACTTTTACTTAACCAAACACTTTTCCACTTTTTTTCAGACCACTTTTCTCAAATTAAAATTGAAAAAGCTCTGCTAAACAGCCACTTATACTCACCTTCCCTTTCTCATAAGTATCTCGTAATTTGTGGATTTCTTAGGATTAGGATTTTTGTTGTAAAGCATATCAATTTTTGGTACGTGATGAGATATCAAATACTTAGAAAATGATATTCATTGATTTAGTTACATATGAACATAACAAGAGAATTCATTACACCATCATTGGAGCATATTACAAGACATCCAAGTGATGTTCTGTTGGGGTCAATATATACTCTAGATAATTATGAGATTTGTACACCAAGATATAATGTTATTTTAAACAATTCTTTTTTAAAAAAACAAATATATTAAAGCTGATAGGATAAAGTGTAATCTAAAAATAAAGATTTATATGTGAAGTCATTTAGAGATGTGATTTGATTGTAACAATATCGAAACTAATTAAAAAATAATCTAGCTTAAATTAAATTTTAGAGGTATTTACGATAATGTTTTTTTAAATGTTTTTTGTTTGATTTTTTTTATTATCACATCAAAACAATTTAAAGATATATAAAAAATTAACCAAAATAAAAACTTAAATTTTTTAGAAACATATCATAATATCCATTTATGGGAGTTCAATCGAGTCTTTCAGTAGAGACAAAAACCTAAACGCTCCGGTCAATAACGTAAACAACGTTCTCCGAATTTTCAAAAATTAAAAATATTTCCTTTTTTCCCAAAATTAATAATCCTTTTAAACGGCAAAACAGGAGCTCCCAAATGTAGCCGCAACCTCCCTATGAACACCCCCGTGAACCTCAGTCGAAATTTCTCCAATCCAGCAAGCCAAAATCTCAAAACCCTTCCAAATCAAATCAAAACCCCAAAAAACCGAACCCTTTTTACAATCATTTCACTATATAAATCACCCCATCCTCTTTAATCATTGATAAATCACTATTAAACCTTGAGCTCAAGAAACAAGAAATGAAAGCCTCACTAAAATTCCGGGAAGAGCGAAACCCAGTATTTAGAGCCAAAGTTCCGCTTAACATCTTAGGTTTACCGTTTCAATCAGGAATTATATCCGGAGAATCCAAAGAACTTTCTTTAAATCTCTCTACTTTCTTCCAATCTGGACCCTCCGTCAAAATCTCTTATCGTCCTAATGACACGTGGAACCCCTTCTCCCTCGTTATCAAAACCGGAACCGGTCACTTCGGTTCTCCAGTTTCTAGCTCCATGATTATGAGTGCGGAGTTCAATTTATTGAGTAAAGGTAATAGTAATTTAAAACCTAGCTTTATGCTTCACTTCAAGCCTCAGTTTGGGGATTTTTCGATTAAGAAGTCGCAGTCGTCGACTCACGTGAGTCACCTGATGGGGTCGATTCAGAACGGTGGCACTTCGTCTGATGATGATGATGATGGATCGAACGAGGCCGTTGACGCTGCGACTCCGATTCCAGGTGTGGTTAATGGCGTGTTTTGTGGGAAGAGGATTACGGTTTTGCCGCCGGTGATGGCGAGTGCGGTTGCGGGAGTGTTTTCTGGTGTGGAGATTGCGGCGAAGACGAGGCTTCCAGTGAGGAGCAAGGCAGTGGTGAGTTTCCGGTGGGGAGTTCGGGTTCCGGCTGATATTAAGAGTGGTGGTGGTGGTGGTGCATCAACGACTGGTATTAACTTTAGGAAGATACCGTTTTTTGTGATGAACAAGATTGGAATTGAACAAGGGGATGGTAGAGATGAGAGGAGTGAGAAAGAGGGGACGGCAGAGAAGGCGGGGGTGGATTTGGGGAATGCTGAGGTGGCAGAGGCGTGTTTGGGTGTGAAAAGGCAATTAGAGGTTTTGCAGAGTGAGAATGGGCATTTGAAGAAAGCAGCAGAGGAATTGAGCGAAGAAATGAAATTATTAGTTGGGGATTTGAAACCTGGAAAATATGAGAGAAATGGAATTAAAAGCCCTGAGTAGAAAGAGGAGGAGAAGCAATGAGAGGAAGAAATCAATGGAAGGAGACGTCAGTGAAGTGTTGGGTTGAAGAAGGCATCGAAGGGAACAGCTACCAGTGCTAACTGGTCCTTGAAATTACTTGACGATTACAACTTGGTGCTTAAAATAGTAAG
Organism: Salix arbutifolia; assembly: GCA_025169955.1. NCBI lineage: Eukaryota > Viridiplantae > Streptophyta > Magnoliopsida > Malpighiales > Salicaceae > Salix > Salix arbutifolia. The sequence goes on along the minus strand of CM045917.1, from coordinate 4,886,310 downwards.
TTTTTTATATCAAATTTTGTCAGATTTGTTTAGTGTTTTATGAACCATGTTTTTTTTTTCTGGGTTTCGGTTGTTTTGTTTGGTTTAGTCATGTAAGATAAGATGTAAATTAACTAAAATCAACTGGGTTGGTAGTGTTTTAAACAAGGAATTCGAAATTAATGGTAAGTTTTGATTTTTTCTGTTTATAGCAGAATTCAAGTACAAGATTACCTGGTTACTATCCTGATGCAAAAAATATATATTTATAATAAAATATTTTCTTACATTATAGTACCCTAATCAAAGATTGAGCTTCAAAAATGTGTTTTTGAAAAAAAATAAAAATATTTTTAATTTTTATTTCAATTTAATTTTTTTTATATTTTAAATTATTTTCATGACTGTTATCAAAAATAATTTTTAAAAAATAAAAATATTATTTTAATGTATTTGTGAACAAAAATATTTTAAAAAACAACATCAACTCCACTCTCAAAAATTCACAAAATATATCATACTTGCGTTTTCGTGCTTTTGGTTTCAAAACAAAGTATGTTAATGTTTTAGGATCTTGCTATTGATGATTGGATTTACTTTCTTTCAAAATTGAAAAGCAATTGCAACTGAACATCTTACAGTTAATTGTTTTGATATACTGATATAAATTTTAAAAAATAATAGTAAAATATTATTTTAATATATTTATAAATAAACTTTTTAAAAATAATATTCATTACATCTAAACAGTCTGATAGGATTATAGACTCCTTATTTGGTGTTCAATTCTTTTAAAAAAAGGGCTGTTTGGTTCCTGGGTCCGAATTGCTCATAGATGGTTGATTAATGTCATTTGAAACAGTGAAGCTCCTCTTTTATTTTATTTTAAAAAAAAGAATTTAATTTAATTTTTTCAAGCCCTAATTAGATGAAATGATAATTGAAATTATGTCAACATCTTGTTGCAAATTGCACTGAAAAAAAAGAGGGTAAAAATGCCACTAATGGAGTGGAGTAAATATTATTTAAAACAAAAAATAAATAATATTTTTTTAATTTTTTTCTAAAATATTTTTAAAACAGAATAAAAAAAACCTTATTGCTTTGATTGTTAATTGGAGTGGAGTAAATGGTACATCATATTAAAATTGTTTGAAAAGAAGAATAAATATAATAAATAGCTCATTCGGACGCTGTCGTCGGTGGAGAGTAGTTTAAGTTTAAAAAGTCAAAGGTACGAAGATATGGTTCGTGAATTTCATGTTGTTGTCTTTCTCCTACAGCGTTAATGGGGGCCCATCATGTTTCTTTCTTCCACACCATGAGTACAGACAGACTGCTGTGAGAGGTTGAGTTGCGTGGCGAGTGGCGACACCAAATCAGCAACGATGATGACATGATCTCACATGGGCAAGTGGTGGGGATCTTTCTCTGATTTTCCCTGACAGCCTTTAAAACTCCCTCCTTCTACCTATCTTACCAACCCTTTCTTAGGGTTGGATTTTTTTATCAACATGAACAAATTAAATATATAGGTTATTAAAACACTTTTTTATATTAAATCAAGCACCATTTATGTCAATAAATTGAGAAAAAAATCTTAATGATAACTAGAAAGTAAACTAGAAAATACAAGAAATGGATGTGTATATCAAAAACCAACATTCAATTTGACAATTCAAAAAAATAATTATTTTAAGCTTGATATAATGATAATCTATATTGAGATACCAAGACTAGAAGTATTTGACCTCTCACCTAACATCTATAAAAAAGACACAAATAAAAAATATAAAAGACTCTTGTTAATTCATTGATAAATCAAAGTAGTTCAATGAAAAATCAAAAAGTATAAGCAAACCTCGCACACAGGATAATAATTATTGAAATCAAATTTTGTATAAGAAAAAAAATTAAATACAAGCTAATTAATCCTATTTATAATAAATAAAAACAAGGTAAATAATAATAAAAAATATAATAAAAAAGTTCTAAATAAATAGAAAAAAAATCATAAATCAACTAGAAAATTAATACAAATCATGTATAATTATTATGAATCTTATTGTGAGGCCTTCTTGATGTCTGGTTGCTTTGAAACTCTAACTAAATATAGAACAAGACCTCTATAAACTTCTGATAAAATCTAACCTTGATCCAATGATTGGATTAGAAATTATATTTGTTAAACTAAAACAACATAGAAAAATGAGATCAAAACCATCTTTAATGTCAAAATTAATTAGCCCACCATTGCAAAAATAATTAGGATTGTATTGTAGATGGATCAAATATCTCTTGCATGTTGATTAAATTGACAGAGATTTGATCATCACTTGTTGATGTTGTCCTATTAAAATACACCTTCAACAAAATATTTTAAATAAGCTCATTAAATGCATCTTGTAATTTGTTTCTTGTGTGTGCTTTAAATTTGCCATCTATGTTACTTCCTTTCCTAAAGTGTTTTTTCCCTTCAAAATGGAATTTTGAAAACCATTTAATGTCTGTTTGGCTAAGTGGTTGAACTGCTGTTTGGTCAAATTTTGATTTTTTTTTTCATTTTAAATGAAATTTTTTGGTGTTTTTAGATCATTTTGATGTGCTGATGTCAAAAATAATTTTTAAAAAATAAAAAAAATATCATTTTGATGTATTTCTAAACAAAAAACACTTTAAAAAACAACCGCAACCACACTCCCAAACACCCTCTTAGCACAGCACGCTACTAATTTAGTTCCATTCCTCTATTTCTGGTCTAACTCGAGAAAAAGAAGAAGAAGGGTTAGATATCACAGCACGCTACTGCCATTAATTCCGCCATAAAAGGCTATTGATTTTCTTCAACTTTTCATCATCAGTGTTTTTTAAAAAAGAAAGTTTTTAAATCTTGTAAAGTCTATTACTCATATCACTTAAGTTGTGAATACTGAGTGCGTCTCCATATTAAAAAAAATCATTTGATGGGTTATTCAATTTCTTAGATTTATAGTCACATTAAAATAACTTTCACATGGTTTAATTTTAATTTTAAATTAAATAAATAATTAGATCAAGAAGTGTCAAGTTGATTAATTAAGCGAGATTTAATAACAATACTAATAGTTAATTATTACCTAAATCTTTTTCCATTCAAGCCGAAGAGCTGTGAGAAACTATTCTAAATGTTACATAAAATTTAAAACATGAATGTAGTGGGGCTCGCCTGTTAAAGATGATGTAGTAATGATGGTATCAATTATAAGATAGGATTGTTTTTGTTTTTTAAATCCACTATAACAATGATGACAGCTATTTTTTCAAATGTTAAATTAGTGATCCGATGTAGTGTTAGATAATTATGATGAATTAGATAGGGATAATGATGATTGTTAGAGCAAAAAAAGGGAGTTTCAAATATAAGAAAGAGTTGGACTAGCAGTATACCTCTCATTCGCTGCTTCCTAGCTAGCTTTTGTTGTTGATTCATCTTAGGGATAGTCCTTGCCTATTTATTCTTGAATTTTGAATTGATTTCTTCACTTGTTTTCCTTTTCAAACACAAACACTCAGCTCTTTCCTTTTCTATTCTCCAAACCCACATATCTTCACCTGCGAGATTTCTTTTTTCCGCGTAGTTGATTTTGTTTTGACGTAGAGGGTGCAATGTCAGCAGATTTTAATGCGATATGTGGATTGTGTGAGGCTGGAGCAGCTTGTCAGAAGGATACTAGTGTTCATTGTAATGGTGACAAGAATGATGACGGTCCTGTCAATGCTAGAGCTGATCTTCAGGATGGAGAATTGAAGGGTGAAGGGGTGGAATCCGAGTCCGAAACCGGTGTCCGTGATGATCAAGAAGATATTCAGGCAAGGGTTTTTCTACTTGTTCTTTCTTTCTTTATTCGTATTTTATATTCATTAATTGCAATTTTAATGGTTTCTTGAATGCAATGTGTTTGCTAGTAGAATTGTTTGGAAAAAGACAGATACTCTGAATGAATATCAAACATGTATAACAAGTAGAATTGCTTGCAAAAAGATACTCACTTTGAGTATCAAACAGCTGTTAAGGCGAGCCAGTTTTCTTTGCTAGGAGTCGGGGGAGATGTAATCCGGGATTCTGGATTTTCTTCTTCTTTTAGATTCTGCGGGTGAGAAAGTGCCTCCGAGCTGTTTTTCGGCATCGTCTCAATGTAGGGTAGCATTATTGTAGGAGGGTTTTCTTTTCTGTCTGTTGTTGAGCTGCTGGACTGAGTAATGAGGGGTGGGTTTTTTTTTTGTTCTCTGTTTCCATGTGCTGATAAATCTACAATATTATTGCTAATTCATATGCTTTTATTAAACTAACTATTTATATTTTAAACAGGCTGTTGAGGAGGAGAGGGAAGAAAAGCTGGTGGAAATCTTGCAAGATCGATATATAGAAGGGAAGAAACAGGAGTTAGTTAATCACGATGAACTTGAGGAGGAGAGGGAAGCAAATCTGGTGGAAATCTTGCGAGATCGAGACGTAGAAGGGAAGAAACAGGAGTTAATTAATCACGATGAACTTGAAGAGGAGAGGAAAGGAAAGCTGGTGGAAATCTTGGAAGATCGAGATGTAGAAGGGAAAACACAGGAGTTAATTAATCACGAAGATCTCTCAAATGCAGGTAAGATGATGTAAATTTCTTTTTTGTTTTAACTTTTCGAGTTATGGCCACCACTTCCTCTAAGTTCGGAAGATACGAACTCTATAATACATTTTTTTTCTTCTCAAGTGATGGTTTGTTTATAGCTTTTGAACTAATTGCTGTTCTTTACTTAACTTTTTGGCTGAAAAGTGGCAGAAACTCAGGAATACCAAGACACTGGTGTGGATGTTGCTGAATCTGAGCTAAAACCAAGTGTGGATGTTGCTGAATCTGAGCTAAATCGATCAAGTAAGAATGAGGAGGTGGTCGAGGAGGAAAGCAAATTTAATTTGTCCGTGAAAGAACATGAAGATTCTCAGGCCGTAGTTATCAATGGTGTTCATAATGATTTGGATTTGGATCAGCAGAGTGACCTGGTGGAAATGAACAATACTGATGATGTTGCAGAATCCGAGAAGATTGAGGGTAGCCTATTCGTCTCGAAAGATTCTCAGACTGTAGCTAGCAATGGTCTTCATAATAGTTTGGATTTGTATCGGGAGAATAAACCGAGGGAATTCAAACCAAATCCATCTAGCATTGATTCTGAGAAAGTAGGGTTAGAGGAGAAAAGCAAATTGGACTCAGCCATCCAATTAGAAGGAAACAATTTTTTTCGGCCCATTGATTTGAACCAGGAGAAGGAACCGTCTGAATTGATCAATGATGTTCCCCTGAAAGATTCTCTCGAGCAGAATTTGGAAACAGCTCCATTGGTGGCTGATGAAATACCGGGAGTAGAATCTGATAAAAGTCTTTTATCTGACGGAAAGAGAGATGGGTTATCTGCTGGTCATGCTCAAGATTCTTTTGCAGAAACTCAGGTTGTTGATAGCCTGGTTGATGCCAAAAAAGATATGTCCGAGGGCAATTCTGAAAATGTTGAGCTCGGATCAACTTCTGATGCCGAAACTGGCAAGAATTCTCCAATTGTTAGTGAAAATGGTAGATTAGGAGACGCAACAAATCACATTCTTAAGGATACTGTGCGAGAATCAGAAGTGCCGGCTGCCAATGGCGGCCTTGACATGGAAAGTGCTTCACAAACTGTTGCTGTAAATGACTTTGTCCATGCCAGTCAAATGACACCTGAGCATAATCATACCATGGAAGTGTCCTCCCATGAGGTTCCGTCTGTTAACATCTGTGAAAGCTTCCCAATTTCTCATAGCAATGGTGATATGGTAGCAGAACCAGCTGTCGGATTTGAGGATTCAAAGCTATGCGATATTGGAGCTGTTTCCCATTCCATTGAGCCTGAAGAGAAAGCATCTTCCATTCAACCAGAAGAGAAAATAGATATTGTTTCTGCTGAGGTGGGTAAAGTAGCTTGGAATGTAGTTGTCGTTGGTGAGATAAGGAAAGGAGCTTCCAATATCACCAAGTTTCCAAGATATGATGAGAACAACAAGGTCAAACCTGCAGAATTTCAAGCTGAGAAGAAGAGTAAAAATCAGTATGCTAATCAACCTCAAATCCAAATGAAAAAGTTTGGGGACCAAAACAACCAGACCGCTAAAACTAAAGGGCATGCAAAACCTGCTGCTCGGGAGAATGGTTCGCTAGGTGGAAGGTATTGGATTGACGAGCCAAGACGAGATGGGAATGAACGTATCAAGGCGGAAGAAGAGGCGGCGAGGAAGGCAAGAGAAGATGAGAATAAACGTATCAAGGCGGAAGAAGAAGAGGCGGCGATGAAGGCAAGAGAAGATGAGAAAAAACGTATCAAGGCGGAAGAAGAGGTGGCGAGGAAGGCGGAGGAATTGAGAAAGGAAAAGGAAGCAGCCGTGTTGAAGGAGCAACGGAGATTGGAGGAGAAGGCCAAAGCTAAAGAGGCAATGGAGAGGAAGAAACGAATGGCAGACAGGGCCCAAGCAAGGGCTGCACTGAGAGAACAGAAAGAAGCTGAGCAGAAAGAAAAGGTAAATTACACTGACATGACATATTTTGTGAATTATCCTTCTGTGAACCATTTTTGGGTGCAGGAAAGGGAGAAGAAGGAAAGGAAGAAGGAAAGGAAGAGGGCAGCAGTAGAGGACGCTAAAGATATCGATGAGATTTTTGAATCTTCTCCCAGTTCTGAAACTCCTGTCGAAATCAAGGAGTCTGAAAGAACAGAAAAGCCTGTGACAAAGAGGCCTCGAAAGCCATCACAGCCTGCCAAGCATTCATCAATGCCTCTACCGCTTCGCAACAGGGGTAAGAGGAGGAGGCAGACATGGATGTGGGCCCTTCTCTCACTGCTGGTTGTTATTGCCTTCATTTTTATGGGGAACAGCTGCAAAGGCCTGGCATCGAAATACATACATATTCGTTAGATAATCACACAGAGGGTTGCCGGAGGTTTCCTATAGATAGATATTTAATTAATCAAGTCTTTGTACTCTTCCGGTGTTTCCTTACCCTCTGGGTTTTACTTTGACACACCCCATTGATAGGTTTTTTTTTCTCTCCTGTTAAATGAACATTAACATAAATCATCTGGAACGAAATGCAAGAAGAGGGTATATCTGAGGGCAGTTTCCAAGTTTAAAATACTTTATCAACATGCCATTTGTATTGCACAATTCTATGTCATCCACTGCCACGCATAGTTTTACATTGAAATCACTGCTCTTTGGATGAAGATAAAATGTTAGTGCATGGATGTTATATGATACAAGCATGAAGGGTTTATATATATCAAGAAGAGAACACTTAGATAGAAGATCAAAATCCAACCAAACAAAAAAATGGATTCAAGCGGGAAAAAAAATGGAGTCTTGCGGGCTGAAGCAATTTAATGCTACTCAATTAACACTTCTAGAGCTATCAGGCCTTACTACGATCTTCAACTGTTAACTGGTTTCATCAGACCTCATTCCTGCTCCATTGCTTTCCCATGCAAGAATCGTGGGTCTCCATCTGATTTGAGAGGAAAAAGAGTAAGAATTTTAAAGAAACTACAGCGCATACCAGGAGGGTCAACAAATTGTCATCTGCTTCATTACTTTACAATTAACTGTCAAGTCCAAGGAAAGCCTTCCATGCACATGCTTTGGACTCCAAGTATGCTTGAACTCTACATTTAATTGTATTTCAAGAAATCCAAAAAATAAAAATAAAAAAAATGAACCGCTTACTGACTTTCCAGAAAAAAGGGTTCACGTCTATTTAAGAAGAGTGGTGGATGTCAATTGAATGGAGTATATATATTTATGTCCCGCATTTAGTAAATAAAAAGATGACCCAGAGAGTGAAGGAAACATTATACTTTTTCCTAAATTCAAGAAACAATGATTACTATTAACCTCCCATTAAAATGACCTGCTTAAACACAGGATATTGCCAGCTTCAAAGAAACAAAATACACAACAAGATGTAAAGATATCTAAATTGCACATGTATTTATTACCACTTTCTCCATCAGATGCATCTGCGAGCCTTGCAATTGCATCAACAAGTGCTTGTTCATGCTCCTGCATCATAAAACCAGTCAAGTCAGCTATTCTAGAAAACTAACAACAGTTAAGTCTGCACTCAGCATGACATACAAATTCTTACTTTTAACATCCTTTTTGCCTTCTCAAGGTCAAGTGGATCAGGATAACTGACACCAAAAATCCTCTCCACCTGTTTAAAGTTTCAGTGGAAAATGAACAAGTTAATGTTTACACATAACAAATGTAACAGATTCAAAGCTATTTCACGCACCTCCTTAACTAGGGACTCTGTGTTGAGCAATTCAATGTTGTCTGAAAGTTTCCTTGCAATACCATTCTGTGTTAGAAGAAATTCTCTTTTTGATTGACCATTAGCGGATCCCCTCCTTCTTACAGAACTTGAAATAAAACCACCATGGCTCGTAGATTTTCTTATCTTGTGGCTTGGCCCACCATGAGAAATTCCAGGATCATCACCTTCCCAACGAAGGTCCTCTGGAGCCACCTGCAAGAAGAATACATGGACCATTCTTTTTTAAAACAAAAAACAAACAAGTAAAAGCTATATAAAACCAACCGATATTCAAATGGAAGCCACACACTACTAAAAAAATACAGAAACATCTAAGAGAAGGTTATGGTCTGATGCAATTTCAGGCCAATCCTTCCCCCACCCCAAACAAGCTTTCCTGGTTCTTTTTCCATTTTTTCTTAACACAGTATCAACCCGAAAAACAAATTGCCATTCCATTCTACCAATTTGTAGTTTCCAAATAATTTACAGAATACCAAAATTAGGACATTGCACAAGCAAGTACTGGGAACAAGAAGAATAAATACTATCACGTTGGTGTAAAATGGCTGCTGCACAAAGAGGGATGCTAAGGAACCAGGAGCAGAAGTATTTTAGCTCATGCGAGATACTATAAACTTACCTCATTGAGGTCAACCCATTCCCACGTCTCATTTTCTGTATTCATATCATAGACCAGAGCATGCCTGCCCTGTAAATTATCAAAATCTAGTCACTACAGCTGAACATCCACCAAATGGCAAACTTATTAAAAACAGTGAACACACAGAGATTGGGAACAGGAAAGTATCTGTGTTATAATCACCATAAAAATTAACAATTATGGCAGCACAGAAGAAATATAAAACGAATAATGGTGAATTGAAAATGTTGAAGTCATGTTTCTTCACACAGGGGGACTTCCTCAGGTGCAAAAATAAAGCCTTGAAAATGCCATTCCTTTCTGGACATGCCAAAAATATCATCAACTTGTTGCCATCATTCCTTCGTTCTAAGATGTTACTCAATAGTAATTATGAAACATACCTTTTAAAACCTCTAACATACCTCAGTAGGGTTATAGCGAGTTATGACAGCCTTATAAAAGTTATTGTCCTCAGGCCATCTTGTCCACACTTCTTTTCCAATTTCTTTATCATCATAGGCAAAACCATGGTTGGTGAAATGCTGATTTCTGGGGGGGCCTGTGGGATACTGCATAGAATTGTGTCAGGAATTAATTAGGGTATGGTACGCAGAAAAATAAAATGGAAGGAGAAAACCCAAGTAGAGGCAATTCACTATTACAGTTATATCACAAAAAAATCAGCATACTAAACTCTGCAGTTTGCAGCTGAACATGATGGATGCATGGATTAGGTATTGATTAGGGCTGTAAAGACAGTGTCATCACATGAAATACTAAAGCACATACCATTAGGGATGTCTTCTGTTTTTTACGGGATGCTGAAACAGTGGGACTAGGCAAAACATCATGAACAGACTGAGATGCATTGAACCTGGGAGCTCGCTGGCCACCTGCCTCTCTCCACTCCCTACACCATTACTGAGACTTTAGCCATTGCATACTAGTTGTTATGACAACCCAGTTTTAGCTAAATCATAAAGCATTCAAACCTTATCTTTTGAATGATATCATCTCTATTAACCAATGTTAAGATCTCTCTGTGTTCATCATCTGACACCCTGAGCTCTTTCCTAAGTTCTGTAATTAAACCCTCCTTATCCTGAAAAAAAGACATCGCGGAACATCTGAACTTCATCAGAAAAAGAATATCTTCCCTTTAGTTTGACAGGAGAAAAATAATTCTTAAGTATCAAAAGATACACCAACAGAGAAAATCAATACCCAACTAAGTTGATCAGATTGAGCCTTAAAAGCACTAAGTACAGCCCTATAAGCTTCCTGTTCAAGGTGATGAATTTGGGCCTCCATATCAGCTTGCACTCTAGAATATGTTGCTGAAATTACAGCGGATTGTCCACTTCCTGAAATTCTTACTGCTCTTACAACTCTATTTTGATTTGATGGAGGGATATCATCATCAGTACCTGCATTTTTCCAGACAAAAGGTACATGACATCATATAGCCCAAAGAGCCATGAACAACGAAACTCACAAAAACCAAGCGATGCTCTAATACATAATTTTCAAGTCAAACTCATCCAGACATCCATAATTCAATTAATATGTTGATAATATAATATTCATAAAACATAAAGGATTCACACACACAAAATAACATTATATGTTCAAAACATTTTGATATAAATATGAACGTGTTTCTTTCACTTGAAATTCTACAGGAACATGATTGCATGTTCAAAACATTTAGAAGAAACGCAAAACTGTAGAAATTACCAGAATCAGATTCCAATGCTAATTGCATTCCAAAACTAATCAAACCCTGAAAATCCAACTCAATCTCCAAAATGAAGACTTTATTACACATTCAAACCCTAATTCCTCCAAAACCAACGTTCAAAACCCCTCCAAATCACAAAACCACCAAAACAACAGCACCCAATTAAGTTTGTGAAATTTAAAACCCTAGGCTCAGAAGCCAAACCCACATAATTCTTTTAAAGAAAATTCTACGATACCAATAAAAGAACATAATTTATGTCGAGTACAAGGTAACGACAGCAATTCAGAAAATAAAAAAATAACAGAAAGAAAAGAGAAAAGGGGACAGAAAAAGAAAACATACCACTACTATCTGAAACTTCATATTCCATAACAAGACGAATCGCATGAAAGATGCAATTTTTCCTATTGCATTTAAATATTTGAGAGATTTTTTCAAAAACAAGAAATGGGTTTCCTCAAATTCTTGAGGGAAATACAGGGTTTAAATGGGCTGAGGAAGCAGAGGGAGGGAGGGAGGGAGGGAGAGGCAAAGGAAACGACTTTTTAGTTTTTGTAGTGGTTTGTTGAAGTAGAGGTTCGGGTCTACACTAACGTTTGTGCACTTTCTCTCTTTAAGTAGATAGACGCCTTGGTCTGTTGTCATGGGGGATTGGGTTTTCTTGATTAATTATAATTCTATTTTGGTCCCTACATATTCACCAATGCTCCTCTTATATCCCCTGTGTTTGCTACATTGCAAATGTTACCCTTATTGTTTTCAAGGCTTTCTCTGCTATCCCTAACCCCATTGAATAGCCTATTTTGGATTTGATTTTTAGGGCTCTTAAATCTTTCTTTTTTTAGATATTATGACATGTATGAGATTTGAGATGATAAATAATATAAAAATAAAATATAAACAAAAGTAAGCCTCTCTTTTTTTGTTAGATATTTCGTAGTGAAGAGAGTTTTTTTTTTTAAAATAAATAAATAAAAAGATATGGGTAACATTGAAAGATTTTGAACTAAAAGGACAGATGTAGATTATTGATGAGTATAGAAAGGTAGAATATAGGTTGCCCAATTTTGAAAGTACTCATAATTTTTATTTGTATTTTTATTTTTAGCATGATTATTCAATGTAATTTATAAATTAAGATAAATTAATCGTACAGGAGACACCATTAAATTAACTATACAGGTTGTTTTTCACTATCATTTTATTTGATTAAAATTATATATTATACTATTCCTTTTATCTGTGTTGTGCTTTTTTATATAAAAAAATATTATTATGAATGGAACAAATTTATTGTGAAAGTGTTTTGTAATGTTCTCAAGTAGTGTGAATGCCGTGAAGGGAAAAGATTTGTGATCTGCATAATAAATCTCGAGTTTGAGTTAGAACGTGTATTCTTTATAAGAACCTAAAACAACTAGAATTTTACCTGTTCATCCGTGTCTATAAAATATATTTTTCATTAAATGAGATTTCCTTGCCTAAAAAAAAAGTTTTGTAATCTTGATATTGGAGTTTTATATATTATAAAATGGTAAGATATCTTAATATTAATGATATTTCATTTACAAAATAATTGCTGGATTTGCAAAAAGTAAACACCATGCCATATCCGTGTCTATTTTAAAAAAAATTAAAAATTATTATTGATGAGTCAAAGTACGAAAACAATTTTTATTTTAGATTTCCAAAAATTGTGTATAGCGCAAATCGGGTGTTCATGGCGCCCACACCAAACTTTGATGGTGTCTTTGAGTCGTGGTTCCATTATTATTGCATAAAATTTTAAAGAAATTTATTTTAAATTATTATTTATATATATATATATATATTTAAAATAAATTTTAAAAATTAAAACATATATTGATTTATTTTAAATAAAAAAACACTTTGAAAAACAATATATATCTCAAACACTTTTATTTATTTTTGTAAATAGTAAATTATAAATTTTTTATTTTATGGTTTTAAAAACAATAAATAAAGACCAGCCAGTTTTCAGAACTTTATTGACAGAAAAAAGGGATTTTCAATACTAATTTCTGTCCACTAATCATACGATTTATTTGTGAGTAGGAGGTAGGCCTAGGCGCAGTGGGTTCAGCTAGGCATGAGACCAAGGCATCTGCAACGAGGAGATAGGGGTGATTATTTTCTGTTGGATTCGATTTTTATTAATAAAAATAATTAAATTAAATTAAAATTAAAATTAAAAAAAAAGAAGCTAAAACTGACTAGTTTCAGTTCGGACCAAAAAATATTTTTGCTTTTTTTTTTTCACCAAGTTTTTCATTCTCTCATTTAACCAAAATAAAAACAAACCAAAAAATTTAATCTGAACCGGAAGAATAAAAAAATATTATAGTATTTTTTTTTAATTTGAATTGATTCGGTTTATCGATTTTTTACTTTAAAAACTGAAAAATCAAACCATAAGTTTTAAAAATATCTAATTGTTATTTTTGTTTTTTTTCTTGGTTCAGTATTTTTAGTTATTTTTTTTGTTTTCTCGGTTTAATTGATTTTTTGGTTTTTTTCCTCACTCCTACGTTTGATTTGGTTTTTATCAATAAAAACAATCAAACCAAAACAAACCAAAACCGGACCGGACCCATTTTAAACCGACCGATTTTGGTTCGGTTTTTAACTAACAAACTGACAAATAATTTTGGTTTTTTAGGTTTTTTTTTTTTTTTTTACTTTTCCAAGTTTTCCCTTCTTCCATTTTTACCAAAATAGAAGTAAACTAAAAAAAAAAATTAACTAAACCGGAAAATATAAAATATAGCATTTTTTTTTTAATTTGAACCATTTCAATTCGGTTTTGGTTTACCGGTTTTTTACTTAAAAAACCAAAAACCAAACTGGACCGAATTTGTTTTTTTAAATTCTAATCAATGTAAGAGGTTTTTTTCCTGGTTTGATTTTTTTCGATTAAATTTTTTATTTTTTCTTATTTTTTTAGTTTTTTTGCTCACCTCTGCGAGGAGAGGATGTTCAAGCAGGGTTGGTACGGGACCGACCCGGAAATCAGACAGGGATTGAGTTTGTGGCTTATAAGTTTTCTCTTGTAAGGTATAAAATTACTAAATTAGTGTTTGATATTATAATATTAAGTTTTTATATTAAAATATTATTTTATTTTTTAAAATTTATTTTTAATATTATTATATAAAAATAATTATATACATAAAAAATTTAGAATAATAATAATTTTTTTAAAAAAACACGGCTTTATTGAAAAAACAAACACTTTAACGAGATGGAAAAGATATTTATAGAATAAAAAACATTATGCATGATTTGAAGAAAAAGGGTACAAATTTCATTATGACTATGGGCCTGTTTGAGAGTGCGATTGCGATAGCTTTTCAAAGTGCTTATCATGCCGAAATACATCAAAATGATGTTTTTTTTATTTTTTAAAAATTATTTTTGAAATCAGCACATCAAAATGATCTAAAAACATCAAACCTCCGGTTGTTAAAATGAATTTGTTTTTTCAAATTTCAGCCAAAAACCGATGGGATCGCAATGCCAAGCGGGCACTATGTCCCGACAACCAACATAATATAATTTTTGTATTTCTTTTAGAAAAAAGCGGTAGGGAAAAAACCAAAAAAATATTTTAAATTTTATTCCAAAGTTATACTCATAAAGTTTAATAGATTCACATGAATTATTTTCTACCGCTGGTTTTTTCTAAACAAAAAATAAAGAAGCAAAAATAAAAAAATAAAAAAAAAGGAAAAGGGAAGAGGAGAGTGACAATCAATATAATTGGATTAAAAGTTTTAGATCTAAAAACTTTCTAATCAAACTGTGCTGACTTGTCGTTTAAAAACTAGTTTTTGAAGTTAGATTTGTGTTTATAAAAATAAGAAGATATAAGAAAAACACTTTCTTACAAACCCGACTAATTTCTTTTTTATTTTAATATCTTTTTGAAGTGTTTAAGTCGAAAATAATTTTAAAAAAATAAAATAAAAATTATTTTAATATACTTTCAAATAAAAAATACTATAAAAACAATCATTATCGCAATCCCAATCACTTGCTTAAGTGCGGTTTTCATCTAGGTTATGCCTTGGAAGGTAAGAAGTGGATCTTATATTGCTAAAGGGGGATTAAAGTCAAGACACAGCTAAGGATAGCTGGTCATTTTGAGGGTTTAAGAAAGCTACAAAGAACATGTAAACTCTGGTTTTTGATTAGGATTCACGTGGCTAATCACATGAATCTTTATAATTTAATCCAAGTTTCTGGATTGCAGTCAGGTCAGGAAAGGTAATAGAAACAATAGTCAATTCAGCATCACATGATTAGCGGCTTCCAAGCTCTGCCCTAGCTACGATGGAATATCAGAGGGACCATTGGATGTAAAATTTCAATCATTTATAGAAGTTGTCGTCAAAATGATATCGCTTCATTTGTTGCATAAAATAAATATTTTAGACAGAAAGCCTTGACGATTTGGATGTAAAAGCCATGCATCATGGACTCAATTGTGAGAAAATTTCCTTTGAAACCCAGTTAATTCATAGTAATTAATGTATGGTTTTGAACTTATACAAGGTTATCCTTCTCCTATATATATATATATGATCAGACCTTGTGCTTTACGATAGATATAGCTATTCATTTTATTTGAGCATTCTAGAAATTAATGAGAATAAATCATCAATAGTTAATTTCGAATAATTAATAATTAAAAAAACTCTCAATTAAAGTATTCCAATATTTTGTAAGCCTTTTGAATTTTTTTCGAAGGCTAGAAACCCTAGTTGTGTGCATATATACCATAATTAAAACGAAAGTTGCTATAATAATAATAATCTCACATTATTTTATCTTCTGTGCTCATCACATACCACGTGGAGAGAGCCCGCTTGCTGGCTGCCCATATATACCTGTTCAAGCTTTTGAATCTCTCTGATCTATGTTCACTTCACTTACACCTTCATGGAGATCAATTGCAGAACTTCGACTGCTCTCGTTGTTTTGATTCTAATTCACATCCTTACATCATCCTCACTATGTTTTTGCCATGAAGAGAGAATTCTAATCCCGAGTCAAAGAAGAAGTACATCGAGGAAGCTGCTGGCAGCTCCAATGAAGTCAGCATCTGCCAGTGTTACGAAAGAGAACAAGTTGGGTGGTGGAACAGTGAAAGAGGCCAAGAAAGCTGTGGAGCAAAGCCTAAGGAAAGCGCCACCGAGTGTCTCTAATCCTATACAAAACTAGAGTGATCTTTTGAAGACAAGCAAGAGAGCTAGATCGATCTCAGCAAGAATGGAGAATTTCTTGTTAGTTTCATTTTCGTTTTTGTAGAATATTAATGTTTTCTGTATAACATTTTGTCTTTTATAGTACTTTTTAATCAACATGTCTAGCTCTTAATTTGATACAAGTTTCAATTTTGTTTCTCGGAAAGAGTGTGCGCGTGTGAAAAAGGGGTGTAAATAAAGGGTAGTGTAAGGCCGCATTAGAAGTTCCAATTTTTATGTTTCTGCAAACTGTTCGTGTAACTTTTGTTCCCTTCTCTACACTAATGTCAGGAAATATCACTGCTTGTGAATTGCATTTCCTGTCTTTTTGTCTCTTTGATCCGCATGTTCATCGTACCAAAAGACAGGACTGAAGGAGAGCAAATTAAATGGTGCCTGTAAGATTTTTCAACCCTTTTCGTTTCTGGGTGTGGATGCAAGGCCGGGGGTGTCGATTCTTGTGATTCAATTTATGAATTGTAACGAATGTGGCTTCGCTTTTGCCTGCAGAAAATCAGAATCCAATCGAAAATCCATTGTCTTTGGGACAGCTTTGATTTTAGCATCAAGAGTTTGAAGATCAAATTTCAGAAATCTAGATGAATGAGTAAAACCCTGACTATTCTAGATTTTTACAAAAGATATATATTTTGATTCGGATTAGAGATTTGCTTTATAAATAATAAACCATATGTCATCACACCACGCTACTTGAAAAACTTGTACAAAATAACTGTTACTGTATATTGATAAATCATCAGAGCTTGAAGTTGAATTCCGAGCCTGAAACAGTATCTTTTAAGATGCTAGTTATATAATGGATTTGAACCCATATCATCAACTAGCACACGAGATCCTTTGGTTCTGACGATGAAATCACCAAAATGTTTGTCCCCATTAAAATCATGATTGAATTGAAACCACATGCATAGTTTGCTTTTATAAAATTAGTTTAATGCATTTCTTGGCTTTACACACCTTGTCTCATGCCGGGCAAGTTTCTCGATGCAGCCTTGACTTTGCGAGCCATGGACAGATGGAAAGTGAGAACCGCACGTTCATTTGTGATCTTACATTGTGCTGGATTGTTCGACATGAACACCTCTTAGGTACAAGGGTTTGTCTTTACAGCCCAGCAAAGGTTGCTGGAGAACTATAAACTGGGCCTATCGTGTTCTTCCTTTCACATTTTAATTTTATTTTTCTAGTACGAGGTTTCGTTGTCTTGATGAATGGATGCCTGCAAGGTTGCGAAAAATTAAGATAAGACTTCCAACTCTTCGAATTAACCCTTTTTTGCCGTTTCTATTAGTTCTAGGATGAATTCTCCATGATATTCAAGAAATTAAGTAGAGAATACAGTTAGTTGAGGAATAGTTGTGATGGATTGAGAATATTTTCTTAAAAAGGAAGAAGACTATAGTTTTCTTCTTCTAGAGACTTGATTCTACTCTAGGGTTAGGTAAGAACATTAAGTACATGTTTGAGATTATGATTGAAGTTGCTTTTAAAAGTATTTTTTTGTTTAAGAATGTATCAAAATTAAATTTTTTATTTTTATATAATTATTTCTGACATCAGCACATAAAAATAATATAAAAACACTAAAAAAATTAATGTAATGTAAAAAATAAAATAAAAATATTTTTTTTCAAAATCATTTTTGAAATGTAATGTCAAACAAAGCCTAAAAGCACAAGCCCAAAACTTTATCACCAGTAGAATATTTTAAAATAACTAGGTCAATCTATGCGAAAAACTAATAAAATATAAATAGTGGTAAATTGTAAATTCTTGGTCAGATTTTATGATATTAATAAAAATATTGATAATGATGAAATGAGCTAGTCGAAAAACAAATTTGATAGAAAATTAAAATGAGAATAATTAAAAATAAATAGCAATTAAAAGAATGAACACTAAATTAAAAAAAAATCAAATCATCACATATGAAATAAAAAATAAAATCCAAACAGAAATAATGAACGTAAATAAAATAATTGCAAATAAAAGAGAGGGATTGAATCAAAATAAAAAATAAGTTGGGATGATATGATTTATTTTCATGACCAACACGCAACCCTCAAAATAAAGAGATGGAAAAGATTTTTGGACCAAACCACATTGAACCGCCATACAAGCGTCACCAGGGAGGAAAGAGAAACTAAAAAGAATAAAATGAAACTTACAAAATCATTGTTACAAACATAGTATCTAACAAAGCAGTTGATGTATACGAGTCATACGTTAATAGCTTTTTTTATTACGAGGAAATACAAGAAGAAGAAGATGGAGAGAGAATAAGAAGAAAACACGTGTCTATTATAAATTGAGGGATATTTACTTATGAGATTTTACCAAAAGATAATTAAATATTAAAATTCTTAATTATTATGTGAGTGATTCCATCTTAATATTTAATTTAAAATTTTAATTTAATAAAAAATCTTGAGAAACCCCCAAAATATCACTGGAAATGTTTTAGTCAATTGGTGATTCTGCCAATAATGTTTAATTTGATTTTTTGATTTAATTAATTTTTTTCAAAACCCTACTGAATATTACTAATAATTTTTCAATTCTTTGGTGATTCTTTCTATAAAGAACAATGCTTAACAATGCAATTGAGAGGCAAACATGTTCATAACTTTCTTGAAAATGAAATTAATTTGTGTATGATTATGTATGTAATTGACAACATGAACCATGCAATTGAGAAGTGAATAGTCATTAAGCTATCTAGAATATATTGACATAATTAATTTGTTGGTGATACCTTTCGCAATTCCTTTACTCATCTAGTAATGTCGTCTGTATAAATAACACATCATTATATTTTTTAGTTTTTTTTAATTCTTTTTTTTGTATTATAATTCTCTTAGTATATATTAGTATAATATTTTTGTCGGTGTTTACTAATGAATATGTTGATAAAATCTAGTGTAATTTACCGACAAAAACATTATGTTGGTATTTCTGTTTGTATTTGCCAAAAAATTTTATAGCGGGTAAAGGTAATGTAGCAATTCTATTGTTCTATCAAAAATGAAAATACAAAAACATCTTGCTTAAGAAGACATTGGATTATTATATTGAAGGGTTACATTAATAATCTTAATATGCATTAAAATACATAATTACTAAAAGAACCCTGCACAATCTTTAAATGACATTTATGTCGTGGTGGAAAGACTAATCTACATTCAAATTCAATTTAAAAGACTAATAGTCTAATTTTATCAAAAAATAATTCATTTTTTAAGTGTTAACTTGGAAATCTACAGGATGCATGAGTCACCACATCATGATCCTTTCGCTGAAATCGAAATCATTTGTAAAGATATTTTCCAACGCCAAACGAGATTTCAAACACAATTCCTTTAATCGAAATCTACGTGGAATCAAGGCATGTTTAAAATAAAAAATAATTTTTTTTATTTTTTTTTCAAAAATAATCTTAAAACTGTATTTCAGGCTAAACGGATATCAGAACTTGGCCTGCAAAAACGTGGGGCTAGTCGTTTCTTGTGTTTTGAGCCGTGCTCTATTTCCAGGTTCCATAAATTTTCCAAGTACACACCAGACAATTTTCTATAAGCTGCTGGAGATCAATCGTAGCTACCCAAAAGATTATCACATTAATTAAAAACCTAAATCCCAAACATTTAATGTGTTTTTTTGATGCTATACGGTCTAAGGGTACCGATTTTGGTCTATAAAAAAGAAAATAAAAACAGTTTTGGAATAAAGAAACATAGAGAGAGAGAGAGAGAACATTAATGATGCCTTATGATTATGGATCATCATCAATTACTTCACTAATAAAAACTCTATAAACAAGAAGCTTGAAAATGAATCGGTCCTTGCTCGTCCAGCCGCCACTACTTAAAGTAATTGAAGCCCCCTGTTCATTGACTTATGATTATGGATCATCACCAATTTTTCTTTAAAAAGAAAACCCTACTTGTTAATGAACAAGGCTATAAATTTACAACTTGCAGGGTAAGCACGTAGAATCTATGTCATGAGGATATGTGTTTGAGATTATGTCCAATCTTGGTAGCCTATTTAACGTCATTTGCATGTTCTTGGATGATCACACAAGATTCATCAAAGATTTTCCATTTATTTAAGCTAGCTAGCTAGCTGTGTGCTGGAGAAACCTAAAATTAAACCAGGTCCGTTAATTCTCAATCTCGTTTCAAAATGAGATTTTTATCAATGGGGGGTCTCTAATGTTTCAATTTCTTCTCAATTAGGTCCATCGGCCATGTCTTTTGACTCCCCCCCCCCCCCCCCCCCCCCCCCCAATTTACGTGCTTCATGCATAAAAAGGCACCGTTTTGAAGACAGCTTGGCAGAGAATGCTAACAAACACTGACAGAAGAATGTAATTGAGAAATGCACCAAACATTAGTGACTCGATTGATAAGTGCTATTATTTTTTTTTGTTTTGGGGATGAAATTAATAAGGATCGTAAATTTAAATACCCCCGACTGTCTTTTCTTCTAATCTTCCACGTATGTCTTCTTCTTCTTCTTTTTTTAAGAAAAAATAAAATAAAAAAAAAGTAAGCTCGGTTTATGCTGTCATCGATTTGTGAGAATGGGTTTATAAAGCAAATTGAGTAAGGAATCTCATTGTCTGGCATAGAAAGTTAGCAGTTACGTGGAAAGATAGTGCAGGCACTGTAGTATCATTAAAGGGCTATTCTCTTGTTTGAGAAACTTTCATGGATATCGCTCCATTTGAAACTTTTATATTCAAATTATTTAACTGATTAAATTTTATTTTTAATAATCTATCTATTTTCGATTAATTTCATTTATATAGATCTCTTGAACTTTCATCCAAGATAAATAGGATATAGATAGGGTTTATATTGTTACTATATTTGCTAAAAAATATATTATATAGACAGGGTTATTTTAGATTTACAGTATTGATGGTGCATTGTTAACATCAACAGAGTATCTGGGGCAACTTCCATGAAATTCTGTAGTGGGCACCGAATAATCATTCAAGTATCCAAGGCATCAGCTGCCATGGAATTCAGTGTGCTATTGGAAGTAGATGGATGTTTGGCTTTGTGTTGACAAAAACACATTTAATAGTCAATTGATTTGGAAAAAAAAACAAAATCATGTTTAAAAATCATTAGTAAACTTTAAAATCTCGAAGTCATTACCGTGGTCTTTCTTTATTATATGTTTTAGTCCAGATAAATTAGTACTATATGCTATAAATTATCACATTTGGCTCGACTTAGATATGCTGTGTACATCGCCTCAACAAATACCTAAATTAGATCATGGTGGTAGCTAAAACAGGAAGAGGGGGGGAGCCCAAGACGCTGACCTCGTCCAAAATAAGGTTAATTAAGCTCACCACTCCAAAGTGATTTGGCACCATCATCAACTGGTATAGTTACCTCTAATAATCTGAGATTATAAAGTGACTCTTTTTTTGAATACGATAAAATTTCACTTCCAAAAAGTGTATTTTGTAGATTCAAATAAACGAGTAAAACTTTGATTATGTCAGATTTTTATAAAACATATATATCTTGACTCGAACTCGAAACCTGCTATTCAGATCACAAGCTATTTATAATCACGTGACACTTCTTAAGATACAAAGTGACATGTTACCCGCCCATCGGCATCGTATGAGATGTACTTGTGGTTAAAAAACTTAGCGACATCACTTTCTTGACTAAGGGAACTAGAATTATGCGAGCTTACCTTGACTTTTAAGATGATAATTATAAGCAGCAGCTTGGAATACTGGCCAAGCAGACACACCTGGCCCGGGTTAGTTCTCGAATCGATACATCACCAGTCAATTCTCAACCAAACCGAGTTTAATAATTACAAAGGCCTGTTCGAGACGGCATATCTTCATATATAGAGGGGGGAAAGCTCTCAGTTTTGCATCCTAATCCGACAAATTCTCAACTGGGTTCCTATGCTAATGAAACATTTCTCAATCGAGTTCCACAGTTTCACCCTAATCTATTAGAATTTTCTTTTAAGTTGCTGTAATTCTTGATAAGATGAACGAATTGATTAGGAATGCACGACCTGTTCAAGATGAGGATGAATTGTAGTTTCAAGTCAAAATTGACAATCACCCAATTTATTATTGGCGACAATTAGGTCCCAACAGTTTAACTTTTCTGGACGCGACATGCATCGCCATAGAAAACCCTTTTATGAAAGATGCTTCTCAAAATCATATCGATTTAATAAATAGCAAATGACTAGTTATTTCACGTGGGCTTCCCGAGGGTTAAATAGTTTTTTTTTAAATAAAATTTTATTTTATAGAGAAATAATAATTAATTTAATAAAAATTTATAAATTTCCTTTTATTTTTTCTTAAAAACTATTTGTTGCCAGAACATATTATAAAAGTTTTAACTTTGCACAAGGATTCAAAAAATATAAGTTGGTAGAAGTATACCTTACTAAACCATAACACATCTACATCACCAAGAATTTGTTTATTTTTGTGTTTTAAAAGCACTTTTAAAAAAGATTAAAATTTATATTTTTTGTTTTAAATTAATATTTATGAATATTTTTAAATTGTTTTGATCTACTCGTGTCGAAAATAAATTTAAAAAATAAAAAACTATTTCAATACATTTTGAAATAAACACTATTTCAAAAAGAACATGATTTAAATGATTATAAAGTACTCTAGACACTTTTTGTTTTGTTTTTCATTTAGAACTTCAAGGATATGCTTCGACTCTTATGCTTGGGGATTTCCACGAGAAAATCTTATATTTAAGCCTTTGAGATGAATGGAGCTTTTCCAAAGAGTGGGGATTTAAAATTACAAAAGCAATATTGTTATCGAATAACTCAGAATTCGTTGGATTTAATGTTAAATTAAAAGGTTGGATGGTAGAGCCAAACTCCAAGAACACAATCCTTTTCCAAGCTCAACGTGCATCCCACAAGACGAGGACTTGTGTCTATTGAGATCCGACATAGAAATACCAAAACTAAAAAGAGAAAATAATGAGAGCAATTGAATGAGTAAAACAAATCACACTTCCGCCTGGAACCTTGAAACTTTCCAGCATTATCATAAATTTCAATCGATCTGGAATCTCACAATCCCCCCCTCCCCCCCTCCCATATCATATAATTTCAAAATAAAGCACGATATGAAAAGGATAAACTCCTTGCACCCCAATGGCCACTATGTACTTTCCTCACACTCCACCAATGTTCTAGCATAGAAGAATGGGAAAGCAAAATAAACAAAAACAGCCCGGCATTCACAAGCTTCTAGCCATCATTTCTTGGAATCTCCTGTAGGACTCCTGCTTCTCCAAGATAAACTTCTCATGGCAGTTTGCAATGAACAGGTCTGCTAGCCGATTGATATCTTTCTCGGTAGTGCTCTGATCAGAATCCTCACCGTCAACTTTCTCGTCCAGCCATTGAAGGTACCCGGAGAGCTGAGACTCGGTGCTGTCCTCCTCATACTGCTCATTTGCAATAATTGAGTTCCACGTCGAGTCGTAGTAGAAATGGGAAGAAGAGAACCTATCAAGAACTGGTTCTCGCACTGGCAAAACATGTGAGGAGCACCAGTTATAGTGTAGCCTGAATGAGCCGAGGTATATCTTCCTATCCTTCTGCTTCCTTTTTGAGCTCTTCGTGGGGGAAATGAAGAAGTGGATATGCTGGTTTTCTTTAAGAATCTCAATGACAACGGATTTCGCTCTGGATAGAGCTCGAATGATGCGGCACACGTGCGAGACGATAAGGGTATGGATAAGGGTTTTGATCTTCATGGAGCTTAAGGTTGAAGATGGTGGTTTTTTAGAGAAAACTTGAAGAGGGTGCAAGTTCTTTAGATAGGACGGAGAGCTAACCATTTTTCTCTGGGTCTTAAAGTGTGGTGGGGGTTAATTTCTCGGGCATTGTTCGGTGGCGTTTATAAAGAGTCTAGATGACCCATTTGCCACTACACTTTTATCATATTTAAAAGCAATGCCATCCGCTTAATTTGTAGATTTCTTACGTAATTCTCCTTTTTCTAATTCATGCAATTGATAAAAGACTTGAAATCTTGGACGTATGACCCGCTTTCAGTTTTTGAAAAATCGTGGCAGTTTCGGATATTGATCGGTGTGTCGAGGTCATGCTGTAATGGTAGAGTTAGAGCGCCAAAACTAGATGAGATCCATGGCTCATCAAGCTAGGGTCGTGTCGCAGCTTTTTTAATTGCAGTAATTAGCAACTCGAGAACGGCGACTAAGGCTTAATCTTCGCTGAAATCACCAGCCCAAGAAAATAATATAATGCGAGAATATGTCCCTCCAAGTTAACCCGTCAACTGCTCGAGCACTATCTGCATCTTTTGGTTTACTACTGACGTAATTGCTGTATTTCTTTAACAAAGCCGAATTTGTTTTCATACAGAAGAGGTTCATTAGGACAACCCTAAAATCTGGGAGCCTCACTCAAAATCCCACTCAAAACAATAAATTAGAGATATGTTTAATTACATCTATGGAGAGATTGTATGTAGAGAGGGGTGAGGGTGATCATGTTCCAATGGTGAAAGAGTATAGGAACAAAATCATTTAATTTTGTTTTTCCATAAAAAGCGACCATGAGATTAAATAAATTGTCCCATTGAGAACACAAACCAAAATAAATCTAAAAAAATCATGAATTTCAAATATAATCAGCATATAAACAAAAAAAACATAACTCTCCATGTCGTGAAATATGTCCTAGCAATATAGTTTGCCATAGACTACTTTTGTAAGGAAAGGAACTGACTTTTTAAGCAAGATAAAGCTTTTGACTTCTTGAGCTAGAATCCAGTTTAAATGACGATGGTAGAAAATACGAAAATCAAAATCCAACACCATTTACCAAAAAATTAAAAAACAGTGACCGTAAACAAAGACGAACGGGATTTGTCGTGGGTTTGAAGAAAGAAATGCTAGCTGAATAATTAATACACAAAGATAAAGAACAGGATTCAATCACGTAAACTAAGTTTTAACCACTTCCTACGAGAGATGCTTGTCGGTCTCTCCTCTATCTACCATGGTTTTAGTTCCCCATTCTCTGTAATAACTTGCACTTAAATTATATATATATATATATGATGATGATGATGAAAGTAACTTGCACTCTTCAACATAGACGAAAATTATCCGTGGAGCTTTGTTTGCCGGTAGAGAACGAGGCAGATAATGTTTTCTATGATTGCTCGATCAATTTAATAACCTCCCATCCAATGGGTTTAATCTTGTCAAATTAGAGAAAGAAGATAGAGAGGAGGGAAAGGGAAAGGAGCTGCTCATCACATATCCTAATGTTTGCTTTATAGTATGGATATGAATTAACGACTTATCAATAGATTTGATTTGTTTTTTCAATCTATGTGATAAAGCCAGCAAGCCAACTGGCTTGGTAGAAATTTGTAATCTCTATATAATAATAGGAGAGATTAATGGTATAGTAAGGTATCCCACCTTGGCACATAAAACTAAATCAAAATAATAATTGATTAATTGATGAAGCCAGCTTGTCCCATGCTAAGACAGAAAGTGAACCCAGATTACATCTAATAATCCCACAGATAATGAGGTTGTTTGGTGATGATAATCACGGTTTTACCTAACCATTATACTAAAAAAATAAAATAGAAACGACTCGTGTTTATCCGCTTGCTATATTATGACTAATATTCAGCCACATTTTTATTTGTTTTTTCAACTTTATTATTATTATTATTATTATTATTATTATTATTATTTATGACACTGTGAATGCTGGGGTCATAGATTTATAAAAATTTAAATTTTCAAATTTCCTTTTTGATACGTTATAAATTTACACCAAATCTTTTGCTCTCTCTCATTTAGAATCTACGAGTATGCTTGCCCGCACGTGTGTTGTGCTTTTTTCTATGTAGAAAATTAATTGATTTTTTACATGTTGTAATTAATTATTTTAATATTTAATTATTAAAATTGCAATAGATAAAATATGTCATAAATAATTTTTTTCCACCTAAAAGGAATAGTGTAATCGAAATGAGAAGTGACTCACATCTTTTTTAATTGTAGATAACCTAGACAATTTTTTTTATGAGTTTTTTTTCCCGGTAATATTAGATCTGACACATTATAAAAAAATATTGTAAATTTTTTAAGAAATAAACTTAATTTTTTTGCGTGCTAAAATTAGTTATTTTAATGTTTAATTAGTAAAATTGCAATAGATAAAATATGTTAAAAATGAGTTTTTTACGTGCTATAATTAGTATGCTTGCTCGCGCGTTGCGCTAAACTTTTTTTTATGTAGAAAACTAATTGATTTTTTACATGTTGTAATTAGTTATTTTAATATTTGATTAGTAACATTATAATAGATAACATATGTTATAAATAATTTTTTCCCACCTAAAAGGAATAGTGTAATCGAAATGGGAAGGGGTTCGTATATTTTTTAATTATAGATAACCTAGGTAAACTTGTCTACTTTTTTTTTATGAGTTGCCTTTTTTTCCCAGTAATATTAGATCTGACACATTATAAATAAAAATTATTATAATTTTTTCAAGGAATCAACTTAATTTTTTTGCGTGCTATAATTAGTTATTTGCCGTCTAAAAGAAATTGTGTAATCGAAATGGGAAGTGGCTTGCATCTTTTTTAATTGTAGATAACCTAGGTAAAAAAAAATTGAGCTGTCTTTTTTCCTCAGTAATATTAGATCTGAAATATTAAAAATAAAAACATTATAATTTTTTTTTAAGAAATAAACTTAAACAAAAGAGCAAAAAATTAACATCCAAAGCCAATTTTTTTATATAAGATTTATTCATCATATTATTATATTAAATGTATTTAAGAATACTGATATTAATTTTTTTCTTCAAGAAATCCTAGGTTATTTCTCTCTCTCTATATATTTGTAGGCAATAATATTTAATAAATATTAAAACATATAATTAGTTTCACATACTTTAATTTGACATAAATATACAAATATATAATTAATTTGACATGCTTTAAATAATATATTTAATTTAAAGGACAAAATTGAAGTAAATCCAAACATTGAAATTAAATAATTTAAAACCAAACCAGAAATTAAAAGAATTGGGACCGAAATGAAATTGGAATCCATAATTAACTTGCATAGAAGGATAAAATTAAAAGAAATCAAACTTTGATACTGAAAATATTAAGGATTTATAATAAATTTGCATGGAAGGATGAAATTGCAATCATTCAGAATTTTGATACCAAAAATATTCTAGATTTCAGAGCAATCCGTGAAATTAAAAGACTGATGACCTAATTGAAACTACAATAGATACTAAATTTCAATTGAAGGACAAAATTGAAACAAATCAAAACCTATATAATAACAATAAGGGCTAGAAAAACAAATTTAACGTTCAGGGACTGAAATGAAATTTGACAAAAAGCATCTGCGCTGACGTTAGCTTGCGCAGGAGGAGAGAGAAATGGGGGGGAATTCAAACGACCATTGACACGTTTACGGACACCATAACATCACACGCGTCGCACCAGGTGGAAGAGAACATGCCTGAAAATCATTGTAGAAGACAGTTGGGCATTTTTGGACGTCGAATCAAGTTGCACATGCCGTCCAAAACGCGCGTGAGCGCGGAAAGGGATGGCGTGTCCGGTGACGCGCCAACAGTAAAATGAAAAAAATAAAAATAAAAAATTAGCTAATGACCGGAACACCCCTCACTCTCAGGCCTGATTTTTGTCCTTTTCGAGGGACAAAATAGTTAATGCATTGTTCAATGAAATATTAAAAAAAACCGGCCAGACGAACCGGTCTGAAAACGGTCAATGACCGTTGAGCCCCTGAAAGTGGCGGCATTTTTTGTCTTTTTTCAAGGGTTTTTTTCGTTAATAAACTGTTCATTGGCCGAAAAAAAAGGCAAACGTCCGTGCGCGAAGCATCGAAGCAGACATCCACTCCACAGTGCCAATGGGTGTAGGTGAGCATTAACGCCCCGAGCTCTTTAGTAATTTATACCCCTACTTCTATTTCACCTTAACATATTTTCTCATTTTCATAATTTTATTGTCTCATTCATTCTATTCTCTCTCAATCCCTCACTCAAACACCTCTTTTTTTTCCCATCCACCTCTATGTTATAACTCAATCTCTTTAAACTTAGATTTATTATCTTTCCCTCCATCTCTTGCCCATCATTTTATTCTTCTCCCCATCACTTTTGTTTTAATATTTTATAGCCCATTCTATCTCAATCATCATTTAGGTTTTTAATTCATTATTTAAATTAAAGATGGCGAGGGTGTTAATCTCCAAAAAACAATTACAAAATTTCTAATAACTTTGAAAACTTTGATGATGATTCTTAATACCTCTGCGAAGAAAATAAATTATTTCACAAAATCTTGATGACGAATGTTAATGTAATTGATACTAAGTTAATATTTTATTTATGAAGATCAATTATTTAGTAATAATGAGTTTGGTTTATTTTTAATTTAGTGTGTGTATTTTAATGTGATTATGGATTAAACAAATTTTAATGTGTTATTTTTTATTCCTTATTGATGTTGTTTGTGACATTGAAAGTGTTGGGGCCCATATCATCTTGTGGCAACCTTGGGAGTATAATGTCATCAATAAATTTATTTTGATGATGAAATAAGATCATGATCAATATCCTTGAGATGATTGGGTTACAATAAATTTATTCTATGCATAATAGTTTGGTCTTGGTGTCAAATTTGATGGGTGTTGATGTAAGATTTTTTTTATATAATCATTATGTTGTGATTTATATATAATTTTATGTGTAAAAATAATTTTATTATTCACAAATCGATCACTTTGTGTGTATCAATAATTCTGTTATTTTATTATCCAAACGAGTTTTATTACCATGCACATGTTTCAAATTACTACCTTAGATCCTAATTGTGTTTTACTTTTAATAACAACCACACACATATCAATTTAGACAACCTCTTAGCATGTAAGCACATCATGTAACTATATTATTAAAAACAAATGTGAAGCAACTTGCTTCAAGTATAATGTATATGATGATTGTTATTCTCTCTATCATATAACCACGTGTTACTTAGAACCTTTAAAAAACCACTTAGAATTTCTAGTAATCATAAAACCAAATAGCAATTTTTGTTTTTGGCTTTTTTATATATAACTCGCCTTAATATCTCATGCCACAATCATCACATTAATTTGAATATCAATTAAGATAAATTGATTTAGTGCACTTTGAAAAATAAATTGATTTAGATTCTAGTACGAGCAAACCTCCTTTACTACTACACTAGCCCTTGCAGGTTTGATAGTGAGCTTTTACATAAATGTTGCTTCTCCCAGCTTTACAAATCATAAATCCAAGTAAACAGTTTTCAGGTACATGAAAACTTCGGTGAAATTATAGAAATAGGCATCGTATTCTTCAAAAAGTGGTCTCACTGCGCTGATAAGTTTCTAAAACCAAGTCCTGGAAGGAATTGTAATGAAGTAAAAGGCAAGATTATGCTGTAGATAGTTTGTCTGGCGCGAAGAGAATCTACAGAGCTAAGAAGTAAAGCGAAGGCCGAAGAGTGGTAGGAGCAGGAAAATCCTGGCCCAACTTTAGTCACCCCCTTTAATAGATTCCTTCAGAATCACTTGTCAACATCAGAGAAAGTCCCATGTAATTCAACATTTCAGCTTTTTATATGCTCTGTGCAGGTTTTGAATTTCTGTTTTTGATTTTGTTCTCTGCTTTCTGGTTGAGAGAGATTTCCTACCCCCTTTTGAGTTGGTACAAATCACCAGTTATTATCGATTGAAATTATAGTATATAGCTGCTGCATGCCATTTTTTCTTCAATGTCTGCAATATTAGAATCTTTGCTCTTTTATAACATGGCAATTTGACTCTATAGCACAATTGCTGGCATCTACTTTTCTTCTTCTGAGAGTTTTTGATGATGCGTTTTGGTAGAACCATGCTTAGCTAGTAGAGGAGACACCAATCCCTGTCAAATAAAGAACATTTAGAAGGCGAGTTCCCTTCTGCTAATTTTGCAAAATTAACACTGCTTCCAGCATTTTCAACATTCTTAGCCTCGTGATTTATTCACATTTGAGCCTAGCCGGTATTTGTGGCTTCAATTTGGACAAGCCAACTCGTGATTTGACGTAAATTATTGTATTAGTTCCTCGTACCTCTCCAGAGATAACAACGTTTTCATTGAAGCCTTATCTTCAGAAATTGTAACAGAAATCAACACATTATCTTCACTGTATTGAATAAAGGATGGAGAATATTAGCATACATTGATAGAAGGATCAAATTCAGCAAAGTTTGATATGTTAAAGTGAGGTACCAAATTGAGAAAGTAGTTCTAGTTTAAGGATCCATTTGACAATCAGCAAATCGTCAGGAGGAGCTAATTGAGTTTTCCGAAAAACCTTTTTGGAGTTATGGGACAACTATTTCAAATTTCAAAGAGCCAGAGAAAACTCGATCGAAAAACTCAGAGATGCCACTTGGTGTACTTAATTATGTTTGGATAAAAAGAGTCGCCATCCTCGAGAGACTCTCATCTTTCTCCTGCATGTTCAGTTTCAGGCTTCTGGCATCAACATGGGAGTCATGAAATTTGAAAGCTACACGTCTAGGATGATGGTAAATTTTTTCTTTTCTTTTCTGCCTGCTACACTGTCAAGGATGGCCCAGCAGCACCGATCATGGTTCTGAGCTCTTTAACTTTCATATATTCCCTTTTCTTTTTGCAAAGTTGGTAAGTTATTCCAAACCTAAACCTTAACACCTGTAACTCAGCCTCAAGAAAGCTAGCTATAATAACTTGTTAAATCTTAACTTCTTCAGTATGTAGTTATTCTGGAAATGTATTTTTTTTCTGTGAATCACTTAAAGTAACAAGGTGGAGAATAAAGTTAATCACTCAAAAGTGAAAACTGTATAAAGGATGATGTGGTTAATTAATTTATTGGCAAAATTAATGTAAAAAAGAGAGATTTGATCAGAACAAGTTTGGATACATGAGAGCTTCAAACTGTATCTCTAGATTTTGCATTTTTTCGTTTCTTCAAGTTTAGATTTGATTCTTCAGTGTGTTGTTTGGAGATGTTGTTACCTTGGACACAAAGAATCCTTAATCATTGACAGAATTCCATGACTTCATTTTGAGCAATCATTTGCGCATGGCTGGGAAAGTGAAGGAGTAAGGACAACCTTCGATGATATAATCCAAATCGCATGTTGTTTGCCTGTATAGATTCGTTCATAGAATGTGTGATCGGAAAGAATATGTCTGTACATCAGCGTATATGAACTACTCCTACGTAAATTTCATGTGCACGCAATCATTTTTCGTTTTTTGATTTATTGTTAAGGAAGCTTTTAGTCATTAAAAGACGTCATACGATGATGACAGAGGATTTTTTAATCATTGTTGAAAATTTGAAGGCCAAAATAAATAAATAAAAATATAGGCTTTTTTAATCATTGTTCATAGAACACCTTTTTTAAATTATGGCCTAAATTATTTTTTAATTTTATCTATGGTCCTTTAGCTTGAAACTTTATATTTTGATTTCAGTATTACATTAAATAAAAAATAAATTCCAAAAAAGGTTATTAAATATGGTTAAGGCTATGATTTTGGCCACATGTTAGACAAATTAGCCATATTTGACCGGGTCAATCTAAAATATCATCAATCCATTAATAGGTTTAGTAACATTGCCAAACGGTTCTTTATGGTAAAACACGAGCAACTTACTACCGATAAATACAACTAAAAGAGTTGAGTTCGATTTAACTGTCCAAATGAACAATGAGGATTTAACTGTCCAAATTTTTTATTGGCTCATTGAGGATTTTGCCCCCTTTTTTATCTTTTAGTTTTTATTTAATTTTAACATTAAGTAGTAGTGAATTGATGATAAATTTATTTCTGTATTTTTTATCATATAATAAAACAAATTCTTTATTTATAAAACTTTTTATTTTTTATTTTTTCTTTGGATCTGCACAACCCACAAGGTCATGTTGGGATAGCTCCTGTACTATTTAATTTAAAGTTGAGTTAAATAAACAATTATATTAGACAAACTTAAGAATAATACCTAAATATATTATATAGTCTAAATATTGTTTCTGTTTTTAACCTGCCAAAATTGTGTCTTACCTGTAGCGCCAGCAATAGATCTACTAGCTAGATGAGAATGGTAGCTCTACCTGATGCACAATCACAACTATCAAAGAGTTGACCTCAGAATTTATAGTTGCGTCGTAATTTTTTATTACTTGAACTTCTTCAACCTAGAATTTTGATACACATGGAAGAGAAATTAATTTGAAAATTTCTCGTTTCCAAGGCATGATACTGTAAATCTAACATCATTGAGAGATTTAAAGCAGGTAAATGTAGTCAATGATACATTAAATTAAATTAAATTTAAAGTTAAAATAGCCTAAAAAAGTGTGGTATTTTTAATGTTATGATAAATACAAATTAATTTTTATAATTTATTTTGTTTTGTTTTTAATGAAACTATCATGATGTTAAGAAAAAAAAAATATTGGATTGATACTTAATTTTACAATTAAAAAAAAATAACTCGTCGTCATTGCTTGCATAAAAATAAAAAATAAAAAATGACAATGACAATGAAACAAATATGCAACTTTTTGTTTAACTATTCGTTCAACGCCAATAAAAAAATAGTTTTTATTTTTGAGAGACGAGAGAGAGAGACATTGAAAAATCATGAAGAATAGAGAAAATAATAATATAAAATAGATCATTTTGAGAAAAAAAACAATTCATTGATTTTATGTTTTGAATCAATTTAGAAGTGTTTTGAGTTGAAAATTTTGTTTAGTAAAGTTTTAAGGATGTTTATGAATTCATTTTAGATAAGAAAAAAAAAGGTTAGGAATTGATTTTTGGGGGTTTGAAACTTTTCAGCCTAATTTTTCAACTACACATCTCTCCCTTAGAATATACAAATATACCATGGATGATTTTTCCATTCAAAAGTAAATTATTGCTTTTATCATGATTTTTTATTGTTGTATAATTACATAATTATTATTTTATAAAAAATTGATTTTGTGTCTTAATTATTGTAGGCCATTGTTAACTAATTTAAGATCCAATTTATAGAGAGAAAGAGTTTATGATAATGAGAAGTTAGCCTTCCAAATTTTTAGAGCAATTGATGGAAATAATGTTATGATTTTGATAGGTTAAGGGTAGCATCCATGCAATTTGATTGATAGGAATCCAATTGAAATCTTCCCAACAAGTGGAGGATGTATCTTTAGTTTGTCTTTTATTTTCTCTTTTCTTTTTTCCATAATCTCTAGGATTTAGGGGTAAGTAGAATTCTACTTGGACCGAACCTTCTTGAGATAATTATAATGTAATTCTTATTAAATTGAATTAATTAATCTTTTCTTTGACTTTTGTTGACTCTTCATAACTTTCAGGATTTAATATTATTTTCTTCAAAATAATAATAATTCTTTTCTTGTTAAGTTTCTCATTTCATTTACTTTTTTTCTTACCTTTTATATTTCTTTAAAAAATTGAAAATAACATGAAATGAAAAAAGAAGAAGTTATATATGAATTTAAAAATATAAGGATTAAACATGTGTTTCTAGAAACAACAAGGACTAATAAATTATTTTGTCTAAACTACAATGGCTAAGTTATAATTAACTCATTGTGTGTTTGGGAACGCCATTGAGTGCTTCTCAAAACAATATTTCTTTTATTTAATTTATTTTTATATTTTAATTTTTTGATATATTAATGTAAAAAAATATTTTAAAAAATTAAATATATTATTTTAATATATTTTTAAATAAAAAAAGACAGTTCTTCGTATTATGAGCCCATATCCACGGAGGCTTAATAGGCCAAGCCTAAGAAAGTTGGACCAGTAGCCTGCCTGGCTTAATAGGGTAAGCAATATCAATCAACCCATATAGCATCCGGTTTCAAATTTTCACTTCCTGCTGGTGTATCCCTCCGAGTGGGCCAGGGCTACCTCTAGAGAGATTTTTTTTAGCGTAAAACCGAATAACTAGGTGCTAACGTGGACAAAATACATAAACTAAATTATGATGGGTTTTCCTTCTCCATAAGGATTCGTTTTTTTTTTTTTAGTATTTTGATAAAATGCCAATTTGATCATTTGATTCTCAATTTGTTTAATTGCATTTCTAATAAACTCGAAACTTTCATAATTTTTTAATCTCACCCCTGCTGAACTTTAATGGTAACCCTTGATTTATGTATCTTTTTCATATTGATCTTTGATTTTAGATTTATATAATTTGACCCTCAATTAGTTCTGTAAACTTTTAATTGCTTTTAATTTTACTCATGATTTTGGTCAATTGAGCCTCTATAGTTTGACGTCTTTTACATAATGATAATTGATTGTGAATCTCTCCAAATCAGCCCTTAATTCACCCCCAAAAATTGTTTTGTTTGCAATTATTTTCTTGATTTCAATCAATTAACTTTGTAAAAATTAATTTTGATCTTTAAAAATTTTAATTTTTTAAATTAAGTTCAAATTGATCTCTCAAACTTATCTTTTCACCAATTAACCTTCTAATAAAATTAATTTGACTCCTTTAAAGCATAATCAAGTACTTGCACTTAATTAAAATTTTCAATTGGATCTAAATTAATTCTTAAATATAATTAAATTTCAATTTAGCTGCTAATAAAATCAAATTGACCAATTAAAAATCTAATTAAACGATCATAAATAAAGTTCAAGCTGATATGTTGGATTTCTTGCTTGACTTGAACTAAAAAAATAAAAAAAGGTTGCAAGAAAAAATAAAAAGATGTGATTGAATACAAGAGATTAGAGGTGCTACATAGATCAATTATTTTAATATTTTTGTTAATTATATAGAGTTGTGCATCCATGTCCAAACAAAAACGAACTAGAGGCCGAGCTCATGACTGCTCAACTACAGGAACAAGAAATGACGTATTTTCTCGAACTAAACAAAAGGCAATACGACCCCATATACGTATACATCTACGCCTACAAAGAAGTATATAAAAATGACAACACACCCTTCCCAAGAGCAGTTAGGGTAGCCTCCTGCCAATGGAGACGCAGAAGCTGAAATGTCTCTTCAAAGCCGTAAGGGTCAATTTTAAGAAGCGGTTTGAGATAGTTTTTGAAATGCTGTTTTAAAAAAATTTAATTTTTTATTTTATTTTAAATAAATATATTTTGGTGTTTTTAGATTATTTTGATGTGCTGATGTCAAAAATGATTTTTAAAAAATAAAAAAAATATCATTTTGATATATTTTAGCACGAAAAACACTTTAAAAAACTACAACAACAGCTATCCCAAACAGCTTGTTTTCCTATGTCAAACGCTGAAAATAATTCCTTTTTCTTCATTCATTAAACATGGACTCTGCTGTCATTGTATTATTCGTTAACACCTGTTAATTGAGATATTATTTTATTTAGATATGCTAATCTGTTTGCAGCCCATTAAATAATTAACATAAATAAATCATGTTTTTTTTTAATGTAACCCTGCTTTTTAATTTATATATATTTATAATATAATGTTTTCTATCTGGTAATCAACACAAAAAATCAATGCACGCTGTCATTTGAACTCAACTTCAACTCAATTATATTGTTTATATATAGCTTTGGATAATCAGGCGGTTAGTTAAATATGAAAAAAACAAATACTTAATGCCTGTTTGGCACAGCGGTTGATACACAGTTTGGCCTTTTTTTTTTTCATTTTAAATGAATTATTTTTGATATTTTAGATTATTTTGATGTGCTGATGTCAAAAATAATTTTTTTTATAAAAAAAATATCATTTTAATGTATTTCTAAATGAAAATCACTTTTAAAAATAATCGCAACCACACTTCCAAACAAGCACTTAATAGGTCTGAATTCGAGTAAAAAAGCTGATGAATTTTTCATAGATTATTATCATTTTGGAAGTTAGATGTCCATCCATGAATTCAAAATCCCCATGCATATTTACTGATTCACGAGCTGGTATGTGCCCTTGCAAATCTAAACTTTAACCTACCTTGAGACATGGAATACCTTTTCATACCTTCGCACTTCTATCTGATTGAGACATGGAATAAGGTTCTCGATTCTCATCTAGCACCCTTTTCCAGTGACCAGGTGCGAATTTTCTTAATCCAAACCTCGGCTTTTTCTGGTGCAGTTTTACCCTGCTATCTGAAATGCTGCACGTAAAGGTGAAAGCTTTACAAATGGGTCATGAACAAGACAAAATTTGTGCACTTTTTGACTGAATAAAACCCAATTATTTCTCTTTAAATGTCTTTTTATATTAGCTGATATCACGTTTCATCTTCGAGCGGTTTTTAAAATGCCCCTTTTATATCATGAATTTAATCAAGAATAATAATAATAATAATAATAATAATAATAAAGAGATAGAAAGAGAGCACATATTCTTTATCCTTTTAACGCATATAATTTGACAATTTCTTTTTGTTGGTTATTGGGATTGATCTGGTTTGTCCATGAGGGATGAACCCGGTCTATATATCTAGAGGTGTGGTTTGATATTAGTTCACCCATGAGGGATGAATCTAGTCTATTTATCTAGGGATATTACTTATTGGTAACCGCAAGGTAACCGCTAAGTAACCTCTCCTCTCTAGTATAATTATGACCTTCCCTCTCCATAATGATACAAGTTATTCATATAAGTGCATATAGTTCTTTCTCTCAATACTCTACATTAAACTTGCTATGATCTGTAAAGACATTCATGCCGTGGAACATCGCTTTGGTTTTAGTAATCGAAGTGGTCTTGAAGCAATTGATCTAGAAACAATGAAACGGAATATCACAAGTAAGTTTTTCGTGTCAAATCTACACTTTTGATAAAAAGGAAATTAATAACTTCATGAAAATATTAATATTTGTCACTGTGATGATTCTAATGATCCAAACGTTCAATGAGGAAAAGATAAATCGGGGATTCCCAAGTAGAGATTCTGACTCTTTGCTGGCTAAATATGGTGTTTTTCTGCCCTAATAAATTAAAAGACAGGCAATCTGTTCTTGCATCGAATGTCTTAACGCTTGCTTGTTCCACTGCTAGAAATAATTTTGTTGGTTTCGTCATAAACTATTTATAAATCGACAATATTCTTGCAATAAACAAAAATGTCTGAGCTGGATATGTGTGACACGACGAAACGAACAAGACATGAATTCCTGCAATAACTCTGGCTACAAGAGGCATTCAAATCTTCTTACATGTTCATTAGTTGTTATAAATTAAGTGAAGCCAAATAAGTTTTTTTTTTTTTCATTTTTAATATTCATTGAAACAACCAAAATATCGAAAATGAAAAATCTAAGAGTTGAGAATATCAATAATTTTATATTTTCACAAAAGATTTATTATTGTTATTATTTATTATTATTAATTCAGCTGAAAAGCAATTTGATATTTAATTAAATATATATTCAACAACCAATTAAACAATAGATATATCTCTTTATTTTTATAGTTAGTTTGTTTCAAATATTTCCATTCCCTTTAAATAAATTATTTTTAGTTTAGACTTGTAAATTTCATATTTTTTTAATATATGATTAGAACGGAAGAGTCACTATTAGGTATTTGTTTGACGATAAAAAGAGATTAGAATAATTCATTTGCATCACCAATTAATTAATCATATTATTATTTAAATATCCTTTTTAATTGATTTTTCAAAAAAATAATAATTAAAGAGTTATATGAAATCATTTTTGCATGAATGATCAAATCCATCCGGATTTTTCTCTAAATATAAAAATTCTATGCATTAAAACTAAGCCTCTCTCGATCTGAATCTTAGGCACCAGAAATTTTGTTTGAGTTAATTATTTGTGACATCCAATGCGAAATGGTGATGTAATAATGTTTTGAGTTATTCCAACCCAATATTTCCAACCATTTTAGTCTAAAAAAGGCTAATCTTATTCTAAAGCCGATCGATGTGAAGGGATTAATTCAGGATTTTTTTCATGTTTTTTTTTATAATTAATACGGGTGTCTGGACCAGTATGCGTGTGTTTTGACTAATCTCACGGATCCTTAAATTAACGAGCATGTAAATCTTCAGC
The DNA here is from genome assembly GCA_025169955.1 of Salix arbutifolia. Lineage (NCBI taxonomy): Eukaryota > Viridiplantae > Streptophyta > Magnoliopsida > Malpighiales > Salicaceae > Salix > Salix arbutifolia. Next base: position 4,848,057 of record CM045917.1, on the reverse strand, counting down.
TACCATCATATTAACAATCACAGGGTTTAAACCTAAGACCACAACAAAAATAAATATTTTAGTCTCAAACTATTATTACCGAATTATCTATTAAATGATTAAGATTTTTTTCATAGTTGAGTGCACAGTTCATGTAGGTTCACTGTTACAATTTCTTCCATTGGAAAGAAATCTAATTCCCGGTCTCTTTCACCTTCAAATTGTTTTTTTTAAGCAACATGACTCCATTAATATATCAAAACTCCTCAAAAGATTGCTCTTATGCATGCCATTGGTGGAGCTGATCACATTATCCTTGGTTCTCTGAACACGTTTTGGAATCTTTTTGGTATAATTCCTTTATACTTTCTAGATAATTATAAAAACCTAAGCATGGTTTGAAAGGTTAATCCTATGATTCATTTAAATTAATGTTGGATGTATATAGATAAGTTCAAGTGTTTAATAAACTTAGAGTACTCATCAAATTATTTTTCTAACCCCTTCAAAAATCAAGCATAGTTTTTTTTATTTGATCATTAGAGTATAATAATTTTTTTATTATTTTTTACTCTTTTTTTTACATATATTCGGAAATTCATATTTAATTTAGAACGGTTAAACAGTTTGTAAATATTTTTATAAGAATAAATAAATTTTAAAATATATCAAAACAAAGATTTGTCGGGTTGTAAGCTTGAGAAACTCTTTGTTTCATTATTAGATTCGCCAATAAATAATATTTAGCACTAGGGAATATTAATGATAGTAAAAAAAAAAAAAAAATTCCTAAAGAAAAACTCCTTCCATGCTGATTTTTTATATAGCTGCACTTTTATCTTCTTGAATGAGACCTGATATTCTTTTGGCAACCATTTGTTTATACGAAGACAGATCTGTGGCAACTTGTTTGTTTATTGCGAAGAGTTTTGTTTCCTTTTATGCATTGGTTATGTCAAAATCCATCTATCGTCCCTATCCATTTTAGGAATAAATCAAAAGGAATGCACAGTACTTTGAAGATATATTTATATATTCGTATCTTATGCAAGAAATTTTGTAGAATATCAGAATAGAATTTCTTTTGAATAATGCAGTTGAATTCAAAATTGCAGTGGATCATACCCACTTATCTGCACCTTTCTTTTTCCATATTTATCGTGTATTTTGCGTGGATTATAGTCTTTATATACTCCGAAATAGAACGAACCTGATACACTTTTTGATGCTTGCAAGAAACCTGAGCAGAAACTTGTTAGGAAATTTGAGAGTGGTGACTTTGCTCATCTATCCTCGCAATATTCCGGCAACCAACAGATCCGAAACATGGCATCTCGTCTGCAGCCGGCCGTTGTGGAGGCAGGATGCCAACAGAAAAATATTAGTCTTGAAGGATCACCTGATAGCATAACGAGCAGGTTTGAATCTCCGGCTCCGGCCTTTTATGCGACAGAAAGATACATGAGATTTCCGCAGAACGATTGTCAAGCTGGTAATTATTTCTGCTCTCAATACTCCAAGTCCCACGATTCACATCAATCTTCTGGGGAAAACTATATCAACTCAGGAGAGCAAGCTGATCACAGCTTTGGATTGAGGAGCACTTTGGAATCGGTTGTAGGACCCCAATTCTCTTACTATAAATCCTTTGACAGGTCCGATAAAGGTATAAGCAGTTCTTCAGAACAACACAATAAGTTTCTAGATAATCCCGGTGTCTCCATAGCGAACCACTTTTTAGTCCCTTTCCAAGGAAATCAAAATCGTCAAGTAAGTGTTCTCCAAGTTGGTAATTTAGTTTTACTAGTTTTAGCCTCTAAGTAGAAAATTCATTTTGACCATGCCATGTTGTCTCTGTGCAGGTTGACTGTAATCCATATAATTCTTCATCTGCAGATCTGGGCTGCTTCAATTCTCGAGAAGAAAAGCGATCTCCAAGATTTTCTTTGGGAGGTTTGCCTATATCTTCAGGCAAGGATCTGTCAACTACACTGTCAAGTAAAACAAGGATAAGATGGACCCAAAATCTCCATAAAAAGTTTGTTGAGTGTGTAAACCGCCTTGGAGGTGCTGAGAGTAAGTAAATTCAGTGCGAGCTTTCTTTTCATTTGAGAAGAAAAAAATGTTCATATCTGTTCCTATTGATTGATCAATTACAGAGGCAACACCTAAAGCAATACTAAAGTTGATGGATTCAGATGGATTGACTATCTTTCACGTGAAAAGTCATTTGCAGGTATCATTGCTTAACCAAATAGTATGGATTTTGCTTTTATATTCCATATGGGATTTCCTTTCTAAGATCTGTTTGGTATTTCTTTTCTATTTGTTCTTGCAGAAATATAGAAGTGCAAAATACATACCAGACTCTTCAGAAGGTAAACCCTTGTAATTGTTTCTTATGATAAACATTTGAGAATAATATATCTATATATCAGACATTTGAAGAGAGGAGAGAATTCTGTAGGCTTTCAGTTCCTGTCAAGCTCTTGCAGCAAGGAATATATCTATATTAATTCTCTCAGCACTTTAAATTAAGTGAAATGATTAGCGTGTCAGAGAATAATATAAATTATTATTCTAGGGCCTCATCTAACAACTTAAACTTTTTAGCTTAAGCTTTTAGATGAGATGACTTCTTAACATAGTATTAGAGCCTTGTTGACCCAGCGGTCATGAGTTCGAATTTCACCACCTCTGTTCTATTTGATAAAAATCAAGCACAAGATAGTGTGGGTCTGTGAAAGTTTCAAGCTGGAAAGGCTTTCACTTGAGGGTGTGTATTAGAGAATAATATAAATTATATTGTAAGATCTCATTTAACCGCTTAAGTTTTTATATGAGATGGTTCTTTAACAAAACAATCTTTTTACTTCTTTGTGTCAACAGGTTTTGATAACAAACTGAAAAATAATTTTCATTAACAGAATGGTTTCTTAGCGTGACATAAGATGCAATCTTAGGTTTACATTTATCTTTTCAGCAACTCTGTACATAGTAATTGTGATGATGTTTGCTGATCTGTAACAACTTGCTATGCAAGTTTTTGGTGGTTTTGTCTGCGATTTGTTAGAAGTCCAGTTTTCCTGTAAAACACAACAGCAGAAATTATTGCAATCAAACTAGTTCTTGAATCTTCTGTCTGATGATGATGCATGCATTTAAATTTTGTAGGACTTCTGCATTCTTTCTTTCACTGCTCTTAAAATTCTGATTTAAATACCACTTCAATGGCAGGAAAGGCTGAGAAAAGAACTAGCACAGATGATGCATCACAGCTCGATGTCAAAACGTAATCTCATAACGAATCCTTCTTCCTTGTTTATTATACTAATCCTATCCTAACAAGCGTTCAAGCCAGATAAATTTCTGAAATTTGAAATTGCCTTTCTTGTCTTCTTTTCTGTTTCTTATTTTTAACGATGTGTGCCAGTCCTCTCAGACAATCATTTGATCTTATGACAAATTGTTAACCATGTCTAGCAGCGGGTCTCGAATCAGAGAGGCACTGGAAGTGCAGATAGATGTCCAGAGGCGTCTGAACGAGCAGCTGGAGGTACTTCCACAAGATCTTTTACTGATGCCACCTGTTATTTCGTTTTTTGTCAATATTGATTTCCTGAGAGGAGTGATTCGGTTCATTCAAGACCAAGATGATCAGGCTTTTGAATGTCCTAGCCTTCAGTTTCACCTACCAACAATTATTAATTTCGCTTTCATTTTTTATGGCAGATTCAAGAAAATCTACAATTACGTATTGAAGAACAAGGCAAGCAACTTAAGATGATGTTTGATCAGCAACAGAAAACAACTAATAGTCTCTTGAATAGTCAGAACTTGAACATTACTTCTCTGGATGAGTCAACATTTAGCCTTGATGGTATTGATATTTCTATTGTAGAAGGCTCTAATAATAATACCAATTTCCCATCCAAGACAAGTTAGATCTTCAAAACACATAGGACTCATTCTCATTACAAGTACTCATGGCTTCTGGCGAAAGTGATTTCTAATCCCCAGCTACACCAGAATCGCAAATGATCTCTGCTCCATTGTAAAGAAAGTGAAAGCATTTGATTTTGCCTATACGGGAAGAGTAAATACATAAGAATACGATGTGTTTTCACAGGATAATACAGAAAGTAATGTGGTTCTTGTACTGTAAATTCTTCCCAGTTCTGCATCAGCTTTAGAAAAATAGTCTTGCATTATTGTTATGTGCTTCAAGTTCATCCTAATAAAAATGTACCAGAGTTTTGATGTCTTCTCTATTAGCCTGGTTATATGAACCATCCTGTTAGCCCTGGATGCTGCACTCAATCAGAAGTCAACCAAAAATCATAACGCGCAAAAGTTTTTCCATTTCATTCTGCAATCAGCAGAACATTTGGCTAACTAGAAAAAACAATCTGGCCATTTTTTGTGACTAGCTTCCAAAATCAATGGCCCATAAGATCCAGCATATCAGCCGGCAAGTATAATGCTATCTCGAAACCTTCACTTACGAGGGTGGGACTATCTGACCATTACGGCAGGTTAGTTTCCCAGAAGGCAATCCATTGGTTAAGACAAATCTTGATCAAGTTTACTTTATTAAAACATTCTGTCTGTAAGCTAGTATGATTAGCCTGACCATTTTTGGCGTGTTAGTGTCTCATCATTCATTGCCATCCTTACCCATAATGCTGTCATTTTTTTTAAATGTTTTTGATCGTTGTGCTCGAGAGGTCAACACATGGATAGTACAGATCATGCAGAAAGCTGTCCATGATCAAAATATCTTTGAATGTGTCTTTGACTCCTGATCATTTGATAAAAAAGATTAAACTAAAGATTGAGTGAATTCTTTTTTTATTAATGGTCCTTTTTAAACCTCACTCTGGGAATCCATCTAGTGCAAGGCCGAGTGATGGATCACACAGATTAACCTCAGAATATCAAAATAACATCAATTTGAAAAAATAATTCTTTTAAGTGAAGATAATTGGATTTTAACAGGTCAACTTAGGTTTTTTATCGGATTACAACGCGTTAATTTCTATCTATTTTTAATATCGAACTTGGTGGCTCAGAGCAGGTATTGCTAATGCAAACGGAGCATATCTTTTTAGTCAGATACAGAAAATGAAGTCACAGTTCTTTCATTGGTGTCAGTCACGAGCTCATGTCGTATCCATGGCTAATCCATGGCTAGAACTTGTACTATAATTGTGTCCTATCATTCCATTGCTTAAATGTGTACAATAAGTATTACTTGTAAGAACTTAGGCCCCGTTTGTTTGCTGGAAAATGGTTTCTTCTTGGAAAGTGGTTCCCAGGGAAAGTGAATTCCGGTGTTTGGCAGTGTTATGGAAAATGAACTGGAAAACACTTTCCAGTGTTTGTTTGTGTTATGGAAAATGAACTAGAAAATAATTTATTAATAAATTTTTTTTTCAAGTTTATTAAAATAATGAGGAACAAATCTTACAAATTAAAAAGTTGAATGAGAATGAAATTGAAAAAAAATATAATTTCATAAATTATCTCAAATAAAATAAATAATAATCAAAATAATAGAGATCAAATCTAAAATTTTTTAAAAAATGAAAGGTGAATAAATTAAAATAATAATAATTAACATTTCATAAATTATTTCAAATAAAATAAGTAACAATAAAAAAATGAAGACCAAATTTGATAGATAAAAAATTTCAATAAAAAAATGATAAGAAAAAAGCAAATAGCAATTATAAAAATAAGGACCAAAATTAATATAAAAATTAAATTTTAAGAGATGGAATTGAAAAATAAATATTCAAAAACAAATTATATATAGCAATCAAAAGTTTGAGGATCAAATTTGATATAATCAGCAAATAATGACATTTCTAAATTTTTCACAACTTCCGGAAAGTGTTTTCCGCCCAAATTTTCCGGAAAACACTTTCTTGAAAACCAAGCCAAATTTTTCTTTGACTGGAAAGTGTTTTCCGTTGACCAACTTTCCGGAAGGCAAACAAACACAGGAAAGTTTGGAAAATGGTTTCCCGGAAAGTGAATTCCGGGAAACAAACACGGCCTTAAGCTGTGTTAGGTGAGGTCCTAAAATATGATTTATATTATTCTTTAACACTACTTGCTTCGGTAATACATTTAACATAGACAATTGTCCTCATCCTGGTCAAAATGATATAAGAACTGTCAAGAAGTTGACTAAAATGCCTGATCATTTCGGACAATTTATTGGAAAACTACCATCACAAAGGTGTGTTATTAAAATTTATAGCAGATGTTGTCATTTGGGTGGAAACTCTCCGAACCCCACCACTTGGAAGTGATATTTTGTTCTTCTAAAAAGATATAAGGATGCCTGCAGATTGATCACATCCTCTGCCGGTACAAATGTATTATCGGCAGTGTACCAGGAAAATGAGAATTGATGAGCTCCTGGTTAACATAAAAGAACAGAAACAACCTAGGGTTCCTGTTCTTATAGCAAGATGATGATTATGAAATTGCTACTTTCCCTTCAAGCTCACAGGTTCCTGTGCCTAATGATGCAAAGATGCCATCATATCAGTCATCCAGGGGTAATATTTCCGATGAATCCAGTTGGCAAACAAGTCTGGGACCTTATTTATTTAGCAACCAGCACCATAAATATTGTGGAAAGATTCAAAAATATCTTTCTACCATTAATTTGGGGGGAAATACATCCCCTTCACTTGAGCGAGTCCAAGTACTTAGAGACAATGCAACCTTGATTGGAGGGCAGCTTCAGCCTCCTTCTGATAGACAGAATGATCCCGAAGTAAGTTTTCTCGATTAAAATCGAATTAGATGGACTCAAGGTCTTCATGAGAAGTTTGTCAATAGCCTTGGTGGTGCTGTAAGTAAGTAAAATGGTATGAGCTTTTGATTGTGCCTATGCGGGAAGAGTAAATACATACGGATACGATGTGTTTTTTCACAGGATAATACTCTTTCGAGCTTGGAAGCTGGGATTCTTGGCAAAACAGAAAGTAATGTGGTTCTTGTACTGTAAATTCTTCCTGGTTCTGAATCAGCTCTAGAAAAATAGTCTTGCATTATTGTTATGTGCTTCAAGTTCATCCTACTAAAAATGTACCAGAGTTTTGATGTCTTCTCTATTAGCCCTGGATGCTGCACTCAATCAAAAGTCAACCAAAAATCATAACGCGTAAAAGTTTTTCCATTTCATTCTGCAATCAGCAGAACATTTGGCTAGCTAGAAAAAACAATTTGGCCATTTTTTGTGACTAGCTTCCAAAATCAATGGTCCTTAAGATCCAGCATATCAGCCGGCAAGTATAATGCTATCTCGAAACCATTGGTTAAGACAAATCTTGATCAAGTTTACTTTATTACGACATTCTGTCTGTAAGCTAGTATGACCAGCCTGACCATTTTATTCATGTGGAAGCTGAACTCAAGACAACAATAAGCTCTAGCAGTAATTCACCAAGACAAAAGGACAGATGATTGTTTTGGGATTGAACTTCTACTGTTTCAAATTATGTTTTGTTTTTTTAACATAAGAAATATAGCCAAAATAGAATTAATTTTCGGTGCTAGGATTTCTAAGAATAACTTGAAAGCTAAACCATAACCATACAGAGGTTTTTTTTATATTTATCCTGTAAATAAAGAACAATCAAAACATGACGGTGTTTGTTTTTGTTGTCCAATCATGATTTTGAGAAAGAAAAAAGTATAGTGCCTTCTGAATATCAGCTTGTCAAAAGAAACAGAATGGAGTGCAGTGAACCTCCAAAAGCTGGAGATAAAAAGTGATCAATGTTCTGATTCATCATCTAGAGCTGTTGAATGCTTTTAATCAAAATAATATCTATCTGATTATAACCTAATCATCGTCCTGAAGAACTTAATAGGGATAGAATCCTAGCCTTTTCTGTCTAATAAATAAATAAGCAGTTGAGCAGGGTAGAATCCTTGGCGTGTTAGTGTTTCGTCATTCATTGCCATCCTTACCCATAGACCTTGTAAGAATGTTGTCATTCTTTTTCCATGTTTTTGATCGCTGTGCTCGAGAGGTCAACACATGGATAGTACAGATCATGCAGAAAGCTGTCCATGATCAAATTATCTTTGAATTTGTCTTTGACTCCTATCATTTGATAAAAAAGATTAAACTAAAGATTTAGTGGATTCTTTTTTTATTAGTCGTGATTTTTAAACCGCACTCTGGGAATCCATCTAGTGCAAAGCCGAGTGATGGATCACACAGATTAACCTCAGAATATCAAAATAACATCAATTTTTGAAAAACTTTAATCAATACACACATATATAAACAGTACAATCTCGAAATGGCGCGACTAAACGCTCTGAAACCGAAACATTTTGTTTTGATTGAAAAAACAAATCACCAACCGAAACGGAATTGATAATAACTGCCAAGAAATTGACTAAAATGGATGATAATTTCGGACAATTTGTTGGAAACTACCATCACAAAGGTGTATTATTAAAATTTATAGCAGATGTTGTCATTTGGGTGGAAACTCTCCGAACCCCACCACTTGGAAGTGATTTTGTTCTTCTAAAAAGATAAAAGGATGCCTGCATAATGATCACATCCTCTGCCGGTACAAATGTATTGTCGGCAGTGTACCAGGAAAATGAGAATTGATGAGCTCCTGGTTAACATAAAAGAACAGAAACATCCTAGGGTCCGTGCTCTTATACAATATATGTATATACGACTTATCTGCTTTAAAAGAGAAATATACTTAGAAAGCGTACTGAGGCTTCCAATCATAAGACAGAACATGATTGGAATGTGAGACCTTGCTCGCAGCCATCAAGCATGGGGGGAGTATCTCCATGGCAAGATCTAGAGCCTGCCACATCAACTGACATCACTCCAAGTCAATTCGATCAGCTAGCTTCGGCATTTTGCACATGTGAATACTTCCTGGATTTTCAGCTAGATGATGATTATGAAATTGCTACTTTCCCTTCAAGCTCACAGGTTCCTGTGCCTAATGATGCAAAGATGCCATCATATCAGTCATCCAGGGGTAACATTTTCGATGAATCCAGTTGGCAAACAAGTCTGAGACCTTATTTATTTAGCAACCAGCACCATAAATATTGTGGAAAGATTCAAAAATATCTTTCTACCATTAATTCGGGGGGGAGTACATCCCCTTCACTTGAGGGAGTCCAAGTACTTCGAGACAATGCAACCTTGATTGGAGGGCAGCTCCAGCCTCCTTCTGATAGACAGAATGATCCCGAAGTAAGTTCTCTACTTAAGTTTTATTCTGATGTTCTTGTGTGCATACATCATGTCTGGTTTCTTTTGTATCAATTGTATTTATTTTAACTTCCAATCCAAATCTGGTATAAGCTTCTCGAGTCTCAACAGCTGGAATCATCTACAAGACATTTGGGGGATGGTTACTCTACTTGCAGCGGTTCAGGATCTTCTGGACCAATTTTCTCGAGTAAAAAACGAATTAGATGGACTCAAGGTCTTCATGAGAAGTTTGTCAAGTGTGTCAATAGCCTTGGTGGTGCTGCAAGTAAGTAAATTGGTATGAGCTTTGCTCAGTTGTTGAAGGACTATCTTTTATTGATTGTCTCCATTGATTGATCAAATGATAACAGAAGCAAAACCAAAGGCCATACTGAAGATGATGGAAGCAAAAGGATTGACCATCACTCAGGTCAAAAGTCACTTGCAGGTACTTAAGATCAGGTTGTGTTTAGGTTCCACCTAAGTTTATTTCTATTGATCATCCTTTTTCATAAATTTGTTTTGCAGAAATATCGATCTGACAAGTACTTGTCAGAATGTAAACAAGGTAAATTTCCGCTGCATGTTGAAGTGCTTTTGAAGGCAATCTACTTGTGATTTTCACATCATTTGTGGTTTTCTGCAGAAAAACCTACATTCAACGACATGCCCCAACTTGTCTTCTCTTCTGGATGCAGCATGGAAATCAAGGAGGCACAGCAACTGCAGCTAGATATTGAGAAGCATCTTCATGAACATTTAGAGGTATGCCTTGTGCCCTATTTTGAAATACCTAGCAAATCAGCTGTTATGAGCTTAAAACTGGACAGAAGTATTGCTTCATATGCCTACGGAAAAGTAATCAAAGTCCTTTTCGGTTGAGAGGCTTCTCATTTCATGTATTTTACCCATTTGGAACAGATTCAGCGAAATCTACTGCTGCAAATTGAGGAAAATGGGAGGCAGCTGGAGCTAATGCTGGAGCAACAACAGAAAACAAACAAAAGCCTACCCTAAACTTGAGTCTGAAAAGCCTGAGAATTGCAGCATCCATTAATCTACCATGAAGATGTTGGAATTTCAACCACAGATCTCATTCAGTTTAAACAAGTTTGTACATGTGCAGCAATGAAATTCCAAAAAGACTCGCCATCTGCAAGGGTCAACACTTGTTTAATGGAAAGCAAGCCTTATTTGGTCTGCTTTTATTACATATATCAGTTGTGAGAAGTGAGATTCAGAAAACTGCCAAGTCTATACTAGAACAGCTATCAGAAAAGAGGGAATGTACCCAGGCCTTGCTTGTTGTCATAAGAGATTGACTCTTGACCATATAGTGATCTTCTTGAGTTGCTGTTTGGAGTTTAAATTCCAGTTTTGCAGCCAATATGCTGTTTACTGAATCATTGCATGCAAAATGCAAGAACTGACTGCAAAAAAATTGTCTAATTTTTTGAAATATTTTACCAATTCAATCTCAGCAAGTAAAATGTTGCAGTCACACACACACAACAAACACATATATTGGGGGGTTGTTTAAATAGTGACAAACAAAACTTTTAATAAGAGTTAGATTAATCAGAGCTAAATTCTTGCCAAAATTAGATAAATTCTAAAAGAGTTTGCTCCATATTTTATTATTTTGAATTTGAATCCAGAAAATATTTTATTTTTTTATCTCAATCTATTCATAATATTAAGTTTGGCTTCAAGATAATAAAAACATGAATATATTTAATTAGAAAAACATAAATAAAAGCATAAAAATAAATCTATATTTTTTAAAATAAATTTGAATCCTTTTAAAATAAAAACTATTAAAGATTTCGATGACAAGAAAATAACCACATAATGGTTTTATTTATACAAAGAAAAGAGTCGAATATGCTTCATTTGCTTAGAATGGTAAAATAAAGGCAGGAACACAACTGACAACTTAAATAAAACAACAATTTTGTTAAAAATCTCAAACACCAGATTTCACTTCACATTCCCAAAGAGACAAAACAAACTAAAAATGGAAGACATGAAGAAAAGAAAGATGGACGAGGGAAGTAACAATGGTTCTGGCGAAACATCAACCACACAAGATTACCTTCGTTCACTACTTGACCCTCTTAATAAACCCCAGCTTGTCGATCTTCTTTCTAGACTGTACGTCCCTCTCTTTCTCGCCCTCTTGCCTTTTTCTTTTAATTGTTTACTGGGTTTCCCTTACTGGGTTTTTCAAAAATAATTGGATTCTATTTGTGTTTCTATTTGTTTGCCAGATATAAAACATTTTTATGGGTCTGTTTTGTGATGAATGACTAGTGGGATTTTAGTTTATATTGATATAATTGTTGCAATTAATCTAAGATTAAAAGTTGAGTTTTCTTTCTACAGGATTGGTAGTAATTGTAGTCTATGTTTGGTTTTTGAAAGCCTTTGGTAAGGGTAAAGTATTTAACTTTTTAGCATAAAGATTGAGAATTTTTTAGCCTTGTTCTGTTTTAGGCAAATAAACAGTGCCACGTTAATTCTAGATTGGTTCTTGTTAGAGAAAGCCACTGGGCTGTTATTTTCCTATAGAAAGTTTTTATTTTGTGTGTTTAATTGATAATTCATAATATCCTTAGTCTTTTTATTAAAAGTTTGAGCTTTGTACATTGTAGTGCATTCTGGTAGATGCATTAAGAAGCTCTACTATTGTTTCTTTTCAGAAGTTATCAGTTTTGGATCCTTGTTTTTTTTATCCTCTGATGGTTCACGGTTCAAATGAATAATTAAGATTTTTCATTGCGGTGAATTTTTATAGATGCAATTACTTTTTCTATGACTGTTATCTTCGCAAAAAAATAATTTTGGATCTTTACATTTCTATATCCCTGATGTTTTAAATATTGTATATTCATGTAAATATGTTTAGAAGCTCTTTACTTGCTACAACTTTCTATAAACAAAACAGCTCCGGAACCCATATTTTCTGCTTGTGTGTGTGTGTGTGTGTGTGTGTGTGTGAGTGAGTGAGTGAGTGAGTGAGTTTGCATTCACCAAAGATATCAGGGCCTTTGTGAGAATGTTCCACTCATCTTGCTGATTGGGGGTTTGTGGGTGGTTCTTCATCTGTCTGCTGTGTGATTGACACTGTGCATGTGTGTTTGCTTGCATGTTGAGGCATAAAAGAGGGTCCCAATATCCTTCAATTGCAGAAGAAATTAAAAGTCTTGCCAGTGCAGATCCAGTCCATCGAAAGCTTTTTGTTCGTGGCTTGGCCTGGAATACCACTTCAGAAACCTTGTGTGCTGTGAGTGCATTGCTGAGTGTCTATTTTGCGTGCCATGGTGATGATTGTCCCACATGAAACTAGTTTTGCCTTGAGTTTTTTCACATGGAAAATACTCTTTTACACACTCCTCTTTGATGTATTGCTTACTATTCTAAATCTTTCACATGTCTAAGTGCTGTATGCTTTTGTTCCAGGCATTTCAAATGCATGGTGAGATAGAAGAAGGAGCAGTGATCTATGACAAAGCAACAGGAAAGTCACGTGGCTATGGATTCATTACATACAAGCATATGGAATCAGCACAAAGTGCACTGGGAGCACCAAGCAGATTGATTGATGTGAGTTGGTTCTTTTTAAGTTCTTGCATGCGTGATATTTCCAAACATCAAACAGATGCCACCAGCTCTGTGCCATTCATTTCCCTATACATCATGATTTGTGTGTTTCTTTCTGTGCACACTCCTGTTCTGCCTGCATGGATTATCTGTTTGTAAGGGCATAGATTCCAAGTAATAAGCAGAATTGTGTTATGGAAGATGAAGTGTGACATGATTAAAAGAACAAAATTATGAGCTTAACACTCGTGTCATACATAGCTTCATTAGCACATCGATCTGCTTTGAGAAAATCCAACTCGAGAAACTTAATGAACTGTGAATTATCTTGTTGTTTGGGAGTATATAATATGGTCAAATGTTATAAACAACCATACTTGAGGTGAAAAATTACAAATCATTGCTTAAATCTGTGACTGGTTGAGTTCCCCCAAAATGTTGCTCTTCTAAGATGTACTTTAAGTATGAAGTAGAGGTAGTGTTTATTATCGCATGGCTGTCATTACGCTCTGTAAGTAGCTAGGATATTGACTTTTGATGCCAAGGCTTTTTCACAGCTAAGCAAGAAAGTCCTAGACTCCTTGTAACTTCTATAGTTACTCATTTGTGCTGTTTTCACACATTTTCTTAATCTTGAGATTTTTATATTTGTTATTTGTGTTCTGATTCCAGAGCCGGATGGCTGTTTGCAATCTAGCTTGTGAGGGATTAACCGGTGCAAGCACCACACCTGATCTAGCCCAGAGGAAACTTTACATTGGGGGTTTGTCGCCGGAGATCTCAAGTGAGATGCTGCTTAATTTTTTTGGAAGATATGGGGATATTGAGGAAGGCTCAGTTGCCTATGACAAAGATACTAATGAATCACGGTAAAATGCCAATTTCTTTATCTGTTTGTCAAGACATATTTGCTTTTTTGAACTTTTTCTCAGTGCCTAATTCTTCAGCTAACTGTTGAAGATTGTTTCCTTTTCCCTTTCATATACAGTGGGTTTGGTTTTGTTACATTCAAGACAGCGGAGGCTGCAAAGAAGGCCATAGACGATCCACACAAGTTGTTTGGGGTAAGTAGAAGATAATTCCCTAGAGGTGGTCATAATAGTGACCTTATTTATTCTTGTAATACTAGAGGAGAAATTCTTAAACATCGTAAAATTGTGATTTTTTTATTTTCATTTTGTAGCTGCTGGAATGTCTTTGTAAAGTTTGCTCTCTAATTCCTTATTCATGTGTTATTCTACTTTATATGAAAATGCAATATCCCATACAATGAAGATGGTTACAAGTGATGTTTGCTTCTCCCAGGAAAAGGAAAGAATACGAACTTGATGTTTGCTGTAATGTGCAACAAGGAGTTAAGATTCTCTAAAAACAGTGGTTGTGTTTGCTATAGGCAGTTCATTGTCACTATAATGTGCTGCATTGAAGTTGTAGATTCTGAAACTTGGGAGTTATGAGCCTACCACAAGTAGCTTGGACTAAGGCTCTGTTAATTTGATTTTAGTTTTAGACCAGGACCTAGAAGCTGTTTGGCGCGGCGTTTCACACGCCGCGCCGCAGCTTTTCAATTTTTTTTTTCTCATTTTAAATAAATATGTTTTGGTGTTTTTAGATCATTTTGATGTGCTGATGTCAAAAATGATTTTTAAAAAATAAAAAAACATCATTTGGATATATTTCGGCACGAAAAGCACTTTGAAAAGCTACCACAACCGCCCTCCCAAACAGGCTCCTATTATAGTTTAACTTTCCTACTGCGTTTTGGGCAGCAGTTGGTGTTCCTCCATCAATATAGCATTTGATATTTTTTGTAGTGTGTGATGTGGACTATAAATTTTGGTGGTGTCAACTCAACATAGAATGGGACTCTACTTCTATTCCTATTCTTATTAATTGATTCTGGTATTTATCTGAAGCTTCAAATTTCTAAGCAAGAGATCTCTCTTGAGTTGCTGTGTTTTTGTCAAACGGGTTGTAAAGTGCTTGTTCTAGATGCAGGTCTCTTTAATTGTGTTCCTGTTTGGAAAGGAGCACATGCTCCATGAGTGACAAACTTTGATCTCTTGGTTGATCAAATTCTGTGTTATGAAACTAACGTCTTTTTATTTGGTTGGCTGCAGGGAAGAACAGTCATTGTGAAGCTTGCTGATAGCCACAAGAGCAAAACAGTACAAATGCAGTTACCAGCACCCATGGTTCCCCTACAAGTACCAATGGGAGCAGGTGGATATGCACAGCCAGGTAAAGCTGCCGCAAGCGGCGGTGCCCCTGTTGGTTATCCTTATCCTCAAACTATTGCATCATATCCAGCTTCTTCATACCCTAACCCTCCAGTTGCACCTGCTCCATACCCAACACAATCTCAGATTTCCTATGCATCAGTTTCGTCGAAGAAAGAACCGTTAGGGCATTCACCTGCACCACCTGCCGGAATGGGTGGATACCCCCCCTATTACTACCCTAATCAGTGACCTATTCTCAATGCAATGTTAGTGCTACTAAGGCTTATGCCTCCCTAATGTGGTGGTTTTTATGTTGTCAAGTGGAGTTGTGGGTGGCTCTAAGAGACATTAGCTGTTGAGAGGCTTAGAAAGGCAAACAAAGTGAAATTTTGATACTGGATTTTTTTATTATTATTATTGTTTTCGTTTTCGTTTTCGTTTTCGTTTTCGTTTTCCCTTTTCTCCCTCCTTTGCCAAGGACTTAGCATACTTCATTAGTCATTAGCTCTCTAATATTAGTTTGGGGGGGACAGGCATCTCCAGGAGACAGGTTCCACTGCTAGTGTCTCTCGCTGGAAGTTTAACTTGACTAAGATTTTTCTTCCTGGAACCTCTTTTAGATCCCCATTGGATACAGTAATTTTCAATTTGGTGTCTGAACTTATTTTTCCCTCATTTGGATCCTCATTGAGTAAGGAATTTATAAATTCACGTATTTTTAATGTCCAACGTTCTCAAAATTAATTGACACATTAAGTGCGATATCTTCAAGCAAAGATGTTGTCAAGATACGTTGTGGACTTGTGGAACGTGGAAAGCAAAGGAGTGGAGAGGAGAAGACCTTAGTATTTAGAGTTATAGTTCAAAATATTTGTTATTTAAAAGTATATTAAAAAATATATTTGTTATTATTTAAATTTTATTTTTGACAATAATCTATTAAATATCTAAGAATATTAAAAAATATATTATTAATACTAACGCATCAAAACAATTTTAAAAAATAAAACTCAAGACAACTGTCCTAAAAACCGGCAGCCCTGTGCCCGGCTTGGTTAGAAGTCGGGCGGGGATATGGGCCAGACATTCCTGCCAGGCCCTCCCATTATGATTCGGATCAGGAGAGGCTGACCGGGTAGCCCACTTCATGAACGGGTCTAATCTCAGCAAAGAAAAGGTCTCGATACGATACTATAATCTTAAAATATGTTTGGGAGCAAAAACTAATTTAGAAACAAATGGAGGGCGCCTCTTGCAATTAACTAAGAATAACTGGATTCATGGCCACACCAACTAGGCTTCTCTCTCTTGCACTGGCCGCTCAGCAACCAGAGCTCCATACTTGGCTCCAACCGAACCTATCGAAAGGCAAGAAACCGTGTACATGAATCTGCAAGTTTCACTTGTCAGTAACTGAACTCAAAAAAACCCACCATTCTAACAAGGTAAGAAACTCTACAAAAACTATCATAGTCATAGGCAAGTGGGTTCTTATTTGTTAAATCTCTATCAAGTTCTAGACGTTATTTCTTTCAAGTTGACCATGAACCATTTGCACAAACTCCAAATTCTGAAAAGGGTTTCTCCTAATTTTGTTGGTAGATGCAGAAACCCAATATGGCAAGGGGATTCTTTGTGCTCCATTGTCGAAAACCCTAGGTTCTATGGGATAAAATCAATGGTTCAAACTGAAAATTCGGATAGAAATTTGATAGATAGTGATCAAGGCATTAGCAAAATCTCTGATGCAGCTAGAAGGGAAGCCCAGGCTTCAACTGCATTACTGGAGTATTTGCACTCCACTAGAAGTTTTCATTTTTTGGATGCAGAGCATATGAGCAAATACTCACCTATTTTTGTTAAAAACCTACTAAAGAAGGTTAATATCGATGCAGATATTAGGCGGTCCATTACCCGTTACTTGCGTTACCACCCGATTAATGAATTTGAGATTTTCTTTGAGAGTATGGGTTTAAAACCTCAAGAGTATTGTACTCTTCTTCCGCGTGATCTGATGTATTTGAGTGATGATGATTTTCTGCTTGAGAATTATCATGTGATGTGTAATTATGGGATTGCGAGAAATAAGATGGGAAAGATTTATAAGGAAGCAACAGAAGTTTTTCGATATGATTATGGGGTCCTGGAATTAAAACTCAAAGCTTATGAGAAGCTGGGGCTTAACTCTTCTTTTGTAGCCAAGGTGGTTGTCCGTAGCCCTGATCTTTTGATTGGAGATGCGAACATTGACTTTATCAAGATATTGGAGTTATTGAGGAAAGGGGGACTTGAGTACCGTAGAATTGAGAAGCTTTTGTCGGATAAGAGCACTTACAACTGGAGCCAGTTGCTTTCACTTCTAGACTTATTTGGCAAGGCAGGTTACAATGATGAGCAGTTAAGTGAGTTGATAAGCCAGAGACCATGGATTCTGCGTGAGGATTCAGTGAATAGGTCTCTTTTGCTAATTGGGTTCCTGCTTAAATTTGGATCCACGATGAACCAGATATGTTCCTTGTTTCTGCAGTTTCCCAAAGTACAAGTTGAGAAATTCGTCTCAAATTCGAGGCATTGCTTTCTGTTCTTGAATGAGATCAACATGGAGGCATATGAGATTGGGAAGCTTTTTCGTTCTCACCCTATATTTATAGGTTCATTTACGTTGAAAAAAACCAACAGTTTGCTTTCTCGTCTGAATGCTGGGAAGAAGCGAATTTGTGAAGTCATTCAGGAGAATCCAGAAATTATGAAGAAATGGGTGAAGGGATCAAAAATTGAATGGTTACCAGACTCGGGTGAGGAACTAAGATCTCAAATGCTGAAGACTAAGTTCTTCTTGGACTTGGGATTTCTAGAGAACTCGGATGAAATGAAAAGAGCACTTAAGGTTTTCCGGGGCAGAGGAGCAGAGCTTCAAGAGAGATTTGATTGTCTTGTGATAGCTGGTTTAGATAGAAAGGATGTTTGTGAAATGATAAAAGTATCCCCTCAAATTCTTAATCAGAAAAAGGAAGTTATTGAAATGAAGATTGATTTTCTCATAAATGATTTGGGTTTACCCGTATCATCTTTAGTCAGATTCCCTTCCTATCTCTCTTACACAATGCAAAGAGCTAAGCTTAGGTTAACAATGTATAATTGGCTCAAAGAGCAGGGAAAAGTTAATCCTGTGCTTTCCTTCAGCACTATAGTTGGTTGCACAGATAATGTGTTCCTTAGTCAGTATGTCAATCGTCATCCTAGAGGCCCAGAAATTTGGGAAGATTTAAAGAAAGAAATTTATAACTCATAGAAGCTATCTGCTGCACGTAACTTGATGATGGATTCTTTTATTCTTACAAGCCAGAAATTTTTATTGATGCTGTTGTATTCAGACATCTTATATTGAAGACAATACACCCTTTTTCTCTCCTGGGTTCTCCTGGAGCACCTTCTACTTATCCTGCACAATCTTAAATTTCCTAGCCATGGAGAAAGACCCCTTCTGCTTTGACCAGTAACACCTCTGGGAATGGCAGGTAGTTGTCATACTATCGAATTATGCACATGCTACCCAAATGACCACATCAGATGCCTTGTCGATCTTAATTTATTGCTACCTTAAAAAAGAGAAACCTTTTCTATAGTTTTGGTTGCAGGAATGAACTATTACTGTGAAGCGTTCATATACCCTCAAGAGCAAGTCTAGACAAATGCAGCAGCTGGAAGGATGCATCAGGTCAAGCATCTGCTGACAGCGTTATCCATGTAGTGCGCTTATCCTCACAAATTTGCATTATATCCTGATCTTTCTAATCCAAGTTTGTGATGATTTGCTGACATGGTAAGTCCTGAGAACCTTAGAATGGCAACGGAACCAGAATTTCGATACTTGATGTATTCATTTTTCCTTTCCATTTTACCCTCTCAATGCATTAGAATTATTAACTGGGTAATTTTAGGCAACAACATGAATTTTCCCACTGCATTGTATCTTTATACTTTCTAATGAGGGCATGATTTTTCTGTACAATATTATTGACAGTAAAATATATATTATTCTCAAGTTTCTGAGTGATAGTAATAAGATGATAAGAATTATACCGTTTGTGATAAAAATAATGGTAGTAGTCGTAATAGTGATAAAATAGAGATAATTATAATAAAATAATGATTACTCAAATGACAAGTAACTTGTGGTGATCACAATGACAGCGGCTATTGTTGCCATGATAGTAGTGTTAGATTGTTATAGTGGGATGTAATAAAATAGAGTTATATTGATAATACGATGTTATGGTGGCATGATGATAAAATAATAGTTATATAATAATTAGGGGGTTGTCAGATTATTATTTCTTGAAAAAAGGGGGGGAAAGTGATATCAAGCTAGAGATAGAAAGAAAGGGGAGGAAGGCAAAAATCACAGCAAAACACAATCGACTGTAGCAGTCCACAGTGTTTTTGTGAGATACCACATAGGTTCTTCTGGGAAATTAGAGGGAGCTCCTTGCCATCGCGAAGAAGAAGAAGATGTAGAGGAAGGTCTTTGCCATCGCGTCGGTCACCCTTTCGAAGTCTTGAAAATTTCATTCTACAACTTTTGAGCTGGTTTCCTTGCTGCTGTTAAATGGTTTTCACCGATTAGACTGAAACTATTTGTGTTTTTCTTACATGTCCAGCCTTGATTGTTGAGGTGGCTCTTCGTTTGAATTGTCTTTTGCTCATCTCCACGAGCCTCTTCGCAGGCTTTTTTCCATTAGAAACATCGCAGGGGAGGTGATCTCTCTTAACAATTGAGCTCCCAGTGATGAATATGTCCAAAATGTTGTTAATCTGATCGTTTCTATGAAAGTAGGTGGTGCAGTCAGAGCTGGCGCATAGTAAAAAAAGAAAGACAAAGGGTTGGTGATCTTTGAGCTGATGGGCTTACATATAAATTCAGAAAAAGGTCAGCAGAACTGTGCTGCTAGCAGGGAAAGAGTTTCAAGTATATTCTCATTTCAGAGCTTCTGCCATGTTAATATTATTCACTTTTCACTGATAAACATTTGTTTTGGGTTGCTGTATTTCTATGGGAAGAGCTTAAAACTATGCCTCTTGCGTCTCCAGTCTATAGCTAATACTATGAGATTTCAACCAATTACAATTAAAAGTGTATGGCCATTGCACTACCACTGATAGATAGCCGTTTTTTCCCAGTTTCTAGGTTTATACAAGAAATGTTTTCTTGATATATAATTTTAAGTATTGAAATATTCCCAAAAATAAATAGTTTAAACATTGAGGAGTTAAATTAACCTTGAAAATGAATAAAATAAAATTTATAAAGTGAAAATAATAGGCGAGGTTATATTATTATTTATTTAATGGTTATAAATGATTATAGATGAACGATAAGGTATCTATCCAAGTTGGTGATGTCCCTTCTATTTATTTTAAAAAATATAATTAAGGTAAGGAAAATTATCATTCATAACGTGTCGATGTTTCACTGTGTCATTAAACACATTATTGTGGATTAAAACAATGAAATTATCTTTTTTGTCTCTTATCTAAAAATTTAACACTCAGTGTCTAAGGTATTTTAGATATTTTAGGGGTATGTGTGATATTTGCAAAATTTTGGGGGTGTTTTAGTTTTGTAGGGGTATTTTGGTCTTTTTTGTTTTTATTTGCACAATAAAACTATTTATTTATCACTGTGCATTGATGAAAAAGCAAAGGTTGGTTGGGGGTAGTTTGGTTTTTTGATAGAAAATAAACAATAAAATAATGTGTTGTCCTCTAGTGGGACACAAGCAGAGCGCTAGAGGCGAGGGTAATTTTGGTTTTTAACGTTTTGTACACAATAAAATTACTTAAATACCCTCAGAAACAACAAAAACAAAGACTTGATATTGGGGGCATGGTAGTCTTTCAACGCTTGATTTTTTCTTTGTTATCATTGGGCACATGGGTGTTTAGTTAATTTCGTATTGTTTATTATTTTTCGAGGTTACTGCAGGCGTGTCTTTCAAACGCACCGCCATTTTTCTCCCTTACGCTCATTTTAATCGGCGCGTTCGATGTCTAACAAAGGTTGAAATTTTGCAGTCATCATGTCTTTGAGGGCATCATCATGTTCTCTTCCTCCTTGTGGTGCGTGTGTCGTTGTATGGAGGTCGGAGGATCATCAACAATTTCTTTTCTCTCTCTTACAACAGCAAAATGAATTTTGGTCCTCTATATTTATGGGAGTTTCATTGCGATCCCTGATCTTTTGATTTCTTTTTTCTTCTTGATTTCTTCAATAGAAGTTTGATTTTTTCAATTGTACCCTTCAATTGAAATTGATCATATATGTTGTTTTTCATTTTAGCCCTTATACTTTTGATTTATGGTTTTTTTTTGTTAATTTTTTCTTCCAGTTTGCAGGTTTTAATTTGTTTCATTTATGTTCTCCAATTGAAATTGGTCATATATATATATAGTATTTTCATTTTGGTCCTTATTTTTTTAATTTGTTTTTCAATTATACTACTATTTTGTTTTAAAAATCCCTTTAATTTTTTTGGTCTCAAAGTTTTGATTTGTTGCAGTTTTGTCCTTCAATAGGAATTAATTATATATTTTATTTTTTTATTTTGGTCCTTATTCTTTTAATTTTGTATTTTGTATTAATTCCATTGGTTTTTTTGGTCTTTCTTGGACAATATTATTTTTTATTTGTATTTATGCATCTATATTTTTAGCTTTGGTTTTTAATTTTTGTCATTTTATTTTTTTATTGAGGTTTTATTTTTATTCGGTCCAGTCCTAAAATTTTAATTTATATTGATGATCATTTTAAAATTAATATTTTTTCCCTTTGTTTTTTTAGTGTTTCTATTATTTTTATTTGTTTTTCAGGTCAAATAATATTTTTGTGCTCATAATATTTATTTTAATTTTGTTAAAGTTTTTATTATTATTCTTCGAGATGATTTTATAATTTTCATTGTTTATACAATAATAATGATAATTTTAGTGATTGTTTTTTTTGTAAAAATGTTTTATTTTTTATTCTTCAGGGCTTTTTAATGATTTTCATTGTTTTGAAAGTAGTGATGATGATAATTTTAACTTTTATAATCATGATAATAATGATAATGTTGCAATGGATTTTCAATGATATTTTCTTCTTTTATAGATAGAAAATTAACGATTTATTTTTGTTGTTTAGTTATTGTAGGTGTTTCCATAATTTATTTTTAATTATTGTGTTTAATTTAAATTATATTATAAAATGAACTAATCCTACTATAGTGAATTCGATGATTCAAGTATCTGAATCTTCTTAATTTTTTAATGACGATGATAATTTTATGTTGATGATTTGTAAAAACCAGTTAAACAGATAAATTTATATCGATTTAAAATTCATATATTTTATTGGAAACCTGCACTCTACAAGAATTTTGAGTAGATTTATTATTTTGACCAAATTTATAGTATAAAAAAAAAATCTCGTACTCTTAATATTTTTTTATATTGAAAAAAATATGATTCCTGTTACAAAAAGTGTAAATGGCTAATGTGTGTGTATAAAAGTATATGTACGGATCTTGACTTTGAATGTTACCTGTTCATATATGAGCGTAAACTTCCAAACGATGGGCGAATCGCCTTTTGATTTATTTTGTTTGATTTTTCTCCTTTTATATTTTATAATTAGATTTAAAATAAATGTTATTTAAATGATTATTTTATTATAAATAATATTTTCATCATTTATGATAATATTAATTATTATTATTTTCATAATCATATCGTGGCTTCGAATATTCATTGTGAATTGAATGTTTTTCTTAGACATTCTTTATATGGTTTTTTAAAAATTTATTATTCTTATATTTTTAACACTTTGAAATATAAATTATCAATTCATTATATTTTTTGTTTTTTAACTTACTTAAGTTTTTAGTTTTAAAAACAAGACTTCTAGTGAAAATAGGTTTTGATTAAAGATATACTTTTCTATTTATATTTCAAATAGTTGAAAATTTATTTTATTCCTTTTGATTATTGTGCAATAAACAACATAGCTAAGTGAGATGTGTTTTAGTTTTTCTCAAGTTTGTTCTTTTTATAATCTTACTATTAAGATTTGCTTTTAAGATAAGGATTGGTTGGTCTTTAAGAAACAATAATTTGAAAAGTAATTATCAATTTGAAATAATATTATTGAATCTTAAAATGTGGTCATGATTTACTAATTTGTTATCCCTTTGGTTAGTTCTTTAAGATAAAAAAAATAGATATATAAAAACTATGGCATAGATTTAAACAACACAAGAAAAAAAATCCAAGAAATATAGGGTTACCATATAATTTTATTTTATTTTTTATCATAAAACTAAAACAACCTAATAAAAAATATAATAATGAATCATGAGTTTCTAATTACTAACAAATTTGATAATAAGGAAGTTAAATCAATTGGATTAGCCCATTAAATCCAATATCTATGTTATAAAAATAAAATTATCTTATAAAAATAAATATAATATTAAAAAATTGAATGAAAAAAAATACTATTATAATAAATAAATAGTGCTGTGTAATAATAAACATTGTTTTGCAAGAAGAAATACGATAATAAAAAAAATAATAATAAACCTTTATCTTTTAGTTTAGTTTATTGTTAAATATTGAGGCGAAAATAGCCTCTCCATCTCCAATTTAGCTTCCATCTTTCATAAACCCTTGAGGAGTGAGTACTTGCCGCTCAGCAGCCCCTTCCAAGCTCCATGCTTTGTTCCACTGAACCCGTTAGAAAGAGAAGAAATCCTGCCACCCTATATCACCCAATCTCTCTTTGCAATCACTAAGCTCACCAAGCCTACCACACAGTATAAGGTAAGAAAATCTCCAAGAACCACGCTTTTATACATTTCTAGCGAACTCATCAAACTTTAGGCTTTCTTTTAGTTTGTTAACTCTCTAGTTATAGCTACTCTTCATTACTCATCAAAATAGCCATGACCCATTTTGCCAAATTTATAATCTTCAAATGGGTTTCATCCAATTTTGTTGGTACCACCAAAACCCCGTTGTCCTCAGTAGTGTCATTATTCAACATTGCAGAAAACCCTAGGTTCTATAGTACCAAGAGGATAGTTCAAACTGAAAATGGACAAAGCATAAGCCCAGTTTCTAGGACAGAAGCCCAGGTTGCGTTATTAGAGTATCTGTACTTCACTAGAAATATACAGTTTACGGATGCAGAGAATATGAGTAAAAACTCACCTCATTTTCTTGAAAAGTTATTAGCAAAGGTTGATATGGATGCAGATATTGGGCAGTCCATTACCCGTTTCTTGTGCTTTCACCCTATTAATGAATTTGAGCCTTTCTTTGAGAGTTTGGGTCTAAAACCTCATGATTATAATCCTCTTCTTCCACGTGATCTGATGTTTCTATGTGACGATGGTTTACTCTTAGAGAATTATCATGTTTTGTGTAATTATGGGATTGCAAGAAGTAAGATAGGAAAGATTTACAAGGAAGCGACGGGAGTTTTTGGGTATGATTATGGGGTCTTAGCGCTGAAACTAAAAGCTTATGAGGAATTGGGGCTAAGCCAGTCTTTTATGATTAAGTTGGTTGTTTGTAGCCCCTATCTTTTGGTTGGAGAGGTGAATGCAGATTTTGTCAAGGTATTAGAGACATTGAGAAAACAGGGAGTTGACATCAGTAGGATAGAGGAGCATTTGTCTGAGAAGAGTTCTTATGACTGGAGCAAGTTGCTTTCACTGCTCAACTTGTTTGGGCAGGCAGGTTACAACGAGGAGCAGCTAGGTGGACTCATAAGCCAGCATCTGGGGATTTTCTTTGAGGATTCAGTGGACAGGATATACTTGCTAATTGGTTTCCTCCTCAAATTTGGATCCACGATGAATCAGATATGTTCTATGTTGTTGCAGTTTCCGCAAATGAAATTTGAGGAATTCTTTTCAAATCTAAGGAATTGCTTTCTGTTCTTGAATGAGATCCGGATGGAGGCACACGAGATTCGGAATATTTTCTGTTCTGACCCCCTAATGCTTGGTTCATGTAGATTGAAGAAACCCAACACATTACGTTTAGCCTTACATGCTGCAGATAAGAGGATGTGTGAAGTCATCCAAGAAAACCCACAAGTTTTGAAAAAATGGGTGATGGGATCAAAAGTTGAACGATTGCAAAACTTGATACTAAAATCACGGATGCTGAAGACCAAGTTCTTGTTGGACTTGGGAATTGTAGATGACTCAAATGAAATAGGAAAAGCGCTTAAGGTTTTCCGGGGCAGTGGAGCAAAGATCCAAGAGAGGTTTGATTGTATTGTGGAAGCTGGTTTTAGCAGAAAAGATGTTTGTGAAATGATAAAAGCATCTCCTCAAATTCTTAACCAAACGAAAGATGTTCTTGAAAAGAAGATTGATTTTCTTGTAAATAATGTGGGTTATCCAGTATCATATTTGATCACTTTCCCATCCTATCTTAATTACACAACGCAAAGAGTGGAGCTGAGGTTAGCAATGTATAATTGGCTCAAGGATCAAGGGAAATCTTTGCCCATGCTTTCCTTGAGCAGTGTAATTTCTCTCTCAGATAAAAAGTTCATTAATGAGTATGTAAATAGTCATCCTAGAGGCCCTCAAATTTGGCAGGATTTGAAGAAAGAAATTTATGCTGAATAAAAAGCCACTAGCTGGACCTAGCTTTCACTTCGTTTGTTCTGTCCATTGATAGGGAAGTTGCGAAGATCTTTGATTTTGGAACTTACATCTATTATTTTGTAACTTCTACTGGCAGAAAAGTTTCTGTGATACTGTGTCATTCATTGCATGCGGAAGCTAAAATATGATAAAATCTTTTTGGAGAATTTCCATTATATAAAAAGAGTACAATTTAATTTTTAGACTTTAGATCTTCAAAATTACAATGTACAAAAGTGTATGTTGTTAGTGCACAACTAGTATATCCCAATTAAAGGAAAGATTTACCACAAAAGAAATTAGTTGACCCAATAAGTATAGAATCTGATGGCTTTAAATGTCCAAACTCTCATTTGATACCCCCTTTAAATTGATGTTTGTAAATCTACAAGCATCATTTTTTTAACAAGGAAATGATGGCTTTGGCGTTTCATTAGTTTGGTGACGATTTGAGTTTCATTAGTTTGGTGATGATTTGAAATTTATAGGATAAGTAGAGATATTTAAAAGAGTGATAAGTTTACGGTCAAAGACCTTTTCTAATAAAGTGATAGTCAACCTCTATGTACTTTTTGCACTCGTGGCATATAGGGTTGGCATCAATTTGGATAGAGTTAGTGTTGTTAACATGTAGTGGCGTAGGGTGAAGTGAAGAAACCAAGCTTTATGAGGAGACTACACAACCAAATGATCTTGTAAGAGGTAACAAACATGACTTGTACTCAACCTTAGTTGATGAATGGGAGATGCAATTTTGCTTTTTACATTTTCAAGGGATACACTGTTTGATAGTGGATTTCTTAATGTTCGAGTAGCCTACCTAATCAATGTCATTGTATGCTTGTAACAAGAGTGAAGAACCAATAAGGAAGAATAAGACATGACAAAGTGTGCTAAAAATGTATAAAATGATGTGGTGGACAACAATAAGGTGGAGATGTCAGGGGGCTTACATGAACTTGCTGACAATAAAGATAACTTAAGAGATGTCAAGTCAAGTGATGGTTAAACAAATAAGATTATCAACTAGCTTCTGATAGGGCGGGATCTTGAATAAGCTCTTCCTCATCATCACACTAATACTTCACATTAACTTTCATACGAGTGTTAGCAAAAATGGTGTATGTTAGTCATGCTAATTGAACCAAATCCTAAATATATTTGTTCTAATTCAAAAAGCTACTTTAAGGCCAACAATGCACCTCTAACCTTAAGAAAAGGTGAGTTGCCTATAATATTTCTTATGGAAAGTATAACTCTACAATTGTTAAATTTTAGATATGGTTGTCATATCAAAACTAATAACAATAATGTCGTTTATATAAACAAGAGGGATGACTAACCCATTAAATGTCTTGTGTGGAAAAAGATATGAGTCATATTAATTATTAACAAATGCCAATGAGAGTGATTTGAAAATTCTCAAACAATGCTTTTTGTGCCTGATTCAAGCCATATAGAGAACAAGTTATATAGAGAACAATCTAGTTTGCTAACATTAATAAATGATGAAGTGGACATACCAAAACAAAGTTAAATGTAAATTTCCTTTTTAATATTAACATTCATTTGATGTAAGGACCATGATTGAGAGGCGATAAGGGTTATGATTGTTTTAACATCCATTTGATGTTAAGGCCAAGTCTGAGAGGCGACAAAGGGTTATGATTGTATGCATAGTGGTTAACTTGATGATTGATGTGAATGTTTCATCATAATCTAGGTCATACTCATGCTTGTTTTTAAAAACCACTAACTAAGCCTTGTAATGGTCTTCAAAGAGTTTATAGACCCTAATACCATATTTTAGAGCAACATGTGATGTTTCTGGAACAAAAACAACAATTTAGGGATGAGTTGGAGGGCACTCAAAAGGTGCTAGAATCATAGTGGATGCATGAGATCATCACTGGTACACTAGAAAAGACTTAAAAGTTATTAGTTTTGTAAGATGTTTAGAAAAAACAAGAATAACAAAATAAAAGGAAAATAGGTTCTTGGCAAATGAAAAAAAAATGGTTTTGTAGAAAGATTGTTTTTAAAAAACTCGAATACGATGTTGATTTGGATCATAAAAATTTGGTGTACAAAATATCCTAGAAAAGCATAGTGGATAGGTTCTTGGCAAATGAAAAAAAAATGGTTTTGTAGAAAGATTGTTTTTAAAAAACTCGAATACGATGTTGATTTGGATCATAAAAATTTGGTGTACAAAATATCCTAGAAAAGCATATTGGATACACTAGGTTGAAAGTTTGTGCATTCATGTGTGGGAAGGTGAACATAATTAATTGAGTATGATTAAATAATCGAGTGCAATAATATTTGTGGTGCAATGAGGGAGAAGTATTTTTCGTGTTCGTGGAAAATGACAAAGTTTTACTTTCATCGATGATTATAGTCGATTTATATCATCATTGTGTGTTATGTCAAATGGTTAAAATCCTTTTAGTGTGTGAGTGGGAAATGGAAGAGTTTTACTTTTGTCAAACCTACAAGAGGTGTATTCAAATTAAACAACTCTAAAAGATGGTAACTTTGTATTCTTAAGTAAATCATAATTTAGCAAATCATAAAGTACATTAAAGTTTGGATGTCTGAGATGTTTATACCATGTTCAAAAATAAAATGAACAAAGTTACAAAGAATAAAAAGGTAATGAGAGACGTGGAGATAAAGGCAATTGGAAAGGGGAGAAATGTCTCACTTTAGACCCCTTGCTATCATTATTTTAATTATTGTTCATGCATATTATAACTGGATTTAAAGAATTTTACTTCACAATTATTTTGAACTAATTGATCAATAGAAACAAGACTAATATCAAGATTAGGAAAGATATAGGCAATTAAAAGAAGAAGAAACAACATTAGTTGTTATGATAGGTAAAGAACTAACATTGGTAATATGAATCTTAAGATTGCTAAGATATTTATGCATATTGATAAGATATTTAACATTGTTTGTCATATGATTGAAAGTCGCATAATCAAAATAGTAAGGATGAGATGTAGAAAAATGTTCACCTAAGAATCCTAAAACAATGAATAAAAAAATCATGTTGGATCATTTCTTTAATTACAAGTTGAATAGAATTGAGAGCATTTTGTGTCATGGATGTTGTATTTACTAATCCATTAGCATTATAATAGCTAATTAAAGTTTTATATTTTTTACATTTTTTAAAGGGTCAAGGATAACATTTCTTCATAATATGATCAACCTTTTTTAGTAGTTGTAGAATTTTTTGGAATAATATAAAGAAAAATTATCAAATTCTTTGCAACAAAAGCACTAGACAATACTTATACTTGTCTCTAGTTTGCCTTGAGCTATATAAGTCATAAGGATAAAAGAAAAGATTGTGTTACATTACTTCATGATGTCATGGGTGAGGAGACATTACTCTTTACAAAATAACTCATTTAAGGCATGCATCCAGGGAGGAGACATGTTCTCGGTTCATAAGATTGGATTGGGTGCTTTCAAATTTGTATCTCAATTTTTTTAAATATTGATCTCTCTTAGTAATTTCATGGACATATTGACAGAATTATGGCCTTCATGAGATAAGGTATCATACATAATATTAGTATATTATACCTAAATAATTATAAAGCTAGAGTAAAAATCAAAGATAGAGAGACTTCTATATTGAAGTGTGGTTAATTCAAGTTCAAGATGAAGTTATTAGGTAGTGTTGTGTTGCCTCTGTAATGTTTTCAAGTAAGTTTACTTTTTAGCACCAATCTTAGAGAGTCGAAAGTTCATGGTGAGTTTGAGTTTTATAGCTTTCATTCCTCTTTTCATTCTCTTAAGAGATTTAAACCTTAAATTGCATTAAATCTCTCTTTTATATTCTTGAGCTATATTATATTTCTATGAAGACTTGAGTTTAATCCTTTGTAATCTTTTCTCGTAAAGTGTGATAATTCTTGCAAGAGTTTTATCTATTATGAAAGTGTAAGTAACACTTCAACTATTTGGGTAATATTTGATTGTGGATCATTTAAGAGGTTTAAATCTTGGTCCTTGAAAAAATTATGATTGTAAAGTTTTTTTAAGATTAATCCTAGAAAAAAGAATAGTGTGATCGATAATGTTTCAACTACTAAAAAGATCATTAATTGATAGTAAATGCTCAAATGAAGGTTGCAAGAGTAGTGTAAACGGTTGTTTGGACCACAACAAAAATTGGTGTGTCTCTCTTTTACTATTTATCTTATTATATTTATGCCTTATGCCTTATCAACTCTGTAATTGTTATTGTTGAAAAATTGAGGTGTTAGTTTTCTTTAAAATCAAAAGTTTGATTTAACTTTGATCCTCCTCCTATGCTATTTTAAACTTTCAATGCCAAAAGTATATGTTAGAATTTTAAATAACGATGTGTTATTCTCTTTCTTTTAAATCTATAGATTTTTTTTAACTAAAAGGAAATAAAACAACCTTAACCAAAAAAAAATTGTGTTTTCTTTATAAAACTCATGATGATTCAAAATGGTAAAGAAAAAATGCATTAGTCTTGTACCATTGCAAAGATGTTGTTAAGAATGTAAAACTATTGATAGAACATGTAATAGCAATTATTTGGTGCTAGGAAACTAGACTTGCAATAACTTCAAGGATTGTAGTCTAATGGATGATATAAACTAAGTTTTTTTATGGACAACCCTTTTAAAGGTTATACCATCCACGGGTTAATTTTTTGGTGAAAAATAAATTTTTATTTACATATATTTTGGAAAAATAAATATATTCATCAAAATTGAATCAATAGGGACAATCTTTTTAATGTTTATATCATTCCTAAATCCATAATGATTAAGCAACATTACACAAAGAAGTCCATATAACTTCCATTAAAATGCAAGTTTCAATATAATTCCACAAACATATCCATACATAAAGACAATGATCTACATATTACAAATCATTCAACGCAACTTAAATAACATAAACATTTATAATCCAATAACAAAAACCATTATACATATATTGCAAATAACTCCAAGCAATCAAATACACAATCACAGATCAAAATCAACATCTGTAATAAATAATTCTAAGAACACATAAAACACATATTATGGCTCAAAATTAACCTTTGAAAGTTATAGGAGTCGGCTAAAATTGGACAAAACAATTAGAATGCCAATACCAACATTATTGTAAGGAGGCATGTGGACTATTGAGATGGTTACTCTTATTATTATTCTTTCTCCCAAAGACAGCAATGTAGATCATCTCCACCAAAGATAGAAGATTGATGGCTAGAAAGTCTCAATTGTTAAGCAAAGAATTTTTTATGTTGTTTTTGTTGTGTTGTCGTTTTTAGTGGTCTGGTGACTAATTATGGGGAAGAGGAGGACAATGGATGGTCAAGTTTGAATGACGTGTTTTTTAATTTGAGAAATTAATTTGCTAATGTTTTTATTATTGATTTTAGATGTTGTGTCCTAGAGTGTTGCATCAACAACATTTGTAATACCTGTCTAACTATTGCAAAAAGCTTTTCTTTTTTCTATATGATTAGACAAGATATAAAACCTATCATGTGACCAAATAATCTCTTCATGGAACTCATGTGAGTAGTGAAATGGTATCAAGTTCTACAATATGATTTAACGAGAACAATAAGAAGAGACATTAAGCTAAAATTAAAATTATTTTGCAGCAAATTGTAATCACTGATGGATCAAGGACAAAAGAAATCACTGCTCCTTCACATGAATTTGCTTCCTAAGTGAATTGCGAATATCAATCTCTCAAGGTCCCTTCAACATCCCCCTAATATTCAGGATACGAGAACTAAACTTGTGAAAAATAGATGCATCGTCAAGTATGAGTCGGATGGCATCCATTGAATCAGAGTTACAAAGTAGTTTCCTTTTTGTTTCTTGTTTAGGCCTTTTTAGATTAGAGGTCTTAGAGGCATGGAGTAAAGTGTAAATGGTAGAAAGTTTGAGGATGCAATTATAGCTTAGTTTTATGCTTTGAGGCAAAAATAGTCGTCTCCAATATCCATTTAGCTTTCATCCTTCATAAACCCTCGAGGAGGGAGGACTTGCCGCTCAGCAGCCCCTTCCAAGTTCCATGCTTTGCTTCACTGAACCAGGTAGAAGGGGCAGAAATCCTGCCCCACTGTATCTCCAAATCTCTCTTAGCAATCACTAAACTCACCGAGCCTACCACACTATTAAGGTAAGACACTCGTTTTTATACATTTTTTCTAGTGAACTTATCATACATTAGCCTTTCTTTGTGTTTGTTAACTCTCTAGCTATCATCGCTACTCTTCATTTATCATCAAAATAACCATGACCCATTTTGGCAAATTTATAATTTTCAAATGGGTTTCTTCCAATTTTGTTGGTAGCAACAAAACCCTGTTGTCTTCAATGATGTCATTATTCAACATTGCTGAAAGCCCTAGGTTCTTTAGGACCAAGAGGGTAGTTCAAACTGAAAATGGACAGAGTATAAACCCAGTTTCTAGGACAGCAGCCCAGACTGCGTTATTAGAGTATCTGTACGTCACTAGAAACATACAGTTTACGGATGCGGATAGTATGAGTAAAAACTCACCTCATTTTCTTGAGAAGTTATTAGCAAAGGTTGATATCGATGCAGATATTGGGCAGTCCATTACCCGTTTCTTGTGCTTTCACCCTATTAATGAATTTGAGCCTTTCTTTGAGAGTTTGGGTCTAAAACCTCATGATTATAATCCTCTTCTTCCACGGGATCTGATGTTTTTATGTGACGATGGTTTACTTTTAGAGAATTATCATGTTTTGTGTAATTATGGGATTGCAAGAAGTAAGACAGGAAAGATTTATAAGGAAGCGACGGGAGTTTTTAGGTATGATTATGGGGTCTTAGCGCTGAAACTAAAAGCTTATGAGGAATTGGGGCTTAGCCAGTCTTTTATGATTAAGTTGGTTGTTTGTAGCCCCTATCTTTTGATTGGAGAGGTGAATGCAGATTTTGTCAAGGTCTTAGAAACATTGAGAAAACAGGGAGTTGAGATCATTAGGATGGAGGAGCATTTGTCTGAGAAGAGTTCTTATGACTGGAGCAAGTTGCTTGCACTGCTCAACTTGTTTAGGCATGCAGGTTACAACGAGGAGCAGCTAGGTGGACTCATAAGCCAGCATCTGGAGGTTTTCTTTGGGGATTCAGTGGACAGGATATACTTGCTAATTGGTTTCCTCCTCAAATTTGGATCCATGATGAATCAGATATGTTCTATGTTTTTGCAGTTTCCGCAAATGAAATTTGAGGAATTCTTTTCAAATTTAAGGCATTGCTTTCTGTTCTTGAATGAGATCCGGATGGAGGCACGTGAGATTCAGAATATTTTCTGTTCTGACCCCCTAATGCTTGGTTCATGTAGATTGAAGAAACCCAACACATTGCGTTTAGCCTTACATGCTGCAGATAAGAGAATATGCAAAGTCATCCAAGAGAACCCGCAAATTTTGAAGAAATGGGTGATGGGATCAAAAGTTAAACGATTGCCTAGCTTGAGACTTAAATCACGGAAGCTGAAGACCAAGTTCTTGTTGGACTTGGGAATTATAGATGACTCAAATGAAATAGGAAAAGCAGTTAAGGTTTTCCGGGGCAGTGGAGAAAAGTTCCAAGAGAGGTTTGATTGTATTGTGGAAGCTGGTTTGAGCAGAAAAGATGTTTGTGAAATGATAAAAGCATCTCCTCAAATTCTTGGCCAAACGAAAGATGTTCTTGAAATGAAGATTGATTTTCTTGTAAATAATGTAGGTTATCCAGCATCATATTTGGTCACTTTCCCATCCTATCTTAATTTCACAACGCAAAGAGTGGAGCTTAGGTTAGCAATGTATAATTGGCTCAAAGATCAAGGAAAATCTGTGTCCATGCTTTCCTTGAGAAGTTTAATTTCTCTCTCAGATAAAAGGTTCATTAATGAGTATGTAAATAGTCATCCTAGAGGCCCTCAAATTTGGCAGGATTTGAAGAAAGAAATTTATGCCGAGTAAAAGGCCTATAAAAAGTTCATTTATGTTTTCCATGATGACCTTTTCTTGTTAGTTTATCTTCTCTTGCCACTCTTTTCATGAAAACAGAATGTCTCAAAGCTCTTTGATTTTAGTCGAGGATTGTTAAATTTCTCATTCTCCCTGCTGCTGTAGTTTATGTGATCAACAGGGCTCATGGTTTGGTTTGAGACAGAACCGGTACTGAGAAACTTGGAATGGGAAACGAACTAAATTTTCAACACTTGATGAGTTTTCTTGTTAGTTTTCACTTCTTTTGTTACTTTTTTCATAAAAACAGAATTTCTAAAGCTCTCTGACTTCAGAAGGTGTTTGGGAGTGAGGTTTAGTTTATTTTCATCAAAATTTAATCTATTGTTTTTGTTTTAAATTATTACTTTTTAGTGTTTTTGAATAGTTTTGACTAGTAAATTGCCCGCAACCGAGCTAATAATTTTTATAATTGTTGGAATTGAAATAATCAATAGATTTTGATAGTTCAAAAATAAATGTAACATATATACATGTTAGGTTTGATATAATGAAATACATCAACATATCATATTATAACAGCAGCAACATCGAAGGTTTAATATCTAAAAATATCATTACTATTGTTTTTAACACAATAAAAATTATTAAATTACTCTGAGAAAAAAAACTTGAAAATATTAACAAAATAGGAAGCAGGAAAAAAAACTAAAACTAAAATTATTATTATTATTATTATTATTATTATTGCGTGAATAATGGGAAAATAAACTCAATAAAATAATAACAAAAGGCCCAAAAACTTTAACAAAAAGCAAACAAAAAAATTAAAAAAATAGCTGAAAAAAATCATTTGACATGAAAATAATAATAAACAAACGAATAAAAAAATTAAAAGGAAAAAAATAAGAAATATCAATTTTCAAAGGATCATAAATACAAACTAAAATTTAATAACACGATTTTTGGAGAAAAAAAATGTTATCTCAACAAAAGAAAAATAATAAAAATTAAATAAAAACTAAGAGCACATATATATGAACATGGACAAAAATAGAAATTATTTAAAAAATATAAAAAGAATAGAAGAATTAAAATTAAAAGTATAAGGGCCAAAATAAAAACCAAATATATTATTAATTTCAATCAAAGGATAAAATTGAAAAAATCAAATCTTATGTACCGAAAATATTAAGGGATCTAAAAGCAATCCGGAAATTAAAAGAATAAGGACTGAAGTGAAAATGCAATATATAATCAATTTCAGGATACAATTGAAATAAATCAAAACTCAAATAACAGAAACAAGAACCACACAGCACAATTAAAAGAGAAGGGACCAATATGAAAAAGCCATAAAATGAGGGGGTTGCTGTGTAATTTAGGGTGCATGAGAGAGAAAAGAGGGGGAAAGTTCAACCACCCACCGTCTCGTCTCTGACCATCTTTTTATTACACGCGTCATATCATGAGAAAGAGGACATGGAGGCTCTCATATGGAGACACCGGATGCACATTTTCCACCACCAGACAAACGCCGCACACTCTGATGAAAAGGGCATGAGACCGATTACCGTCAGTCGCATATGTCACATACGCCAACAATAACCAGATAAAAATAATTAAAAAATATGATCAATTACCATAACACCCTTGCATCCATTTCTTCAATTTTATCTTATTGGGGGGCATATATGTATTTAGTCTTTTTAACAAAAAAAAAAAATGAAAATCTCATGGCACCCCTCCCAATAGGGCTTGATTTTATCTTTTTTTAGGGACAAAATCATTATATTAATATATTTATGAACTAATTATTTTTTTAAAAAACCGTTATATGACTTTTAAGCACTATTTTAAATGAGGATTGTTGAATTTGAAATCTATTATTCGTGTTTTTCTTGCTTGCAATTCTAGTGAGGATGTGATCTATTTAGGACATATATTAGTCTACAATGAACTAATACAACATAAATAGCTATGTTGTTCTCTAGGAATATGGTGTGATGATAGAGAGCTTGCGATTTAAACAATAAATTTTCAGTTTGAGTCAGATTATGCATCTTTTATAAGAGATTGAGATATTCAAGGTTTTACTCGTTCATCTAAATACTTTTCAAGGACTGGAATTTCATCGCATCAAGAGAAAAAAAAGTTATTTCGTTCGGATTGTTGATTGTGATTTCATCTTTGATAAATTCATCATGATAGAATAGAATAATATATTTAAAATATTTACAATTTAGAAAACAAAATGCAAGCGCCACCCAAATTTTTGAAGAAATTTTTTTTGCTAAGACCCAAAAATGCTGGAACAAACAAAGGAGGCAGTCTTGTCGCGGCAACAACAAATCAAAAGGCATAAATTTGCTTTGTACACAGAAACTTATTGAATGAATGAACTGATCTTCTCTCTAGATTCACTCTACCTGTGATTTTTGATTCATATTTGCAAAGTGTTCGATGAACAAAACTCTAAAAATCATCTTATAGATTTAATGAAACTCAGAAGCATGAAAGGAAACAACACACTTGGAATAAACACGTGGCAATCTAAAAGGGCAAATTTAATTTAATTAAATCATCTCTTCCAAACATATAAATCCAATTAATTCATCAATTTAAAAAACGTACTTAAAACAGACAATTATTAGATCTCTTTTCTTTTCAAGGTTTTGTTAGTTACTATTCATGTCCTAGAAACCAACCGTCCTCAAATGCCAGTGAGTATACCACCACACCTCATCTTTTTTGACCGGGATGTCCGAGTCAACTTACGCGCATCTTAATTATTTTCAGAGTCCACTGAATATTCTGTAAATTCAATGAACATGTAAAACATTACAGTAATGACATGCATACCATACAAGGATGTACCCAGAGAAACATGAGGGGAAGAGCTCTCTAGTCCCATTTTCACTGCGACTCGAACTGATATTCGAAAGAAAGAGTGCGCTCACCAACAAACCCCATCTTGTTGTCTTCTCTGCTTTGTGTTTTTCCTCGTCGCTCAGGATGGGTCTAAATTTTCCTGGAAAAAAACAAAAGGGCTCCTACCAGTTGCCTTTCTATGCATCGATTTGAAGGAAAAGAAAACAGAATTCATTAGTATAAAAAAGTTATTTAAATAATAAAATGGCTAGCGTTGACCATTCTTATTTTAATACTTTTTTTCAGACATTTCTCTTACTCGTCATCCATCTTTTCATTTTATCGACTTATTTTTCTCCTTTTTCTATCTTAAAAACAAAAAAGAAACAAAAATAAAATAAAAAAGATTAAGTTTACAAACATAGGAATTGAATATTTAATTTTTTAAACCATTAGGACTGATGATTATTCTGATAAACAGCATTCTAAGTTATTATCATTATAATTTATGAACAGTAAAATAATTTGGTAATCTAATTTTTTATGCTACAGATAATGTCTAGGATTTTTTTTATTGCATTTTCCAATATGGGTTTTTTATTTTTTGGGTTTGTTTTGTACCCTTTTTATTTTCGGTTTTTTTCATTCCAAATTCTTTTCTTTTAATACGAGGTTTTATTTAATTTTCATAAAATAATAATTATATATATAATAAAAATAGACTCCTTAAAACTTGTGCTAAAAATATAATTCTCAAGTTTAAATTATTAAATTGATTTTTATAACAATGTAAAAAAGTAGCGTGGTAAATAAATTACTATTTAAAGATGAATCCCGGGAATTTTTACTTGCACGAGTAAAATGATGCGTTTGGATGCTTTCAAGGCATGTTTGGGAGCAAAATGTGAGAAGAAAGATGTGATGTTATGGAAGAATCCCACTTGAGTCATTTTCTTTCTTCCTCTTTTGCCCCTTTATCGAAGAAGAAAATTAAAGCCACGTCCGACTGCTTAATGCCCGTTGCAATGAGAATTTGTTGCTTACAACATGCCTATGAATAATGATTGATTGGCACTATGTTAAAAAAAAGAAGTAAATTTTGTATTATTTTAAAATAACTTTTTTTTTATTTTAAAATAGTTTGATATACTAATATGAAATATATATATATATATATATATATATATTTAAAATAATTATAATATTTTTAAAAATAAAAATTATTTTAAAAATTAACATCAATCACACTGCTAAACAATTACTAAACTAACCAAAATACGAACTTTCCGCCAACTAGGTCTTGGCTTGGTGGTCAGAGAGGGGGCTTGTTTTCCTCCCTTCCCAGGTTCAAGCCTTGCCAGACACGTCTGTCACCCCTGCGGTGTCTTATCTGCTCATTGGCCTTCTAGGATGTTCAGTAAACCCGGAAATTTAGTTGTAGTGCACGCAAGCTGGTCTAGTCACCCCAATTATAAAAAAAAATACGAACTTTCCTTTCAACTAAAGCCAGCAACCTCTCTTTTTTCTTCCCTTCGAATGAAATAGGCCTCCAAATTCGTGCGGATACGTATTATGGATACACACACATAACCATGAATTTGAGGACCCCGAAGAAAAATATTTGGTGAGATTGTGTGGGCCGATTTCGAAATGTAAAGTTGTTGCGAATTCAAGTGTTCGAACAATAAATGATTGTGGTTATGGTGGGGTTGATAACATTAATTAATGAAAACATTTAAATATTAATAAAGATGTTTGGGAGAGCTGTTGCTGTAGCTTTTCATAAAGTGTTTCGTGTCGAAATACATTAAAATAATATTTTTTTATTTTTTAAAAATTATTTTTGACATCAGCACATCAAAATGATCTAAAAACACTAAATCGCCGGTCTTTAAAATGAAAAATAAAAATAAAAAATTGCAATTTTTTTAAAAACGATGGTTGAAAAAGCTAAAACAAACATCTAATAGCTGAAATTAATGGAAGTTACTGTTTGGAATTAGAAAATCAAAATAATTTGAAGCAAAAAAATATTTTTTTTAAAAAAAATTTTTTTATTTTGGTGTTTTAAATTTTTTTCATGGATTAATATCAAAAATATTTTTAATAAAAAAATTAATATATTTTTAAATAAAAAATATTTTCAAAAACAATCTTATCATTACTATTACAACTCCCAGCACCATTACTAGAACCTTTGATTGGCTGCTAGAAAAATGCTGCTTGTGCTATCTGAATGACAAGAAAGTATCACACTTTATATTTTTAATAATATCTTAGATTTGTTAAATTATTAAATTATTCCACAATCAACTTGATTATATTTATAACTTGTTTATAAAGATCAGGCAATGGAAAAGGCAATTGAAGAAGTTTCTCCCCGTACATGCCATCGTCGTCTATGTTGACTAGGGTAATTCTTCAAGCTGGAAATTAACCTTGTCTTCATCTCCTTGGTCCTTTATTTACTTATTTTAGTCAAATTGGATCCATAACAGCAAGAATTTCACAATCTAGCCCAGTCCATCACTAACCATTTAAAAAATACTTATTTTAGAAATTAGGCTAAAAGGTTATTATTTATGACATCAGCCACCACGCACAAAAACTTATAAGCAGCTGACAGATGTCATGTGGTTTGTGGTTGTAGTCAAATTCATGCTGCATTTTAATTTAGACCTAGCTAGCTACACAAAGTTATGTTCCGGGTCCCTTACCGGAGCTTAGAAGTGACAAAAGATGATGGAAGAAGATGGAAATATGAAAAGACAAATAATAATTACTTGTTTTTTTTTAATGGAAATCTTATTCCTTCCTGTCCTTTTTTGTTCTTTTCTCGTCTACTTCTGTTCATTGATGATTTTTTACATGATTCAGTGACTGTTTTAAAAATATTTATGAAAAAAATAAAAAATAAATGTTTTTATTTTTATTTTAAATTCAAAAGTTTGGTTTTTTAAATTATTTTTATGTATTAATATCAAAAATAAATTTTTAAAAATAAAAAATTATAATTTTGATGCATTATGAATTAAAAAATCTTTTAAAATCAATTTTAAACACACTACCATCCAAACAGTCATTTAATTTAAAATTTTATATTAAATCTATATCAATTAGTTAATTAAATTGAGAAATAACTTTTAAAATAATCATTATTCCCAGTAACAATTGTGTGCATTTGTTATTCCCTGATATTTTTATAATATTTGTTATTTTGTCAAAAAAATTATTAAAACGATAACCCGAATCGTTAACAAATAGTTACCCCAACCGAACATTCATAACTAAACTTAAACTCTAAATCCGTACCCTTTTGAAGGTTTACCGAGGTCTCTATTTTTCCAGCATGGAAATCAAGCCACTGACATCTCTGTGATAAATGGGGGAAGCCAGATTCAGAGACGGCGCGTTTTCTCTGTTAGTTATCACCGTTCAAATAGAAATTACCTAAATCTTGATCTTTTATTTTAAATACCTTTTTAAAAATATATTATTTTAATTTATTTCCAAATAAATAAATAAATAAAACATATTACCGGCGACACTACATAAATGTAAAAAGTAAAAGTTGTCCCATCCCTCAATTTTTCTTGTAAACTAATTATTGGGTGTCACATTGGCCAACACCACTAGTCCCCATGTAGTGTCACGTCGCGCTGCTAAGACATTTGAAGTGACAATCAGTGGAGTTGTTTGATTGGAGTGCCCAGCTATAGGAAAAAACATATATGTTGATTAATACTAATTCTAGGCAATTATAAACACCGAAAGTGTTTTTGTAATTGATTTTAAAAATATTTTTTAAAAATATATTAAAATATATTTTTTAAAATTATTTTTGATATCATCACATAAAAATAATCTAAAACTAATAAAAAAATAATTTAAAGTAAAAAATAATTTTTTTTTCAAAATATTTTTGAAACGGAATGTCAAAAACCACCTAAGTAAATGTTTGGAGTGTTGTTAAGATTATTTTTGTAAGTGTTTTTTATTTGAAATTATATTAAAATAATATTTTTTATTTTTAAAAAATTATTTTTACATCATCATATCATATAAAAAAATCAAAAATATTTAAAACATAATGAAGGTAAAAAAAAAAAACTATATTCCGGTGGCATGGTGTATCGCCCGAGCCTTTTTTTTAATATATATATATATATATTAACATACAAAAATAACATTTAATATAATATCAAAGGCCTTGGTAATTCATGTAATTTTAAAAAAAGTATTTTTGATTAAAAATTTAATAACATAATATTTTTAGATTTTTTATTTCTGATATTAACATATAAAATTATTGGAAAATATTTTGTGTTGTATTGTAAATGTATTTGTTAATGTGGTGTATATTATTTTTTAAAAATAATATTAAAATATAATTTATTTTTTTATTTTTATTATTAGCATATCAAAACTATAAAACAACACTAAAAAAATTAATTTAATATTTTTAATATAAAACATGCTTTTATAAATAGATTTGTTTGAGAATGCATTTGAAATCATATTTTTTGTTTAGTTTATTTATATTTTTAAATTATTTTAATATCAAAAATATCAAAAATATTTTTTTAAAATATAAATATTTTAATATACTTTTAAATAAATAAATAAACCAAAAACACGCTTCTAGAAAGCCTAATAGCCTCTAAATCCAACCATCAGCCCATTAACGCTTCGGGTCCCTTCACGGAGCTTAGATTTGACAAATTAAAGAAGGGTGATAGAAGATGGAAAATTTGAAAAGACAATTTATTAAACCTCGTGTCTATTTTAATTCAACCTGTAAAAAGGATTTAATCGATTTTTTTTTCACAAAGAATTGGTACTTTTAACATATTTCTAAATAATATCTTACTATCATTGTACGGAAGAAGTGACTTTCTTTTAGTGCCTGTTTGAGAGTGCGGTAGTTTTTTAAAGTGTTTTTCGTGCCGAAATACATCAAAATGATGTTTTTTTATTTTTTAAAAATCATTTTTGACATCAGCACATCAAAATAATATTAAAACACCAAAACATATTCATTTAAAATGAATTTTTTTTTTAAAATTTTCAACAAACACCGGTTGTAATGTACTTCCAAACAGGGTCTTACTATGCAATGAAAGAAACATGTGAAGAAAGAGAGAGAGATAGAGTCTTGGAGATTAAAAGGTAAAGGAGAGAGCAGTTTATTTTGCAATAAATTATTTTATTTTTTTTCTTACTTGAAAATACTTTTTATTGTTTTTAAAATTATTTTGATGTAATAATATTAAAATATTTTAAAAAACAAATACTATATAGTCTTTGAAAATATATAATTAGTTAAGAATAAATAAATGAAATGTTTGTTTTGGAGTGGGGTCGAAGTTGAATTTCATTTAGAAATACATCAAAATAATATTTTTTTATTTTATAAAAATTATTTTTAATATTATCTCATAAAATTAATTTAAATACATTATTTAATTTTAAATAAAAATAAAAAAATATTTTTAAACCACGATACTGAACCGGACTGGACCGAAAAGTAAAAGGTAACGAACGGAGAGATGGTTATGAAAAGAAAATAGTCGAGAATGAGATGGCTGCAACATCAGCACCATTAGTGGTTAGGTTTTGGGAAGCAAAGGGTACGTTTATAGCTAAACAAAGGGTGCGGTGTTTCACATAACTGACTACAGTTAAAGAAAGAAAATATTGATTTAATACACAGTGAGTGGAAAAACAAGTTAAAAAACAAACACGTCTTAACAAAACAATTCATGTATATAAAAAATAAAAATACAATTATTAAATGAATAATAATGGGTCGTTACAATTTTATAAATAAAAGATTGTAATTAAAAACCATGAAACAGCATCATAATTCGATGATTAGAAGTTTTGTTTGAAGTTAATTAGAGATTAAGACATTTTAACATGGTAGGATTCTAACTCGGGTAAAGAAAGAAAGGACTGGCCCGAAATCATGAAATTTCCAAAACAAGACCTCGTACTGCGCATTTTTGGCTGTTCAACTCTGGTTCCCTGTACACGAACCTCGGATGGGATGGGAACTGTCATTCTGACCGCTTACATTACCGATGAGAGAGAGCCCGTTGGTGGTGGTATGGGCATCCTCACCTCACCTCTGCTCATTCTCCCCGCAGCCATGGAGAGACCAACTCCTCCTCCTCCTCCTTTCTAGCTAAGCCACACGCTATTAGGGTTTGGGGTAGCGAAAAAATAGATATTTTTTAAATTTTCTTGTGTTTTATTTTTTATTATTAAAAAAATGATCATTATACTAAAAAATATATTTTATCTTCAACGAGAAATATTTTCTACAAGTTATGAAATTTTACAAATATCTTATTGATTATATTAAATTCAATTCTTATCTTTTAATTGCTATATATTTTTACAAAAACAATAAATTTACTTGTGTTTATTTATAAGATTTATTTATTTTTCTATTATCATTTTTTAATTGAAGTTTTTTTTATCTATTGTAAAATTAGATTTTTTTTATCTCATATCCTTCAACTTTTTTATTTGTTATATTTTATCCTTATTTTTTCAATGCGCTCAGAAAATAAATTGATAATAATTGTTTTTCAACTTATTTTCATGACGTGATTAAACATTAAAGAGTATTATCCAGCTTATTTTTA
The DNA here is from genome assembly GCA_025169955.1 of Salix arbutifolia. Taxonomy (NCBI): domain Eukaryota; kingdom Viridiplantae; phylum Streptophyta; class Magnoliopsida; order Malpighiales; family Salicaceae; genus Salix; species Salix arbutifolia. The sequence goes on along the minus strand of CM045917.1, from coordinate 4,804,746 downwards.
TTATACTATCAAATATAAAAAATTGTTTTTCCAGTTTCACACACTTTGTTCATGTGAAAATTAAATTTTATTTTTTTATAAAGTTATCTTAATCTATCGCTAATTTAGTTTATCGACTCATATAGACTCAATTTGGTTATCTTGGAAAGTTGTTAATTCTTCTCTTTTTTTTCTGATTATAATAGTAAAGTAATAAAATTTACCAAACCCATTTAAACCAGTTGCCTGAATCCCATATTTTATTGCTATTTAAAAAAAAATAGCATAGACTTGATATTTTTTTCAAATTAAAAAAAAAACCAGTCCAATTCACAAGTAGCACATGCTGCTTATCTAGTGGATGCTAGATAGATAGATACCTCTTAAGTTATAAAAATAAAATAAAATACATTGTGCAGCAAAACTCAATTCATCATGGATTGCTACAAGTGAATTGATGTTTTTTCCTTTCACGATGTAAGCTGGGCGAGAGCAGAGATGGTTTTTCCATATATTTTATACAAATGGCATTGTTAACAAGGGCTTTATGGCCGTTTTTTTTTTTTATTATTCAAAACAGTCAAAAGAATAAGGGTATACTCGGTATTGTTTTTGTTTTTATGGTTGAGATTTAAAAAAAACAGTTTCATGAAAAACATTTGAGTTGCGGTTCAAAATAATATTTGTAGTGTTTGGTTAAAACTGTGGTTGAGTTTGAGGTTAATGAAAAACAGTTTCAAGTGTTTGGTTACCAAGCTTTTTATATTGTTTTTAACTTGTGAAATTACTTTAAAAAACACACACACACATATATTGTATTAATAATCATAATTTCATAATGTAATGAATAATTCAAATAAAATGAATATTTTTTTTATTCTCTCATTAAATTATTTGCAATACGTGAAGTTAATTGGAAAAAATAACTCAAATTAAAGTTATTTTTAAATAAATTTCAGGATAAGCTATGTTTTTAAAAACATTAACGTGCAATATTGTGTCACTCATTTGATTTAAAATTAAACAGAATCTTGGGCCAGATCATATTTGTTTTTATGGTGATATTATATGTCTTTTTAAATTTTTTTAATGTAATAATATTGAAAATAATTTTTTTTTAGTACATCAGCCATGAAAGCAAAATAAATTTGCTCAAAGAAAAGAGAAATACACAAGAACAAACAAGCAACATTTTTCTAGGTTCCCTTTTCATATTCAAATTATTTTGTTGGCACACTCCATATCCCTTTCTGCTCTTTAATTTGTAATATTGCTCGAGCAATCCGAAATAAATAAATATATTACAAGTGTATGATATATAAATATCATTTTTTTTGCAACGATTTTGCCCACATATGGCATCCGGGAGAGAGTAAACTGAAGATAAGCAATTACTTGCTACTTTTCACGAAACCGAGTTTAACAACATTGACGAGGTCCACAACATGTTTTCAATTTCTTGATCATTACCAAACACCAAAATCATCTACTTTTTCTCGATCTCTAGTTTGGCCACACTTCCAAACACTTTCTAAAACCACCATTGAATTAGAAAAACTAAACATGTTGATAAAGGTTTTTTTTATTTTAAATTAAAAAAATTAATATTTTTAAATTATTTTGATATGTTGATGTCAAAAGTAATTTTTAAAAAATAATTAAAATATTATTATAGTATATTTTTGAACAAAAAATATTTTCTAAAACAACATCAAATACACTATTGGTCGGGCGCTAAATAGATGGGCAGACTCACGTTTTTTTCTTCATTGATTTAACAGAGGGCGCCCCAATATCTATGTTGTGATGGATTTTCCTGCAGTTTTTAAATTTACATTTGTTTATATTAACTTGATTTGACTCCTAGTTATTTTATTGATATTTGTTATTTTTTAAAATTAATATTTATAATTTTTTTATTATTGAACACTTAGTTATTAAATCTAGTGATTTTTCTCCTTCAGGATAATCGTGTTTTCATATCTTAAATTATACATATTAAATTACCCCAATTTAATTCGAGTTATTATCATTTGAACATTGTTTTTAAATTGAAAAAAGTTTGGCACGGCTGTCGCTACACCGCGAGCCATTATTGAAAGGGGATCGCTATTAGTTAGTGCTTGATATTAGTTATTTTTAAAATATTTTTTTATTTAAAAATAATAAATAATTTATCTAAAAAAAAGGCACTGGTAGTAGAAGAAAAAAATAAAAAAGCACGTCCGAAAACAGGAAAGAAAAAACCTAAGCATAAAACAACAGGTCAGTTGAGGTCAATTCGATGCCCAAACCTCCAGACAGAGAGGTAAAGAGACAAAAGAAAAAAACAGTAGCAATCAAGAAAAGCAAAGAAAAAGCCACTCCGATGTACAAAACGACAGTTGGTTGGAGTTTAGTTACCTTGTGTACCAAAGCTCCGTCCAAGAAGTAGAACTCCTCGAGAAGTACCCCCCTCTCCCTCTCTCTCCTCCTCTCCCCCCCCCCCCCCCCTTCTCTCTATCTCTCTCTCACTATCTCCCCACCCCTCTCTCTATCTCTCCCTCTCCCTCCCCCCCGCCACTCTCTCTCTGTTTGTGTGTGTATCTATCTGCCCTTCTCCATTATTTTGTACACACACGAATACAGAGAGAGAGTCTCAAGTCTCAAGTCAGCCAGTGTCCTACAGTGTTCTGTGCTGGCATGGGCCATTGTCAAATGGCTTCTTTTCACTGCTTTTCACTCTCTCTCTCTCTCTCACCTAAAAAAAGAAAAGAAAACTAAAAACTAGTACTATCTTCCATATCTTTCTTTCTACTAGGAGTTCTATCTTCCATATCTTTCTTTCTTTCTCTGTACTTTTCTCTCCTTTCTACATCCACAAAAACACACTCATTGACCCACTAAGCAATCACACACCATGAATGAACACTAGGCATTTACTAATGGAAATGGATTCAAGCTCTTTATCCGAGTCAGCTACTTCCAATGCAACTTCTCCACCACCTGAGTCTGTTAACGGATTGAAATTTGGTAAGAAGATTTACTTTGAGGATCACGGGGGGGTTGGGGCTCCAGCTAAGAGGGGAACTGGGTCATCTTCATCCGGTTCCGGGTCAGGGTCATCTAGGAAGGCTCAGGGTGGACAGCACCAGCAGCCACCAAGGTGTCAAGTTGAAGGGTGCAAAGTAGATCTGAGTGATGCTAAGACTTACTATTCAAGGCACAAAGTTTGCAGTATGCATTCCAAGTCTCCTAGAGTTATTGTTGCTGGTTTGGTGCAAAGATTTTGCCAGCAATGTAGCAGGTCAGTTTGTCTGTGTTTCTTTCTGTTGCTTCCCCTTGCCTTTTTTTTTTTTTCTGTCTGTCTGTTGGTGTTAATTTTGTTTCTGGTGAGGCTGTTGTTTTTATATTTCTTCCAAGTCATAGCCATGGAATCTTGTTATACTCTATCATTTATGTATGGTGAATCTTCTGTTCTGTTTTATTGAGTGTATCTTTCTCTTTTTTTCAAGGAAAATTATTTTCTGGGGAACCAAAATTATTGACATGAATTTGTTAAATAGTTTATCTTCATTTTGTGACAGATAAAGTGTCCAGTTTCTTAAGCTAGCTGGTTTTGTATTATGTTGATTGAAGGTAGCTGCGCTAGCTTTTCATGATTAAGTGGTAGCTTTCGTTGTTTTTTTCGTTGGCTTTATTTTTGAGATAGTCAGTTTCTTGTCATCGCAGCTAGCTATTTGTAAGTTTGTTGCTGTTGGTTCTGATGGGCTTTTGGACTTTTTGAATGAAAAGAAAATCTTAAATCTAATGTAAAGAAAATCTTTAATCTTTGGTAGGCTTTTGGATGTACTAGACGACCAAATTGGTTATTTTACTGTAAAGTTTTTGAATATTGGTAGTTTGGTTGGATCATCCTCGTGAGGTTTTTCTTTGGATGGCCGTCATGGATTAATCATTATTCTGGAAAAAAGTATGTGCTATTGTGGGTAATGCGGCGTTTTCATAGTTACTTTTCTGGGAGCTCAGCAAGTATTTCCCTTTCTGAACAATGTATCTATAAATGGTATGTGGTCCTTTTATAGGAGACATAAATAGATGAAGAGGGCTAATTCTGTTTCCGAAATCGACTGACCTGTTCGATTCTTGGACTTTCTTTTTATGGATAAAGGCATTTGTTGTGGTGACAGAAACTACTGAGCAGCTTCTTATTGGGATGCAAATGTAGGAAAAAGTTATTTTGGTCTTGATGACACGATTTAAGAAGAGGATGCCTATCGACTTTGAACTAGGTGTTCCCCCAACTTATCCGCAGTCCTTGAGACTTCATGAATATGAAAGCGAAAGGTCAAGATAGTGTGAAATTGATGGCATTTTCTGTTCCAATCCGGTCTCTCTTTTCTTGAAACCCGTTATGCTCAGACAGCCTGTTCTTGCTTTAAGCACTGACAGAATGAGTAGGTGAGATTTGTCAATTTTCTGCAATCAGGAAGACTTGGAGGGTTTCCTTGGGTGGAGTTCTTAAGAGGTTAAACTGTTGCAAGTACTGATATTTGTCACAGAAATTGGTTTCTAACCCACAATCGTCATCTGGATGAAGTTCAAGATGAACATAAATAACCTCTTCTAGTCTACAATATCATTCTGTCTGTGAGACTTTCCTCAGACCGGAGGCAAAGTATCCTCACCGTATTGTCTGCCTTCTGCTGTCTGTTCTAACTAGGAACTACATTTCTGTTTGTTTGCCATGCTGAGCTGGAGAAATATGAGTTATGGGAGCTGGTATATCTGTTATTTATTGTTTTGGATGTGCTTGAAACTAATATTTTAAAGTGTTCGGAAATAAAGTATTTGGTCTCGCCCTTGCTAACATCGTTGGATTATTAAATATGCATTGAATTGAAATAATTATGAGGCGAGACCCAGTCATCTCAATCTCTAGTCCTGGAGATTCCAGTTTTAATTTCAGATCCTGTTTTTTCCTATTGTCATGTGTAGCTTAACATTGTTGGATTCCTTTCTTCATGACTTGGTAGGATAGAAGGTTTGTGCCTGCACAGCTAAAGAATTCGATTGACAGGAAAGGAGTCTTAAATGTTCCCAATCCTCGTTTCAAGTTGTTGCAAAAATCATATGCTGTTGTGCTGAGTCCTTGTGTTGCTTGTTTGTTAATCAATTTTTCCCTGTGCAGAGATTGGTGGTCCTGGTGTTTTTCTATCATTTCTTTTTTAGTACTAATAGCTTTGTTAGTCTTACCCAGATTTCATCTACTTCCTGAATTTGACCAAGGAAAACGAAGTTGCCGCAGGCGCCTAGCTGGCCATAATGAGCGACGGAGGAAGCCACCATCTGGATCGGTGCTGTCCACTCGCCATGGCCGATTCTCTCCCTCTTTGTTTGGTGAGACATTGCCTGAAGGTGTCATTTGCAACATAATTTACTTTCTTCCACTGACGCAGTTGAACTTTCGATCTTGAGTTGCAGTGGCAGATAATAGCAGCAGAGATGGAGGCCTTCTTGTGGACTTCAGTGCATATCCAAGGCATACTGGGAGAGATGGATGGCCTGCAGGAAGGTCTTCCGGGCTTGTCACTGGGAATGAAACTGCTGCTACAGGAAGGTCTATATCTCATCCATGGCAGATAAGCTCCCAGAATCCTCCATCCAACCTTTGCATGCAGCAGGGGTCAACTGGCGGGACTGGCCTTTTCAGTGCCGGAATTCCTCCGGGAGAATGCTTCACAGGAGTTGCTGTTTCAGACTCGAGCTGTGCTCTCTCTCTTCTGTCAAATCAACCATGGGGCTCCACCCACCGAGCATCAAGTCTTGCAGTGAATGACTTGTTGAGTGCCGAGGAGGCACCCGTGGTTCAATCAACAGCTCACCATGGTGCAGCTGTCAATCATTATGCAATCCCCTGGAGCTTCAAGAACAATGAAGGAAGTAACAGTTCACATGATCTGGGTCAAATTTCACTGCCTCTCGGCGGTCAACTTCCTGGCCACCTCGAGCAGTCCCAGCAGAATAGGAGGCAATACATGGACCTCGTGCATTCCAGGGCTTATGACTCTTCAACCCAGCACATCCACTGGTCACTCTGAGTCGCCCTGCTTTTGTCGGATTAATAAATTGGAAGCTGAACTTCTGCTTGATCTTTTGTTTCGGTTAAACCCAGGATGATGTTTACCTTTTGGCTCTTGCCTGTGCTATGGTTGGAACATTTAGACACAGGCATATGGTGTTGTGCTAACTTTCTGTCAAGAATATCTATTATGATTGGAGGAGTTCCTTCAAATATTATATCAGGGGCATATGATGATGGGATCTTGAGCCCAGTTGCCACCCTGCAAGGGAACTTGGTAGCTCGCGAGTTCCTATAGAGCATCTCGCGATTCGACTCAGTTATCTCAGATTGAGCACGTGCTCATTTTCCACTCTGAAAGATGGCGGACAGACAGATACCTGCAATGACAGGTGATAAATAACTTCCAACTGTTGAGGTCAGCATGAGCTGGACTTCTACGTGATCGATATCTCCAATGTATAACAAAGCGGCAGCTACTTCTTTCACCACTTTTCATCCGAGGAACTGTTCGAGGACAGAGGAACCTCGACGCTTTTTATAAAAAAAAATTGTTGATAGAAAAGGCTATGATTTGTACTAGTTTCTTGACTAGTACCTCGCAGGTAAAACCTTTTTTCAGGGCAAAAAAAATTAAAAATGTTTAGGTTTTGTTATTTAAAAATAAAAATGGATTTGAACCATAAATTAAATAATATTTTAATCCAATACGGAGATAAAGGGTTACAAGAAACTAGTGGGGATAATTTAAAGAAAATATTTTAAAAGTTTAATCTTGAATGAAGAAATCATTAGAAAATAAAATAAACTTGGTTAATCAATGCAATGAAGGTAATGCTTTAATTTGGAAGTTATTTTTTATTTAATTATATAATAATAAAACTTGTATCTTTTTATATGAAACAATATATTTTTAAAAAATAGAAAAACTACAAAGATAGATTAGATAGATAGAGGCAGAAAAAGCAAATAATAGTCCTGGATTAATTTGTTTAACCTATTACCGAATAATAAATTTAATTTGATTCAATGATTTTTTTTTATCAAGTAAAATAATAAAAAAAAAGAGGCCAGCAGCTAAGGGTGAGCAAAGAAAACCGAAGAGAAAACACTCAGCCTAAGCTCAACTGCATGGGTTTAGGCATTAAAAAATAGCCCAGGTGCACTGCCTTCCAACCTAGCAATACTTTTTGTGTCTAGAATCATTGACAATGATGAATTTCTCTTTCTACATGAGAATCTAATGGGCTATTTTGACAGCGGTTGGTGTAACTTTTTAAAATAATTTTTGTACTGAAATATATTAAAATGATATTTTTTTATTTTTTTAAAATCATTTTTGACACCAGCAAATCAAAATTATCTAAAAACACCAAAACATATTCATTTAAAATAAAAAAAATTAAATTTTTTAGAAACATAATTTCAGCTTCTAAGAGTCCAATGAGCCTCTCTATCCTCCCGTAAAAAAAGAACTGAAAAAATAAAACTTAATACTAAAATCGAATTAAAAAAATCTAAAGAAACTGGTTACCTAATAATTTTAAAAAACAACTTTCTATATAAATTTCCAAGACATTTATTTTACTTTATCTTTGCACTTTAATCCTTTGTCTTTCTTTTCAACCTCTTTTCCAAAAAAGAATATGCAATTGAATGCTACTTTGGATTCAAAAAGACTCAATTATATATAAACAAAATTTATGGATGGAAAATAATAAAAAGTAACTACTCTAATACGTGCGAGAGAGTAAACAATGGAAAGAGCTTAAGTGAATCACCCACACGGTTAGAGTTCTGTGTAGTACAGGGGAATTGAGGAGGATAGCACAAATGGAGGACCCTGTCTATCCATGGTTTGAACTCATTCGAGGACTGGGCCACTCGAGCTAGCATATGGCTACTCTGTTTGAGTCTCTAAGGACGGTTTCAAAATGTGTTTGAAACGCAATGTCAAACAACAGCAGATCTCGATTGCATGCAAAGTGAACATTCATCTTATGTTATCTTTGCACCCCAAACTGGCGGCATTTTCAGTAGAAAGCACAATGTCATGACCCTTCTGTCCAGCAAGAAAATCTTTATCTTGTTCACCACTTGCAAAATGTCATGTCAACCACTAAAATTTTGTCCCTGGATTAATGGACCTTCAATTTAAAATACTTCAACAACTATGATGTCTGTTTCAATCTGATTAAAGTATACACAAGATGTTATACAAACATGTCACACAAGTAAGAGACCTAATACTTGTGATTTCTATCTTGCACATGTGTCTTGATATAGCTGAAAATTGGCACCGAAATTGCCGAATGTGTAAACACTCCTGCTTCTCGCATAAATTAGTAAATAGTAATTGAGCCTAAGAAGAATGTTTGATGACCACAGATCTCATTCCCAGCAGTAACATCTAAATAATAGATTTGAATGATTAGCCGCCTTCCCATTTTGACTCGATGCTCTCCAAAAAGCACCATTACATATGGCCGAAAAGGACAACCCTTTGCGAAAATGAAAAGGAATTGAATCAAACTCACTCGATTGTGAGCAAGCTCATGTGCGAGAGCAATATGCAAAGTGCAACTTGAAGATGTTGAGCAGGTTTGGATTTAGTAACATCTAGTGGTCGTCTTCGTTTATTCCAGGGCAGTTGGACAGGAGGGCTTCCACTGTTTCATACTGAAACAAACATCATGTGCATGTATAAACAGTCAGAAGAGTAAGAGAAGAGGTTAGTTCCACACGCTGGCGTCTTTCAAAATGTGCAAAAAACATATGTGCGCAGCCATCATTTTATAATACTTCAGGTTCGGAGTGGATGTGAGATAACTAATAATGACACCCAACGTACCTGAAAGCCACAAAACAGGCAGTATTGATATTCATCTCTCAGTTTCATCAACAGTTCTTGCAAATCCTGCATCCAAATAAGAGCTTCATTCCATGCTCCAGAAGAAATCAAAGACAAATCTTCTCAAAGCAAACAAGATTGAACAAATTTATTATTGAAGAACTGTGAAGAAGGATATATAGCTGGCAGTAGCTAAACTTCAAGGCTGGATTATTTATAATTTGTAGTCATATTGTCTAAAACCATAATTTTTTTCCTAGATAAGCTAATTTATGGTCAGCTCTATGCATCCTATCAATCCCATTAGTCAAAGCACAGAACTGGATTTCCATATACATGTACCTTAAGGAAAAGATAAAAAAGAAGCACAAACCAACTCTCAAATTGACAACTAAAAACTGGACATTGTGTGTGGAAAGTAAGAGAAAAGAGGATTCCCCAGAGTATTGAGGTTGAGGAAAACAATTTTGTAGATGATGCTCTGGACTTGAGAGAGAAAAAGCAATCAAAGATCATCTGGCCAGCATTTTCTGGAGTTTTTATATACATTTCCTAAGCCAAAAAGCAATAAATTATTATAACATTTGCGCCCCCAGAAAATAAAATGGAATCAATTACTTGTAACAAGGTACTTCAGTAACATCAAAGGAGGTGCACATACAAACTTAAACAACATATATATCAAGGTACTTCATAAGACATTTATACCATCAACAACACTTACTATACAATAGCTAAAGCTACACCATATGGCTACCAAGACATTTGGCAAGTTAACACCAAAATGCATGTATGCCAATATCAAATAACATGAACTATAAGAGCTTAGGTTAAACACATTCCTCAACTAAATGCAATCCCACTTAATTTACTAAAAGGCATAACTAACTAAACAAATGTCAAGTGCCAACAATGATTTTAGAAAAACTACCTCTTCTGTTATCTCTTCCTCTTCCTCCTCATCCTGTTCACCATCCTCTTCATCTTCATTCTTCTTTGGTTCCACAACTTCTTTGTTCTCTAATTGATCAAGAGCTGCTTTTGCTTTCATAAAATTTACTACAACTCTCCGACTTCGCCACTGAGACTTTTGCCTTGACCCAAACTCTTCCATTAAATTCTTCTCCTTTTTTCTCTCCCTTTCTGCCTCAATCTCTTCTCTCTTCCTCTTCTCCTTATGTGGTTCCTCCCTTCCAATCCCTACTCGTGTCCGCCGAATCTGAATCCCCACTGGCTCAGCTCTTCCCGAACCCTCCTTACCAAGGGCTGAACCAGGGGTGTAACCCATTTGCTTTAACAGCTTAAACCCAATGTTAGATTGAGGAATTGGAGCTTCTATTCTTGCCAAGGTTTGCTCATCCTCCTCTTGTTGCTTTTTCTCCCTTTCAAGTCTACGCTGTTCTTGCCAGCTCAGGTTTTTGGGCTTCTTATTGAATGATTGAAAAGTTGAAGTTTCCTTGTTGACACTCTGCACAGATGATCGCAATCTCACCAAAAAACCACAATTTAAAAACATGAGTTAAAATATAGAACACGATTACTCTCAGGACATGATAAGCTTGGGAAATATATAACTGAAAAAGTTACAAAAATATTCTTGAAAAACACTCCCCATAATATATAGTTCCTATTAAATAAATAAAGCCCATGTACTCTCCTAAACAAAACCACAAGCACACACTTACACCCCTTCTTAGTAGCAAAAACTACATTAACAAAGTTATCTAAGTAAAGTTCTTTACCTTATATTTTTCTTTCTCTCCTTGCACTAGAAAAATTTACCATATAAATCTTCAACCAACAGTGCTTTATATCAATTCAGGTTTTCAAAGGGATAATCAAATTGCATTAGGTTTTTTTATTTAATCATACAATGGAATTCAAAATGCCTATTCTGAATATCAAAAATCTCTACCAAAACCTTTGATAAGATAAATTTTAAAAAAGTTCTTCACTTTGTTTCTTAGAATGATTATATAAAATAAATGCTTTAGAGACCTGATTATTACAAGGAAACTACCGAATACTGACCTTTTTGGCAGAGAGTTTTGAAGGGTTTTCTGTTTCAGGAGGAAGAAACTGAGACAAGTCTCCCATGTAATCTTCTTCTGCTGTTGCTTCTTCATGCTGTTTTGGTTCACTGTCTCTTCGCGTCTCTGTTGATTCTGCCATTATTTGTTGATACACAGTGACAGAGAGAGCTCAACAGACAATTTTTCAATGATTAAATGGGCCAGTGTTGGGCCCTTAAAAAGACTTTTTGGCAGCCCAATACCCAAAGAGTCCAAAATGAGTGCTGCTTGATGCCACGTGTACTCAACAGCCACAACTGTCTTTGGCCGAAGTGGCTGATTTCGGTTACACACACGTGTAAAAATTGTAAAAGATATTTCAAAAGACTATTCTACATTGTTAAAACACAAAGAACCTTTTGAATGTAAAATATATATATATATATAGGACTTATTATCCCACATTAGAAAAAAAAAACTTTCATCTAGTGTTTATATAATAAAACTTGAGATGAAATAGTAACCAACAAAAAAATAGAGTGAGCTCGCGCGAGACAACGACTACACTCTCTAAATTATTTGATTTTTCAGCTATAACTATCACCATAAATTTTATAACCAGAAATTATTGTAACAATCATTTTAATTTGACTGTTACATTATGGTAGTCTATAAATACTATGCAGATTTTTCAAACAAGTGCATCCAAAAATTGGGTGTTTCTCAAGTCAATATGGTGACCAATGAGAAAAAATGAGTGGTAGACTCTGGCGCTACTAGGCACATATGTGCAAATAAAAAAAAATTCTCCATTTATACACCTTTTAAGGATGGAGAAGAAGTGATCTACCTTGGAGATTCTAGAACAACAAATGTTCTTGGAAAAGACAAAATCCTTTTAAAATTGATTTTGGGGAAAACGTTGGCTTTGAATGAGGTATTGCATGTCTCTAATATAAGAGCAAATTTGGTTTCTGTAGCTTTATTGGGAAAATTTGGGATTAAAGTGTCATTAGAATCTGATAAGAGTGTAATGACAAAGAACAATGTATTTGTGGGGAAAGGATATTGTAACCATGGACTTTTTATACTCAATGTTGTTGAAAATATGAATGAAAATGCATCAACTTCTGCTTACTTGCTTGATAGTATTGATTTATGACGTGCTAGATTAAGACATATTACTTTATCTTATCTTAAAAAAATGAACTCTTTTGGTTTAATCTCTATAATATAAAGTCTCAATTAACTTAGAAATAATAATAGTTATTGTAAATTGAGTTGCCTACGGTGGTGGAATCTTGAAATCTATTGCACATATGTTACTTGAGTGGTAGATTTATCTATAAACAAATTTCTTACAAGCATGGTAAAACGAGCTGGAATGTGACGATCCTTCCACTACTTTGTTATTGAAAAAAATAAAATAAAAGGGAAGCAATTTTTATTATATATTTTTTTATAAAATATTATTTATTAATGCTCTTTTATTCGGTATGGTTTTTAATTTTTATATTAAATTTATTTGTTATTGAATTATTTAACTCTCGTGAATCTTTGATAAAAAAATATTATTATTATTTTAATATTATTTTTTGTAAAAAAAAAACAATACCAATCACGTTACAAACACGAAAACAGGCCTGGATTCGATTTATTTTACGTGATCTTTAAACTAACGTTCGTTTCTACTCTGGAAAATTTCACCTTCAATCATTGGATCTTGATTTCTCCTACTTTCCAGCGCTTATTTATTGAAGCCAACAGTTCCCATGTTGCTTTGGAACGACAGAGACCCACTTTTTGATTTTTTTAATAATTTTTGTTGCACGTTTTAGGCTAACTTGCAAGGACTGGTAATTATTGATCGTTGAAAGACTGTTATGCATGGTAGTTGGAAGTGACGGGTCAGGTTTCTCTGGTTCTGTGTACCCAACCCTAATGGTTCAGTGCCCAACTTTTTTTTACCTATTTCCAAATACTTTTTATCGGCTCGGGTCCAGGTGCTGGACATGATCAGCTAGTGTTTTTGGGTTCGAACTGCAGCCTAATTCCAGGTGCAGGCTCGGGTTATAGCCCGGCCTAGGTGCCGCGCACTCGACACCTGTTTGAGTCTGTTTGGAAGGGCGGTTGCGGTACCTTTTCAAAATGATTTTCGTGTCGAAATACATCAAAATGATATATTTTTTATTTTTTTTAAAAATCATTTTTGACATCAGCACATCAAAATAATCTAAAAACACCAAAATATATTCATTTAAAATAAAATAAAAATTGAATTTCTGTGGCATGGCGGTTTGGCCGCAGCGCCAAACAGCTTCTTTATAAGCTCTGGCACACCACTCGAGCCGAACCGATGAGTCCCCCCCTTAATACTCATTATTTTTTGTATAAAAAATATTCTTTCTTATTAATACCTGTATAAAAAAATATTTAGCTGTTATAAATATTATTATGGTAAAATTATTTTCCAATCTCTCCACAATAAACGAAATAATTTCAACTAAATAACCACATAAACCTTAAAATTTAAAGTTTTTTAAGCATATTTATCATTCTTTATATATATAATTACTGACATTCAAACATCTTATTTTTTTAAAGTATTATGTACTTTTATCATGAAAGTTTGACTTGTCATTAAAATACTATGATTCAACCACTAAAAACCCTAATTCAACAAGGACCTTAATTTTTTAAAATATCAAGAGACTTTCAATTTAACAAGACACTCTGATTCTATAAATACATCTCACTTTAGCGTTTCTCAGAAAGTAAGTATACGGTCCCTGCAAGCAACCCAGGACAGAAAATAATCACATATTACCTCTCTCTCTCTCTCTCTCCCCGTCGCTTAAGCATATCATGCACAGCCCGGCAGCCATGATTTTGATGGACAGAGCGTTGAATATTGTGTTTCCTCTTGCAGTATTCATTTCACTCCTATTAATTTTACCACCTTATCTTGTGTTCAAGTTGCTGAGTTACATTAAAAGATCCATATTCAGTGAAAATGTGGCCGGCAAAGTTGTGCTCATCACCGGAGCATCTTCTGGCATAGGCGAGGTCAGTATCAATCCCAACGCACTTTAGAGTTTGATGGGGTTTTTCTTCTTCTTAAAATAACATGATAAAGGAAATAATTTCCTCCTTTTCTTTTTGTGTGTGTGTGTGTGTGTTTCTACTTGATATATATATAAAAACATGATTAAGGATGTTTTTTTTTTTTAAATACAAATTAAGGATCTTGCTTACGAATATGCTAAAAGAGGAGCTAGATTAGCCCTTGTTGCAAGAAGAAAAGACCGTCTTGGAGTAGTTGCTGATAAAGCCCGCAAGCTGGGTTCACCGGATGTTTTTCTGGTCCATGCGGACGTTTCTAAGGTTGAAGACTGCAAACGGATCGTTGACGAGACGTTGAATCACTTTGGCCAACGTAAGTATATATGCAATGATATTCATATTTATTTATTTATTTTTAGAAAAAAGTTAAATATTTCTCTATATAACACACAATTCTAATAGAAAAGGATGAAAATTTATTCTAAATCTTTGCATGCCTCAATGATATATCTTTACTCTAAATGGTATTATTTAAACACCTGTTCGGTATTAACTAAATATACAATAAAAAACGATTTACACAAATATTTATTACTCTTAAGATATTAATTAGAGGGATCGATAAACATCTGTTCGGAATTTTTGTTTTGTTATGGCTTCTGGGTTTCTGCGCTGCATGCAGTTGATCATTTGGTTAATAACGCTGGGATTTCTCAAGCTGATTATTTCGAAGATTGCACTGAAGTCTCTGATTTGACTCTCATTATGGTATGTATCGTCGACATGCCAGCACCCTTGGAAACCTGGATTTTTTACGGGTTCTAGACTTGTATCACAGAACTTTATTATCGATAAAATTATTTAGTAACAGACAGTAACCCCGCACTCTCTTTCTGTTCTAAATCTAATTAATAGGATGTAAATTTCTGGGGCTCGACAAATTGCTCGCGTTTTGCTATTCCTCATCTAAAGAGAAGCAAAGGGAAAATTGTTGTGATAGCATCAGTAGCTCCTTGGATACTGACACCAAAATCAAGCGTCTACAATGTATGTAAAACCCCATTTATCAATGATCGCCATCTCTTTATTCGCTTTTCGAACTGCAATAAATCTCTATCCTTGATGACTTCAGGCAAGCAAGGCAGCTTTGATAAGCTTTCACGACTCCCTGAGGGTTGAGATCGGGTCGAATATTGGTATAACAATCGTGATGCCCGGGTTGATCGATACAGAAATGACCTCACCTTCTTCACTAGCTAAGGTAGCTAATCATGGAAGCTCAAGCTTCACATTGTAGCTGCAAAATGTACCGATTAACATAATTTAGATGTAACTTCTGTGCAGTATCCTGTCAAGTTTTGTCCACCAAATGAGCCAGCAAATCAGTGTGCCATGGCGATTGTGAAGAGCACCTGCCGTGGCGACAGATACTTGACCGAGCCATCTTGGTGGAACGCTTTGTTTATGGTCAAACTTTTATGTCCAGAAGCTTTGGATCGGTTTTTGTGCTGGAATTTTATGATTAATGGAGCGCGAAAGGAGAAACGAATATGAGCAGCTGATATTTTATTTCCAGATGATCCACGAAACAAATCCAAATAATGCATCGAGCTTCTATTTCAAGCTGATCATGCATGTGAAGCTTGGAGAGAAGACTTTACCTATACTTATAATTAATGTCAGTGCAAGTCCTTGTACTTTAATTGAGTATTAATAATGAGCCTTCGTTTGTTTCCATTCAATATTCATTGTGCTGGGATGAACAATATTTGAATGTTTTGCATTATTTTTTCAATAAAAAGATGATTTGCATGTGGGGTTCCAGCTTCACATTGTATTTTAACGTGTTTTCTTTTAAAAAATATTTTTTTATTATTTTCAATTAAAAAAATTGATAGTTTTAGATCATTTTTTATATTCTAATGTTACAGATGTTTTTTTAAAAATAAAAAATATTTTTAAAAATAATTTCAACCGGAATATTAATACGAGAGTGCCTCCCACACAAAGGCCTGTTTGGGAGTGTGGTTGCGGTAGCTTTTCAAAGTGCTTATCGTGCCGAAATACATTAAAATGATATTTTTTTTATTTTTTAAAAATTATTTTTGAAATCAGCACATCAAAATGATCTAAAAACACCAAAATATATTCATTTAAAATGAAAAAAATAAAAAAATTCAAATTTCGACCAAAAACCGATGGGATCGCAATATCAAACGTGCACTTACACACACTATGATATGTGCGTTGCACATGCTAGTAGATTTTTCAAAATAATTAATATTTAATAGATGTTAAAAATATTAAAATGTCATTGGTTACCCTAGTAATTACAACAAAAAGAATACAGAAAGGAAAGACTAAAAACCTTGAACCTACAATTTAGCTTTTGTTATTCCAAAGGATACCTATGTTTAACAGAACAGTTTTCTGAATTGAACTTTAGTTTTTTTTTTATTAATTCTTGGGGTTATTTTTTTTGTGCAAAATTCCTATTTTTTTTTTTACATTTATCACTTATTACTTCCATAGTTTGTTTTGTTTCCCATAAAATGTATTTTTTTATTAATTTAATATTAAAATATACATTAAATTTTTAAATCATGTGTTTTTCACGAATGAATTACATAATTGATTTCAATGAATTGGTCTCAAAATCTAGTTAATATTGTAAATGGTAGACTCAAAGAATTAGAAATATAAGTATAGATTAAGGCTTCACCTTCTTTTACAAAAACAAAACAGCATTATGTTTTAGCCAAAATTTTCAATTTCACATGCTATAAAAAATAACAAGGGCATCGAAATGGGATTTTCGACTTTTAAGGAGTTAATTGTAAACTGAAGTAGAAGAACTAACTAATATAATTTTCAAGACTAAAAGGACTAACTAGCAAATCATAAGAGGGGAGGGGAGAGGGGGAAACCATAGTTGTCTCTTTTGTTTCGGCCGAAACATTTCATACCAATTAAAAAAACAAGACTAAACGGGGTCGTTTTTATCTCGATTTAAATTTTGGACTATTCCGGATTTTTCAGCCAAATACCGACTGAAACGTTAGCCATCTATTTTTTTTTTCTATTTTTTTTATTTCAAGCAAGTTTTGGGAATAACCTATATGGGGTTATGACACATGGCATGCAAATGATATATTTAATGTGTTTGAGTGTACTAATTATTTGGATTATTGTAATTTGAAAAGGATGTGATGGGTTATGTATTAATATGAAAATTCCTAATACAATCATCATAGAATGTGTTTGGTAATATTATTTTGTGTTGTATTTATTTTGATAACTCAGTAATTCATGGGCACTCATTCTTTCCACAAATCATTTTTGTTTCATGAATATAGATTATATATGAAGTCTTTCTGATATTTGATTGGTGAGATTTGTATAAAGAGAGTTTCACTTTTTGAGATGGTTCAAGGCTTAACATGGTCAAGTTCATCTTCAGTGAAGATCCTCTTGTAGTGTGATGATTGCGTCTATGGTGGTTATGCCTAAGCCTTGAACCATCTCAAAAAGGATTTTTTCTTAGGCATGACATAAGCTTTGTATATTTTGTATTTGTTTTATATTGGGTAATCTTAGTCTCTTTATCCAGATTATGGTTTGGTATATTAATTCAGGTTGACTTATTATCTTTTTGTTTTTGTTTTTCAATCTTATCATTTCATATTGGGTTGACTAAAAACTTTTTTTTTTTTTATTATCTCAAAACAATAATCAAATGTTATTTAAATTAGCCTTGGGGGTTATCCGAAATTCAGAATCAACAATGTATCTCCTTTTAACTCGCACTCCTGCTGGATTTGCTCATCTACCATTCATGAAAGAAAATCACAACGCTCGGCTACCCTCACATTCTGCACCGAAACAGGGAAATCTTAAACTTGCTTTAGCGGTTCAAAAATATCAGATTTTTTCTTTAAAAAAATACAATTTTAATTGTGGTCTTAAAAGAATTAAAAAAAAAAGGTAATGAGATCATTTTTTACAAGTAAAATAAATAGATAGATAGAAAAAACAGGTTTCAATGAATAAAAAAATGAGTTATTTTTAACTTCTACATGGCCAAAGTTCAAAAAGATCCAATAAACAAGAAGTTATTTGAATCCCTAAAATGAAAATACTCTGCATTTGTGCATTACGAAAAACAATCCACAGTGCCGTAGCTGGCCCGGAACAAATTTGAAGAGATGCTTTCTTCGCTTTTTATCAGAAAGAAAGCTCCACTTTTCAATCCGAGGTAAGACACTCTGTACCAAGAAATGACTGCATATTATTATAACCAACTGAGCAAAAGGGGAAACTTCAAAGTTTAACAAAGAAGATATAGATGGCGAGAGCAAAGGCAACGGAAAAATTCACAAGATTGTGAACCTAAATCAACAAATATTACAGTAAAATTTAATTTCCAGAATTATTACAATGAGATTAGCATAGGCAGTGCATTTCTCTGCACCAACTTTACCGGATATACTACCAATTGATATATCATTGAGACTGAAAGAACACCAGAAAGCTTCCTTCTGAAAACACCCTTTTGATTGTTGCGCCACACATTCATGCATCATTAATCACCTTGTAGGCAGTAAAGTTGTCTGATATTTCCTGAAGCTGTAACATCATAGGAAAGGCCAACGACAGGTCAGTTAATATTTTACAGCTTCACATTCAGAAGGTTTTCCATCAAACATCTACATTCAATCACATAAACATATACATTTCTAGCGTTTTACAATATTAATTAAGAAATAAAAAGAGTTCAAGTAATTATTACTACCATATAGCCAGTCTTTAAATAATAGGTGGAGTGCACTTGACAATTCCCGCTTCTGATTTTCTTCAAGAGGAACTTCCCTCAATAATTGCTTTGTCTCTTCCAGATTCTTTTGCTGGAAAAAGAAAAGGAGTCATTACACTAAATCAAACACCAAAACCTAGCGATTATTGTACATTGGAAAGAGGCAACACAGGCAGAATCCAGGCTCATGAACTATATGCAGCACAGCCAAAATACAATTACATAGCTCTCCCATCATCTTATTATAGATGTTTCTCCGGAAGAATAAAAGGAAAGAAAGATCATCGTGTTGTAATCAGTTTGAGCAATAGTGCACATACATTTCTCTGCTGTGATGCCACATAAGCCTCGGGTAATTGAAACGGGTTATCTTTTGTTGACCCTGGTGATTCACCTCCAAACCAGTTTGGAATCTGTCAATCAAGTAAAATTAACTCAACTCGAGGGGAAAACAAACATGGAATTCCATGTGATGGATATTCAAAGAGGAAGAGTCAATAAAGAACACAAAAGAAGAGAAATAACAAAATGATAATTCAAATAATCTGGACACGAAACTTCACATACATGCAAAAGATCAAATTAAAACTGCAAAATTCAACTGAATGATATCAACAAGGAAATTTAAACAAACTAACAAATGGAACATTTCAGTAAATTAACACGGGAGTGTATTAATCATACCAGAAAATTGGTGAATTGGTCAGGGTCCAGACGTGCAGCTGATTCAGCTTGAACATCAGAGACACCAGCAGAATGGGTCAACGAGTCATGAGGATCAACCACTCCCAGGGATAAAGTTTCATCCCATCTGTTAATATTTGCATCAATGCCTACGTCAGCCATGTGCTCCTCCAACTCTGAATAAAATGTATTGTACGGTGCCACCTGATTAAAATTTAACATAAAGCTAAAGTTAATCTTCATTTGCACTTGAAAAATAAAAGGGAAAGAGGGTGTTCAATTATAGCCAATGAACTACCTACAGGATTCAAAGGTACAGAGGTTTCATTTTCTTACTTAATTATCAAATCACATCATTGTGATATGCGTTTTAAAGAGTGAGGTTAAAGAGTTCGACAAGGCCCTTCACAAGCCCGCATCTAGAGCCATATGGCCAATACCATGAAATATCAGCAAAAAGCTCCAAAACTTTTGTTAAAAAAAATGAGGTTCATGTATGAGTAAGTTTTCTTTATGTTCAAAACCAGACATGAAAGGTAAGCGAACACTTGCATCACCATGAGAATTCTCTGCTCTGCAAGTCTGTAAATTTTTAATGTGGAATAATATAATGGCGATGACAGCTAACAGTTAACTGAACAGACAGTCAGGCTCACCTGTAACTTATGGTTATCACCGACCATTAATGGTCGTTGATTTACCCCAAGAAAGAACACACACTCACGACAATTGGCAATGCAGACTCGTTTTGCTGCTGTAATAACATGAACTCGCTCACAATGTTCAATCCTCACAGCCTGAAAAGGATACAAAAAGACTGCACACTGTCATTTTTCATCCAGAAAAAAACCATTAACTTCAACACAAGTTGATGATTAAATAATAGGAAAATCATTAGTAGGTTGTAAGAGAAAGGGGCATCAATTTATAGGGGGGGAAACAAAAATTCACAACAAATCATATATGTTTTCAACAGAAAAGGCACAAGCTGCAGGACTAATCACTCAGCAAAAGTAACAGTTACAAGGAAAAAATATATCAGATGAAGGAAAGTGAAAAGGTACCCTCACTATACAGAAAATTAACAACCATAGATTCCTCAGTAGAT
This sequence comes from Salix arbutifolia, assembly GCA_025169955.1. Lineage (NCBI taxonomy): Eukaryota > Viridiplantae > Streptophyta > Magnoliopsida > Malpighiales > Salicaceae > Salix > Salix arbutifolia. Next base: position 4,784,175 of record CM045917.1, on the reverse strand, counting down.
GTTCTTCACACAAATATCAAGTTGCATATCCACACAGGAAGATTTAATAGATGCACTACAGATGCTACAGTAATGTATGATAATGCCATGTGCAATTGCATAGACACTAGTAGACAGCAAGGTGGTGAAAAAATCAAATTTTATAAATTTATACCATTCAACTACTCGTAAGTTAAAGGAGCTGCATTTGTTGACTAAAAAACTACCACTCAAGAAAGGTTTCCAGCTGGTCCGAGCACTAGGTATTGAAACATCAATAATCAACAAAAATCAAGCATTTGGTACTACCTTGCCAACAGCTCCAAGAACTATAGTGGCATCAGAGCATCCATAGATGGTAGCATATCTCAAAGGTGCTAAGATGTAAAGGATGGAATCATGACAATTCAGAACCTGCAACCACACAAAAGTGTCAAAATGGCCAAAAAACAATACAAACTTGAAGACAATACAAACTTGAAGCAGACAAATTTAAAATTATGCTGCATGGGCAAAGCAAGGAAAGAAATGATCATAAAAAGGCAAGGGCTCTTTTCTCTTCATGAGGTAGTTCACATGATAGCATAATAACAAATTGACATGACCATAGTTCATAACCAGATTTCTGATGTCAGATCCCATCATTTTAAGAAAAAGAACATGCTTTTTAAGTCAAGTAGAATGATATTGAACTAAGCACAAAAACCTGCCAGATATCATTAAATAATCGCTATTAGAGGCAATAATTTCAAAATAGGTAATCATAAGTTCACATAACTCTCCCTAGTTATTTTTAAGGAACACACACAGAGAAAGATGAATATTCGTTTCAGTGCTAACCTTTACAGAAGAAGAACCTTTAAGATCCAATGCTTGCTTTACAAATGATGACTTAGAGATCCCCTCAATAAAACATGAACCCCTAGCACTAGGTGAGGTCTTGATTGAACTTGCACAGGCATCAGCCATGGCAACATCAGGATCAGATGAATTGGCTGGTCCATTTTCCTTTGCAGAAATTCTTTCAGTGATATGCTCCAAAGCAGATGCTATATTCTGTGAAATCCAATCAAGGACTTGTGTAGCAGGAACAGGAACAGCAGGCATGTCAGGATCAGAATTGGCAAAAAATGGAGCAGCTTGGCTTAAGGTTACTTCAGATCCCTTGTCACCAAATTGAACCAGAAATCCAAGGTGCTCAAATCCTTCCATGGATAAAACCTAAAACAGAGTAGATAAACTAGCAAATTAAGACCATGATGAAAACGAAACCAGCAAGAAGAAAATAAGTTACGAAGTCACCAAAAGATCCAACGATTAATATGCGTCACTAAAATTCCACAAGTTAAAAGCCTTGGAACATTTTCAAAATAATATTTATTCTGGAAATAGTCTCATGAGCAGACAGTTATAATTCCTAAAGCATGCGTGCATAAAAGAAAACTTTTTTGTGTTAACCTAACCAAATGTAGAGACAACTGAATTGACAAACCAGTGACTCTTCTCCTTCTACTTCCACAGACTCTGCCATAAGTGAGAGAATGTTAGCCATGTGTTTTTGTAGGTAGGACAACTGATGAGCCTCTTCATCTGCCTGTGATGGCATAAACCGGCGGCTGTTGCTCCGCACAAGCTGCAATCAAAGGAACGCTAGCTAAAAATCAACACAAACACATCAAATTTTCCAAAAATAGCAATTACAACAAGCCACAAAAGGTTAAAATGAGTTTTAAACCACATTATGCACACGCAAACACAACAAACAAAACAAAACATAATCCCTATAATTTGACATCTGTCAAATCGGTTGTGTTTTCAGCGTTCCAAACATTGAAGGCATTAGGAAAAGCTGGTGAATCCAGGATTGTAGACAAGCGTTAGTGTCAACACTGTGTTAACTCCTGTCAGCATAAGGCGAAAACCAGGAGCGTCAGCTAGCCAGAACTACAGTTCTATAGAATGAAGCTGTACACCAGATAATGTGCAAAACCTATCATCCAATCTCCCAACCCAGAAATTCAGGAGAAAAAAACCATTATCTTTAAAACTCCGAGAAACATTATTCAGAAATGGAATCATACGCGAATTCATAGCCGGTTCAAATAACCCTAAACATAAAACAAAGAAAAAGAACGCAGATTTTCTTGATTGTGATGGTCATTATGATATAAAATGCATTTAACTTTCCTAAATGTTATCACATTGTATAATCACCAACCTAATGAACGATGAAATAAAAGATTTCCATCAAATTCATCACAGACAAACATTTACAAACCCAATTAACATCATCGCCTTAAAAAACACCAGCATTTATACAATTGACCAAGTTAATCACTCTAATTACGAAGAAAGGAATACCTGAAGCGGCGATAGAGCCGATAAGTAGCCATCGAAAGCTGAGGTCGACGGCCAAACATCAGCAACAGCAGCAGCATCTTTATGCGTTCTCGGTAACAACTTCTTGTAAGACTGGATGTATAGAAACAAAATTAGATCACGCAAATCGGCACCAGCTGAATCAACCTCATCCTTCTGGGCTTTCACGAGCGGGTCGGACTCGGAATTAAGGACCGACGCGAGCGTGTCCAGGATCAGCCTCGCGTGCTCGGTGGAGATCTGGAGAGAGTCAGCGAGTGAGGATGAGTTGACTCGGTTGAGAGGAGAGAGTTTATGTTTGAGTTGTGTTAGGGTTTGCGTCGTGTCAGGGAAGATTAGTTTGGGGATTGGTAAGAGTCCGTGCTCGAATGGCTCCCGTCGTGGGTGGATTTGGGAGCTTGAATTCGGGTTTGGAATTGGATCCGGGTCTGGATTCGGGTCGGTTGTTGACGTTGGCTCTGTTGTCATGGTTTTCAGAGAGAGAGAGAGAGGGAGAGAGATTAGTTATTTGTGTTTTAGAGATCTCGGAGAAATGATTAATGGTGGCTTTGTGAGAGAGAAGGAGAGCGAGGGTCGCGGCTCAGTGCGGGCGTGCACATAGGGGATAATTACGTGCCGTGAGGTGATTAGAAAGTCAGACACAGAAGGCAGTCATTTTGTGACACGTTTAAGATTGTTATGGGAGCACGTGGAATGGGGTTTTCTATGAGATCTGCTTACTATTTTTGTGATTAAATTTCATGATTATTATTTTATTTTTTTGGATAAGTACACGTCAGTGCCCGGTTTATGTAATGAAGGACAAATTATTCCTCCATCTTCAGAATGTTCCACCATTTTTCCCAGCATGGTGTTTAAGCTATTTAAATAAATTTAAAATTCTAAAAAAAAAATATGATTGATACATCTTAGAGCTTGTCTAGTATTGTGATAAAGTTTGTTTTTCAAAATATTTTTTACTTAAAAATGTATTAAAATATTATTTTTATTATTATTTTTAACATTAATACAATAAAATAACTTAAAACACTAAAAAAAATACAAAAACAAAACAAAGATGGTTTTATATAGTTTGACTTACGTTTGGGCTTATAAGGCTCTACACTAATTAGTTATTAAGAAAATGACAATTACTAATAAATTAGTATTATTTTTCTTTTTTTCTTAATAACTGATCAACATGGAGAAGGGCGTGATGTCGTAGCGGTCAAGCAGCGCGTGTACCGCATTCCTTGGTTCGGACTCGTCCTGGTGAGTCTTTGTTCTTGGTGTGACGCGTGTGTATGCTGTATAGTGGCAGCGAGTGAAGGTCAAATTTTTAAATTTTCTTCTCTATTTTCTCTAAGTTCTGCACAGATTCACTAAAAACAAATATAACACAATGTCTAGCTATTTTATTTCTATGTTAAATTTGATAATTATTATTTTTCAATTTTATTTATTTATTAAATTAATTATCAATTAAATTTTGTGATTTTTCTCATCTATGATTATCTCAAACTTATAACCTTGATGATGGATTTGGAAGTTGTTCTGAATTTCTTTATGCCTTTTTTATATTATTTTTTAAATTTTATTATATAGCATTGAGTTTATTAGATATTTTAGCTTTATATATTTTTTGGATCATCTGAGTCTAATCATCTTAATCACTAGTTTAACGGATTATTAGGCTGACAACGGTATGGATCTGTCGCTGGCCATGATCCAATGCATAAGGCTCCAAATCCTCTCTTCACAGAATGGGCTTTGTCTTAGTGGTTCTGTGCTGGTAACTTTGATGGGCTTGTTACTTGGGGGCCCAACCATGCTAGCCATGAGAGCATATCCTTTGATTTTGCACAAATACACCATTTTGGTGAGAGAAAAACCAACCTTTTTCCACCATTAACACGATCAAGTTGGGGAAAATAATATATAAAATAAATAAATTAGACTGCATGTGTGAGACTTTGAACACTTTTAAATAATAAAATGAACGCGGCTAAAAGCGATCGCAACCTGAAATCTTTAAAAATGAGTGATAGCTTGGAGATACAGGTCAATTACCTGCAAAAGTCACATTCCCACGTCAAATTGCGACGAAAGAATTCATGAGAGAGACTGGTTGACAAAGATATGAGGTTATTATTGATAGTGAGAGGGATCAGTAGAATAATTTGGAGAAGAGGACGCAGTTGATTGCTTGTAGAACCCACCACACCAGGCGTCCACCTTTGACTGCAGATCCATCAATTACAAGTCTTGACCAAATATAAATCCAGCTTTCCACTAATAAATTATCAAATATCGAGGGTGTGGTTGATATTATTTTTGTTTTTATGATTTATGTTTTAAAAAAATAGTTTCATGAACAATATTTTTATTGCGGTTTAAAAAATAAGTAGTGAAGTGTTTGGTTAAAACTGTGATTGAGTTTAAGGTTGATAAAAAAACAGTTTCGTGTGTTTGGTTATCATGTTTTTCGTATTGCTGTCAACTTGTGAAATTACTTTAAAGAATACACACACACATATATATATTGTTTTTTAAATTTTGTAGATTAATAATTATGACAATAAAATATAATTAATAATTCATGAAAAAAACAGATATTTGTTTTTATTCTCCTATAAAACTACTTGCATTTTCATCATGAACAAATATTTCCCTTTCATTAGGACTGATTTATATCTACACATTTTTTTAAAAATATATTTTAAAAAATAGACTGGGTCGAGAGCAGCCCAAACAAATTGGGTCAGAGCCCAACTTTGCTGGACTTGGGGTTGGGTTGAGTGCAGACCCAGCTTTTAAAAGGGAGATGTGAAATGGTGCGCTGCATTGTTCACGTCTTCTTCATTTGAACAGTAGCGTCTGATCGACCACGACGAGAGCTCAACGACGGATATTGATGGGTAGAAAAGGGTGAAGTGGTTCTTTCTATGGTGGTTGCGTTTGAAATTATGGGCTGTGGTGGTCGGAGGAGTGTCAGAAGCCTGTTGTCACTGCTTTGACGCGGGGCTTCTTGCTCTCGCTGGAGGTGGTCACGACGAAGCTTCTAAAGTGGAGAAGAAGCTCCTGGTGACGAGGGGGGTAATGGTGATGTCTCTAGGAGCTACCCGGCTATGGAGAGAGAGAGAGTCGTTGTTGTGTAGAGAGAAAAAGCTATTAACACCATTTCCAGATAGAGCTGCAGCCGTAGAGAGAGAGACCTGTTGGTCCCCATCGTGATGTTGCATCAAACACACCCAACCAAGAATTGCAATCCATGAAAAGCAGGCAAAAAAATGAATCGCAATCGCAGGAAAAGCTTGAATTTTCTGCTTCTCATGAACCACAGTTTGCATCGATTTTTTGGTGGGTCCCATGATAAATTAATCTGTGTTTTCTCGTTACCAAACGTGTGAAAACTGCTTATTGTTTGAATCTTCGGTTGGATCGCGTTACCAAACGGGCACTGAATGAGCATCGCCGTATAAGCTCTTACTGACACTTTTCATGCAAGTCTCCGTCATCCTGAATTAAGTTTCTGCTAAAGATGTTGCAAGGGAATTAATAAGCCCACTTGTAATTATTTTTTTACTAAGGGTGTTTAGTCTAATTTACGTGTATCTCAATAAATTCTACAGGTCCTAAATTATCATTATATTAACAATCTCAGAGCTCGAATTTAAGACTACACAAAGAGCAAACCTCTTAATATCAAGTTCTTACTAGATTGTTTGTTGACTTGTAATTTTATCTCTCTTGTAAAAGTAACTTCTTAACCACACTTTTCACAAACATATCCATCGATTTTCATTGCAATTAAATGCTTGCTTGGAAGTGTGGTTAATGTTATTTTTGAAAGTATTTTTCATTTAAAAATATATCAAAATAATGTTTTATTATTATTTTTTAAAAATCATTTTTGATATTAAAATATGAAAATGACCTAAAAATATCAATTTTTTTAATTTAAAAAATATTTTTTTTAAATACTTTTAAAACGCAAACAAATAGCTATAAGTTTTTGCTAACGATGTGCATGCTGGAGAATAGGCCGAATTAACTGTAAATTTATCTCGTGTATAAAACCTAGATTTAGATGCCTGAGATATTTTATATTTAATTTTTATTAGATAACATAGAATAGTAAAATTTAAATATTTTACCGCTTAGTCAACAAGTTTTCGGTAATACGTCAAATAATCATCATCCTAATTTAAATATTTAATTTCTTAGATAAGATATCAAGAATAATGTTATATTATTTTTTAATATATCTAAATAAATTGTATTGTTTTTCATGTTTTAGCCTAGTGACTACAGCATCCAATTTCTCACCATCCCCACTCAGGCTCGACCGTGGAACATGCTCTTTAAAAAGCATCCTTAACATCTGTTCCATTTTAAGGTTGGGGTCGATTTTATGATTTTCTTTTTTTATAAACCCATTTTCAATTGCTAAAATTGTATTTGGTATGAATGCATTTAAGATTATCTCAAAGGCAATTCTAAATGTTTTTTTTTTTTTTTGCATTTAGTAAGCCAAAAAATATCAAAAAATCTAAAATCTCGAAGAAGTAGGAAATTAGATAATTCACAAAAATGAGAATAAAAATGAGATTGTATTTCCATTTTAAAACGTGAAGAATCTTACGTGCCATACATACATACATACGTACATACATACAAATACTATATTATATGCGTAGCTAACAAACCAAAGAAACACACTAGGCAAACCTCCAAAACCATGGCTCGATTGCAGGGAAGTTTTAACTTGTCTTGCATTCTTGAAAAGTCGGAGCAGCTAACTCCACTCTTCGGACCATTATCTCCGGAGCGAAATGGACTTTTTAGAGACGCTCGTGCCTGAAATGCAACATCATCTCTGGTAGAGTACACGGAAGACACCTGTTAAAAAAAAGCCCCCAGCCAAACAGCAATTTACAGAGCAACCCTCTTTGTCCCTGTACGGCATTTAGATTACCAACATTACCGTCAGCCGCACTGCTTACCATGAAGCCTAGCTCAATGAAGAACACGTGCCCCTAATCATGCCTTGAAATTACGATGCTGTACATCGGCCTTAAAACAGACGTCAGGGATGGAAGTATCTTCTGTGTGCTCGACAAAGGTGCACGCTTTCTTACGTTGGAATCCCATCAGAGTGCAGCAACGCTTTTGTGGCCATGAACTGTTTGGTAAATATGCAATTCACATGCAAGGTAGCTTTTAGAAACACTGCTTCTCTCTCTCTCTCTCGCTTTTTCTTTTTCTTTTTCTTTTTTTTTCCAAATAAAATACAGCCTATAATTAATAAATTTAGCTGTTTATTTTTATTCCTCGGCATGCAAGTCCAAAATGCATTCGGACACCAAAATATAAAGTGAATTAAGAACAACATTAGTCCCGTACCAAAATGTATTAACTCTTTTAATAATGGGACTTAAATATATGGGTCCCCTTCTCCTCTTTTCCAGCTTTTCTTCCTCGAGAAGTATTATTACTCTATTAATCAAAATGAATTAAAATAGTGTTAATGCTGAGTAAAAGCAAAGAGAATGCGAGGGGTTCTGTAAAAAATAGATTTTGTGTTGCTAAAAATATTTTTAGAATATTATTTTTAAAATTTTAAAATGACACGTGCTGTATAAATGACTCACGATGAGTTAGATGTAACATAAAAATATAATAGATACTTAATTCATATTGGTATTATAAACTACCATAAAACCCATATAGATCATAAATATTTGATTTTAAACAACTTCATTTAAATCAAACTCATTTAACTTGTGAAACCTTAAAAAACAATTAAATCCATGGAATGAAAAAAAACAAAAAAGCAGTTGTTATTACCAACGAGACTCAAGCTAAAAAAAATGACACCAAACCAAGTACGCTTCAATCCATCTCCAATGCCTTAACCAACACACAAAAATGAAAATAAAAATAAAATAAAATAAATAAATCGTACAATATCATTTTCACCACCAACCAGCCAACCAGCCCAATCACAGAACATGAAAAGACTCTCTGCGTAACTAGCTACGAGGCTTCCTAATATATCCGATTCACCCGACCCAAAACACACGCGCCCCCACGAACACAAAGCTCCTTGAAAATAAACGGTCGTTAAACGTGCGAGGCCCGACCAGAGTCGTTTACACGCTTGATTGTGGACCCCACGTCCCTCCCACCCTCTCCCTGTACACAAACAGAGACAAAACAGCAGAGAACCCAAAAAAATAAATAAAGCGAAAGTGGGAGATAGAGTATGTTCTCTGTGTGCTCTTTCTCTCAGATTCATTAAAGTGAAAAACACAAACACTAGGTACTAAATATTAAAAATAAACACTAAAAAAGGAAAAGCACCGCTCCTCTCCCCATCTTGATTTTACCTGTCTATGTAGTTGCAGGAGCGCCAGGGTTCTTTCTTTGGATCTTCTTCCTCATTTTCTCCAAGGTATATTGCTGGTAATCCTTTCCTTTCTTTTTAGTTTCTAGCATTTTTGTTCCATGTTGCTCGCTATCTTTTGTTCTGGCTTCTCAAAGTTGTAATGTTGCTGTTTTGGTTCTGTTTTCTTTGGTGCTTTTCTTTTCCTAGAAAATGAGTGAAAGTGAAGGAAAATAAAATGAGAAATCTCTACTTTAGGCAAACGTTCTGATAAACCAAACAATGATTTGTTGAATGTGCTTTTTAATGAGTTGATGAAGTGGATATGAAAAATCTGTGATGGTATGCGGTTTATTCTCGGGCATTCCTACATTTACTGAGCAACCAAACGGGAAAAGAAAGTTTATGGTACATTTCGAGCGTTTTGTTTCGTTTTTCTTTTTTGATGTAAAAGTTCTGATTTAATAATTTATGGTTTTGATCTCTTTTGACTTCCGGTTTTTGGTTTGTCTCTGTTTTTTCTTTACAGCGTTGAAGCGTTTCAGATCTGAAGATTTAAAGGTTTGTTTGCAAGTAACATTCACTTGAAGGATCTGATGTAATATTAGAGATCTTTCTGTGTAGTTTCGTTTTATATTAGTGTCGTTTTGAGTTCTTGAAGGTTTGTTTAAATTTAAATTTTTAAATATTCCCTTTCATATTTGTTTGTTTTGTCAAGGTTACTTTTGGTTCTCTCATTGTTTGGATTTTGTTAGTTTCCTATTATTAAGTCTCCTTGACTATTTAAATTACTATAATTTGGTAATTACTAGCGACTAATTGGATCTTTTGCTCCTACATTTCAGGGTTTTTGAATTCAAAGCTTGTTTTGATTTTGTTCCAGTAGAAGACAAACTCTTCAACTTCAACTTGAAGATTGAGTGTCTGTCTTTTGAGGAAACAAGATGCAGAGGCCTCTACATGAGGATTTTCTATTGAAAGAGACCAATCCCCATCTGGGAGGGGGAAGGATCACAGGTGACAAGCTTACTAGCACCTATGATCTTGTGGAGCAGATGCAATATCTTTATGTGCGGGTCGTTAAGGCCAAGGAATTGCCCGCGAAGGATGTCACGGGTAGCTGTGATCCTTATGTGGAGGTTAAACTTGGAAACTATAAAGGCACGACTCGGCATTTTGAGAAGAAGTCAAATCCAGAGTGGAACCAGGTGTTTGCATTTTCAAAGGATCGTCTTCAGGCCTCGATGCTTGAGGTTACTGTGAAGGATAAGGATTTTGTGAAGGATGATTTCATGGGTCGGTTTTTGTTTGATTTGAATGAGGTACCAAAACGGGTTCCTCCTGATAGTCCTTTGGCACCACAGTGGTATCGATTGGAGGATAGGAAAGGAGATAAAGTTAAGGGGGAATTGATGTTAGCAGTGTGGATGGGGACACAGGCAGATGAAGCTTTTCCAGAAGCATGGCATTCAGATGCGGCCACTGTTACTGGGGCAGATGGTCTTGCTAATATTCGTTCCAAGGTATATCTCTCCCCAAAATTATGGTATTTAAGGGTCAATGTGATTGAAGCTCAGGACCTGCAACCAAGTGACAAAGGCAGGTATCCAGAAGTATATGTTAAAGCTACTCTGGGAAATCAAGTCTTGAGAACTAGAGTTTCTCCTAGCAGGAGTATTAATCCTATGTGGAATGAGGACCTTATGTTTGTGGCAGCCGAATCTTTTGAGGAGCCCTTGATTTTGAGTGTGGAAGATAGAATTGCGCCCAACAAGGATGAAGTCCTGGGGAAATGTGCTATTCCAATACAGTATGTGGACAGAAGGTTGGATTATAAGCCTGTGAACACTAGGTGGTTTAATCTGGAGAGACATGTTGTTGTTATGGAAGGGGAAAAGAAGAAAGAAACAAAGTTTTCCAGCAGGATTCACACGAGGATCTGCTTGGAGGGTGGCTATCATGTTTTGGATGAATCAACACACTATAGTAGTGATCTTCGTCCGACAGCTAAACAGCTGTGGAAGAACAGCATAGGGGTACTGGAATTGGGTATTCTCAATGCTCAGGGATTGATGCCAATGAAGACAAAGGATGGTCGGGGAACAACTGATGCATACTGTGTGGCAAAATATGGGCAGAAGTGGGTTCGTACAAGAACCATTATTGACAGTTTCACACCCAAGTGGAATGAGCAATATACTTGGGAAGTTTCTGATCCCTGCACTGTCATAACAATTGGGGTCTTTGATAACTGTCATTTGCATGGAGGGGACAAGCCTGGAGGGGCAAGGGATTCAAGGATTGGAAAGGTACGAATCCGTCTTTCCACACTCGAAACTGATAGGGTTTACACACACTCCTACCCACTGTTGGTCCTGCATCCTAACGGTGTCAAGAAAATGGGAGAAATTCATTTGGCAGTCCGTTTTACGTGCTCATCCTTGCTTAATATGATGCACATGTATTCGCAACCCTTACTGCCAAAGATGCATTATATCCATCCACTGACTGTCAGCCAGCTAGATAACTTAAGGCATCAGGCCACTCAGATTGTGTCAATAAGGCTGAGCAGGGCAGAGCCACCATTAAGGAAGGAGATTGTTGAATATATGCTGGATGTGGGGTCTCACATGTGGAGCATGAGAAGAAGCAAAGCCAACTTTTTTAGAATCATGAGTGTTTTTGGTGGGCTAATTGCTGTTGGAAAATGGTTTGATCAGATATGCAATTGGAAAAACCCAATCACTACTGTGCTGATCCACATATTGTTTATAATCCTAGTTCTTTATCCAGAACTTATCTTGCCCACAATCTTCCTGTATCTCTTCCTGATCGGTGTTTGGTATTATAGATGGAGGCCCAGGCATCCTCCCCACATGGACACTCGCCTCTCCCATGCAGAGTCTGCTAATCCGGATGAATTGGATGAGGAATTTGACACATTCCCTACTTCGCGGCCTGCTGATATTGTAAGGATGAGATATGATCGCTTGAGAAGTATCGCGGGGAGGATTCAGACTGTTGTTGGTGATTTAGCTACTCAAGGGGAGAGGCTGCAATCTCTGCTAAGCTGGCGAGACCCGAGGGCCACAGCTCTGTTTGTGCTTTTTTGTCTGATTGCTGCCATTGTTCTCTATGTTACTCCTTTCCAAGTTGTCGCACTTCTCACTGGGTTTTATGTGTTGAGACATCCTAGGTTCCGCCACAAACTTCCATCAGTTCCTCTCAATTTCTTCCGGAGGTTGCCAGCAAGAACTGATTGCATGCTGTGAGCAAAGCCAGTTTTATCCTCAATTGCATTTAGCATTTGTCTTGCCGTCCTTCTTTTCTCAGCGAAGAAGATTGGTGGTTGTGGTATAATGAAGGTAGTAGTTTTGCCATCTTCCTCTGAAGGTAGTAGATTTTGTGGATTTGCGGGTTATTTTAAGTTATTTTAATAGGATTTCCGTTTCAAACTTTTGAGCTTTATGGTAATCAATCCATGTTCATTTGTAATTTTGTAGGATGTGATTGGATTTTAACCTTTGGTGAAACCTTCTCTCTGTGCTTGACTCCATCTAGTAGATATTTCCCGTTGTGGATTTCTGACTAAAACATTGCCTATATAAGCTGTTCTGGTCTAAAAGTTTTGGATCTCACTCGCATGTCTGACAGGCTGAAAGAGGGAGTAAAAGGGAGCTTGAGTTACCTGCCCTACCTGGTTGATTACTTTAAATGAAAACCTGATTAGATTAATGTCTCAACTTGTTCTTTTCTATTCTGAAATGTGAAATGGTGTTCTGTCTCACTCCTTGGTATCTCCACCATTCCCTGTCTTATCAGCGAGAATTTTATATATATAGACTCTGCGTTCTTGTCTCTAACGTACAACATGCTTTGTTCATGTGAAGCTATGCTTATTTTGACCACCAATTCATATCATAAATTATTCCAAGATATGGAGACAGACAACTATCGCCTTCGTCTTTATTGGGTTTTTTATTTTTATATTGAAGTAGATAGATCTACATGTGCATTATGTTTTTTCACATTTTAATTTCTTTAACCTTGTGGCTGCATAAAAATGGTGCGCCAAGAAGCAATAGTGTTACTAGGGGCAGCTGCCATTGCAGTTCAAAGTGGATCGTCGATTAAAGTGCCTTCTATAGCGGAGTGTTGTCTGGTTTTCAACAGCAGTTTTTGACTGCTAGGAAATATCAAAAGGGTCAAGTGGAATAGTAAAATCCCCCCCCCCCCCCCCACCATGTTCATTGATTCTTGTAATTCTATGGCAGTGTGTGTATTCTAGGTTTGTGGGGACCTTATCTCTGCCTCTTTTTTTTCTTTTTTTCTTTTCTTTACAACCTGTAATCAAGTCTCCTCCTCCTCTAGTGGTCTGTCACTGTCAGCTTCTCCTCTCTGCTTGTGGGGTGAGAAGTTGTGTGTTTATTTATGCATGATGTGACTGTGCATGGCGGTCAACTTCCGTGTCAACTCCGTCTCCGTCGACCTGAAATATTTCCAGGTGAAATGTCGATGTGCGCGGTTGCAGAACATTTCCGGGGTTTTATTTCACACAAGGGATTCAATTCAGGAAATAAAGACCTGATAAATGACAGCTGACAGGGATATACGCGAAGATGAAAGCTTTAAGTTGGTTTTAAGAAAGCATCAATTTAATGATTTGATAATAAATGTACAGGGAATATACGTTGGTCTCGAATTGGATAAGCTGTACGGTGTGATCCGACTGTGCCCTTCTAGTAATTAGTAGTTTTTTTGAGGGAAATCAATGCTGATATTTTAATAATGGAAAGAAATAATAATATTTTTTACTTCGAACATGGAAACGTTAGATCTAACTTTTGAGTTAATGCAATTATATAGTATGAAGCTCAGCAATTCTATGATGGAAAAAAGAAAGAGAAGATTATGATGATGATGGCTCGTTGGTGGTTCAGGGCCAAGTATCTATTAATTATACCGGATTGATGGAGGCCGTAAAAAATTGAAAAATGATTTTTTTTATCAATTTTAAATTATTTTAACTGATAATATAAAAAATAATTACTATTATAATATAAACCAAGGTTGTCAATACCGTTCCGGTTTTTCTATTGGTACGGAACATTTCAGTTTCGGAACATTTTGACATGCCGTTTCATGATTGTACTGTTCATATATAATTAATTATATATATATATATATATATATATATGAAAAAATTAAAATATTAATTTAACAAGCATAATTAAAATTTAAGATAAATTAACTTTAAATTATACAATATAAACACAAAGTCAAATAAACATAATTTCAAAATTAAAAACACAACCACAAATTAATCAAAATAAAGAAGGATTTTAAGGTCGAAACGGCATACTCAGTTCTGGTATCAAGATAATTAATTTTTATCTGTAACTACCGTTCACCTGGGTCAGCCCAAGCGACAAGCCTTGCAGGTAGCTTCTTAACAACCAGCTTGGTAGCCCATTAGTGTGATCAACGTGATCACCTAACCAAGGTCAACCAGGCCCACGTATGACTCATTGAGTGACTCAACCGCGCAGGTCGCTGTCCATAATCAACGTATTTTCATTTCTCTCCCCTATTGTCTCTCCTTTTGTTTTCTTCTAACAAATAAATATACATTATTATATAAATTATTATATGACATTTTTACATGCAGCACCTATTTGTTTTTTTATTGTAAGATAAACACTGTATTCTATCATTAATAATTATCTTTCCACCACATCTATCAATTCACATAAATACTAATAAAAATAAATACATCCCATCATTAAGGCCCTCCATTACATTTCAAATTTTTTTATTTTAGATTTTAATATTTTTTAATCATTTTAATATGGTAATGTCAAAAATAATTTTTTAAAAATAAAAAAATATTATTTTAATATATTTCTTAACAAAAAATAATTTCAATAGTATTTAAACTATACTCCTAAAAAGATTAAGTTTTTAATATATACACCAACTGTGTTTTGCCCACAAGGTAATTTTTTTGTAAGAGCAACTCCAATGACAAAAGCTATTTTGGAGAGTCTAATCTATAAAATGGTTTTTTGAATGGTGTATATATAATTATTTTTGATGATGTGTACTCTAATGGTAAAAACCATTTTGGAGAGCTATTTTTTATATTATTTTAAATATAATGCAATTATTTTATATAGAATTTAATTATAGAATTAATTATGTAAAAACATTTCTAGATTGTTACCACCACCACCACGATTCATGAAAACCATCTCTGTGGTGTTGGACACTTACAATTCCAGTTTAGTTTCACTTTTTTGTCCAGATCAGTTCTTTCCTATGTCACATTCAAAGGAAGTTCTACACCAAACAAGTACTGAAAACTACATGAACTGTAAAAGTAGTCTCTTTTATCCTTATCACCAACAAAATAGTAAACACCTAATCTCATAAAATTCATCAACTGCTTCAAGTTGGTATTTTTTTAATAAAAATTAATAATTTCTGTCCGACCCCATGAACTCCTCCTTGTTAAAATATATGATTCCCACCAAACATGAACTCCTCCTTGTTAAAATATATGATTCCCACCAAACAGCTTGTATCTAATGGTAAATTAATGACCATTAAAAAATAACCATCGAGATGGTTTCTCTTCAAAGATAACAAACTAGTACTGAAAAAAGAGCCATAAACTAATCTTATATATAACGATAACTGGTAGTTCTACTACATATATCAGAGACATTCCATCCAGCTCTGTTCATCAAATCAAATGTTAATTATTGAACAAAAAAGGTCAAACCTAAATGCATAAAGTCTTAGCCTGGGATTATTAGAAGAAAATGTCATCGCTAGTAGCAGTATCTAACCTTCAAAACTCTCTCAAAATCCTAGACGGTGGCGTGGATCATGAGCTTTGGAGATAAACAAATTAACCACACAATAATTTTCTCATGTTTCTTGCATAAAGTGATTTTTGCTTAGGCTGGCGTGGAAAGAATCGATGAAGGGTGGGTGGCTTTTGGTCTGCATTAATCAGTCAAGGAAAGTATACAGGGAAGGAATTTCATGGCTGCCTGTTCTTGAACGATGTCAAGGCCATTGGATGAGACTCAACAGAGTTGGTTGCTGGGTCCAGCTAAGTAAAAGAAGAAGAAGAACTGATTTCAACGATAAATGCCTTCTTTTTTGTCTGCAGCCATATATAGCCACTCAACTATGGATAGCTATTTTTAGCAATGTGTATAGCTGTTGCATTGGAGCATGAAGTGACAAAGAAATGCTCAAAACATACATTATCATGGCTTTGGCTCTTCATATGCCTCACGGCTGGAGTTGCTCTAAAAACTCAGGTGCCGATATTTCTTATTGGAAGGCCATGAAAGGGCAGAATGTGACAGCAACAATCGGACCGGCTAAAATACCACCACGTTGTTTCCCCATGCACAGCCACCACCACATCATGCCCTGAAACGCTACTTCTATATCTGCGTTCTGTGCCGTTTCAACACATGTTTGCATTAAATTTTTGGATTTTGTTCTGTTTTAAATTATATATATATTTTTATTTATTTTTAATATATTTCCAAATTAAAAATATTTTAAAAAACAGCTCCTATCATTATCCTGGAAATTCTAATAAGCTCCTTGAGATAGAGAGTGAGAGAAGGCGACAAAGTCCAAACACTAGAGGAAGAAAACTTGATTACGTGCTGTAAAGAAAAAGAAAAAAGGTTGTTTTATTACTGATATAGTTTTCATTTATTAATATTAAAAAAACATATTATTTTAATATATTTTGAAGTACGTGCTATTTTAAAAAGACATTTTAATTTTTTTAAAATAAAATTAATTTAATATTTTTAAAATAAAATATATTTTTAAAACTTATTGATGCTGAGAGCAGCCGAGCGAGGTTTAGGGCCTGTTTTGGACAACTGTTGCTGTAGTTTTTCAAAGTGATTTTCGTGCCGAAATATATCAAAATGATGTTTTTTTATTTTTTAAAAAATATTTTTGACATCAGCACATCAAAATGATCTAAAAACACTAAAACATATTCATTTAAAATGAAAATTTGTTTTTGCTTTTTTTGGAAACAACTTTCAAAAGCTGTTTCAAACAGTTTTTTATTGAGTAGAAAATAATGGTTTGGCCCATTGAATCAGCCCATGTGATTGGAGTTTGGATCCCTAATGGTGATAGAGTATGCTGGCAGCTGAAAGCCCATTTACATAATTATACTGCAATGGTATTGGTGGGCTTGATAATGCACTCTGCTAATTCAAGAGTAAGCCTCTCTAATGAATGATTGTGGTGGCCATTAGGTCAAATTTAGAACATGTTTGGGGATTGGTATTTTAGTTGAATCAATTTTTTATTTAAAAATGTATGAAATAATATTTTTTTTAAAATTATTTTTAACACCATCACATTAAAATGATTTTGAAAATATCAAAATAAAAATAAAAATATGTTTTTTCAAAAATATTTTTCAAACAGTTTTCCAAACCGCCTCTTAATGTAATTGTCAGATAAATTGTATTTGACTAGTGTTAAATGATACAAATACGGGATACAGAAAAGCTAGAAACATATAGAATTGAGATAAAAATATAGAATAAATTTATTTTTTATATAAATTTAAAATACATTTTTGATTGATTTTTTGAATGCTACATTGAATTAAAGATGTCAAGTAGTCGAGTAAAGATTTATAATTTATCACGTTGTTCCATGTAATGGGGTGCAAATTAAAACCACTTTTCTGGCTTTATGCGACCCCATTTATACTTGCCTCTTCACAAAGAGTTGGTAGATTGTTTCCTAAAAACTCAGAGGACAAGGTCGGTCAGAGGTCATGGCAATGGATCTATGTGCTTGTCCTGAACAATGTCGAGGGAGTCGTGCTCTAAATCTCAAATACATACAGCTGAGATTACTCAATCGATTTTGACCCACCATATATATATTGCATGATCATCCATATATATATATATACACACACCACCAAGTGGAATTTGTTTTTTTTCTTCAAATGGGGGTGTCAATTCACAATAAAAAGAGAAGAAAAGGTAGATGAAAATCATTGGGAGTATATTATTTTGATGGACTGGGAAAGTCTTGCCAAAAACCCTAGCAATTTTTCTGTCTTGATTTTGAACAATGAACAGGTTGGTCTTGGTAAGACAAAGGACGGCGTCTGGGAGAAAATAGTGGCATAGATTGTGGAATGACGGCGTTAGGGGGGGCGTGAAAGACTTGTTTTTTTTGAATTGTTTTTAAAAATATTTTTTGTTTTAAAATATATTAAAATAATATTATTTTATTTTTAAAAAATTATTTTTAACATCAATACATAAATATAATTTAAAAACATTATTTTTTTTAATTTTTTATAAAATAAAAATAAAATATTTTCAATTTTTTTTATAAAATATTTTTAAAACGTAACGTCAATCACCACTTAGTATATGTTTATCATTGTGTTCCAACGTGCTTTCACAGGATAAAATATTAAATCAGTATTTTTTTAAGATATTTTTACCGTGTTAATATAATTATTTTAAAAATATATTATTTTAATATATCATTCAAGAAATGTTTTAGACTCCTTGTCTCAATCTGCTAAAAATGAGGTGATTTTCTTTTGTAATTCAATCCCCAGTCAACAAACTTCATATATATTTTCATTTTAGACCATTACCTTCAATTTCTCGAGTTCTCTTGCAGTTACACCCAGCTTTTATTTAAAATTATCCATCTATAATCAATAATATTGTGGCCAAGGATGTGCTTCTGTTAATACGGTGTGCATAGATGACACCATGCCAGCTGCTGCCATGGCCAAGAGGCAGGAAGGAAGGAAGGAAGTGAGCTTAGGTGCAGACCACTACAGAAAGAAAACCTCGCTGGACGTGGTGGACAGCTTGAAAAGAAAACCCTAGAAATGAGTTCCCACACCTGTTCATTCTGTATTTAATATATTTTTTTAATCTGTTACTTTGAAGTTTCAAATTGTTTCGCACAATTAGATTTCCCTTTTATGTTAAAATAGATTTCCCAAACATGGAGACCTCGCAATCGTCGCTCTGAACAGGAAGTCCAGAATAATGAGCATGGCACTGTTGTATTTATGGCCACGAGTCTTGTATTTTGGTGTGGAGAAGGAGCTAAAGTGTGATATTATCATTGTGGTATTTTTAGTTGTACTTTATTTAAAATAATACATATTGAATGTTAAGAAACCATCTTATCTAAAATCTTAAGCTATTAGACGAGATTCTAGAATATGATTTATATTACTCTCTAACACACATTCTCAAGTGAAAGATTTTTGGGCTTGAAACTTGTACAAACTCACACTACCTTGTGCTTGATTTTTATCAAATAGAATGAGGGTGGTGAAGTTTGAACTCGTGACCGCTGGGTCAAAAAACTCTGATACCATGTCAATGACTTAAAAACTTAAACTGTTAGGTGAGGTCTTAAAATATGATTTATATTATTTTTTAACACACCCTCTTGAGTGAAAGCTCTTTAGACTTGAAACTTGCACATATGACCACACTACCTTATGTTTATTTTTATCAAATAGAATGATGGTGGTGGGATTCGAACTTGTGACCGTTGAGTCTACAAAACTCTGATACCATATTAAGAAACTATTTCACCTTAAAACTTAAATTATTAAATAAAACCTCAACATAATTGGGTTCGAATTGACAAGTCTGAACCCAAAAAGATATTTTTTAACAGTTAAATGGTTTTTTAAGCTTTTAGGGGTTTGTCTTGGGTTTGTTAAATTTGTAATTATCAATTAGCATCTCTTCACGTATAAGTTAAGTTAGTGAGTGCAGATGGTATCCTAGAGTATAATTTCAATATAATTCTCAAATATTTCTATATTTATTCTCCATATGTTTTTTTTATCTGATTTTTTTTTTAATTCAAGAGCTTTGAAGGAAGCAGGACGTGGATGCCGACCAATAATGGATCCAAATTTTATAAAGTGAGAGTGGCAGCAAATAGCATGTATAATCTTAATAATCATAGTTATTAAACTAAATTGTACCAGGTAATTTGATCTGAAAATCTATAACTCGAGGCCCGAGTTGAATCAGGTTTCTAATTAAATTAAAAACAAATTAACACAGTAAAATATAATTAACTTAACCGGGTTGATCAACAACTTGACCAAATATAATTATTTCAACTTAATAATTTTTTTAAAATAAAACAATGCTCTTTTAATAAAAATAGTTGATCTAAATTAATTTAATGACATGTAAGTTAACTTGATAACTAAACAATACAAACTTTTTTCAGGTCAATCCATAACCCAGGTCGAGCAACTATGTTTCTAACGAGCCAATTTATGCAGCTTTCTTCAAAGAGTTACCAGAATGAGGTGGCTTGGGAAATTTTTCAATTTTTTGAGGACCATGACCGTTTCATGCGTCCTATAAATCCACAATTGATACTTATTGAGTGAAAGAATACATACATTTCATTATAATAATGATTGTGTTAACTTTCTAGTCGGTGATTAAGTGGTAAGAGTTTAAAATTAAAGAGTTTTTTTTTTTTGGTCATAGGTTTGAGTCCTATAGCCATCAATATGATGACCATTAAAGGGATGTATGATCATTAAATTTAGAGTCCGTGAGATTAGTTAAGATAAACGCTGTTAAAAAATAAATATAAATTATATTTTGTGTCATACCTAAAAACTTAAGCTTTTAAATGAGATGGTTCCTTAACATGACGTCAGAGTCTTGTTAACCCAACGGTTACGAGTTTGAATCTTACCGCTTCTATTTTATATGATAAAAATCAAGTACAAAATAATATGAATTTGTACAAGTTTCAAGTTCAAAGAACTTTCACTTTAGAGGGGGTGTTAGAAAATAAACTTAAATCATATTACGGGGCCTTACATAAGAACTTAAGTTTTTAAGTGAAATAATTATTTGATTTACACAAGCTGGTACGGACATCCAATTTAATAATGATAAAAAAATGACGTTCCTAGGAGACAACACAACATATTTTCACGACAAACATCGAAGTGTAACAAGCACTCTTACGCCATCTAAATTCACGACTTGCCGAATCTAATAAAAGATGGAAGGAATACAACAACAAAGAGGTCACACGGGGAAATTAGGTGAACTTATGAAAGTAGGTTTAGACACCTGAATTTTATTGCCATGACTTGTGCTTTATTAAATTAAATTGATCATAAACTAATAGGACTATACATCCCCAATAATAATAATAATAATAATAAGGCAAAGCATATAGCATGTTGTTAAACAACCTAAATCATTTAGGAAAGTCAAACCATAAATTAAAGCACGAACAACAGGGAGTACTTCCTTTGTTAAGGAACCATCTCACCTAAAAGCTCAAGCTTATAGGTGAGGTCCCAGAATATGATTTATATTATTTTCTAACATACCCCCTCAAGTGAAAACCCTTTGGGCTTGAAACCTGCACACAAGTCCACACTGCCTTGTGTTTAATTTTTATCAAATAGAATGGGGGTGGTGAGATTCGAACTCGTGACCGCTGGGTCAACAAGGCTCTGATACCATGTTAAGGAACCATCTCACCTAAAAGCTTAAGCTTATAGGTGAGGCCATATAATATGATTTATATTATTCTCTAACATCCCTTATAGAAGGACGAGGCAGCGGTAATCTTCACTAACTAGAAGATCCCCGCTCTGAAAATGTCAATATTCTGCTCCTAACTTACGATATCTTAACTACAACTTCAACAATTTTGAATCCTGCAACTAGTTTTTATTATCTTAGCAGAACTTCCTTTTCTAGCCTATAAATCTGCAAGATTAGTTGACCAAAGGCTTGGTTTCAAAAGTCAACCAAGAAAAATAATGGCAAGGCGTTACATTTATATATATATATATATATTGGATGGTTCAAGATAATGAGAACATAACTTTTCGATGAAGGGAAGATGCAATGAATCTGATGTTGTTGGTGCTCGTCATTATCATTATAATAAGCAAATGATAACCTTCTCCGGGAATATATATATATATATATATATATATATATATATATATATCTCAAAATCACCTCTCTCTCCCCCATTAGTTCTCCAAACTATTTGTTAAATGCTAATTGATGATGCATCAAAGATTTATTAATATTTAATAAAAAAAATATTTAGTTTATAATCATTACGGATCCAATTACCGATCCCATATCGAACACTTTATAGGCTCGGGATGCATGCTTGAGAGCCCTTCTTTCGGGCTCAGACAATGCTCTCGAGCCCAGAGTCTAATATCGTGATGTTTTTGAATCTAGTAAATATTTTAAATTTATTTTACTTATTCTTTCATTGATGTATGTGTAAGAGATATTTTTTTGTTTATACATATGTAAATGATATATTCTTCTCATTAATATATATGTATAAGAAATATTTATCATTTTAAGTGTTATTATGATAAAATTACTCTATAGCCCCTCTATTGAAAAAAGAAAAAGACAAGGCAACAAATCTATAAAGATCCATTAAACTACATAAGTTAGAGGTTAAGGATTTATGTTCAAAAGAGAAATATATTCAACACAACAACCCTATTTTTTTTTTGGAATTTAAGACTAACATATTTATTAAATTTTCTCTCTCTATAAAATTAGAGACTTTACCTAAGAGGGTCCTTGTATCACCCACCACAGAAATTTTTGTAGGTATCTAGAAATATTTATTAAGAGGCAATCTCCTTTATTTTGGAGAAGAGAGTTATTCAAATAGACATTTGATCAACCTATATTTCAACTAAAAAAACCTTACTCCAAATCATATCAAATTTTTAAACATCATGGATAATTAAACTTAATTTAAATATATAACACATTCAAAACATTCCCATAAAACTGCAATTTCCACACCTTCTCTTCCAAAAGTCAAACTAACAAAAAAATATATGAATATATATATATATATACACTCCATTTGGTATGGCTTATTAGTCAACTTTTGAGTGATAATTTAAAAGTTATTTTCATAAATGATTTATTGTAAAAATAAGCTAAAATACCGTAAAATCATGCTCGATAAAAAAACTCAAATCATTTTTTTTGAATAAAATAGTTAATATAAACTATAATTCATAAATCAAAGATAAGAAAATTCAACTTCTAATTAAAACAAAATTTTGAATTGTCTCTCACGCACAACCTGCAATTTTCCAACAATCACCTAACAAGTCCGAGCTTGATAAGAAAATCAAATTACACTCCATATGGATCTAACTTAAAAATTGCTATATTAATAATTATTGCAAGTAGATAATATTTGAGCTTCTTTTTAACAATATGTATTACAAATTAAATTAGATTGATAAAAGGCGAACGGAAAAGAAGGGGGTATAAGAGCTTCTCCAATGATAAAAGGCATTTTGAAGAGCTAAATCTTTAAAATGATTTTTTGAATAGTGTGAATATAGTTTTTTTTTTTTGTAAAAATATAATTAAGTATGATCTAAGATAATTCGTTATTTTTATTATGGATATAAGTTTTTCACTACAACCAACAATACAAGAAGATTAGCTATCTTGCGTGAATGTGATATATATCAACATCATTGTTAGGTTTGAAGATCATATATATATATATATGATTTTTTTTATCACCAATATATTTTTCGAAACAAGAATTGATAAAAATAAATCTGAGTCAATGCCATACGTGTCCTGTCAAAAATGCTTAAAGTTTGGTAAGCAAATTTCTTAAATCAAAATAGCATGTCTATAAGCTAGCTGATGAGCCGTTCTTTTCGAACTCGAATTAGGGTTTCCTATGACATACGTTGTCATTTTTAAAGAAGAAAAATAAGCTGAGCTTACAGAGTGTTTTGCAAATGAATATGCAGTTTCTGTTCTTATTTTTTTCTCAGCGTTAAACGGCTAGGCTATACAAGTGAAGTATTTAAACTAATAAGATACAATGATTCAGCTGTAAAATAAAAGGGAAATCTCATGAAATCCCTGCAAGTTTGCTGAACTACCATGCAGAGTTCTTGTAATTTGAATTTGCCAAATTTACAGGCTTGATTGGATTGTCATCTTGGTTTGAACATATTGCTGTTAGAGCTCCAAGATCACTCAACCTCTCTTCAGATTGTGAGAGTCTCCACCATTTTCTCTCCAAAAATCTCGTGTATCCTTATTTTCCATTGACTCATAATTATTGGCAGTGGCAACAGTGCCAAGCTGCGATTGGTTGTTAATAACTTTTAGGATGGAAATGTCGACCTTGCCAAAGACAGGAGTTGGTGAAATCATAACCACTTGAATGGTCTTAATAAGACACATAACATATGATTATAGCAAATTTATTTTACTTTATGTGTACCTAATCCGAATATTCTGGATTTTCTCCCGTCGATTTATGTATTTATTAGATTGTCTTTCTCAGGAGAGGGAATTGATGTGGGGTTCGGGACAAACCAGAAACTATAAACAAAAAAAGTTCAAATCTTACTGTTGTATTCTGCTAGGGCTCTTTGTTTCTCTCTTTCTCTTTCATTATCAGTAATGTTAAACAAAAACACTGCTTCGATAATGACACTTCATTTTAGAAATAAGTATTTTTAACTAGATAATGTTCATATGTTTTAATTCTATATGATGGTGTTTTTTTTTTTATTTACTGCAGGTGAATGATGAATAAAATATTCAACAATTTAAATTAATGTTCATGTACGGATATAGTGCACAAAAAATACTATCTTTAGTTATTTTCTAGGATATATTTTTTAAAAACATTATCCATAAATAATAATAATAATAATAATAATAATAATATATTTATCTAAGATTCTTTGGTCCTGTACATATATTCTTCTTTAAAGTAGAATATCCATACATATAATACATAATATAACCGGAAATTATTTTTAACTTTTTATCTTTACCAAAAAACAATGTATCATAAATAATTTATAACTGTGTTTATCATTTGAACTTTACCAATTAACACAAAAGGTTTGAAATTATGACAAAACATTATTACCGAAATGTTATGTGAGAATCTTGTGACGGTTTTATCATAATTTTAGGCTAGTAGCTGAATTTTAACATGCTTACACACACACACACACACTTTTTTTTTATAACTGGAGTGTCCGGGATAGCTTGCACGCACCACAACTAATTTCCGGATCAACTGAACATCCTGCAAGCCCAATGAACAAGTAAGGCACCGCAGAGGTGACAGACGTGTCTGGTAAGGCTTGAACCTGGGATGAGAGGAAGGGAGAAGCCCTGCTGGCGACACACACACTAAGTTGTTAACATAATATTTAGTTAAATTTTCATATAAAATTTCCATTCTAAGCACATTAAGTACCTGCCTTAAATGATCTATATACTCACCTAATTCTTTATTGTAAATCAATAAACTTATCAAAATAAACAACTACGAAACCGACTAATAAATGCATATTTGTTTGTTGAGTGTTACTAAAAACCATAATAGAAAAAAAACCATAAAGTAGAGCATGGTATAAAGGTGAGAAAGAGGTTCTCTATGAGAAGAGATATCCAAGAGCTCGTAAAAAAGGATATGCAAAGGAAGATAACAGAGTTGGTCTATACGTTTGAAGAGAATGACCTACTAGAGTAGGACTATGAGAGTGATAATGGCTCATTTCTTGACGCTAAAAACCAAAGGTAGAATTAGAGAAGATAGCCTTTGGATAAATAAGAGATCAAATCCAGGGATTTTATATTTTAAATCAAAATTAATGATTTTATAGAACTTTATAAGCAAAGAACATAGAGTGGTTGAATGAGGTGGAAAGAAGTTTTGAGTATAAGATAGTTCCTGACAAAAAAGATCTCGGTGAAAGACAATGGAAACAGTATATTAACGATTAGGAGAAGATGAATGAACATTTTTTCCACTAGGTTATACCTAGATTTTTTGCCATTGACTCCATACATTTGGATAAGATAGGAGAACTATTGATGAATATACTGATGTTTTTTTTTTTATCAATTGATGGTCAAGAATGATTTGTTAGAAACAAAAATATAGTTGGTTGCCATGTACTTAAATGGATTATTGTGGTCTATTCAAGACGTGTTGTGTTTGTAATATTTATAGGGAGTCTCAGAAGCCTATCAGAGGACTTTAACTATGAAGAAATAACAAGTTGTTAGGGTATCTAATAGAGATG
Source organism: Salix arbutifolia (assembly GCA_025169955.1). NCBI lineage: Eukaryota > Viridiplantae > Streptophyta > Magnoliopsida > Malpighiales > Salicaceae > Salix > Salix arbutifolia. The sequence goes on along the minus strand of CM045917.1, from coordinate 4,758,244 downwards.
GCTTGATTTTGACCAAAACAATAAGGAGGTGCACATCAACAAATAAAATTCATTTGCTCAACTTGAATTAACAACTAAACAAACCACAAGTCAAGGTTTAAGTTATAAACTTGATTTTATATTTTGGTGTTTTAGATGTTAGGATATTGAATTTCTAAGTTCCATATAGTAAAGAGTCATTTGTTTAAAAATACATTGGTAGAAGAACTTAATGACAAGGTGCATGATCCTATTTATGATGATTTAAATGGTAGTAAGAGTGTTTTGCATGATAACAATGCTAACTTAGTCATCCAGAATAATTTGTTTACTTTTATAAGAGACTCAAGAAAAAAATGACTATATACTAATCTATTCCATTCAAGTTGTACCATCAATAACAAGATATGAAATTTAATCATTGATAATTGCAACTATGAGAACATAATGTCAACTGAGGTGATAGAGAAGTTGTGACTCAAGGTAGACAAACACTCCAAACCCTACAAATAAAAGTGGATGAAGTAATATAGCAAGGTAATCATGGATGAAAACTATCTTGTTTTTTTTTTTTTTTGTAGGAAAGAGATATTTCGATAGTGTTTAATGTGATGTGATATCTATTGATACATTCATTTATTATTAGGTACACTATAATAATATAATAGGAATATCATGCATCATGGATGATGTAATATATAGCCTTAATATAAATAGAAAACATATAATATTGAAGCCCCCAAAAGAGAGGAAAATTGTTGAGAGCATGGGTAACAGTATATTATTTTTATCTTAGTTTATAAAAAGGCAAGATAAGTAAGAGAAAAAAGATTATGAAGAATTTAAATGATGTGGGAAATGGTATGATATGGAACAAACCATTGATAGCTAATAATGGTTTTCTAAAGATTCGGAGCATTAATTCTTTGTTTCATTTATTTTAACTAACTAATTGTAAAGTACAAATGCTAGAGATTAATGGGTCGTTAAGGCATCATTTTTAATTATTGATAATAGCAATATAGATGGATGAATGGCTAGAACTCAATAATTAGTTATTCTAATAGCGTTTGGTGTGATGTTGTTTCTATACATGACTTTCATCTACTGTTAGGTTGACCATGATAATATTATAAAAATATCATGCATGAGGGATTGTGAAATACAAATATCGTGATTATAAAGTGAAAACATATAGTATTAGAATCTAAAAAAGAGGGGGAAGTTGTTGAGAACAAGGATAAAAGTATAATGTTTGTATTAATACTAGTTTATAGATAAAGATGAGAAACAAGAGACGAATGAGATAATATAGAAATAAAATGATGTGATATGGAATAAACCATTAATAACTAATAATGGTTTTGTAAAGATTCAAAGTATTTTGGCATTGTATAGTGTTATTACACTAGAATTTAGTTGAGTGCAAGTGCATTGATATCAATGATAAACAACAATAACAAAAACATAAGTGAATTGATAGCCAGAATTCAAGGACAAGTTCTTTCAACTTGAGAAGACTAATGTAGTTTTTTTTTAACACATAGTTTTATATGAGCAAGTTAATATTTCAATCCAATCATTAGGTCAAATTGATATTTTTTAGAAGAGGTCGTAGACCTTGTTTTGTTTAAGGTTAAAATTTCATAGTAATTAGAGATTAAAAAGGCTTTGCTATAATACCTTTAAGTTATTATTTAAGATTCACTATATTTTCCCAGTTGGTTTTGTATTCTTTTTGTATTTGAATTAAAACTCCTCTATTATTTTTCATTTTTATTCCCATTTTATTTAGGGCTTTTATTATTTTTCTTTTATTTTAGAGTATTTTTTGTTGGTTTATATAAGTTATTAGATTTATTTTAGGAGTTATAAACCTCTAAGAAAGATAAGCTACAACAAGCCAAAATATCTAGTAACATCCTAAGTTTTACTATTTATTTCATTTATTGTTGACATCAAATTATATAATCAAACTATTTTAGATTCTTCCTCTCCGGTCATTACTAGTTTTTTTTTGCTTTTATAATTTTCTCATTTCATCCGGCAACAATTAATCCTTTAATTTTTTTATTGCACTAATTCTTTTTTGAAATAATCCTATACATCTTTGAAAATTGTTTTATAATGAGTACTCTTATAATTTTTTAATCTCATATCAAATGTCACTTTACAATATTCTTTCATATCTTATTTAATTATTCAAATTTCAAACTATGGATTTTTATCCAAGCGATCATACAAATTGAATATGGCCGGAAAAAAAACCCACTCGAGATATTAAATTTCATCATCTAAGTATAAAGTTGAAAATCCAAGTCCTAATATATTCTTACTTGGCAATGTGTCTAATAATAAAAAAGTGTATGTTCTTTGCACCTTAATTAGACAATTCACCATAATAAGGTCAATTCATATGAACTTCCTTGGAAAAAAAAATTAGTGTGTTTAAAGAACTTTCAAATGTTAAAGGCCATGATCCTTGCTTACGAGCTTAATTAAGTTTTTATTTAATTAGAAATATGATGAACAATGTTTTTCAATAAAAATTTATATTAAAATAATGTTTTTAGATGTTTTTTTTATTTTTAATATCAATACATTAAAATAATTAAAAAATATAGATAAATCAGTTTAATGTTTTTCATAAAAAGAGTTATTTGAAACACACATTACAAAACAAATCAAACCGTTAAAAAACATGAATGATTAAGAAATCTTAGAGAAAAAAAGAGACCAAACAAGCCCAAAATGTCTGTTTGGTGATGAGTCAATATTGTTTACCAAACATTTTATATCTTACAAGACTCTAAGATAATATAGGTCTGACAGGTTGCCAAATCTAATACACTTGGGTTTATATATTTGTTAAATTCAAGATAAGATGATATTAATACATTGTTAATTCCAACACATTTGAGTCCAAATATTTGTTGAAACCAATATAATATGAGAATGATGTGTTGTCAAACTCATTATACTTGGTTTCAAACATAAAATAATGTGTTTGACACATTGTCTAACCCAATATGCTTGTATTCAAACATTTGTCAAACATAATATAGCATGTGTATGATGTGTTGTTAGACCCAAAATATTTGGGTGTAGGCATTAACTAAACCCAAGGTAAGAGGGGTCTGACATGTTAACATACCTAACACACTTGGGTTTAACTTCTAGCTATGCCTAAGGTAATGTTGGGTTGACGTGTTGCAATATCCATTGTGCTTGGATTTAGTCATCAACTAAATCTAAGCTAACATGGGTTTGATATATTGCCATATCTAATACATTTAGGCTCAATTATCAAATAAACACAAGATGATTATGAGTTTGATGGATAACATTATATCAAGTCCAATTGATCCTTTTGTTTTGGGGTCAAAACTAATGATCTCCCTACACCCATAACATCTCATTAATGACATGTAAGAGATATTTGTCATTGTTATTACTATGATTATGAATGTCACACGTCCTTGCACGATGTCTGAGAGGTCTTTTGGAATCACCATCTAGCTAGTTAGTTTAGAACCGCTACAAAAACTCGGTTGTACTAGTTTGATTAAAGATTCAAGTGTGAATGATTGGTTATGTAGTAAGGGCAAACAAAATTGTGTATTTTTATATAGTTTATTGGTTTCGATGGGTATAATGTATTAATGCGAATAAATTTGATTTTTTGAATTTTATTTTGGGCTGATGTAGGTAGTTTTTTGGAGGTTAGAGAGGAACGACTATTATGGGCTGTTAAGGAAGATGGGGTTACCGAGAGGTTTGGAGTGCAAGGAAGAGAATGAGAGGTTATGTAGGGAGCTAATAAGTTAAAAGTTGGTTTATGGGTGTTTCAGGTTGAGGGAGGTGTCCTCAAAGGGTGTGGCGTGGTGGAAAAGGGCTTGAGATCTACACAGCAAGTCTCGAGTTCGAGTCAGGGTGTGCACTTTTTTTAAGAGCTTGGGACAACCGAGATTTTATTCACTCACATGGGCCCACAAAGTGCGCTTTTCAAGGGGTGTGGTTTTCTCGAATCCAAAAAAAAAAGTGATTGAGGGAGGTGAGGTTCAATTAGGGGTTATATCGATGGTGGGTGTTGCGATAGGAGTTGGTCAGAAAGAAATAAAAGAGTTTTTTTTTATCTAGGTTTTTTGGTGTGTTTGGGATTGTGGATAAAAAGTGTTGATTAATTTTGATCCCTCAAATCTCTCAGTTTAATTTTGCCCCCCTTTAAATTTTTATGGACATGCTTATATATAGGTAAAAAATGATTTTTTGTGCCCTTGTTTCTCTTCTCTTCAACTTTGATCATTGTGTCTAGATATTTTTTGCTTTTTTTTATTTTAAGAAAATAAAAAAATATCAAAGTCGAATCAAAGCGAAAAAATCAGAGATTTTAAAAATGACATGCCAAAAGTTAAACGTGTTGAAAAGACAATAAAAAATTGAATCCTTATGAAATGACACTGAAAAATAATGAAAATGAGGTAAATACATCAAAAAATATATTTTTGATCTTGTTTTGTTTCAAAAATACTTTAAAAATAGGGTTAAAAATTGGATAACAACAATAAAGAACAATTAAACTTTTCCTTTCTGTAAAAACAACAATATTCGAGGGTTATAAATACTATTTAAACCATTCAAGCAAAATATTCAAAATTTTCTTCTACATAAATTAAATTATATATATTTCAAAGTGCTAACCAAATATTATTGTTTCTTAAATTTAAAGTTGTATCAAGTCATGTTTCACAGAACATGTTTTCGATAAAAAAAAATGATTTTCTCATAAATACTAGCATCAGCAACAGAAGTTTTTTCAGCTTCTTTCTAACATCAGGTTGTGGTATACTCCATAAATTTTATACGTACGACTGCTTTGCTTGCAAAGTCTCAAATTTTAGACTAAAAATACACATGAATTCCGTCGAGGTGACCAACCATAGCATGAATTGCCATTGCAATCTCATAGGGACACATCATGAAGGAAGCAGCCTATATATTTCTTTTATATTATCAATTAATTAACAGAAGCCAATTGAAAAGGAGAATTCACCTTTTCTCCTCGCGTGTTTTGTTTATTAGAATAATATTTTTATTTTATTATTTAACACTTAATTTAATGGATTGAATTTCATTATTTGACTTAGTTTTTTTATTGAGTATTTTAGTATTATAATACATTTGTGGATTTTTTTAAATTAACCTTGTTAACTCAAGTTTTTGTTTTGTTTTATATATTTTTTTATTTTCATGCTTCAATGTTTGATTGATTCGAAATTAGATTTTATAATTTAATTTATTTAATTTTTACGAGGTTATTCAAATCTCATGATTCATGTCATGAATTTGATATATTGAATCGATTGACTCATGTCATTTTCTTAGCTTTTTTTTTCTAAAAAAATTATCCTTTAAAATTGATTAATTAAAAATTAGATTTTATGACAATTAACTTTTTATGATACTATTTTTGTTCAATGATCCAGGTCGTAGGTTTATCATAGTTGACTCATTCTTTTTAATTGATATAATTTAATTCAATTTACTTTTTATAGGACAATTAGTCTTATAATATAGTTTATAGATTTGATAGGTTAACATAGATGGACTGTGATTAATTCAATATATTAATGTTTTAGTATTTTTTTAAAAATCTCTATCTTGAATAGTTTTTTTTAATTAAATTAAATTTTTATCAATTATCCAATTTATTTGTAAATTTATAAAGTTGATTGGGTTATATCAAATTATCCCATGTATTATTAACTTTTTATATATAAAAAAAACATGATAAACGTACTTGATTAATTTTTTTGTCATTTTAAAATTAATCTTAGTTGAAGCATTGCCACTGGTCAGTAGTCTAATTCTCCACTCCACTAGAGAAATAATCGTGAGTAAAAGTTTATAAAAATAATAATATTTTGGTGTAAATTAAGAGCCACGTCATGCTTGAAGTGTCGATCTCTTATGATCGATGGAGTTGATCAATGTGCAAGGTTGAATGGATTATTCTCTATGGTCGCCAGTAATTTTCATCATGAGTCAAACGCCAAATGTCTTTTCAATTGACAAGCTTTTTACGCCTTGTACAATGACTTGTTCCGTTGGCAACTTCCATGATTTTCAAACGTTGGGAATTTGGAGCTTAGTGTGTGTGTTTATATATATATATATATATATATATATATATATATATATATATATATATATACATTTTAATATTTTTCTAACAAAATTATAATTTAAAAAACAGCAGTTATTATAATACTCATAATATCAATTAAACTTTAAAAATACATTAATTTAACAAAAACATTTTAAAATATGTTTAACTATGATTAGAGAAATCTCATAAATATCATATGAGTTAGCCTATCAATATCATATCATTAATCATGTAAACCTTGTTAATTACAAAAAAAAAATTATGCGAGTAAACCTCATATTTTAGAAAATATATTTTATGGGTTCAGGTAAATAAATAAAATTCAGATTGTCACAGATTTTTATAAAAAAACATACATCGTGACTTAAATTCAAAACTTGTTGTGCATATAGCAAGCTTCCTGTTATTATGCTAATGCTCTTTAAGGACTGCTAGATTTATCATGCTAATAAATAAATTTTAAATTAAATATAACCTTTTAAATTTAAGATGTGAAAACTATATAGATATAATGATATGAATCAAGATAAAAAAAACTAGGATTAGGTGTACCTCGATGATTTGTAACATTTGCAATGGGTGAAATTTGTGGCTTTGGGATTTTTTTCCTCAAAACAATTGACAGCAAATAAAAGAAAAGAACAAATAGTTGGTGGGCCTCTATAAAATAAAATAAAAAGTGGGTGCCCACACATAACAAAATCTCCAAAGAATTTATTTATTTATTTATTTCGGGATATCCTCTTCTTTGTAGTTACCAGGCAGTTCTTAGTTTCGGGAGTGGTTGGAATTAAACAAAATCGCGGGAAAGGTGGGGCCGCTAACGGTGGGTCCCGTCCATTTCAACGACTTCTGTTTTCTTAACCTGAAACTTGCAGCCGTCTGATTTTATTGCCGGTTTACACCTGATGATCTGATGGGTCCCCCGTCCTGATTACGAGACATGTGTTTCTCGTTTTAACGGCCCTGCCTGTATTCTCTAGTAGACAGCTACCTGAAAAATAACATGGAGTGAATTGTTTTATATATGGACGATTCTGCCCTCAACTTTGCAACAGCTGTTGAAAAAAGGAACTTGCTCATGGAGATCGCTTCTTTTGTCACTGCATAACCTTCTTAGATTTATATATTGACGAATGATGTTCTGGAGACCATCAACTGACTACTGATTTGTGTTACGACAAGATTTTGTGCTTTCATTACAGCAACACCATAATCGAAAATCTTCATTAACACCCCGTTTGTTTTCCGGAATTCACTTTCCGGGAAACCACTTTCCAAATTTTTCTGCGTTTATTTGTCTTCCGGAAAGTTGGTCAACGGAAAACACTTTCCAGTCAAAGAAAAATTTGGCTTGGTTTTCAGGAAAGTGTTTTCCGGAAAATTTGGGCGGAAAACACTTTCCGGAAGTTGTGAAAAATTAGAAATGTCATTATTTACTGATTATATCAAATTTGATCCTCAAACTTTTGATTACTATATATAATTTGTTTTTGAATATTTATTTTTCAATTCCATCTCTTAAAATTTAATTTTTATATTAATTTTGGTCCTTATTTTTATAATTGCTATTTGTTTTTTTCTTATCATTTTTTTATTGAAATTTTTTATCTATCAAATTTGGTCCTTATTTTTTTATTGTTACTTATTTTATTTGAAATAATTTATGAAATGTTAATTATTATTATTTTAATTTATTCACCTTTCATTTTTTTTTAAATTTTTATATTTGATCTCTATTATTTTGATTATTATTTATTTTATTTGAGATAATTTATGAAATTATATTTTTTTTCAATTTCATTCTCATTCAACCTTTTAATTTGTAAGATTTGTTCCTCATTATTTTAATAAACTTGAAAAAAAATTAATTTATTAATAAATTATTTTCCAGTTCATTTTCCATAACACAAACAAACACTGAAAAGTGTTTTTCAATTCATTTTCCATAACACTGCCAAATATCGGAATTCACTTTCCCCGGAATTCACTTTCCAAAAGGAAACCACTTTCCAGCAAACAAACGGGGCCTAAATCAAATTAATCTTTGAACTTTGAAGCCGTGTTGCCGTCTTTGGATTTTAGTTCTGGGGAAAAGAACAAGTAAGGATTTGAACTCGAGATATCGATGTTGTCAAAATAATAAGTTGATTTTTAAAATTTTATAATTTTATGAGTTAATATGTATTCACATGTTAAATTGAACTAAACTTGAAAACTAATAAAATCAGACTTGACTCGTGCAAAATTGGTTAAATCTGTAAAATCGGTCCGATTTTACGAGTTTGCTAAATTTGTGATATGAACAACAAAGTTAGTTTTGAATTTGACATTATAATATTTGTTGATGATTTTGTGAGATTAAATATATTTTTCAAACTATATATTGGATCTAGTTGATATTTTATGGGGAAATATTAGATACATGAAAATATATTTTGTTAAATTATTAGATAAAACAAAGTTTATAAACATATTATTTCAAAGAGTTAAAGTTGTTAAATAAATCTTGTCAAATCTTTTAAACAAGATATTTATATATTGTTTTGGACATATTTGAAGTTACAAAAAAAATATCTGTTGTGATTCTAGATGGGAGAAAAACTAGACATCTCAATCCTTCTAAATATATATGATAAACTCAGTAATTTATTCATATGAGAGAGAACTATATATTTGAAATCATGATTGAAATCTACAAGAATTTGTGAAAAATAGAGATTTAGACTATATGAAATTTTTTTAGAATGAAGACTTTGTTTTTATTATCATATTTTATTTATTTAATTAAGGTTAAAAAATATTTATAATTTTTTTTCCTAAACATTGTTTAATAGTTTATTTTATTTATTAGACTTATGTTAGTTAATTACTAATTTAGACTCATTAGTTTGAAATCTAAAAAAGGTTCATTATGACTTGTTATGATGAGAACAACCAAAGTTGTCATGGAGTTCTTGTGTACTTACTATCATTTAATAATTTGACCACATTAGAAAATTTAATTGAGTTGTTTTTCATGTCATTGATTTCTTGATTTATATTATTTATATTTCTTATTTATTTAGATCACTAATTGATTAATATTGTTAACTCTTTTTATTAGATTTTAATATAATTTAATTTATTGGTTGAAATTGTTGATATATAATTAAAAAAATATTTATAATTTTACGATCAAATTTTATATTATATTTTTTGTGTTTTGTTAAAAACGAAATTAACAACATTAATCAAGAAATTTCTCGCAATATATTACAAAAAAGCTAAAACAACTTGGTAGATTATTGTTCACATATATCCAGATTCACTGTGGACTGAGGTGCGTGATCCGGTAAAACTAGTATTTCTTGACTCAATAGTGTTTTTTTGTTTTTTATTGGCGGGTTTATTTCCAGCCCATCCATTATGAGGTACGTATTTTCAATTTTTGCAACATGGTTGGCATCAGACTCGATAGGAGAGAATCGATCTTTTTTCACTGTGAAATAATTAATGGCTTTGCGTTCGCCAATATAATAAGAATAAAAGAAGGACACGTGATCCAAGATAATAGATATTTATTTCTAGTGATGCAAATTATACTTTTCCTTGCATTACAACCCGCTTGCAAGAGCTTTCAACAATTGACACATCATCCTCTCATTATAATTCTCTATCTCTAGTACCCATCAATATATGTATATATATATATATATATATGTATATGTATATGTATATAGTTATAACCATAACACATATTACCATGATGTTATTCTTATTTTATCATAACTCTTTAAGATAGTTACCACAACATCAACAACTATCAACACACCTCATCATCGATCATCCTTAAATATTATTATTATTATTATTATTATTATTATTATTATTAACATCTAATTATTAAAATAATCATAATTTCATCACTATTATTACCTATAGTTATACATTACCATTAATATTATTGATATCATAAATTCTATAAAATAGCGATTATAGTCACTTTTATTTTAAAATACAATTTTACTTGTCGTATTACCGGTACACAAAAACTATAAATAAATAATAATTTATTTTAAAAGATATTAATGTTATTGTAGTTAAATAATAAAAATACCTTATTTTCAAGTTTTTTTTCCAGAAAAAAAACATTTTAATATTTTCCCCGGAAGAAAGCGGCCAAGAGGTAAGGGACATGGAGGAAATCAGCTGCCTCACCCACTATCCATACGTGTAAGTTTGCATGAAAATGTCAATAGTAAATCCCAAGGGCTTTCTTGTCATTACAGGCCTAAGAAATGCCTTAAGCGGTTTCCTTGTACTCTATAAACTAAAGTGGTTTTTCTTCAGGTCTTGTCTGGTTTTTAACTCTCTCTTCTGTCTCTGGTGTCTGAGGAAAAATTGAAAAGAGTATCTTAAGACCATTTTATAATATATATGTATTTATTGTGCACAAAGTCAGTCTCATCTTGTAGATTAAGAAAGCTGAAAATAAGGTTTGTCATATTTCTTTGCATTCAATATCCCTTTCTTTTTTCCTCCTCATTCATTCAATCTTTCTTTTCCAGGTTCTTCTCAATCAAAACTCTCTCCTTTTCCTTGTTTGTATGCGTGTGAAACACCTAAAGGATATTATGATGATTATGATCTTTGAAGGAACAAAAAGAAGGATCGATTAGAACCTAAGATTTTTGAGGGTGCTTTCATGGCTACTGCGGGTTCAAACAATAAGATGATCAATCGCTCAACCCATTACTTTGAGCAGCAGCAGCAGCAACAAAATCTCCATCAGACTCCTTATGGAATCATGCAGTCATCGTCGTTATCCTCAATCCCAGCTGGGAACTTCATGTAATCTTTACAGACTAAAGCAATCACCAGGAGCCTATTTCCATAGCTCTTTTCTGTAATCTTTTCTAGTAGTTTAATTATTAATTACCACGAAGGTTTGACCCTGCAAATTCATCCAGTCGTTTCTCTGTGATTTTCTTTTGTTTTTACATGTGAACTTTTGGTGTCAGAAACAAAGATGCTGGAGCTTATGGCATGGCAGAACTGGATCAATCCCTCTTTCTGTATCTTGATGGACAAGACCCCTCCACTGTTAATCAAGACCAAAGACGTGAGCTCCCTCCCTCCCTCCCTCCCTCTAAATTAAAAAAGTTTCATTTTTCTCATTTTCTTTCCACCTTTTCTGTTTCTATTGGAAGATTCTCTTTTGGAAAGGGTTATTCGATGATGGTGATCACAAGGAAATCATTTCAACCTCAGATCATAAATCTAACTCTCTGCCAATAGTCCTTTCTTTGACCCGATGCTAGTGCTCCTGGAGTTGCAAGATTTTTTTTATTTTTTTTACAAATTTCAAGAAAACCTTCGTTTTCTGATCTTATTTTCCATTCCTTTTTAAATTAATTATCTTTGTTTCTTCTTGTTAGGAGCATTAGACCATGACATGTAACAACCCTACACACATATCATGATCAATTTCCTCACTGATTTCTCCATGTATATATTAAAAAGGGTACGAATAGGGTATGGGTTATATCTGCCTTTTCTTCTCTTTGATTTCACCTTTTTTTCTGTTTTGATATCGTAGAGGTACATCCGCATGACGATCCCTATAATTCAAACTCATGTTTCATACTTCTCTTGACTTGGCTAGCTCACTTCCCTCTCCCTCGCGTCCTTGTTCTTTCGTTATTCTTTCTCTCTCTCACACTAAATTATAGCTATAAAGAGATTCTATGTTGTTTTTGGTTTGTGTGCAGAGAGAGGAGGAGGAGTGAGACCTCCAACTTTGAATATTTTCCCTTCTCAGCCTATGCAAGTAGAGCCATCACGAATGAAGGTATAATAAAATCAAAACCGTTGATAACTTAATTAATTTAGTGGTATATAATTTTTTTTACTTGATGGTTCAGTTGTACCTTACTACATATATTAATATTACTCAATATTTTGTAATGGGTTTGTTTTGGATTTGGTAGGCTAATCGGACCGGTGCAACTGGAATAGTTTCTTCAGCAACTGGTGGTTCAAAGGGACTATCAGAGCCGTCCATGGGACTTGCGAGCACAGGAAATGATTCTGCACTTGGCCCAGAACCAGATAAAGCAATCAAGGTAGATTCGGGCTTCTAGTACTTGTAAAACAGAGAAATTATAACATTAAATAAGGAAATCAGTCTATATATAGGTTATTCATAACTGGGATTCCGAGATTCGAATTGACATTTAAAAAGCTCGTTTCTTGTTGTTTATGGCAGCGCCGAGGGAACCGTAAGGGACCAGCAACATCAGGTTCGGAGCAGGAAGGACCCAAGACACCAGACCCTAAGGTGACTTCCTCCGGCTCACTTTTTATGGCATAAATGTTTGCATTTGTGTAATTTCATGGAAGCTCACAGAATCGAATGTTTGCCATGGTCAACTTTTATGCAGACATTGAGGAGACTTGCTCAGAATAGAGAAGCAGCGAGGAAAAGCAGACTAAGAAAAAAGGTCAGTCCGTTCAAAACTAACACTCGATCTCTTTGACTTGAATATAGCAACTGTTATTCGTTCTGAACAATAATTAATGTTCAGCTCCTAAAATCATGAGGATTAATTGTCTCCTTTTCATTTTCCATTATCGCAGGCTTATGTTCAGCAGCTAGAGTCAAGCAGGATTAAACTTACACAAATGGAACAAGAGCTACAACGAGCCCGAGCTCAGGTGTGTTAAAATCGTAACCTGCTTCTATATATTATTCATTTATAGTTTCATCATATCGATCGTGTTCCGATATTATTTTTTTCTGTTCATGCTAGGGTGTATTCCATGGTGGAGGAGGTCTTGTAGGAGGAGATCAAGGACTTCCTGTTGGTGTTACCAATATTAGCTCAGGTATTTAAATTTATAAATTCAAAATGAAATATTAATTGCTACTTTTAGCTATATATTCTATTTTCCAGAAAAAGTTGATTGTATACACTTACCTTTTTTCCCGTTCTATGATTAATTTCTAGATGCTGCATTTTTTGATATGGAGTATGCAAGATGGCTTGAGGAGAACCATCGCCGGATGTGCGAGCTTCGGGCTGCAGTACAAGAGCACATGCCAGAAAATGAGCTTCGGCTCTTCGTTGACAACTGCTTGGCACATTACGATGAGATGATGAATCTCAAAGGCGTGGTTGCCAAGACCGATGTATTCCATCTTGTTTCTGGCATGTGGAAGTCTCCGGCCGAGCGATGCTTCATGTGGATGGGAGGTTTCCGGCCATCTGAGCTCATAAAGGTACTAAAAAACCTACCCTTTTCAGTCCCAAGTGTATATTGGTCAGCTTTCTTTTCCCTGGGTGCTTAGACAATATTCCTAAATCATATCCATCACATGTGACAAGATACTGACGAAAAAACATGGCCGAAAAAGGTAAATAACTTACAATACTTATCCAATTTAAAGTTTTTAGATCAATTTCGTTGTCTCAAAATATTTGTAAATTTATATAATAAGATCAATGAATGATGAAAGGATATTGATTACTAGATCTTGCTCGCGGAATATAGGAGGTTATAATTAATGCATGGTGCACAACCTGTCGGTGGAAACGGCAAGGAAGATAGCATTAATTCTAAGAACACACAGAAATTATGAATATCAACGAGTGATGAAACAGATCGTGAAGGTTTCCGCTAAAGGGTAGAGTTAGGTGCCAATCTATTAAAGCTCATGTTTGCTACTGCAACTTTTGGTTTCATTGACACCACAAAAGAGAGTGAGAAAGATATCTACTCTCTCTTTGTTTTCCATTGTCTTGTTTTCACGTACATCCTTGGCTCTGGCCTGTAGTGAGTTAATTAACAAAGCCCTCTCAATGGTATGATATGTATGTTAAAAAATCATCTTATTTAAAAGTTTAAGTGGTTAGAAATGATTTTAGAATATGATTTTATATTATTCTTGAACACACCTTTCAAGTGAAAGCTCTTTAGACTTGAAACTTGCACACAGGTCCACACCATCTATGTTTAATTTTTATCAAATAGAATGATGATAATGATATTTAAACTTGTTGACTGTTTGGTCAGTATACCATATTAAAAAACCATCTGACCAAAAAACTTAATCTGGGATCCTAAAATATGATTTTATATTATTGTTTAATAATATTAATTGTATTAGTAGTTAACCAAATTCCTGTTTATTATATCGTAATGATGCGCTAATGATGCAGATAATAGTGGGTCAAATCGAGCCATTAACGGAGCAACAAATCCTGGGAATATATGGTTTGCAGCAATCGACACAAGAAAATGAGGATGCACTCTCTCAAGGGCTCGAAGCTCTCAATCAATCTCTTTCAGATACCATAGCCGCCGAGTCATTGAGCTGCCCTCCTAATATGGCTAATTACATGGGCCAGATGGCTGCAGCCATGAACAAGCTCTCCACTCTTGAAGGTTTTGTTAGACAGGTATATCTCTTGAAGCTGGCCTATATATATATTTTACAGTGTCAGGTGCGTGATGGATATTTTGTTTAGCGAGTAGCTAGGGTTACGTTTGTTTGTGGGCCCTAATATAGCTGGTCAGGTAAGGAATCGGGTCCTGTTTGTGTCGGGAAACCTACCCCAACATATCAAACTGCTCCATGCCTCGCCACATGAGGTTGGGTGGTACATGCATGTTTTCTCTATATTTATATGCATGCATGGTCTATGAGCATACTTGTAGTTATCATTAGGGATCCCAGCAGGATTAGGGTTGCATGATATTAATTACCAGCTACTAGTCTGTACACGTGGCAACAAGACAAACTAGTGGTCCCCACAGATAAATACCAACTTCTAAAGAGATCCCTCGAGCCCATGTTTTGTAAGACGTCACGGTCGTAACCGTTTGACATGAAGACAACACAAGTCCTTTCTTCATTGTCATTATTCTCTTTTTTGACTGTTCAAAACCCCGCCCGGTGAGCTCATAACATCGTACTCGGCGGGTCTGTTGAGTTGACTCATCATCATGAGCTCGATTTCCTCCCTTCTAGTTACAGAATCTCTTGGCATTTCCTATTGCATGGCAATAAATATCGGGCATCATACAAGATTTTTTTATCTTTTCTAATCGATGCTCTGAATGTATAGGGCTAGGTGGGTCCAGTGTTTGAATGCCAGGCCCATATAAAGTATTTTGAATTCCCTATTCTGGTCCAAAAACATTATGTTGAGTCGGCAGGACACTTTGGCATGGGAAAGATCAAGTAGTTTGACTTTGACCTAATATCAAGAGGTTGAAATTAAAGAATTTGTTTTATCTGTAGTTTCAGTTTCGAAAAACAAATTAAGTGGTTGGAATTGATGCACGTAATTTCCAGGTTAAACTCTCTCTTGTGACTTTGTTTTTGTCCACTGTCACGCTTCTGGACCTTTGTGAGTGTAAGGCATAGGTGCCAGCAACCTTCTTCGCCAAGACTAACACAGCCCACATTTTTCAATTTCATATATTTTAATTAGCGTCACAAAGTCTTGAGTAGATGGCATGGATGTATAAAAATTCTAGGAAGAAGAATTCTTTGCAATGTTGTCATCAGTTAAGGTCAAGCTTAATCACTCCATGTTCATTAAACATTGTCGGAATGGATGACTTTTCTTTTGTGAACTGTTTTATTTGATGTATATTATGTGTTTGAGATAAACCTACGGATATATATATATATACCTACAGGCAGATAATCTGAGACACCAAGCCATTCACCGGCTGCAGCAGTTACTCACAACCCGCCAGGCTGCCAGGTGTTTGCTTGCCATTGCCGAGTACTTCCATCGTCTTCGAGCTCTCAGCTCTCTCTGGATGGCTCGTCCCCGGCAGGAATGAAGAGTTGTAGAAACCCTAGACTTTTAGCACCACTTTATATCTGTAAGGGCCACTCCCTCTTAATTATTCAATTAGGTCTTCTATATTTCTTTTCCTTATTTTCTACAGAAAGATGTATAGATAGACAAAATATCAGATCAAAAATCTTTAAGTGGTAGAACTCTCACTTTCTCACTTGATCATTTCTTCTTGAGAGATTCAGAGATGTGATGATTTGGCAGCCATCCTTGACTGGAAAAATAGATGATCATGATGGAGAATTAAACAAGATGGCAAAGAAAATATTGCGGACTTGAATTAGAAAATGATTTATAACGTCTGTGCTCATACTTCTTGTTTGTATTTGGGAGAGTAAAGAGACGAGTGATTTGGTTCTAGAGGGCAAGAAAGAAGTATTGAAGGTTGAAAGCCCATTGGGCCCAGGTGTCGCTGCATGCAGGCCTTTTGAAAAGTGGGCCTGAGTTCATGAAACTCACTAACGAACTCTTACATTGTATTCTCGCAATTTTAACCATGTATTAATTGGCCCTTCCTCGCCGCTACTTCCTAAAGGAGCAACAATTATTATTATAATAAAAATTAGCAAAACAAATTGAAAGGTTTTGGTGAAACTAATATTTTAAATACTCTATAAATATTAAAAAATAAATTAAAAACTGAATTTGATATCTAAAAATATTACAAAAATAATATCATTTTTATCTTATTTTAAATTTTAATCATTTCCAAATTTTTCAGCCAAATACTAGCAAAAAAATATCGATATTACTTTGTCTGTGATGTTTCAGCTACATAAAAAAATTCATCTCCTGTCTGACTTTACTTTCTTGTTTTTTATCTCCCGCCGCCTCACAATTTATATAATATAAAATTTTGCGTCAATTTTAATTTTATAAAAATTAAAAATTATATTTAATTTTTTTCATATATATAATTAATTAATTATATATAAACATTACAATCCAAAAAATATTTCAAAATATTCCGTATTAATCGAAAAAATGAAACGCAAACTGACAGCTAGAATGAAAAATGCGAAAACAATAGCAAGGGCCCTACCGGGTTCGAACCGGTGACCTCTTGATCTGCAGTCAAATGCTCTACCACTGAGCTAAGGACCCTTGGTGAGAACAATCCGTCTTATTGTTTATTATAAATAAACTTTTAACTCTATCTTGCACACAAGATTAGTGGGATCTAGATTTCGTGGAATTTAGTAATTTAAATACCTGAATGATATATATATTGAGGTTTTACACTGTTTAGTATTTTTCTTTAAGATAATCAAATACTTAATATTTAATTTTTTATTTAATATTTAAATCTAAAACTTGTAATGTAGGATTTTTATGATTGTTTCAATGGTGCAGTGACGGAATGAATTCCCAAAAATAACATTGACAATATTGACAGCTGAGATAAATAGATTGCAAATTCTTAATAGGAGAGCACCAGCTTTACTGGGAGTGTTTAAGATTGTAGAGTAAATTGTTTTTTAATATATTTTTATTTTAAAATAATATATATTTTTTAAAATAATATTTGATATTATCATATCAAAATATCTAAAACATTAATATAAAAAAATAAACTTTTTAAAAAATATAAAAACAATCAAGCTCAAAAAAGGGTGAAGGTGACAAAGCCTCGAGTGAGCCGTAACACGGATTTGATACGGCGCGTGGCCAAGTACTCACGATCTCAGATGTACCACAAACGATGTCTATTTACTGTCCAAGCTAAAAACGATTTATTAATGCGTGTCTCAGGACAGTGTTGATTTTATAATATGAGAGGTTTATGGGAAAGAGAGTTGTATGTGTTAGATTTCAGTTTATCAGAAAATGGGTTTTTGTTTTTCATTGCAAAACGTTATGTGATATTGCCCGAGAAAGCGTGCTCTAATGATAAAGAGTTTGAGATTTGCACAGCAGGTCTCGAGTTCGAGTCAGGACGTGTATTTCTTGTAATAGTCTGAGATAACCGGGGTTTTACTTGCTCACCTGGAGCCACAAAGTACTCTTTCCGGGGGTGTGGTTTCCTCGAATAAAAAAGAAGTTATGTGATATTGGTTAGTCGATTATGTTGAGGAAAAAATGGACCAGCTCAGCAAATCCATATCAACAGTAAACAGATCACGGCATAATCTTCTTCTTCCTAATTATCAGAGCTGGTCCATTCTTTCCTCAACAGATTATATTCAAATTAGATTTTTCATAATGTTCTATTATGTCAAAATGAAGGGGTATATTGTTGTCAATTGTCTGTTTCTCAGTCTTATATTATGTATAATGCCTGAAAATTGCAGTATTTCCAAGGAACTGTGTCTGCAGTTTGCCTTTATCTTATGTTTCTATCTCAATATGATCTTGTTTGGTCAATGAATCCACTTCTGGTTGTGTGTATTTCACAACCAACTGCAGGTCAAGAACACCTTCCCAGCAGAGAAGAAGAAAGACCAGAAAGCTGTGGATGCCCCTGTGATGATTTTCCAGCAGCATTGTTTATTCCTTTCAGTCGATTAATGCTGCTTTAGGCCCAGTCCACACGTTTTAATGTTTTTTCAGCTTAATTTCTCCTTCAGAGTTGTATTCAAATTTGTAATTGAATTTGGTGATTCTGTTTAAGTAATTAACATACGATTGCTTTTTATGAAATGACAGTCTACATCTAGAGCATGGTTATGGTATGTCTGCCCCATGCAATGGCGAAAATGAAAAATCAATGCAATGGTTGCTAAATAAATCTAATCGATTTTATGTTTGTGTCCCCTGTTAGAACTTCAAACCGAAACTGCTTTGTTACATGGTATTCTTGAAAGCAAAACATAGTTTAGGATTCTAGCAGGAAGAACAAAAACGAGAGATACCAGGAAAATCCCATAAACTTTTATTAAGAAACATTGTCAGCAAACATAACAAAAACCTGAAGACAGAACAAGAAACGACCCCTTTCTTTTTGTTCAAAGCATGCTGTCAGCTCGAGATGGCAATCTCCTGAAGAAATTGCTGGGAACCGATGGTTGCTTGCTTCGAAACCTTGGATGGCGCAGCCAGAATAAGCCCGCAACCAGGGTAATTATTTTAAAGGGTGTTATGTAGAGTACGACGGCCGCAATAAGGCAGAAAATTATGTAGAGGCTGGTTGCTCTGGGGTCTCTCCAGCTGAGCAGAGCTTGAAAACGTTCCCCCTGTGTCGCCATGTCTCCCACCACAGTCTGGATCCTTCCGGCAACACTTCGAAGTCTGTCGTACCTCATTCGCGCCACATCCTGTTGTTTTGATGTAGGAAATGTGTCGAACTCTTCATCCAGTTCGTCTGGGTGAACTGCTTCTGCCCACGAAAGCTTCGTATCCATGTGAGGAGGGTGCCTTGGGCGGAACCGGTAATTCCATATTCCAATAAAAAACATATATAGGAAAACAGTTGGTAAAATCAGTTCTGGGTAGCAGATCAGAATGAAAAATAAAACGTGAACTAGGACTGTTGTCACCGGATTCTTCCATTTACAGACTTCACCGAGCCACTTGCTCATTGAGATCACCCCGGAAAACAGCGAGACAATTCGGAAGAAGTTAGCTTTGCTTCTTCTCATGCTCCACATGTGAGAATCCACATCCAGCATATACTCGACTGTCTCTTTCCTTAGCGATGGCTCGGCTCTGCCAAGCCTCACTGCTACAATACTCATGGCCTGATATCTCAAACTGTCTAGCTGATTTACAGTAAAAGGATGCAAATAATGCATTTTTGGCAACAAGGGCTGTCCATAGAGGTAAATCATATTCGCTAACGATAGGCAAGTGAATCGAACTGCTAACTGGAGTTCTCCCATCTTTTTCAGCCCAGATGGTTGTAGGACTAGAAGTGGATAGGAGTGCGTGTATATTCTATCTGTTTCCAAGTTAGACAGTCGGATTCTTACCTTTCCGATTCTCGTGTCATTCCGTGCTCCGCCGCCAGTCACCGGTTTCTCAGCTCCTCCCAAGTGGCAGTTGTCAAAAACTCCCAAGGTGATCACCGTGCAAGGATCATACACCTCCCATGTATACTGCTCATTCCACTTAGGATTGAAGTTTTCAATGATCGTTCTGGTCCTCACCCACTTCAGTCCATACTTGGCTACACAATAAGCATCCGTAGCTCCTCTGCCATCCTTCGTTTTCATTGGAAGAAGCCCTTGCGCACTGAGGATGCCGACTTCGAGGATTCCAATCGGCTGCTTCCAGAGCTGCCTAGCTGTTGGTCGTTGGTCACTTATGTACATTGTTGATTCATCAAGTACATGGTAGGCACCCTCAAGGCAGACTCTGAGATGAATCCTGGTTGAAAATTTGAGCTCGTGCCTCTTGTCTCCCTCTAGAGCACCAAACCCAAATTTTTCAAGGTTGAACCACTTAGAGTGAACTGGCCGGTGATCCAAGCGCCTCTCGAAGATATGGAGCGGCAGAATCGCTCTCCCCACGACTTCATCTTTCGCAGGGCTTGTTTTGTTTTCGACAGTAAGTAGCAACTGCTCCTCAAATGGCTCTGCTGCGACGAAGATCAGATCTTCATTCCACATAGGGTTTGTTGTTCTGGTTGGGCATAGCTTGGTTTTGAGTATCTGGTTTCCAACTTGAGCTTTCACGAAAACCTGTGGTAATTGACTTCTGTCAAGCGATTCTACATCCTGAGCTTCAATCACATTAACTCTGAGATACCACAGTTTTGGCGAGACATAAACCTTTGACCGGATATTGAAAACACCCTCCCCATGAACCGAAGTAGCATCCGAGTGCCAGGACTCTGGAAAAGCTTCATCAGCCTGTGTACCCATCCAAACTGCTAGCATCACCTCTCCTCTCACCTTTCTATCTCCACTGCGATCCTCCAATCTATACCATTGAGGTGCCAGAGGGCTGTCTGGTGGAACCCTTGTAGGCACTTCATGCATGTCAAAAACAACCTTTCCTACGTAATCATCTCTCAACACCATCTCTCTATCTCTGAGGAATACTTCAACCACTGAAGACTGAATTTTCTCCTTTGAGAATGCAAAAACCAGGTTCCATTCAGGGTTGGTTTTCTTCTCAAAATGCTGTGTTTTTCCTTTATAATTCCCAACTTTGACTTCTATGTAGGGGTCGCAGCTTCCGGTCATTGGGTCTGTGGGAAGATCTTTGGCTTTCACAACTCGGACATACAGATAAAACATCTGCTCAACTAGATCGTACGTGCTTGTTGCTCTTTCACTGCTAATCCACCCGCCTCCACCGCGTGGTCCTCCATGAGGCCAACGTTCCCCAAGCTGAGGCTTTGTGTCCTTCAATTTGAACTCATCTTTGCGGTCAGGAGCAGCTATTGGATTCATTGATGCAAAATCGGGGGCACCCTTTCCCAATGTTTTTTTCCCAAGAAACTCCTTTTGGCGTATTGATGCACTGGACTGTCTCCTATTAACTTAGTCTGTAAGACCTACGGAAGTTGAAATATCTTAGGTGCTCGTGTGCTTTCAGTACCTGAAATGGAAACGGAAGAATCAATATTGATTTGAATAACAGATGAAGCATTTATGGAGAAGGATTGTTCACCTATACCTCATTGTGATTTAATCTCTCACCTTCCCAAGCAAAAAGAGTTATTCCACTCAGAATTTCTCATCTTCATCTCCTTCTGCTGACTCGTATCACAGCCAAGAACTCTTATCTTCCCAAGAAAGACGCGATCAGCAAATGAACTGCTCTCCGAGTGCTATGATTATTGACTCATTTGGAATTTTTGAGGGTGACGAGGAGGCACGGTTTCTAGGAGGTTCAAGTGCAGTTTTAGTTTAGGTTTCAGAAGCTAACTGCTAAAAAAAGTTTATATGATCCTTCTCTTTCTGAGGCTTGACTTCAGAGCATCTACGAATCAATCCCGCCAACAGCTTAGCATTACCTTTCTGGTTTGCTTTGATCAGCAAAAGAATCTTGATTTTGGAGGGAAAGGTAAAGAGAAAGAATTGTTAATAACAGCTGCAATTCTGCAAGCTGTACTATGTGAAGTGTAATGGGGAAGGCTTGTGTGTTGCTTATAAGAGCATCTCCCGGGCGAGAGGTGAAAGGAAAGCTAAAAAGGAATAGCTGTTACTGTAGCTCTTTTTTTCTCTTTTTAGAAACTCTTAACAGGATTGCTAAATCAACAGGTAAAATAGCTTTTTTTCCTTCTCTGAAATGCATTTCTACATATTCTAAAACATGGAAAAGGTGAAAATAACCATTAAACAATGTCTATTTCATCCACACTTGCCCCCTTCTTTCTCTAAAATCAGAAGGTGATGCAAGAAAAGATATTAAATTATAAATGGATTGTTTAAAAAACATTCGATCATTCAAAATACCACAGTAACCATTTCGCTTTTTCACTTAGCATTTGTCATCGTAGATTCTATAAACATAAATGCATGGTGGGAATGGTCCAGGATGAGTCTAAGATTAGAAAAAGGTGATTGCCACCCCACTTGAGATGACAAAGATAATCTTTTTAGATTTTGAAACAAGATTCCTCAGGCTTTATTAGCTTTATAGAATTAAACCATCCACATTACCCTCCAGTCTCCAGTCCAGAGACCTTTATCTTTCAAGGCATGGCAGTCCTGGTTACTTTATGTTGCGAGCTGCATCACGTCGTGACGACAGCCACTCCCTTCCTTCTGGCTTCTGCAGCAAAGCTATTGGGAAGGAGAGGAAGCATAAACAAACCGTTTGGGAGATTTTTCGCAGAGTTAAAGATAATCTGGTGAGATTAAAGAACGAAAAAGCAGCACAGAAAGCCTAAGGGTACGTGCATCACCTTGCACAGAAAGATGCTTTGTCCAATATTCTGTAAATCTTTATTCTTCTTTAATTCAATTTCTCGCTGTCAGTATGACTTTCTTCATATAAAGTGAAATGCTGTTTTCTCTTACTTGTTCGTAAACTGGATCCCTTTATACAAGTCAAAAGGTCATTAGTGGCCACAACACCGGTGTTCTGGTAAAAATTCTTAGGGTTTGACAGATAAGGCTCTCCCTCTTTGTTGGATTCTATTTTGCAAACTATTTTGGACCAAGAACACATATCCCATCTACAGATGGAGCATCTTTTGCTTTAGACAACTCTAAATAATGGCGACTCCACGAGGGAATATTTTGTATTGATGTGCATTGAGAGCAGAATGGGACACTGAGTGCCTTTCCGAGGAGAAAAGTATAGGCTGTAGTCTTATTTTTAATTAGATTCTTCTAATCAGAAAATCAAGATTGCTTGATCACTACTATTTGGATAATGTGATTCATCAATATGATAATTACTTTGCTAACACTGATGCCAAGTACCATACTTTAGAAACAAATTAATGATTAATCTACTCGTTAAATGTAACGACTTCCCTATTTCAGACATGTTTCAAATTTCTCCTGTGCTGGTTGAAGTCTTCCCACGATGCGCCTAAATAGTATCATTAATATTTTCAAAGAGATTTTATAAATTACGCAGAAGAAATGCATGGTTCGATCCATCCTCTGGTAACCCGAGGATTTAAGGTGACGATTTGTATTCAGCATGGCATCGGACTTCTTACGAAGATCATAGGGTTTATTTTGAAAGTCTAAAATAAGCTACAACTTTTGAAGCATTTCGGACAGGGAAAACATGAAGGGAAAAAAACCCGGTTAATGACTCAAAATTTCTTAAATATAAATTAGCCAGTCAGGGCTCGTAATGGGTCCACCAGATGCTTGTGTTAGTCTACCGTTTAAGGAGCTAGCCGTTATTTTGAACGAGGTTGCGTCTCCGAGGTAAGATAGAAAAACGAAGTTCACAACCTCATTTTTTCTTTCCCGATAACATTCTCATTTCTGCTCTTTAATCGCTAGCTAGGTTTTAGTTAAAATAAATAAAAAGATTAATTTCTTAAAAATTATTATCGCATTCTTATTGTTTAAAATAATGCATGCATGAGTTCTAGTGTTGGAGACGAACAGCCTTTCTCGGCTGCTATGTATATATTCACTATCATGAGTAATAATTTGAACAAAACTCACTGTATATAACAAGCACTTCTCATAAAGCTAGAGTAAAGAGTCGTTTAGACTTATAGATGGTGTTTGGGAGAGCAATAGATTTTCAAAGTGTTTTTCGTGCCGAAATATATCAAAATGATATTTTTTATTTTTTAAAAATCATTTTTGACATCAGCACATCAAAATGATCTAAAAACACCAAACCATATTCATTTAAAATAAAAAAAAACTGCAAACCGGCGTTTGAAACGCCAGCCAAACAGGGACTATAGTGTTCGAGAATGCGTTTAAAAATTTAGTGGTTTTAAATTATTTTAAGTGTTGATGTCAAAAATAATTTTAAAAAAAATAAAAATAAAATTATTTTGATGCATTTCTAAATGAAAAATACTTTTAAAAACAACATCAATTACAATTCTAATCAGGCACAAATTCATGTAAAAGAAACCATGTTTACTAGCTAGTAAAGCTACGAAGCCATAACAGAGAGCATGCTTATCAAAACACGAGAAAAAATGTTATCACTACTCATCCTCGAAGCAAACTCTTCCTAAAGCAGGACACTTTTTTTCTTTTTTTCTTTTCCTTTTCCAATTCAAAGCAGAGAGCTTACACTGTTGGTTTGGGTGAGGAGAGGGTAGGTAGAGGTAAGGTGTGGTAGAAGGAAGGACAGTAAAAAAAGTGAAATATAGACGTTTTCTTTATTTGCATATGAATTGGGGAAAGGTAAGATTATGAATTGTCTCCCTTGTTTCTTTGAAGGATGGAAAATAAATGTTTTATTCCTATTAATTAATATGCACTCTTTTTTTTTTCTTTTTTTTACACAATGTATAATATTAGGGTTTCTCAAGTTCCAAGATTTTATAACTCTAAAAAATTGAGGTTCTCCCAGTCTTGCTTGGTTGTAGAGAAAATTAAAGCGAAATTCTAATGTATTATTAAATATCTATAATTCAGAAATCTTGATTTTCCTTCAAATAAGATATATATATATATATATATATATATATATATATATATATAGCTTGCTTAATTATATAAGAGCTTAAACTAACAAATTATTAAAAATTAAAATGAAATATAAATTTGAAAAACGAAATAATGAAGATGGAGGCTATGGTTTATAACTAAAATTTTTCACTATTTTTTTATGGATTATTTAGAAATTTCGAACTAATAAATAAAATATAATAACAAAAACAATAAATGTCTCCTCAATACAATGTTGTTTTTTTAAAAGCTTTCTTTGTTTTTTTTTTTTTTTGGAGTCAATGTTTTTATAACCAAGGTCAAATTCAAACTGACTTAATTTGTGTAAGGGATGATGAAGTTTCTTTTTAAAAAAAAAAATTGACATAGATGATACCAATAAAGAGTTTTGATGGATATAAGAGTTTGGGAAATTCAAAATGAAGATGTTTTGATAATGAGAAAATAATTCCAAAGAAAATCACACGAAAAAGGTGTTAGTGTAAACCCCTGTAAAAAATCAATTATGTTATCATAAAACCAAAATAATTATGTAAATAAATAAATGATAAAAAGGAAAAGATAAATATATAGAGGTAAAAAATGATCCCAATGATGTAATGAAAAAAGTATTACAATCCATGCGATGATGGAACAAGAAATTCTGATTTTTGGTGTAAAATCACCTACTAACTAGTTTTACACTACTACATATAACTTTTGATCAAATCTTTAGATTAGATTGAAATCTTACAAGGAATCTCTGGAAATATCATTTTACCTTAGGTCAAGATTTCATGACAATCAAAGTTTGGTAAGGCATTGCGAGGATGTCAATAAATCAAAATGATATAAGAAAATAAAACATGGACTCATTAGGGGCAAAATGGTCTTTTGGCCAACACCCAACCTTTTTATTCGTATTCTTGGAATGAAGGATGCTAGGAAATTAGAAGAGAAAAGAGAGGATAGAAAAGTCAAGTTTAACACCAAAACATTCTAGAGAGAAACACATGAATTATGTAGAGTAAACGAGAGAATGAGTGATTAATATCATCAAACACAAGATTAAAAAAGAAAAATCAAGTGGAAAAGAAGAAATCCAGAGAAAAACATTTGGCCAGAGTAAAAGAAAAAAGAAGGATTGGGAATTTTCTACTCTTTAATTTGTGAGGTAAGAGACTATAAACTCAATTGCACAAATTAAACAAAGATTTATGAGCTCCAGCATGAATTCTTAGATTTTGAGTTAGGGTTTTGAACACAAATTAGAAGAAATGTAAATTTATGTTAAATTATTGTAATTGAGATGATATAGGATCAAAATAACTTGAATTGATGAGCAATTAAAGAACAAAATTGGGTGTTCTTCCATTGGATTAGGGCCGACTATTTTGGGAAAATCAAAGATATTAAGAATTAAACTTAAAGTTTGTTCACTTATATGTATTTAGTGTGTTGATATGATGATGATGATTTGAAATGAATTTAACTAATCTTATTTAGCATAATTGAATCTTAATATATATTTTTGAAAAGGGAAGTTTATGATGTATTTATTTGATAATTGGTTTTTGATTATGTGATTGTGAAATTGTATGATTTATATATGTTTAACATTTAAAGTGAAGAAATTGTATGTGGAATAGATTACATAAACTTATTTATGAGATTCGTCAGATTATTAGGATACCTAAAAAAGAGTTATGAATATAAAAAACTAAAAATAAGATAAATAATAATGAATAATGACTCATATGGGTGGGAAAATATTAATGTAAATGATTGCATATGTATTGAGAGTGAGTATACCCTCTACGTGTTAAATGGATGAATAAATGTGATATACAAGATTTTTAGTTTCAATTGTGATTTAATGATGATAAAATGATCTTTGACAATGTTGTTTTTGAATGAAAATAAGTTATAGGATGAAAATGGTTTTCAGAGGGTCAAAACCCTTGTTTAGTTGAAACTTTTGGTTTAAAATAAGGAGAAATTTGTATAAAGATTTTGTTTTAAATGGTGAAAAATAATCATGAAAAAACTATTTGATGTATAGAAAAAAAGATCATATATGTGTCTTTGGTCAGATCAAAACTTACTAAGTGTGAAATTGGTTTAAACTTATCTATTGTATATGTATATTGTGAATAAGTTATACTCAAACTTGAAATCAGAAAAACATTAATAGAAATTTAGTATACTTAGGATAAGATTCATCAAAATAGATTAATGGATAAAAGTTGGCATTACTTCGTTGTTAATGTTGTAAGGTATACATGCACCAATAAGATATTATCATGATGATAGTTAAATGTATTGCGAGGAAAAAATTATGTTAATGCAAGCCTTATGAGCTTAAACATGTATGAATTAACATATATGTCATAATTAGGGTTTGGAATAGTACAAACAATAGGCCTAAAATTTGATTTTGTGGAAGTGATGAAGAAATGGAAATGATTGTTATATTAATGGGTGAATAAAAAGAGGGAAAATGTTATAATTCTACATTAAAGTAGGTTAATGATTCATGTTAAATGATGATTCATGTTAAAATAATGATATAACATATATAATAAATGTTAGAATGAATAAAGAGGTGACTTAATGTATAAAAGTATTCTCGTGACATAAATTGACTTAGAACTTTGAGATTTAAAAGGTGGTTGTTATGTATGAATAAGAACATGTTGTAATGATAGTTAAAAAAAAGGTTTTGGATAGCTAAATAGACATAAAAAATATGATCGTGGACATGAATGAGCTATTTTTTTTTATTGAAATTGTGAAATTAACGTGGTTTAAAGATTATAAATTGTATTGAATGGAAAACAAAGATGTGATTCATAGGATTAATATGTCGATAATTAATTGATATCATGTTGTTACAAAAAAGGTTGTGGGAACGAGATCATAGACTAAAGGATTAAAAACTTAAAAATATTAGGTAAGTGTTCTACACCCAGATTAAGCTTTTAAACTGCAAATTCTTTAAATATATATGTGTGTGTACCAATGAAAGGATTAACTTTAATATCTAACTTGTTTGAGATTAGTGTCATTAGTAGGTTGATGACTAAAATATTTAAATTGATTACTGACCTATTTGGTTTTAGTGGCATCAACAAGGTTACTGAATGAGATGTTTAATTTGACTAGCTGACCTGTTAGGGCTAATGACATCAACGAGGTTGATGATCATGATATTTAAATTGACTAGTTGGCTTATTTAGGAATAGAGGTATCCACGAGATTGACGACTAGGATTTTTAAACTAACTCGTTGACTGTAAAGGGTTAGTGACATCAATATGATGGATAGTCAAAATGCTAAATTGACTAAACATTATATATAGAATTAATAGCACTTGAGTATGAGTCTATTGTATATTTTAATCACTATTCATAACAAAATATAGTAGCACTAGCACAATTGACATGTTAATATTATTATAGGAAATTATAAAAAAAAAGGAAATTAAAGCACGAGTTAAGAAAAGATAAATCAATAATTAAGGTGATTGGATAGATGAAGTCAAATTGAGTATAAGAATGATAGAAATCTAGTTGATTTTTTTTAATATAATTTTATAAAGAAAGAAATTATACAAAAAACTATAAATAAGAGGAAGAAGTGTTAAGAGATAATATTGGCATCATGTTTTATGTTTTCAATTGATTTGTTAAATGTAATGCATTTTAAGTGTTAAATTGTTTGTTATAGGTACTATATAATTTAATCCAAAGAAATATGTAGAGTATGGATATTCTATCTTGAATATTTAACAAAAAAAATTAAATACTATATAATTTATGATTCTAAATTGTAAGTAAATAAATTTATAGATTTATGATTGTGAATTAAGTGATGCTATCTATAATACATATGTATATGCTTATATGAGGGAAATAAGGGGTAATTTTTTTGTGCAAAACAACAACAACAACAATAAATATTTGGCTTGTTTGGGCGTTAACCTAAATGACCCTAATCGTCTAGGGTGAGGAGATATTATCACCCTGGGTGTCCGAAGTGACCAAATACTAGTGCTTAAAGCAACTAGGTTGACTAGACCAATCTTAATGACCAATTCAATCTTCTCTGTCTATGATTTTTCTTGTCTTTATATCTTTTTCCTCACATTTATAGCTTTAATGTGTATCATATATTAATTTTTCTATCTTGCATGCATAAACTTTTGATACACATACAATGTCTCTATCACCTAACCATGTTTTTACTATGCTTATCAACCCACATGAATCCCAATGAAAATAAATATAAACCTTGTCACAAGGACGTGGAACACCAACTTTGAAGACATTCTCTCCACAATAGAGTCATAAACTCTACACCTATACAAACTCCCTAGATTATTTTTTTGAATTCGAGGAAACCTCACTTCCTGAAAAAACACAATTTGTAGATATAGGTGAGTGATTAAAACTCTGACTGTTCCAAGCTCTCACAAGAAATGCATGTCTTGACTTGAACTTAAGACCTGTTGTGCAGATCTCAAGCCTTTTGCCACCACGCCACACCCCTTGGAGACCAAACTCTGTGCACGTTACATACTTTTCTTTTTCTTTTCTATATATTACCTTCTCCTCTGCATATAAGTATTAGCTTAAACATTAAAACATGCAAATATAATTCTGCTTTCAAAAAATCCATACATTAAATCATGACAAGCATTATGAGAAGATGATGAATTTGCAAAATACTCCTCCAGTAAAAATTAAACCTTCCATGATTGAGTTTTACCTGCAAAAATGAGTTCCATGTGGAAGGAGAAATATTCCGATGTTTTCGTCGGTAAAATCAACAAGAAAAGTATTAATAGATAAAAACTAAATATGAATATTGCATATATATAAGTGTATGTGATTTTTTTTTTGTAAAAATAGCACTAGTGTGATATTTAGAGCATAGTTGTCAATTCCGTTTCGTTTCGGCCGGAACGTTCTATTCTGTTAAAAAATCCGAGATGAAACGGCGTCGTTTTTGTCTCGGTTTTAATTCAGGCCCGTTCCAGAAATTCCGGCCAAATTCCGGCCAGAACGTCTCGGTTCCGTTCCGTGTGTGTCGTTCCGGCCTTAAAATCCTCTTTATTTTGTGTTTTTTCTTCTAATTTTGAGATTATATTTGTTTGACTTTGTGTTTATATTGTATAATTTAAAGTTAATTTATCTTGAATTTTAATTATGCTTGTTAAATTAATATTTTAATTTTTTTTATATAAAAAAATTAATTATATATGAACAGTACAACCCTGAAACGACATGCCAAAACACTCCGAAACCAGAAAATTCCGTTCCAATAAAAAAATCGGAACAACAACCAGAACGGTATTAACAACCTTGATTTACAACCCCCTCTCCTTGAATTCCTATCAAATAATTCCAGCCCAAAATCCCCCGCAAATCCCCTGTCCACAGCCTTTTATGGTCTGTGTGAGGGGTAAAGTAACGGGATTGGTAGAGCAATTTGCTCCACTTGGCCAAATAAATAAGTGCTCCCCTAAAAATGGAGCTCATGAATGTGTTTAGTGCTCTTGTCGTGTGGAGCACCAAACACATATAATATTTAATAACATATATATTATCAAATAATAAAAATGGTATGATATTTTATGTATTATCAGCAGAGGCACCGAAGTTTCCATCACCAAAGTATCTCTATAGATTTGGTGTTTCCAAGGATAGATTTGTGGTTAAGATCAGGAACTCCGTTGATTTGCTCAGTAAAGTTTTATTTAGAAAGGCAATAAAAAAAGACTATTTTGGTAACGATAATCGAAATTGAAATTCATGCGTGAAGTAACATTGCCAAAACTATGATTTCTTTCAGGTTTTTATCAAGAATTGTTTCTAATTTCTCAGGCTAAATAGGAAATGCCCCCCTCAACTTAAAAAACAATCCTTATGAGCTCAAAAATATTTGATTTTTCACTTTAAACAATACGATTTCTTGAATATACCCCTCTATTAGAATTCTATTAAGAAATTGAAGAAAACATCACAGAAATCCTACCAGTTCCTCTCTTTTATCTATACCAACCTAAGAAATTATGCTACTAATAGATAGGAGGGGGGGAATTGAGATGATTCTTTTGGGTTTCTTCAATCTTTCAATAGAGCCCTGATAAAGGGGCACTTTGAAAAAATCATGATGTTCAGGATGAAAAACTAGAGAATGTTTTAGCTCAAAAGAGTATCTGTTTTTCTGCTCAAGTTCAACAGCATTTTTATCATCTAAACCATTCCCTGAGTAATGCCCCTATAAAACAAGGCTTCAGGTTAAATCCAACGTAAAAAAAAAACTCCGGTGACCTGAACGGTCCCCAATAAAAACTCCGGTAACAAGGCTACGAATGGATAGTAAACACAGAAAAAGAGAGCGCATTTTACGAAACCAATAAATGCACCGTTTCATGGCCATCGCAACCTTTATCGCAGTTTGATAATATCATTTTCATCGAGATTACTTGTGGAGGTGTTTTGAAGTGCATGGCTCTATAAGATCTTCTTCATCAGAAGTCAATCTTTCCACGTCATCTAGAAACTGAGCATGGTCCCTGTCCTTCATAGTTGACCGGTCAAGCTAAGTTTTGTTTTATGTAGCTTGAAACCCGAGATGGAATCTATCATCAAGAGGTGATTAGGCAGGACGAGAGGGAAAAAGGATAAGTCAACGTTGGATGGTATCCAAAATAATTACAATTAATAGCTAAGAATTACAAACTGAATACTTTTTTCAATAAATTGCTGACCAACGTGGTCTACAATTTAGTGAGCTATGATTTAATATAAATAATAAACAGGACAAACACGAACAACTCGCTCTAATGTGAGCATAAACCGGCAGGAAAGCCAGTGGGGGAGAGATAAAGAACATTGAGATCTGACCGCATTGTGTCTCACCTTAAATCTGGCTTAGGCTAGTCAAATATTTTGGCTGAGGTTTAGGTGGACTTTCTCTCCTCGAACAGGCTGTCTATAAACTTTCCTCAGATCATACCTCGTCACCATTCAAACATGTCAGACAGAAGAACCCTATAAATAGAACGTTTGCATTCCATCTATCAAAACACGTCGAGCAAAAAAGAAGAGGTTTGCTAGAGCGAGCAGAAGCGATCATGAAAACCCTTTTCCTTTCCCTTCTCATTTCCACTCTTCTTTCACTCTCCCTCTCAAAAGAACTTTGCAATTCCCATGACAAAAAGGTTCTCCTGCAAATCAAAAAACATTTCGGCGATCCATACCTCTTAGCTTCATGGCAGTCGGACACTGATTGCTGCAAAGCTTGGTACCAGGTTGAGTGTGATTCCACCACCAACCGCATCAATTCTCTCACAATTTTTGCGGGAAACCTTTCCGGCCAAATCCCTGCTGCTGTTGGGGACTTGCCCTATCTCCAGACCCTTGTGTTCCGCAAGCTGACAGATGTTACAGGCCCCATACAACCTGCCATTGCCAAGCTCGTGCACTTAAACTTTCTCCGACTTGACCGGCTAAATCTCACCGGGACAGTACCTGCCTTTCTTAGCCGACTCAAGAATCTCACATTCTTGGACTTCTCTTTTAACGGCCTTTCGGGATCAATACCGAGCTCGCTAGCTTTGCTGCCAAATCTTGGCGCTCTTCACTTGGACAGGAACAAGCTAACTGGTTCGATCCCAGAATCATTTGGGAAATTTGAAGGCAGCGTACCGGATCTTTACCTGTCCCACAACCAACTTACTGGTAAAATCCCTGCATCATTAGGGAACATGGACTTCAGCGTCATTGATTTATCACGCAACAAGATTGTTGGTGACGCTTCGATGCTTTTTGGGGTGAACAAAACTACTCGAAATGTGTATCTCTCTCGGAATATGTTGGAGTTCTCTCTGTCAAAGGTGGCGTTTCCAAGTGGCTTGGAAAATCTGGACATTAGTCACAACAAGATATTCGGAAGCATACCTCCACAAATGACTCAAATACCTCTGCAGTCCCTGAACGTGAGTTACAACAGGCTGTGTGGCCAGATTCCGGTAGGTGGTACGCTGCAGAGCTTTGATTTCTCCACATATTTCCATAATAGGTGTTTGTGCGGGGCTCCCCTTCAAAACTGCAAATAGGACAGTGGATAAGGAAGCATTTTCCTGTTCGATTAAGGATTTGCAATATTTCTGAAAATAACATGTATTGAGAAGATAAGATCATTCAAGGATAAGCAATATCTATTATTATCCCTGTTTTCAATTTATCTTCGTATTAATTTAAGTACATTGAATTCACATAACTTTGAATCTTGCATTACGCTATCTTACAAAAACCAAACACTAATTGACAGCACTAACCAAATTGTCAGAGACTCAGTGCCAAGTTTTGGATTCCAACAAGAGCCCAAGACTAGTTTATAGCAGTTCTCACTTCTCAACTTAGAGCTTCTGTAAAGAAATGCAAGACAGACACTCAAGTGTCTTTCGTAGAAAAAGATGTTGATTTATAATGTTTGCATTACTATTTATATTTTTTTTGTATTTAATTGATAATTGGGACAAATTAAATTATTAATCGTAACACAAAACTTGTCAAAGCAAGAAGATTTTACTCACCAATTATTACTTGGTGAAGTTGTTTTTGGTGGGGAGGCATGAGAAGATTTCCACATATATCAATTACTTTTTTAAGTATTTTTTATTTAATGGTAATACTTATGATTCTTTTTAAGATGGTAATACTTATGATTCTTTTTAAGATATAGATATTATTATATGCTAGTTTTTTTTTTTTTTGTTTTTGTGTGTGTGTGTTTTAGATGTTTGTATATTATACCCTTCTCTTCTTAAAAAATAAAAAACATAACATTCTTTTTTATAGAAAAACCTAAAAATCCTATAAATTTTAGAATATCAATTTGCATCTTAAATAATATCACATATATTATTTTAAAATAATTTTAAAAATTTATTCAATGAAGTCTCTATTTGATTTTTTGTGGGTCTATAATTCTAATCCATTGTATTAATTATATTCATAATTATATAATACGTGATTAATCATCACATTTAAATTTTTGACTAATAATTATTATATATATATATATATATATATATATATATATATATGACCCATTAGGTACACAAATATAAATCATAATCTTATATAAAATAAGATGATGTAAATTGAAATTTTTAATTTATTATTAATATAAAAATTTATTGATTTATATTTTGAAAATCAAGTACAATACTTAACAATTTATTATAATCGTCCAAATATTAGAAAATTCATTAGTTGAATTAATATTAGAAATAGAAACTGTGTGATGAGGCCAGATTATTGGATCTATAGATGAGGGACGTACGTCAAGCCCATTGGCATAAACGAAGCCCAGCAGAGGCTCCCCCCTCTTGGATTCCTCAAACTGAACACAACTTTGTGTTAATTCCCTCCCAGCGATATAAAAGGCAGTGTTGTGTTTCTCAAAGATAACTCACCCCGCTCTCTCTCCCTTTCAAACCTGAGACTTCACCAGAATACCACCCTGTAAACCATCCTCTTTATCGAGAAAACTTCCTTAAGGCTCGAGTTAAGCCCATTCAAGAAACCAACAAATTTTCTCGAGTCAGACCCATTGAAGATTAAGATCAAACCATAACAAGCTTCATCCATGGCAGATGAACTAGACCAAGAATCCGATGCTCAACTTCAATACCCAACAGACCCAAATGCATACAGAATCTTGGAAGAGATTGGAGGTGGTGTTAGTGCCACAGTTTACAAAGCAACATGTATCCACAACATCTGGAAGTCAACTTTGGTTGCAATCAGAATCATTGATCTTGAACAATATCCAACCGATTTTGATGGTCTCAAACGTGAAACCAGAACCATGTCACTTCATTCACACCCTAACGTTCTCTCATCCCGTTGCTCTTTTGTTGTTGATCGCTATCTTTGGGTGGTTATGCCTTACATGGCTGCTGGCTCTCTCCAGCTCATAATCTCTTCTTACTTCCCTGATGGACTAGCAGAGCCAACCATCGCAATAATTCTCAAGGAAACCCTAAAAGGATTGTGTTATATTCATGATCAAGGCCAATTACACACAGATATCAAGGCAGGCGACATTCTTATAGACACGGACAATGGCAGCATAAAACTTGCAGATCGTGGCATATCGGTCTCGATTTACGACTTAAGAAGCGTTGTGGGATCATCCCCATTATCTTCCTCGTCAAGAATGAGGCTGACTGATGTTGCAGGGACCCCATATTGGATGGCACCAGAGGTTATACATGACTCAGATACAGGTTATAGCCTCAAGGCTGATATATGGTCTTTTGGTATTGCTGCATTGGAATTAGCCCATGGTCGACCTCCTTTGTCTGACCTTCCTCCATTGAAGTCATTGCTCATGAAGATAAAGAAGAGGTTTGGGTTCTCTAATTATCATGACGAGAAGCACAAAAAAGATTTCAAGAACAAGAAGTTCTCTAAAGAATTTAAAGATATGGTTGCTTCTTGTCTTGATCAAGACCCTTCAAAGAGACCTTCTGCTGATCAGCTTCTAGAGTATTCTTTCTTCAAGAACTGTAGAGGATTAGACTTTTTGTTCAAGAAGGTTTTCAATGGGTTACCTAATGTTGAAGAAACATTTAAAGAAGTCAAGGCTTCCTTACAAGGGACACCAAGCCAGATTCCTGCTGGCACAGATGTTGAAGAAGAAGAGCGTCCTGAATCAGCTGGTCCGAGTGAGCAGACTAGAAGGATCAGTGGCTGGAAACTAAAAGAGGATGAATTCAATCTTGTCCCGGTATTCAGTTCTGATTCAGAAGATGATGAGGAAGTTGTGAAACTGGTTCGTTTTGGAGGTGAAACAATCATTCCGGACACGAACATTGGGTTCACTGAGTCGTCTATCGGGTCAGGTGACTTGCAGGGTTCAGTGGAGGATCATACTGGTGAAAACAGGAGCGGAATAGAAGGAATCTTTGAGGGCTTTGATCAAGAGACAGTGTTAGAGGCTTTAATGGCGACAAAGAGGAGTTTGGATGAGCAGAGAAGGCGAGTAGCAAGTATGATTGTTCGGTTTGGCGGGGAGGCTGATGACGAGGAGCAATTGAGGCAAAGGATTGAGAATCTGGTGAGGGAGTTGGACCTTGAGAAGGAAAATAACTTGGGATTGAAGATGGAACTGGAAAATATCAGCACTTTGATTTCTGGTGCACATAATGATGCTTCAGCTGCTGATAATAATGATAATGACTGATTCGAAGAGGGGTATTTTGCCACGTCAAGCTTCTGGTTTCCTGTGCATATAATTAGCAAACGTAAAAAACAAATTGGTTCACTTCTGTCATCTAGCAATAGGTGCCACTTCTGTCATTTTTCATATACAATTTGATCTTTTGTTTTCAAAGTCTGATGTAGTTTTGTCCTGTGTTACTACAGCCTGATGTTGGGTTCAGCTTACCAGAGGAACTAAGTTCACATCAAGATATAAGAAATTGTCTGGTAACAGCTGTAATTCATCCAAAATGTTTTTTTTTTCTTCAAAAATATCATCTCCACCGTACAGATTTGTTTTGCTGCTAGAAAATCATCTGATATAGTTTCATGCTTGCCGTCTATTCGGCCAAATGTTAGTCTTTAGACTGTAACGTCCAGCCAGTCAAGCTCAGGAAAATAGTGAAGTTTAGTGTAGGCTTTTGATATAAGGGATAGCTTTGCTTAGATTTTTTCTATGTTCGAAGTATTAGACTTGGTCAAATTCCAACTTTTCAGTTTGTGTTTGATTATGATTGAATGAAACAACTCGGATTAGGGGTGTACAAATTAACCAAATCATTGAGGTATTTAAAAAATAATCTAAAATTAACCGAAAAAACGATTCAAGATATCAAATTGGAAAAAATAATTAGAAAATTTTTAAAGAAAAATTGTTTCAGTTTCATTTTAGTCTTAGATTTAAAAAAAAAATCTAATCAAATTAAATTAATTTCTTTTATAAAAGACGATAAAAGCCCAAGTCCAATATATGATTGCCTCTCAAAAAGTCTAAAAGTCCAACTTAAAAAACAAATGTACTAATCAAACCAATACAGTCTTTTGTCGAGTCAAAGCATCCACCTTCTAGAGAGTCAGGCAGGATGGTTAGATAATCGCACAAGCTGAGTACTTGTCATCCCCTCGTGAACAAGTCTTCACTAAGCTCCACTTTGTGGCCTGAAATTGAAGTCTTCATCTCTGAACGAGTAATTGGTCCAAATTTGAAGGGGAGTAGACCTCGGATGAATGCTAAACTGGGCAGCAGAAGGGCATGAAGATTTTTCAAAAAACTTCAAAAGTTGTGGTGTAACACACCCACCACATCGGCTATAGTACTCATGGTTTCCCTGTCAGATTATGGGCCTCCACAGCCATACCGATTTTATAGCCTTTATGTTTTATTGCTGTCTAAAAGTTTCAACATTTCTGAATCATAAAGATAAGCATCGAAGGAGAACTCAGTTACCAAAAGCGTTAAAACAAAACAGAATAGTTGACACTTGACAGATTTCCCAAACATGAATCTTCGCTCACTATCCTTTTCAGAAGAGTTTAATCTTTCAAGGGTGGTGTTTCCAAACACTTTGATGCTAATCACAACAAGATTTTCGGGAGAATACCTACTCAGATGACTCAGTTTAATTAACTGTCCTTGAATATGAGACACAACAGGTTTTGAGATCAGATTCCCCAAGGTGGTTTTTTTTTATGCAAACTTTGTGAGCTCAAAGAGCAAAACCTAGCTATCTCGAACTCGAGACCTTGAATATAAATCATAAGCTCTTTGTCATCACACATAATTTCTTGGAAACAAACTTCTAAATGCCAGAAGTTCAGTCTTCCAATATTTCTTTCTACTGCGGTCTCTAAAAAATGACGATTGCACGATCTTTTCATTACCCTAGTTTAGTCAGAATTATACTAGAGTTCATGATATGATGTCTGATTTATAAGAACGGGTTTTATGCGAACTCCTATGACCTGGACGAGTACTATTTGATTTCAGCCTTTCAGAGCAAGTCCCTGATGAACCACACAAGTATCCTGGAACCTCGAGTGCAAATTGACTCAAAAACTGCATATTTTAATGCCAGAATTTTTTCACCTAGTCCAAAAACTATGTATTAAAATAATTTATCATGTCAAGCTTTCCCAAATTTGCAAACGCTGGAATTGAAAATGCACACACTGGCAAGTTTCCAAAGCATCGATTGAAGTTGTTACTAATTTTGTAGTTACAACATAATCAGAACCCATACCAAACTAAAAAAAGATCTTCCGTGACTTACATTATCCCTAAATCAGTGAAGTTCCTTTTACAATCAAGAGCCCCCACCCACATTTTTCTTTCTCTTCAGGGGATGCTCCAAGATATCAGCGGTAATACATTGTACAGGTTTAGCAAGAATTACGGGTGAAGAAGATTACCAAAAAGAATCATTGTGGCTATCTTCACATGTGATCCGTTTCAAAATGGAGGCTCCTTCCACTCTAATCTGTTAAGCCCATCAACAATCGCTCTCCGAAATTCATCATTGTGCAGAAGGAAGGATGATACATGTCCACCAGTAACCCATCTCACCTCTGAACCTGGCCAAGCTTTTTGAAGCTCCAAAACAGAGTGTTTTGGTATGTAACCATCATCCTAAAACATAATTGTAGTTGATTAAGATAGCAACTAATATTAGATTTAGTAGAAAGGTTTTTGAAAAATGTGCAAAGTAGAAGAAGCAGCCTAAAACAAAAATGGAATAATGCTGAATATCTAAGGTAGCTACACTGCCTCAAATCCAAGTCGATAAATTTGCTAAATAGTCTGAGAAGTTCTTATTAGTTGGTTCAATGTTTGCATGACCAGTTTGGCTGTCCAAACTAGCACAAATTGGCATGGTAACTTGTAGTTCTACTGGCAAAAACATAGACATGATAAAACATGATACCATACTTAATCATCAATGCCGACTATAAATATAATAGCAATTGATTATAATCACCAATTCTTCAATTTTTCTAAAAGAAACACCATCTGGGATTGCAGAGTTACAATACTTACGGTTGCAGCAACAAATATTACAGAATTGGGATTTTTGGGAATTGGAAAGCGAGTGACATCTGTGAGAGACAGCACATTTCGCATCCGTTCTCTCACATCCTCGAGAGTCATTGCAGGCTTTTGCACTGCAAGATCCTCTCTCAGTGCCTCCCATGCAGTGCCATACCTCAATATCCCCTCACAGAATGCCACAACAGCAGAGTGTGGAGAAAGAAAAGGAAGGGTTGCAACAGGTGTGGGGTGCAGTGATCCAACCATTGCAGCATGTACTCCGCCTAGATTCAATAAGAGCATCAAGATTTTGAAGAGAAAAATGGACCACAACCTTGGACATGTTTGATGTCCTTCAGAACTCTAAGCTAATAAGTTGATTTTAAGCAACTTAATCAGTCTACTTCTCAACAGTCCCCAAGAAGGGTTAAGTTCAACCAATAATTGTAAAAACCAAATTGTTCTTACCCATGCTCAGTCCACAAACTCCCATCTTTCCAAACCCTGCCTCATAGTCTAACCAATGTAAAAGACTGCGTGTCTCATCAATGGTTGCCCTACCTAATAAAAGCAAGTCACTAACACACAATAGCTTTGAGCCATGCTGCATCATGGGTCGTCTCTGTCCATAGAAAGGGCTGCAAATTCCATGTTCAATCAAATCCAGCATCAGTAGCTTACATAATACAATCAAAAATATTAACCTTACTGGATTGACTAACAGTACAAGATTAACTCTAACCTCTCTAGCACCATGGTTGCAATATTTTCCTTCAACAATGGTCCACCAAGATGCAATCTCCGATCAAATGAATGGTCCCCAGTGCCTGCAGAATGAAGGTTTAGAATCTACTCCCTAATAACCATCAAATTAACGCAGAAATGAGGTCATATGCATTCTTCAGGTTGCCAACAAAGGCAACCCCACTCAATTTGCAATCAACCAAACATTTTTTACACAACTAGACTTGAAGTATAAAGCAATCATTTAACCAACTTCAAGGACACTCCCTGAACCACATAGAAACCACTAATTCAAATTTCTCCAATCCAAATAAAAGTAATATCTAAATTCACTGACAAACACTCACAACTAAGAACTGAGGATTTGATCTAAGACTTGGCTATTATATTCAAATTCAAGCAGATCCAAAGATATCCTGTTTTACCTGCGAGATGAACCACACAGGCCATCTTGTGTGGGGGGACATGTTTGGGGGCAAGAAAAGCAACCCTTGCAGTGTGGCTCTCAGGAGGCATTGCACTAATCAACTGCTCATCACAAGTAGTCCTAAAAACACCTTCTCTTAAACAAGCATTTCTGGTCTCCCAAACTGTTCTCCAAGCTGGTTGTATTAAACTTGGAGGCCAATTTTGGCCTTCAACTTCAGGGAATAAGTCCTTAATCATTCTCTCTAAAAGCTCAAGCTTTGAGCCACCCCACCCTCTAGAAAAGAATGGTGGGCTTATTTTGGTTCTGTGCATAAATGCTCCATAAATGTGATCTATTACATAATGAAGCATTCCTATATTAATTGTTACCATGTTTTGAGAGAAACCCAGAATCGCAATCACTCAAAAGGAATGAACTTTAAGAGAATTTAATCCAAGTTTGATTAAATTATAAGAAACCCAGAAGTTATTTTTCCTAGTGAAAACAATTTTGAAGAGAAGAATTGGATTGATTTAAAATAATCCCAGGAGTTTATTTTCACAGCACTCTCTCAAGTATTCTCCAAATTTCATTTTTTTTTTTTATCAAAAAACTTATCATAAACAATCAAGATTGTGGAACAAAGACAGAATTTAGATCTGATAAAAAAACACGGGAGATTCAAAAAATCAAAATATTGCAAGGAAGTTAAGAGAAAGAAAGAGAAGTTAGAGAGGGAGAGAGCCAGAGATGATAGAATGGGGTTAAGCACAAATGGAAAGAATGATTTGCCTGATTGAGACTTCTGAAACTTTAGAGAATCGAGGGAGCCATTCTAATAGGATGGTTCAAAATTGCTGGAAAAACAAGAGGGAGGGAGAGAAACTATGGGCTGAGAATGAAAGTTTGGTAGGCAATGTCGTGGGTTCCATGTGTTAAGACCTGCCACCTCATTTCCATCTCCTTTCGGATTTTTTGTTGTTGGTGGTGGTCATGCTTTTATGATATGACTAATGATGCTTATGAGAATAAATTATTTTGACTTTTATATTAAATTTGATTTTTAAATGACTTTTTATTATTTTATTGATGCCTATTATTAGAGTTTCTTAATAGAAAAACTTTCAATTTCCTACCAAATAACTCATTTATTACATAAAATAAAGATAAATTATGATGGAATTCATTATCAAATATGAATAAAAAGATTTATTTGAAAATTCTTAAAATTTAAAGAACAAAATAAATCTACAAGATTTAGTGGGTGTTTGGCTCTGCGGTGTCACCTGTGGTTGCGGCTCGTAGTGCCAAGCACAATTTAACTAAACAAGATCCTAATTTTTTACTGTAGGTCCCACCTAAAATTGTGGTCGAGTCACAATTAACAAAATACATATGTGAGATATTTTTCAAAAACCTCAGCCGCATCATAAATTGTTAACAGAGGAAGGCAATGACTACATGGTTAAAGTACTTTTTTGTGCCATTAACATAGGATTTTTCGAGGGGATCAATGTCTGGTTGAACCAAGCTTCCTTCTCTCTCTCTCTTGCTTCTCCACCTGTCAGTCGGCGGTCTCTCTCTCTCTATAGTCACCGGCAGCGTCCTCTCTCTCCACAGTCATCGGCAACTCTTAGAGAGCACCACCATCACCCCTCTCAGCACCGGTAGCTTCTCCTCCACAGCATAAGCTCTGACATGACCTCCAACAACAAGCTCCGGCGTAAGCAGCAGCTGCAAACTTCTGATGCTCTCCCAGCCACCACAGGAAAAACCACATTGATCTTTTCTACTTGTCAGCATCGGCAGGTGAGTCTCTCATCACCGTCAGCTGACCACTACTGTTCACGTGGATTAGTTCACTCTCTCTTGTTGCACTGTTCAAGTTTTGAGAAGATGTGAACAGTGCAGCGCACCGTTTCATGTTTTTCTACTGGACTTGGATTGGACCTCCTCTTGGCCCAGCCCAAGTCCAGCAGAGTTGAGTCAAGCCTAATCCAATTTTTTTAAAAAAAATAAAAAAATATATATAGATAGAGATCAGTCTGATGAAAGGAAAAATATGTGACTTCATTTCACTCCACAACCCTGTTGTTTTTATATTGATTATGAATCAATCACTTGCAAATGGATTTGACCTTGGAATTATATCTCTACAACTAGATCACATATGTTGTTACTAGTGATATTGTTACTAGATGTTGTTCCTCGATCAAATAGCAAGGGATCGCAAAGGCATTCACGTATCGATTTAATTCGTGATGAAATTGAAAGAGTTTGATTGGAGAATAAAAATAAATGTCTAATTATTAATCTACAATATTTAAAAAACAATATATATATATATATATATATATTGTGTGTGTGTGTGTTCTTTAAAGTAAATTCACAAGCTGACAGCAATATGAAAAGCATGGTAACCAAACACACAAAACTGTTTTTCATTAAACTTTAAAACCACAGTTTTAACCAAACATTTCAATTTCAGTTAAGAACCGCAACTATAAGTGCTTTTCATGAAACTGATATTTTTAAACTTTAACCACAACAACAATCGCAATGTCAAACACACCCTTATCTGAGGATAAAATTAAGATTATAGAGCTTGGATCAAGTTTGTCTTTAAAGATTATCAACAAATATTAAAATATTATATTATTCGATTATTTTTATTTTTATAATGAAAATATATTTTGTTCATGGGTTAATTATATGCAAAATATTCCGGAAGTTTTTATTATAATCATAAAACTTGTATTTATATGGTGGGACTAGTTAGATTAATTCAAGTTAAAAAAAATAACTTGGTCTACTCTAAATAAAAATCTAATTTGATTCCTGATCCAAGTTATTCTAATTATTTAAAAAAAAATCATGTTAAATCTCTCAATTCATAATTGGAGACTTTCCCAACTAAGTCTTAAAACTATGGTTTTTATATGTGCTGCCAAAATAATATTGGTGTAGAAGAACTAATAATCAGACCATATAATATACACACACATCACATACAGTTCAAGAAAAAAAAGGTGGAATAAGGCAAGTTATCAGGTTTTTGGTCCGAAATTTGATTGTTAGTCTGTGAATCCTCTTTTTTTTAGTAACACGAGTGTTTGACTAACTTATATATATCTCGATTAATTTTATGAGCTAATCTTAACTGATATAAAACTCGAATTAATGATGCCATAATTTGTGACTCTAACCTAGTTGTTCATCTTCCCGGACCTAAACTATCGTTAAACTTCCTTGCATGGGATTGTCTACTTTCACCATTTCTCTTTTTTTTTCTTTAATAATGTGGGTATCTATATCAACTTGCGCGCATCTCAACTAATCCTCGAGCCATGAAGTTGACAATCATGTAAACCTCCAATAACTATTATATTAACAACTACAAAACACGACATAAGACCATAAGAGAAAACAAACATTTTAATCTCAAGTTCTCCATTTACACCAAAGTTAGTCACCTTGGAATTATGTCTATAGACTCTAATATCTTGGTTTCATCCCTTCTGTTTATTTCTTTTTACTTTTTTCTCTCCACTCTCTCTTATGAACAACTACCATCCTTCGAAGGTTGCCATGTGAATACACATTACTTTTCTCATTTATTCACTGGCTCGTACCATCGCATGATGTCTCTATCTACCACACAACTGTTCGTGTGCTCTCTCTATCTCCAACTTCGTATGAATGGCGAAGAAGGTGGTTTCTTTTCTTTTTTTTCCTCTCTTTTTATTTTAATTTACCTCCTTTTTTCCATTTTCCTATTTTGTTTTCAATTTCATCATTTTTTATTTTTATTTTTAAAAAATTATATGATTTTGAATTTATCTTCATAAATTATTTCAATTTGTTTTTTTTTTAAATTCTCATAATCTCAATTAAATATCTTGATATTTAATTTATACTTGATTTTACTATATTTATTTTTATTATTGTATAATTAAGTAAATATTAACTTAGAAAATCAAAGTTTTTAAACACAGTAGAGTCAATAACTTGAATCATGGATTTAACAGATTAAACCATGAAGATTGGATCATTCTTTTAAGTAGAATTCTTTTTTTTTTACCAGTAATTCATGATATCTTGAAATTCATTAAGTCAATTGAATCATATCAAAACAACAATTCGAAGACTAGTTTTAAATTTAGATTAAATAAAGAGTCAAGTGAAAAGATTTCAGAAATAATCTATTAGCTCAGGTTTATATTAAATTATTATACTGAATATTATTATTTTTTATTCAAAAATATTTTTACTCGTGGATTAGCATAGTGGAACTTTTACAGTGACAACTACAACCACAATATATATATATATGAATATGAATACTTCCCCCACTTGGTTCCTACTTGTCATAATTCTTTAAATTATCCGCCCAGTAAAATAATTAATGTTGGATCATCGTTTCTTAACCTTTTGAAGCTAGTGATGATAACTTGTAAGAAGGTGGTTTGAAAATTAATGGATCTTTTCCTGTTTTAATTCATTTAAATGCTTCAGTCAATTTATTCACCATTTTAAATTCACTTCCACGATCAATCAGCAGCGCGGCCATCTTCAGTTGTTTGCGACTACACAACCACTTTTGTCTGCCACCTTGATGACTTCGACAGGAATCAATTTAGCAACAACAAAAAAAACCAGATTAGCTGTAACTGAGCCCTCAATTTGCCCCCCTCAAATTTCCTGCAGCTTGGACTAGATTCATAAGCATGGATTCAG
The DNA here is from genome assembly GCA_025169955.1 of Salix arbutifolia. Lineage (NCBI taxonomy): Eukaryota > Viridiplantae > Streptophyta > Magnoliopsida > Malpighiales > Salicaceae > Salix > Salix arbutifolia. The sequence goes on along the minus strand of CM045917.1, from coordinate 4,713,277 downwards.
CTCTGAGTGACGAGACGACTACTACCAGAAGAACACTTTACCTTCATGCATTAAACAACCAGCCCTTGTATATGGTGCGCATCATTATTTTCTAGTGGCACAAAGGACTGTACAATTCATGAAACTAGATCATAGTTGTTTCAATATCTACAATTAATCACACTGCTAAAAATGGACAGGGCCTGGACACTGGGATACAAACCAGGGAATGAACCTTAGGAAGGGTTAGAGGGTGTTTGGGAGGGAGGTGTGACTGGTGATGTAGAAAAAATGAGTGTTTGGTCAATGTACAGAGTTGAAAAAGCATGTGGGCCCCCATCTAAAAAAGCTGTTAATATTGCTATTCACTGAAAGTAGCAAATTGTTGTTTTCCGTGTGTTTGGTGAGGAGAGAGGGGGGGCTGCGGAAGAGAGAATGGATAAAAAAGAAAAGGAGATGGGATAATTAGTGTTGTCGATTATTATATTAGAGTTTGTTGTTGTTGTTTTATTATATTTTCATATAAAAAATATATTTTAAATATTAATATAATCTAAAATTAATTAAAATATAAATAAATATATTAGAAGGAGATCACAATATATTTTTTGTCTCGCAATCCTAATTTTGTTTCAAATAATATTTTACTATATGTTTTTCTAGGATCGTAGAGGTCTTTACGTATGGATTTATAGTTCGTAATGAAATTACAAGTAGTTTGAATGGAGAATAAAAATAAATGTCTTATTTACTTGAATTATTAATTATATTTTATTATTATAATTATTAAATACTTTATAAACAATATATATATATATATACACACACACATATTTTACAATAATTTTACAAGTTGAAAGCAATATAAAAAGTTTGGTAACTAAACACTTAAAACTGTTTTTTATTAACCTCAAACTCAACCACAATTTTAATCAAATACTTTAAAAATTATTTTGAACAGCAGCTAAAATATTTTTAAAAAATAGTGCAGTCTCTGACTATTATTGGACCGGTGGGGTGGAGCCTTAGTGTTTCTTTTACTATAGCCTGGAGGTATGGAAGATTTGCCATATCTGATTCTGGTACTAGCCTGCACCTTCCCACAACAGAGTCAATTTCCTGTCTAGCTTTCTCCATCATAATTGGGTGGCTAATGAGCTTTAATTGCTAGTCCCCATTCTACTTTAATGGAAGATGTGTCTGTCCCAGCACCAAATATGCTCTGAAAAATACAAAACTTGCATGTCACAATGTAGTTCGCCAGTCCTGAGTATGTTAATCGCATCACAATCATTTTTCAGTCATGAAGAAATTTTACACACTTTAAACTCTAACCCTGTTTGTTTTCCAGATAATTCCCCGACAAAATTCTGAAAGATATGCAGTTTCTCTTAAGATTTAAGCACAAACAATCTGAAGGAAAATCAACTCAGGACAGAATGACTTCAGGTTTATTAGTTCTAAGCAGAATTGAATCTTCCGAAAAAACAATTCAGGAATTCTTCTTTTTTTCATTCTGTTTGAAATTTTTTGTTATTTATTTCTTAAATATTTTCAAAATATTTAATTACTAGTCTTCTTGATTACAATTTAGTCCTTTGTGGTTAAATTCTCTAAATTTTGCACACATAAAGCAAATCAGCAAATGTTGACCACATTGTTTTTCTTAGAAAGTCTGCATGCCGAATTGATATAAATAGAGGAGTAATTTTAAGAATTTTCCATAAATCAAACGAGCATGCGAAAGACAAATAAGCATGATAGCAAAGTTTCAATATATACTTAATTAGTACAAAGCATTTGCGGGATCAAAACGTGTGATGGGATAGCACGCAAGAGGCAACACTCTTGATCCTGAATAACCAGTCTCCAGTTCGTTCTCAATCTTAGCACCATCTTTGACTTCCCAATCAAAGCATTGTACTAGGGCTCCTATCGTTGCGTGCGTGACAATCAAGCCATGAGAAGATGCAATGCATGCTCTCCTTCCACTTCCAAATGGAAGGAAATGAAAATCATGATCTCCCTTAAAGCCCATCGTTGGATGATGATCAGAATTGGTGTCCATCGAATCGGCCAAGAACCTCTCTGGAAAGAAGTCATCAGGCTTCTCCCAAGAATCCGAGTCTCGCATTATGGCATAGGCGTTGATGAGGATTCTAGTGCCAGCTTTAATGTCGTAGCCATTAATTGATCCTAGTATCTACGTCGCATTGCCTTGCCCGCAAGGTTGCTATAGGGTTCAGCCTTAGGGTTTCCTTCACGACTGCCTGTAAGAAAGGAAGCTTTGGGACGTCTGATTCTTTGAAAAATCTTATTGATTGTAATCCGATTTCTAGATACATATTTTATTATCTATTTAAATTACTGAGTGAGAGACCAAATTTTTGGAACCAAAATATACTTTTACATATTTAAATCTACATTTTAGTGTAACCTATATATGGGTGGTGTACAAAAGTAATTAAGAACTCACTAGGAAGAAGTTTTTTATATGCGCCCGTGTTAACTTCAACTCAGCATTTGTGTCTTTATATGTCTCCATTAAGCTGAACATCAAATCTTTCTGTTCTTCGTCGCAACTGTTGATCAAGTTATCAAAATTGTCATCATATTTCTTCATCAGTTGCTCCAGTAGCTCGTCATACTTCCTAGTCGCTAATACAAGCCTTTTCCCTTTTCCTAAAACGTCAAATCTGTTTAAAGGTCCAAAAACTTCATTGAAACTAAACTTTTCTGCATTTTCCATTATATCTCCCACCAACTTCCTTATTTCTATAGGTAAATTAGGGTTTTCCCGCATATATTGCCAATCACCATCCTACAAATTACAGCGCTAGCGAAGACCGTAAAGAGTTTTAGATACTAAGCAAATGAATGTAATGGCTTACTTATATTTCATTAACATGTGCAGGTATAAATACAAGATGAAGAGCTTGAGTCAAGCCTTAGTTTTAGCTATTCTGTAACTGTCTACAAGATTAGCTGTACATAATTCAAATATTCAAATTACATTAAGACTTGATCTAAATGAGGATTTTACGGAGAGGATGAAACTGAATGAGTGATCTGTGGAGATGTGATCACTTTCCTTATATGCCCCCGCAAGATGGAGGTACCATCAATAACACCAATCTTGGACCTTAACGTTTGAAAACGATGGCGTGCTAGTGGCTTGGTGAGTAAGTCTGCCAGCTGGTCGAGAGTGTGTACATGATGGACACTAATGCGACCTTTCTGGACAAGATCACGGACGAAGAGAAGGTCGATGTCTATGTGTTTCATCCGAGTGTGCTGGACTGGATTTAGACTGAAATGTGTAGCACCAATGTTGTCACAGAAGACTTGGGGAGGATTTTGAAGTGACAGGCCAAGTTCTGTGAGTAGAGAGTGAAGCCACATGGTCTCAGAGGTGGCAGCTGCTAACGCCCGAAATTCAGCTTCAGTTGAAGAGCCGGAGACAGCTCTTTGCTTTCGTGCAGACCATGAAATGGGATTTGAACCGAGAAATGTGATGTATGCAGTGGTGGAGATCCTTGTGTCAGTATTGGTGGCCCAGTCTGCATCAACAAATGTTCGAAGTAAGAAGGGACTTTGCTGATTAATGAGTGTCCCGTGAAACATTGTGTGCTTGAGATATCTGAGAATACGCTTTGCGGCAGTCCAATGACACACAGTGGGTTTGTACATAAATTGGGAGAGGCGGTTCACGGCAAATGCAATGTCAGGTCTTGTAAGGCCAAGATATTGCAGGGCCCCTACGACTCGTCTGTAATCTGTGCTATCTGCAGGTGCTGAGCCGTCAGTGAGAGTGAGGGGTATGCTGGTAGACATTGGAGTGTGAATGTCTTTTGCCATGTCCATGGAGTGTTTGGCAAGAAGATCTCTTATATATTTGTGTTGAGAAAGGAATAGACCTTTTGCAGTGGGAATGACCTCAATTCCAAGGAAGAAGTGAAGATTTCCCAAGTCCTTGACTGAGAAGGTATGGCTGAGCTTGTTGATGATGTCGGCTACCAGGCAGGATGTATTGCCTGTGATAACAATGTCATCTACGTATACAAGACAATAGCATAAAACATTGTTAGAGGAGTATATAAATAAGGAGGTGTCCGTGGCTGATGAGACAAATCCAAATTGCAAGAGAGCATCCCGTAGGGCCTTGTACCACTGTCGTGGTGCTTGTTTCAGGCCGTAAATGCTCTTCTTCAGTTTACAGACATGATCAGGTTTGGATTTGTCAATGAAACCTGGAGGTTGATGCATGAACACAGTTTCTTCAAGGTTGCCGTGAAGAAATGCATTGTTGATGTCTAGCTGCCGAAGGGGTCAGCCTTGCATGACAGCAATGGAGAGTATCAGCCGAATGGTGGCTGGCTTTACAACTGGGCTGAATGTTTGAGAGTAATCAAGGCCTGGTCTTTGATGGAAGCCCTTAGCCACAAGGCGGGCTTTGTATCTGCTGATCGTGCCATCTGGATTTCTTTTTGTGCGAAAGACAAATTTGCAACCTATAAGATTTTGACAGTGTGTGGGTGGAACAAGCTCCCATGTTGCATGGTTAAGTAGTGCAGTGATTTCTTCTGCCATGGCATTGCGCCATAATGGTTGCTTAAGTGCTTCACTTACACAAGATGGTTCGATTGACTCAGGTAAAGGATGTGTGACAGTGGTGTGAATTTGTTTAGGACAGAATATATTGTTCATAGATCTAGTTGTCATGGTATGATGTCTGTGAGAAACAACAGGAGGTGGAATTGTTACCTGAGCTGTGGAGATGGATGTGGATGTGTCGGGATCAAAAGCAGGGAGAGAGAGCTCTTCTTGAGGGGCAGTGGAAATCAGTGTTGGGGCAGGATTTGCTGGAATGACAGGCAAGAGTGGTGCAGGAGCAAGTTGCGCTGGTGGGGTAAGATGTAGTAGTGGAGCAGATATAGTGGAAGTAGCAGGCACGGGTGGGTTCAATGTGGGCTGATTGGGGACACTTTGTAGAGGATATGTATTTTCATCAAATATAACGTGCCTTGAGACATAGAGACGCTGAGTGGGTATGTGAAAACACAGATATGCATTCTGTGTAGTGGAGTAGCCAAGGAAGACACACGGAACAGATTTGGGCTGGAGTTTATTTGCGTTATAGGGTTTAAGCCATGGAAAACATAAACACCCAAATGATCTTAGTTTGAGATAATTGGGTTGTTCTTTGAACAGGGTTTGAAAAGGAGACTGGTGATGAAGGATGGGTGAAGGCAGCCGATTTATCAGGTAAGTGGCAGCAGCAAAGGCATATGACCAGTATGGAGGGGGAAGATGAGCATGGCTAAGAAGTGTTTGGCCTGTTTCCACTATGTGTCTATGGCGGCGCTCTGAAACTCCATTTTGTTCGGGGGTGTGTGGGGCTGTGGTGAAATGGCTGATTCCATGAAGGGTGAGGAATGGTTGAAGGGCAACAAATTCGCCTCCATTGTCTGAATAAAGTCCTTTGATGTTGGTATTAAATCGAGTGGTGATCATTTTATGAAATTGAGGGAAAATGAACTTTACTTCAGATTTGGTACGAAGTGGGAAGAACCATACATACTTGGTGAAGTGATCAATGAAGATCACATAGTATTTGTGCCCTTGAATACTGGTTTGTGGTGATGGTCCCCAAACATCGGTATATATTAGATCAAAAGGAGCAGAACTATTGAGACCATGTTTATGGAAAGGTAAGCGATGAGATTTATTGATTGAGCATGAATCACAATCATGAGATATTGAAGAATTGCTAGAAATTGGCAGTGAAAAAGGAGTGATCATCCTGGCAACGACTTTGGAAGAGGGATGGCCTAGGCGTTGATGCCAGCCATTGATTGAAGTTCGTTCATGGACCATGGCAATGGGATGGGAGGAATTGATTTGGGGCAGGGGGTAAACACCATTTTCACACGGCCCTTGAAGAAGAGTCTCTCTCGTCCTCTTATCCTTGACAAAAAAACAAGAAGGGTGAAGTTCAAGAAACACGTTATTGTGCTTGGTGAAGTGATGAACGGAAATCAAATTCTGATTAATGGATGGAACACAAAGGGTGTCTTGAAGTTTGAATGAACGTTTAGGGAAAGGGAGAGTGAGAGAACCTGAGTGAGTTATTGTCAAACCTGTCGGTGCCATCAAATTCAGAGTGGAGTTGCAGATTGGAGACTTTGGAGGTGATGTTGTGGGAAGCTGCTGAGTCAATAAGCCAACGCTTGTCTGGACTGGGAGCAGCTGTAGTGCAATTGGCTGTGGCCTTTCGGGTATGTAGCTGAGGGCAGTATTTGGCAACATGGCCAAGTTGATCACAGTATTGGCATTTTGGATTGTATTTTGGTTGCCTGACATAGCGTGGCTGATATTTGGTATCATATCTTGGAGAGGCTGCATGTTGAGAGGACCATGGTTTCTTTGAAAAACGTGGATCCTTTCGTTGGGTGTTATGAGCCGTGACAACCAGTGAAGGAGAATGGGTGTCCATTCTTTTGAGGTAAGCTTTATGACCCACTAGAAGGTCATGAAGTTCTTCAAATGACAGAGAGGATTCACGGGTGTGAATGGGAGCCATCATTTCTGTGTATTCAGGGCCTAAGCCATTGAGTACATATAGAGTAATGTCATCTGCAGAGAGTGGGTTATCAATGAGTGCTAGCTCATCAGCAATTGATTTCACAGAGTAGAGAAAATCTGTGACAGTGCGTGTGCCACGCTGAATAAGAGTGAGATCCTCTTTGAGTTGCATAACTCGTGTTCTAGAACGACTGGCATAAAGCTTGGTCAGTTTGTTCCAGGCTTGAGAGGAAGTTTTAGATGCTGCGATGAATGGTATCACAGCATCAGACACTAAGGTAAGTATTGCATTCAAGATTAATTTATCTTGTCGAAACCAGTGAATATAGGCAGCAGTAGGTGCTGCATCAGGGCTTTCAACTGATGGACATGGTAGTGTACCATCTAAGTAACCATAGAGGTTATAGCCGAGAAGAAGGGATTCGAACTGGGCATGCCAGGAAGGGAAGTTGATTGGTGTGAGTCGGGTGGTAATTTGCTGAGTGGCATTAATGGAAACAGGTGGTGGGTTAGCAACTGGTGTTGTAGTTGCAGCAGAAGAGGTGTTTGATGAGGCCATTACAAAAGCAAGAAAAAAAATAAGGAAAAAAAAAACTCGTTAGAGCAAGAGAGGCTCTGATACCATAAAGAGTTTTAGATACTAAGCAAATGAATGTAATGGCTTACTTATATTTCATTAACATGTGCAGGTATAAATACATGATGAAGAGCTTGAGTCAAGCCTTAGTTTTAGCTATTTTGTAACTGTCTACAAGATTAGCTGTACATAATTCAAATATTCAAATTACATTAAGACTTGATTTAAATGAGGATTTTACGGAGAGGATGAAACTGAATGAGTGATCTGTGGAGATGTGATCACTTTCCTTATAGACCGATAGTTCCTCACCTAAATCGCATGGCTTCCCTTCTCTTGACTTATCCACCAGTGATTTCAAAAGCTTCAATGTCTCTTGCTCCCGGATGTGAAAGAATCGATCAAGCTGAGGGCCACCGAATAGTTTGGTCATGCATAGCTTCTTCATAAACCGCCAATGTGTGCCATACGGGGCGTTGAAGAAAGTATATCCATCATAAATGTCAAATTTTGAGAGACCGAACCCGAGTGTATACTTAGAGGCAAAATCAACATCATGGATTTTTAAAATCTCCTTGGGTGTTTTGGCATCATGCATATGTCAGATACAACATAAATTGGTGTTGATCCAAAACGTATTTGCATGAGAGGGCCATATCTGCTAGCAAGTGTTCTGAGGGAGTTCGGTAAATTTGAGCTTAACAGGTGAAGGTGACCAATAATGGGTAAGGCTAGAGGGCTCGGTGGGTGCCGAAGGCGGTGCTTGTTTTGAAAAAGAGCTCCACCGCGATGATAATTATGGTGCTCCAAGTGATGCAGATGCAGCAATAATATGCAAAACTATGATCACTAGGGGCCATGATCAGCAAGTTTTATAGCTTGACACAAAAGGAAGAGCAGTGCTTAAGAGTGCAGGCGTGGGAAAATATATATATATCTTTCATTTAGATTAATAAAATTAGCAAGTAATTACACGGATTCTTTCTTACTAATAAAATAAACTTAACTTAATTGTATGAATACTTAGATGCAGGAGTGGCACATGTTCACATGCATTAAAGTTTAATGAACGCAGTGCTAGGCATCATGGATTTCCTCAAACCGGTTAATTTGCCAAGGCCATCTTGGATCGGTGAATTAAACAGCAGATGATGTACCAATAATATTGCTTGCAGAAGGTGGTTCTTGAATGTATACCAACGAGGTCACGTCAACGTGGTTTTCAGCAAATAAATTATAATTTATATATTCCCTTTTCTTTTTCTTTTTCTTTTTTGTCTTGGATGTATTTTTCAACTTACACAGTCTCTACTGATATAGGTATTACGACTCACTTCACTTTATTTTATTCACTCGGTGTTTGTGGCTCTGCGGTGGGTACACCACAGTTTTTTCAGCTGTGGGACCCACCATAAACTGAGGTATAAGCTCAGTTTTGAAAAAGCTGTTTTTCACTGGCACGAAACTGAGGTTAGACCTCAGTTTTCACTGGACTTGCTCCTTGAGAGAGAGACCTTCCTTGCGTACAAACCAACCTAGGCCTCATTTTCTCTTAATAACAATTACAGCAGTTCTCTAAATTTAGCACCGTTCAAATCACAGAAACACAAAGAAACCCAGAACCAAGAGAGTCACGATACCCAAACCTCAAAATCAGAATAAAGCAAGCAACCTTACAGAAAAAAACTAGAAGGAAAAAAAACCGTAATTAAAATACAGAAAAATACACCTTAACAGAGAAATCATGAACAGATTGAGGACTGGATTGGCTAGCCATTGAATGATTGAGTGTTACAGAACCCAATATAGGCCTTGAGACCCCTGCTTTGATTGACTGAGAAAGTAAAGAAAGTGGTGAGTTGTGCAGAGATGGCAACAGGGTTTGCTTGGGATTGAAAGATAATTGTTTTGAGAATATAAAAGAGGCACATAATGCCGCACCAGTTGTTTTGTCATATTTAAAAAAAAAATGTGTAGATTGAGATCATCCTGATCCAATAGGAAGGTGAGTGATTTCATTTCATTTCACAACTCTTTTGTTTTTTGATTGATTATGGATCAGAAACTTGTAATTGAATTTGTTTTTTGATTAATTATGGATCAGAAACTTGTAATTGAATTTGACATGTAGACAAAGATCCTGAAACTAGTATGGGTCGTAGATATTGTTCCTGATGATATTTTACCAGATGTTCCTTAATCAAATAGTAAGGGATCGTAGAAGCCTTCACGTATGGATTTAGTTCGTGATGGAATTGCAAGTAGTTTGATGGGAGATTAAATTTTTTTTCTAATTTACTTGAATTATTAATTATATCTTATTATTATGATTATTAAATCTACAATATTCAAAAAAATAGTTTGCTCTTATTCTTGGTTTCTTATAAAACTACTATGACTTATCAAATAATTAATCAATTTTTATGGGTCTATTATATATCTTTCCTTCATGTCTCTTTATAGGTGTTGGGTTTATAGGTGTTAGGTAGCGGTTTGGTTTGGTTTTTATAATTGTAGTGTCTCAACACATGTTATTATTGTGTCAATCTCAATCATAAGATTGATTTTAACTTTCATGAAAATAATTGATTTGATTGTAAGATTCTTATTATATGGTATGAGAAAAGACTCTAAGATCATGTTATATCCATTTATTTTTAGTTTTCATGGTACTTCATCATTTTCATAATTTCATCTAGACTTGCTACATAACATAAAAAAATAATATAGATTATTTTTTATCTATTTGTTTATAATTTTTCAACGAAAAAAATATCAAAATCACAAAGTCAAGTTAATATATCTTTTGATGATGATTTGAGAACGAATCTTTTGCAAACTAGCGAGCATCACCAAAAAAACCATTAGAGGTACCGATTTGATCTATTATAGATGAAAACTAAGAGTATTCAAGACGAATTGATAGGGTTGATTTTGGATATTTAGGTTAATAGGTTGCAAACCCTTCAAAATAGATTTGTGTAATTGGAGCTAGAAATCTAAATCTTTCTCTTATATATGGTATGCATATCAACCTAATTTCTAATTTTGTGAGGTAAATATCTTGGATGGTTCCGCTAGAAACTCCACCCAACTTAAGTTGAAAGATATATTTAACAAATATGATTCCCATCAGGACCATTTAAGAATGGCTCAAGAAGTAGCACACTGATAGGCATCACACAAGATGAAACTAGGGCAAGGCAGATCAAAGGAACTATTATTTCATTATCACACTAGGAACTATTATTTCATTATCACTGTACTATATCCATGATTGCCATAATCAGATAAAATTCAACTGGTATGGAACTATTATTTCATTATCACACTAGGAAGTAATAGATCACACGCAAAAGACAGAAGTACTGTACTTGATGTTCTATACTATGTGCATCAGTCAAAACATTGCGGATGATCAATCTCAATGCACAGGTGTCACCAAAGAGAGTGACTGTCTTCCCGCTGTTGGTTTACCATAAAATATTGTGGAACTACCACCATAAGATGATTGCTTACCGCATTGACATAAGAGTTCGCACTCTTTTCTCTCTCTCGGCCTTCTTAGCACTTGGAGTCCTCTTCAGTTTTTGCAACTCCTCCATCACTACCTTCTCAACCGTGTCAATCGAGTTCAGGAGTTTCTTCTGAGGCGTTAGAGATTCTGAATCTCCAGAGGCTTGGTTTGTGATATGCTGTAAAAGTTTTGGCACTTTACCGACGGTGGAAGGACAGCCCTTGAATGCAGGAGTTGGTGTGGAGGACATAATCCTGTTACCGTGCACCAGATGAGCAACTGGTGTTGCCTCAGAAAAGTCAGGATCCATTCGGCCTTGTGGCATTGGGCTCCCGAATTCTCTACCATCACTTCCTCCCAAGCGTCCCCCCCTTCTTTCAATTGCCTAAACAAAGAATTTCTCAAAATAAGTTGAACGGGAAAGTAATTAAAACTGAAAACCATGTCCATTTAAGCAACATTTCCACCTTACTTGAAGAATTATGGGCCAGTGAAGGTTTTCACAAGGTTGAAAACTGTGAGATTGGATAATGTGTTGGCTTTTGCCAACAAGGCAATGTAGCCAATGTTATTTGACAACCCATTTGTCGTGGGTCATCGAGTTGAACACCATGGATGTCTAGTCAATACCAATAAAATTCCGCTTTCTTTGACCACTTTGACAATACACTCGTGGGGATTGATCTATAAACTTAGGACACGGACTTGAAAGCAGCTCACACCCCCTCATTGATGGAGCAAATTAGAGAATGAACCACAGCCACACCCACAAACTCATCATCAAACCTTTCACACTCCACTATGCAAGGATTGAAATGATAAAAATACAGAAAGTGCAGAAGTTCATCAAAGCAGTCTGTTTCACTCAACACACAATAAATAAACCATTATTTACTGAATATGTTGGTCGAAGAATGCAGATGAAAAGGAAATCAGACTACTATAACAGAAACAAAAATATCTTCCAACATTCCTTGCATAGAACATGGTTTCCTCATATTTCAATTTCACGAAAGCCATATAATAATATTACATAGAATCAAGCACTAGGCAGGTAGCCAGCAAATTATTCCCAAGTTAGTTTATCACAAAATACAATCACCCGGTACATTATACATGTGAAATCCAATTATCAAATGAGAACCAGATTAACCCATCATTCGAACCCTCTAACAATCCCAAAATAACACAATCAAGATGAATCTTAATTACACATAACCAAACGATCAATTTATAATCATCAACGCACGACATTGGTCAAAGCCCCAAGGTTTATCAAATGACGTTGATCCAAATATATCAGACAACAAATGTTTTACAACAGAGCGTAAAAAGAAGAAGACAATCATTACCCTCACAATAGCAGTGATATCACGAAGAGGAGTTCTAGGGTACCAAGAAGGTAACACGCTATTTGATCCACGACCCCTTCCTCTCCGGGCGCTCCCAGGGGGGGGCAAATTTTCTCTATCCATTATAGTATGGCCTCCCCGGCCCCTTGGAGTGCCCAAACTAACTCTTCCGCGCCCAGTAATGGTACCCACGCCCACTGTTTGATTTCTTATTGCAGTGTTTCTTCTAGGAGAACCAAACAGCGCCATGTCAAGCTCTGGCCGGTCTTGATAGATACCAAGACTCCTTGATTGTCTTCTCGCAGCAAAGATTGCTGCTGTGTCTACTGCCCTTGACAGTCTATCTCTTGATTCCGTCATTTTTAACTGAGAGAATTAACAAAGATTCTGTTACATTAATCACTAATTAGAAGACTAAACAAATCTAATTCACAATAGAGAAACTGAATAAAACAGAGATCTCAAGTTATATAAAGAGAACCCCCGAGAAATGAGGGTTTTGTCAGAATACAACTGAGAATAATGAAACAAGATATTGTTACTTTAATCATTTCAAGAAAACAAAACTTTCCAGGAAAATCAGAGTTTCTCGCACCCCAGATGAAACTAAAATTAAAAACAAAAACAGAGATCTCATTACATTTTCAGGGAAAACTCCCCATTTTCTCATCATTCAGACCCAGATTCAATTTAATTTACGAAACATAAAATATCCTCCTACCCAATTGAGAAAATAACATTTTCTTATTACCCAAATCACTGACTTTAAAGAAAGAACAAGATTCTATAGAAACAAGCATAATAAGCAATTAACATATAAAAGAACAAAGCTAGACCCAGATGCGTTTTCTTCAGAAAAAATGGCACTTCAAATAAAACCCAAATGACAGATTCTGAAGATAGAAATGAGAAAGGGTTTGGTGTTCGTTGCCTTGGAAAGGCAAAGAAAGAATAGGGCTTAAGGTTTTGCTTCATTGATTAGGGAAGTAGGGTGCTCAAATTTTGAAATGCGTTCGGAGGCGGGATTCTTCACGTTACGCTTATGCCCTCACAATTGGGCTTCACCATCATTGGGTTGGACCGTGACTGAAGAGTGTGTGCTCTTAACTCCATGGACGTGACTTTTCTTTTTGTTTCAGAAGGGCATCAAATTTGATCATCTTTAGGAAACAGAGATTATTAGTTCACAAGTCAAGTTATAAAAACTTTTAGCACCAAAAATAAATAACAAGGAGTCTCAAACATGTTTTCTAAAAGAATAGATTTTATCTATTAATTTAAAATCAATTGTATATTTCACAATAAACAAAAATATATTAGAATTACTTAAATTAACACCACCAAGATAATATTACAAAAACAATATTAAAAAATAAGAAAATGGATCATTCATGACAAAGGATGAATTTGTATTTTTTTTTAAATTGAGGGAAGAAATGCATTAAACAATATCAACAAAAAATAGCTCAGATGTTATGGTTTAACCCATCAAACTTGAGATTCAACTCATAGACTCAACTGGTTCATTAAGATTATTTTTAAAATTTATTTTTAACCTAAAAACACATATAAAAAAATAGCTCAAGCGTTCAGGCCTATGGCCAACACACCTGAGCTTTTGAAAGGAAAAGGACAGACGGGTGGGTCTTCAAGCCCAAGCCCGTGAGCATGGACTTGGTTTTTTTTTAAAGGGACTAATGACTTGTTGTCCGTACCTATTTTTTAAAAGAAAAAAATAATCATGTCTATTTTTTAAAAAAACCTGCATGGAAGTTTTTAGTTATCATGAAATCAGGACTAACTTTATAAAAGACAAACAAAATATAAAGGAATAAAATTGAAAAAAAAATCCAATAAAAAAAAGGATACAAAACAAAACAAGGAGAAATAAAAAGAGTGGAAACCAAATTCAACATAAAAACAAATTAAAATTAAATGTTAATGGATAAAATTAAAAACTAAATAAAATTAGTAAAAAGGCTAAAAATAAAGTAAAAAAATATGATAGCTAAATTTGATTTAAAAAACAAATAAAGCCAAAAACGAAATTTAAGAAAAAAATCAATTAAAAAAAACAACAAATAATCAAAATGTATTGTTAGCCTCACGTAGCAGCTAGTAGCATGCACTCGTCACTGCCCTCTATCTGAGATAAAAGTAGAAACAGCCCAAGAAAGACACAAAATGTACTAAAAAAGATTCAGATTTAAGTTGACATGTCAACAAACATAATGGAAGATGAGCTTGCAATTATCAGATTGCCTGTTTTAGGATCAAATCAGGATTAAGTTCAGGCCGATAGAGACTAAGGTACCAATCAAAAGCAAGCAGGCAGGAAGAGGATGAAGTTAGGTTTTCACTTTGGTATAGTTGTTCATCTGAAATACTGCAGCCATAAATTTTCATACTAGATTAACACCATATATGATGTCAAATTTGGATGTAACTAAAACCTTCCGCAAGCAAGCACATTGTATGGCTATAGATGTATTTAGGTTGCTAATGAACTCTATATTAACGAATCATCGACCGTTGAGTCAACAAGATTATAATATATCATGTTAATGAGCTGTTTTATCTAAAAACTTAAATTGTTAAGTAAAATTATAAAATATGATTTATATTATTATCTGACAACATGAGGAAATGAAAGGTAAAATGAGATTCCTTAATAATGCTTAAATGAGAAATGTAACAAATACTAAAAATCTAATTAAATATTTCGCTGTGAAGATCATATATATTTGAGCAAAACCCCATTTCAATGAGAAACCAGTGATCGCCTGAGCTGAATGAAAATGGAACATGCATTTCAGGAATCAGTTCTCCATCTTCTGTTGTGTTTCAAGGAGAGGGAACGTGATGTCATTGTTGGCATTACTGATTGTGGGATTCAGTTCTCCAACTTCAAATTAAATGAGAGAAGGCTCCACAATATGTGACAGACAAGGTGTACGCCTTAAGAAATGCTGCTTTCATAATAATATCAGAAAAGTTTGCAGGTAATAGTGCTTCTATTTGGGTCCGAAGTCTTTGTTTCAGGATTAGTAGCTTCTAAAGCAGCAGCAGTTTCCTGAAGATCTTAGAGTAAAAAGGACAGAAACAAGAGTAATAAGATGATTATCAAGGTTCTGTTGGCCAAGGCATTTTGAAAAAACCTGATAGCATGCCATGAATATATGATTTAAATTCTCTTAAACAAGGCACAAAGCAGAAGGATTAACAAAACCAAGTCCAGAAAAATAATGACAGAGACGCAAAAAAATTCCAACATGTGAACTAATACATCACAGAAGTCATGCCACGGGAATGTCTCGTATTGCCATAATAGTCGGAAGTGTACAAGAAATCAAAGATGAAAGTGTTGTGAAATAATCTTTCATTGAATTTTAGAGTTTACTGAATTTGCATTGTCAAGTTTATCTGTAAATAGCTTAAGTATCAGAGTGTTTAAAGTGTGAGGAGTGAAGAAGAGAGAGAGAGAGAGAGAGAGAGAGAGAGAGAGAGAGAGAGAGAGAGAGAGAGAGAGAGAGAGAGCATCACCAGTGTCTTCGTTATTCCCCCTCCCACCACCGCCAGCGCCATCAGAGCATGGTTGAAGATAAACACTTAAGTGGTCGCAAATGTGTTTTCAACATACCATCATGACGAGGAGGCCGAGAAGAGCACGCTGATGAAAAAGGTGTGAAAAACTAACGTCCAGCATGTCCGCACACGCCCACACGCGCCGACAAATTAAGTTGCCCCGGATGGCCTAACATAAGGCTATAATTGTTGAGATAAAATCTAAGTCGTATGCAATTTGAATTATTCCAGACTTGTTCTCCTTTGATCCGAATGATACGATTATTGAAATCCATACTGAAAATGCTGATGGTGATATTATGAGACAGATTGCCCATCATGAAAAGAGCAAGTGATTTTGGTGGGGAGATGATGGAGAAGAAGAAGACGCCCTTAATTAGGGGTTTGTCCGTTAATGTTTTTTTCAATTAGAATGGAATTTTTTGGTTTTAGAGCATTTTGACGTGTTGTTTTGTGGTTATATATATATATATTAATTCAAAAAGAAATTAGCTTAAATCCAAAAATATAATTATTTAGAATTGTGCAATTTAATCTAAAAAAAGACAAAATAAAATAATTTTTCTGAACAAAATAATGAGAATGTATAATATTACAAGAATGTCATCATCAATCTCACAAGGTTATTAAATTTTCTGATTGCTCTCAAATTTTAACATAATATATATAAATATATCAAAAGACTCATCGTAAAATTTCATCTCAATCTAACAGTCAGATTAAAAGATATGATTGATATTATAAAATTATTTATTACTTAAAAAAATATTATTTGGACGAAACAGAACGGGCGGAACAAAATCGGAACGTTCAAGCCAAAATTTGGGTAGAATTACTAAATGGGCTGAAATTTTAAGCAATGTAAAAACTGCGTCGTTTTATCTCGTTTTTTAACTTATACAAAATTTTTTGGTCAAAACAAAACCAAATTAACAACACTGATTGTAACTTCACAATACCTTTGAGGAGTTCATGGTCCCTCTAAAATTGAAATGCTGTATTTAATTTGTAAATTCTTACAATAAAAAAATCTAAGTTGACTTAAAAAGTAATTACAATCAAGTAAAACTTTGAATATGTTAATAGGGAGCCAACATGACGCAGCTGTGATGACTTGTAAAACTCCATTTTGACACAAGATATCTCCCTCTATTTCATTATTTTTAGATTTTTGAATGAATATAAAAGGGGTATTGAAACCCGGCTTAAAATTCATTTTATTAACTTATTATTTTATAAATATAAAAGGAACATTAAAATCCTAATTAATAATTCTTTTTATAAACTCACTGATTCCTAAGTTAGGTTCTAATGCCTTTTTAATAATTATTAAAAACACAATAAATTAAATAAAATTAGGAAAACATTCTCTCCAAAATGGAGCTTTATATGTGCCATCCATCTCATCACTTAACAATTTTATTATATATGTCACATCATCATTTAACAATTAATAAATATCTAAATTTTCACTTAATGATTGAAAAAACTAAATTTAAACATAATTAAATGTAATAATTTGAAAAATACATAAATTTAATATGTTATTATCTCTCCCCTATATTCTCATGTGGTTATTTATTTATAGGTGTTTGGTATATTGAACAAGGATGCGTTGAACGGAATGTTTTTTTTTTTAAAGTTATTTGAGAAAATAAAAATCAATATTTATTCTATACATGATTTTTATAATATAAAAATTATTGTGTCGTTAAAAATAATAAGACAAGCTTCTTCAATTATGTACAGAAGAGTTAATTTAGATGATTTGAATGAATATAAAATAAAAATAATAATCATTATAATTTTAAAATTTAATCAGAAGTTAACCTAGATTATAGGTTATGTTGACCATTAACTTAGGTCAATATAAAAATGAAATGATTATTTTATAATTTGAAAACCTGAATTGAGAACCAATCCAAGGCAAGAGAATTGGTCACGGATCGGGTTGATTATTGACGGGGTCAATGTAATGATAAAATATTTATTATTATATTTTTTAAACTCAACTTAAAGGTTGACCTGAAGTCATGTTGGGGTCAAGGGTTAAGTCGATCATTGACCCGGGTTAATATAAAGATAAAAATAGTTATTATCATAATCTTAAAAGTTAACTCGAGGATTGACTCGGGGCTAGACTTGATCAATCAAGCTCAAGTCATAATTCAGGTTGACCATTGACCCAGATCAATATAAAGATAAATATTGTTATTATCATGACTTTAAAACTCGACTTGAGAGTTGCTCGAAGGCCAAACCCAATTCATTGGTTGGGCTGACTATTGACCCTTATCAAAATAAGTATATAAATGGTTATTAACATAGTTTTGAAAATCAATCTTGATGTCGATTAAGGGCTAAAATTAGATCATTGATCGGTTTGATCATTGACCTAGATCAACTTAAAAAAACTCAGTTATTATTATGTTCCTAAGACTTAACTCGGTGGTCAACTCGAGGTCAGATCCAGGATACTAGTCAGATTTTCCATTGACTTTAATAAGTATAAAAATAATTATAATTATTCAAAACTAATTATGTCATTAATTATGTTAATTATTAACCCAAAATAATATTATTTAAAGCAAATTATCATAGCAACTCTGTAACCTCAAAAGTTCATGTTATTACTAGGGTTCAAACTTGAGAAAAAAGACCCGAGCCCCTGTCTGATGTGACGGTAAACTACCGTTGGGGTTTTCATTTTAATATTTAGGAAGCTAGATAGCATCTCTTCAGACAATCAGTTTGGATGTCTGAAATGAAACTACGGCTGAGAAACTGTTTACGATGGTATGATGAACGCACGTTGTTTTTTACTTTTCCAAGAATGATGAATGCCCTGTTTGTTTTATGCTGCATTTTAAAAATTATTTTTAAAAAAGTTTTAATTTTAATTTTATTTTATTTTTATTATTAGATTATTTTAATATATTTATGAATAAAAAACATTTAAAAACAACTTTAAATACACTCTAAATAATCACGAAATCAATTTCTTACAGGATTAATTTGAGGTATATAAACAACTCGAAGGAAAAGACAATATAAAAGAGAAAATCCTAAGAAATGCATTATTTCCTCTGTGTAAGTTAATGACACAAACAACGCATATATTTTTTTAATGGCTGAGTTTTGTATAATTAATTGGCATATAGGAACCAACGAGGTATTCATCTAGCGATAAAGATTCTGTTTGATCCCCATAAAAATAAGAATACAAGTTTGAATACTAAAATGCTAATTTGTTGGGAAATATTAGTCCCACATTCCAATGAGTGCGAGGATACCTCCATATAAAAAGAAAAATTACGGACAGGGAAGCTCAAATGAGGTTTCAATGAGTTTTTTGTTTCGATTGTGTCCCTCAAGTAATCAGAATTTTCTAAGGTAAACTCATACCTAAAAGCTTAAATTTTTTAAGCTTTTAGGTGTGATTATTCCTTAACATGGTTTCAGATCCTTGTTAACCCAGCGGTCACGAGTTTGAATCTCACCACCCCTATTCTATTTAATAAAAAAATCAAGCACAAGATAATGTGTGTTTGTTCAAGTTTCAAGCGCAAAGAGCTTTCACTTGAGAGAGAGTGTGTTAGAGAATAATATAAATCATATTTTAAGTCTTACCTATCAGCTTAAGTTTTTAAGTGAGATGATTCCTTGATAGGAGAGGACTCAATCAAGAACCCTATGAACTTGGGGGGGGGGGGGGGGGGGGGGGGGGGGGGATCACTCATGATCTGTTTTCACTTTTTCATGCAAGGTGCCTGAAATGCATGCATAGAATACATTCAGTCATTTACCATTCACCAGAGCCAGTCGATTTACAAAATGTGGATTAAGGTTGATTTAATTTGGAAATGGAACAAAACAACTAATTAAGGTCATTGAATCAGTCCAGTTCAGGCTACACATCAAAGTAGAAAGACTCAAGTTGCCTTGTTAATCCCCTTTTTTCTTCAAGGGTTGAAAAAATGGATGAATATGTACAGCTAACTACTGCATACATTCCACTCCTTCTCTCACTATGTGTGTGATGTGCCAAGAGTCAAGATTACAATGATTGAGACATCCTTAATTAAATATATATCTTGAAAGATATAACAAGACAGCAAAGGGAAATTCATGCATTTATCTTTTCATAACAAGGAATTGATGCATGGCAACATGTTCTATACATTTATCTCTTTATTTCATGTCGTGTGATTGGAAGCTTTGTTTGCTTCAGGATCAGAATATGAGGGTGGAAATTTCTACCGAGCTGACTACATCTTGCCCACTGAAACAAAAATATTTTGCTTCTGATACTAAAGATCAATAAGAACTGCAGGTCCTAAAGCCCCATAGATTTCTGCACAGAAACACCTCAAACAATTTTGTTTTGCACTGGTTTCTGCCTGCTTAAACACTTGCAGTTGGCTCTGTTGTCACTGAGCGTCTGCCAAAGAACACGGGTTTGTGAGTTAAAGATGATGGTATAATTGGAAAAAAAATCCTAACATTTTTCGTCTTTCTCCTTCATACCTTGTACTCTGTCTGAAGGTCTTTAATGTAATCTACAGCCAAATCTAGCATGTCTGCTGTGTTTGTTTGCTGCAAACAAGAAAAACCAAAGAACACTGTCAGTTTCCTAAGATAATTTTGAAGATGAATTGTGGATGGCAATATCCTACCTTGTCCATGTTTGGAACAAGCTCTTGTAGTTTCCTCATTCTTTCACTGATCCGAGTTCTTCTTACCTGAAAATAGTTTATTCCGTATTATCTAATTGTAATAACTACGTCAACTGATTGGACAGATGGCCAAAACTATAAGAATGGAGGGAGGTTCGATAACTGATGTGAATGGCATGGTGATAATTAATCATACTCTTTCCGCAATACTTCGAGGATGGGTGGCACATCCACGCTTTGCTCTAATTTTGCAGGGAACAGAATCTTGCAAATGAAGGAGCTTTTCCATGGCAGCCATTTCAGCTGAAGTCTTCGGTAAACTCAAGTGATGGGAGAGTACATGAGCGCGATTTCCAGGGTCTCCGTTCTAAATGTACACGACCAGTTGGATTAGAACTTGAGCAATGAGCAGTAATGGAGAGCTTGACACATAATACATAAATGTCTACCTGAGCATTATTGGAAAACAGGTTTCCATTTTCTTGATCTCTTTTCATGCTGCTAAAATTCTCCGACAAATGCAAATTGTTCCAAGAGCCGTATGGAAACCCATGATTGCTATGAATTCGACTGTCAGCGCTAGGGCTGCCTGCCTCAATGCTTTCGCTCCCGCATTCAGAAATCGGCGACAGAAAGCCTAAGGAAGAAGGTGCTCTTGATGAGAAGCTAATTTGGCTCTTCAATCTGGAACTTGCTTCTCCATTAGTAGTACCATTCCACCCAGGAAAGCCTGCAATTTACTGAGAGATTTTCAATTATTCCTTCTACCCTCTACCACGACAGTAAATGAACACTTAAAAGTTTCTTCTTCTTAATGTTCTTTTGATTCTTGATGATCATGGTACCAGAGGAAATTTGCATTCCTGACGATTCTTCGATTGTTTAGGGATAACGGAACCTTTCTAGGAATGTTAATTCTTAAAGAGGGTGTTTGAGAGTACTTTTTAAAAATATTTTTTTAAAAAAATTAAATTTTTATTTTATTTTTAAGTTTAAATTAATAAAATTTGATGTTTTTATATTATTTTGATTTCTTGATATCAAAAATAATTTTTTTTAAAAAAAAATAATATATTTTTAAATGAAAAACACTTTAAAAAATAACAGCAACCACACTCCCAAACAGATACTAGTGTCTAAGCAATTCGTTCAGCAGAGAAAAACAAAACCACACTCCTTTTAACTGCATCAATAAAATGTTTTCTATAGTTCAACCTCCCTACTAATCTGATCAAACATCTTAAAAGTTGAATTGTTTTTTTCGATATTCAAAACTCCATAGAATTTGTTTGCACACCTTGTATGAATTGCCTTAATACATCTATCAAGTACAATGACTCGTCTACTCTATCTTCAAAGCAACTGAGCTTCTAAAAACAATACGTCTAACATGAGTATCTGAAGCAAAACTGTAAATAAGTTTCATTAAATGCACCTCCAAAGTAAAAGAAACTCCCAACAATACAAATCTAAACAATCATATTATTAATAAATCGCTGAAAAGGACGCCATTTGGAAATGAGAATAAGAAAAATACCATTTTGAACAGAAACGTTCCCAAAAAGTCCAGCAGGAGAGCTATTCTGCTTAGGTAGACTTGAATCAACCCTTTTAAGTTGCTCATGATGACCCAGTGAGATTGAACCAGTCAAACCATATGAACTATCCATAGCCGAAGCGTTTATGGCCGAACTCTGTTTTGGATAATGAGGAGGCAAGCCGGAATAACTCCGCGGCAAATTTGAATAGTTAACAGCTTCCTCTCTCACTCTTGCTGCAGATTTATCCTCAAACTCTTGGTAGTTCAAAACAGAATCATTGTCAACTCCGATGTCATTAAAACTTGCAAGAAGTGAACTTGGAGCTGAGCGAAATCTCAATAACCCTGAACTGGGCTGGTTTTGTTGATGATAGTTGCTATTACTACTTGAATCCATTAAAAAATACTCTGTTTTACTCTCTTCTAAACTATTGTGGGCTCAAGTTAAACGATTTGATGCTGAAGAACCATTTACACATACCCCAAGAGGAACTACTTTATTATAGCTCAGAGAAAATTCTGGGAATATTTTAGCATCACTTTCTTGAAAGAAAAAAAAATGTCAGCTTATTTTTTAAGCAGAGTAAAGATAAGATCTTGAAGAGGAAGAAACCAAGAAAAGAAAAAGTTCAAACCCTTTTCAGAGAAGCATACAAAGCTTAATGAGTAGAACGAAAAACCTCAAGAGAAGGGTTTTATTGATGATATATATGTGTTGTCAAATGAAAAGATTGAAAGTGAGAGAGAGAGAGAGAGAGAGAGAGAGAGAGAGTGGAAGGTGAGTTTTTGTGAAAGAAGAGAAGAAGTCAAATGGGAGCCTCAGATTTTCTCTTCAAAGCACCGAAAGCGAGGAAGATCTTGAGCTTAAAGGATAGAGAGAGAAGGAAGAGGAGGAGGCGGCGGCGGCGGGAGTGATAGAGAGAGGGGGGCAAAGAAGTGGAGAGGCAAATGTTTTTCTTTCCTCTGTCTGTGTGAAAAAGGTTATGAAGCCACTGGTTTAAAGTACAGAAGGCAATCAATCTCATCTCTCCACCTACATTTGTGTCTTTTTCCTGCTTACCAAAATGCCCTTGCATAAATTGTTTTCTAATATAAAATAATAAATTAATTCAATAATCTAAAATAATATCTGATTAATAAAACAAAAAACAAGGCTTGACAAAGTAAAATAAAAGGAATGGTTGGGTTATGTCCTTCAATTAATTCAAAATGACTGCTGGCATGAGATTTTAGCGTTCTTTTTTTTAAGTGCAGACTAAAGACTTAATAGAGATTGGTTAAAATAAAATATAATAAAATAATTTCAATTTTATATTGTAGAATTGGTTAGAAAGAAAAACTAAAATTGAAAAGGGTAGTGGAAGGAATCAATCATGTAGGGGAGAGAGGGTGGATCAAGGACGATGACGCCGTTAATCCTGGAGATAGTGGAGCCGATATCGTGGATAAGGCACATACATTTACCATTGACCAGTTAAATGGCTTGACGTCACCGTTAGATCCTTCGAGAACAAGATTCATGCCGCATCTGATTCTTCCCTTCCAGCATGTCACTTTCCTTCCGTGCCTGCCTACGATCCTATCCATCGCAGGCGCCGCCTTTCTGTTTCAAAAGTACCACTGCTTCTTCTCATATTTACATAGTTGCCAATACTTTTTAATTTATTTTTTCTGGTACTGGTATCAAAATGCGGGGGTGAAACTATAGGAATAATTCTTGGTTCTCCAAGATGAATAAAATCCGCATTTTAAATTAATAAAATTTGATATTTTTAGATTATTTTGATATATTGATATCAAAAATAATTTTAAAAAAATAAAAAATATAATTTTAATGTATTTTTAAAAAAAAAATACTCTAAAAAATAACCGCAATTACACTCCATAACAGTCACATAATCTCTTCTTGCCGTCGACCAATATAAGCATAATTATGTGTTACACCTCGTACAGTTGTCATTAAAATAAAATTAGGAAAGCAGAGTAGAAGAGAATCTGGCTTGGGCGAATGCATAATTTGAACTCATTACAGCCACTACGGATAGTTAATTGGTGATTGCTAGAGACAGGAGAAGATCCCCTCTCCAGTACTGCTATTGTTTTTTAATTAATGTTTTTATAATCATGATTAAATCCAATCCATGTATTGAGACTTTATTTAATTCAATGATCTTCACGTAGCCTCACATGTGCCTCGTGGCCCTCTTCCTCTCATGGTGCCTGTGATAAAAAAAGGACAAGAAAAAATAATATGCAAGACAATGGCTTCACATTCAAAGCTGCCACCACATTAAAGTAAGGTGGTGTTTGTGTGGCGGGAAAGAGGACACGTGAGAGAGCAAATTCAGGGCTACGGTCTCTGCCACTGTACTATCTTATTCTTGATTTTTATCAAATTGAATAAAGATGATGAGATATAAATCCGTGGTCGTTAGGTCAACAAGGCTCTGATATCATGTTAAGAAATTATCTTATATAAAAATTTAAACTATTAAATAATATGATTTATATTATTTTTAACACCATGTGCTGTTTTCAATGGATCAATGTTGAATAAAGACTTGTTCGTGTAAACTTTTAAGAATGGTGGGCGATTATCATATTAGTTACTGTAAAAAAAGAAAAATGGGAAGAGGCATATTATGAAAACTTGATCATGGAATTATCCAAAAGACAAGTATCATACTCTTTTTCTTTTTTTCTAATACCAAATGATTTTCTATTGGCAAAGTTAGTTATATTTTGTTGTTGTTGATCAATCATCATCATCTTCTTTTTTTGTCAAAGGAATATTCAAACACGTTACTGATTGATTGCACAACTTAATAAGTTACATTTCGTCAAGAAAGCTATGGCATTTCCCTTATTCCCTCTAACTCAAATTAATAACTAGTTATGTCATTATCTACTATATGAAAGGGTTGACATTTTGTTTTGATCTAGTTATTAAAATTAAAAAACAACTAAAACAAATTGAGAAGATTCATTTAGTCCCTCTCGTATTTTTATATTCACTGCTATAATGTGATGTGATGATCATTTTTTTATTCCTGTAAAAAAAATACATGTTGTTGGACCAAGTTATTTTTGGTATTTTTCACTTGGTGAATTAATCATTACTAATTTGTTTGATGGTATTTTTATTTAATTAAAACATTTTAATGAACAGTAAAATAATCAAAATACTCTCATGGTTAAAACTAGTGGTCTGGAGTAAGGGCATTTAGATATTCTTGTTTTTTCACATATATTAAAATTGCACATCTTTCATTGGATGCAAGTAATTGAATTCAATGTAATCAAGGGTATTTGAGTCATTTAGCCTCTTCTTTTTTGTTAGTTGTAAGTTTGGTTGAGAATGACAATTCAATATAATAATTTTATATTTAAAAATTTGCTGGCGGGTGCAGAGCACGTGCCAGCGTGTTGAGACCGTCGTAAAATTTAGGTGCCACATGGAGTAGATTTTTACAGTTAAAAATGGGTTTTCATCGTCTCAATTCATCTTCTTTTCTATTATAGGCAGCGTGTGATCTCCAAAGATGGTTAGTGTAATTATGACTGTCCTTTCTTTTTGTCTCCTTTCATTTCTCTCTCTTACCCTGGTAAATACAACATGATCCTTATTGTTTTTGTTATTTTAGATTAAGACCTTTTAGTTTTAATTACTTTTCTTTAGTCATTCCTTTTGTTTTGTTTTCAATTTGACCTTTGGTTGTTAAATTGTTTATATAAGGTGTTTTGATTTGGTCCATCTACTTATAATTTCAATTTTGTTTTGTCCTTTTGTCAAAAACATTATGGCTTTTAATTTTATTATTCAAATCAAGTTTATGAATTTTTTTTCCAGTGATAATAATGATTACTATTTGGTCCCTTTTCTTTTAATTTCTTATTGTTTTCCTTAGCTCTTTTATCAAAGTTTTTATAGTTTTCAATTCTATCATTTAAATCAAGTTCATAGTTTTTATTTATTTTAATAATAGTAATAGTAATTGTAATAATTTTAATAATAGTCATGGTAATACTATTAATAATGATGATGATAATGAAAATAATAATAGTAATTGTAGTGTTGATTATAATAATGAAAAAAAATAAAAATAAATTAGTAGTGGTAATAATAGTTGTGTTGGTGATGGTGGTAATGACATTAATGCTGCTACTACTACTACTACTATAATAATAATAAGAAGAAGAAGAAGAAGAAGAAGAAGAAGAAGAAATAGCAAAAACGTTAAAATTACTACTACTACTACTAATAATAATAATAGCATCACCACCACCACCATATAATAATAATATTATTGAAAATGCTACTACTATTATTTTTAATAACAACAATATTAGCAATAGTTGTGATGGTGGTGATACTACGACTACTACTATTACTACTACTAAAAATAATAATAATAGTTGTTGTGATTATGATGATGGTAGTAATTGTGATTTTGATTTTTTGAATTACTATTTTTAAAATTAATTTGTACGATTATATTTCTTTTTCAATTTTATCCCTTAATATATAATATTTTGGAATAGAACCTCAAGATTTTTCTAAATTGAATATTTTGGAATCAGTATATATGTTGTAGTTTATTTTATATATTTATAATTTTAGTGATATGGACGGATTTTATTGAGAATATCATCTAATTGTTGATTATGAATGTGCTGTTTGGAAGTTGGTAGATTTAATAATAAAATGTTCTATAGGAATGCATTAAAATATTTATAGTTTTAATTAAAATGCATCCAAATAAGCACGAGACATTAAAAAAAGGGACAAAAAATAAGTCTATAATTTGCACCCGGCACTTAATAACATGCTAATTAAAAAACGACGAGCTACTTGAAAGACTACTTAAAATCCTGAGAGAAAGAAAGCTAGTAATGCACCGAAAGCCCAGGACAGAAGAATGCTAGGAACAGACAAAGAAAGAGACGAAGCAGTGCTGAGTGAGCTCTGAGTTGGTGGACGAGCAGGACTCAAATTTGAAGTCGCTGGAACAACCGAGATATCAATCTTTTGCCCAGCTTGACAGTGACCAGGGTAACCACAGATGAAGTAGAAGTGGCCGTGCTTTCCAAGCGTGACTGTATCGGAGCCGTTGGTGTAAGTAGCAATCGGGGAAGTAGCATTGCAAGACTCGAAACCTTGCTGGGTGACCTGCTTCACGTTGTGGAATTGGTTGTTGTAATTGAAAACGAGAGTATCCCCGACGTGAAAGTTCTTGTTCGCAGCCCACTCTTTGTAATCAACTTGACCCATGCTTGTCCAACCAGCAGAGTCACCGGCGTTGTAGACGGCAGCCATGGAGACTCCGCAGAGGGCCATCATCACGAAAGAAATCGCCAGAGTGTTTTTCTTCAAAGCCATGATTTGGAGAAGACAGTGAATACGGGATGAGAGATCACTGGAAGAGAATGCCACTGCAAGGTTTGCTTGAAAGAATTTGTGAGGAAAAACGCTTCAGCAATCCCTGTATATGTAGCGGCGATCTAATCCGGATCACTCGAGGATACAGATCCTTGCCCTGATTTATTTATTTTCCTTTTTATTTTATCTAATCCGAATTGCTGAAGGAGAAGCATTTCCTCAGGTTTATGTGCAGAATATTCTCATGGAAGAAATAGGAGTCCACTTGTTGTTGGGATTGTTGGAAAAAAATTTGGTTCCGGCTGCGGTAAAACGCAGGGTAAAGGGCTCATATATTTTTCATTGTAGATAATTTGGTCCAATTTTTTCACTTATTTTTTCCACGTGTAGCATCCTATAGTTTTTGTTTTCCTGATATTAGATCTGAAATATCATACATAAAAAACTGCAAAAGTCAATTTTTAACAAAAACAACATCGAGTAACGAATTATTTCGATTATTATTCTCAATGTTATTATCATGATTGTTAAATTGTCACAATTATTATAGCTATCATAATAATTATTATTGTAAATAATTAATATTCTAATTATTATTCTATCGCTGCCACAATCATTATTGTTATAAAAAGAATTTTTATTTTATTTTTAAGATTAATTTTTCATATTATTATATTAAAACTACTTCAGAACACAAAAAATAAATTAATTTGAGATTTTTTTCAAAAAAACTTAGTTCATATATATATATATATATATGATAAGACGTTAATATTAACAAAAATCAAAATATATAATTAGCCTCACATATTTTTAAGAAAAAATACCTTTGAAATAATCATTATCATTATTTTAAACACTTTATCCATAATAAAGTGAACATATAAAAAAATTAAATAATCAAAAGTTTTGTAGATTGATTATTTCGCTCTGATGTGTAGCATCATAAAAAAAATCTTGGACCATTAATGTTTTGTTACATATTCAAAAATTTGATTCTGGTTGCGGCGAAGCACAGGGTGAGTGACTCGTATATTTTTTTATTGTAGATAATTTGACCTATTTTTTCCACTCGTTTTGTCAACGTGTAGCTTCGTATATTTTTATTTAGGAGATATTAGATCTGAAATATCATGATTTTGACTCGAGATGTGTAGGTTTTATTCGAGAAACCAAGTTTAATTTTTCAAGGATTTATCCTGATAAATAGAGAACAATTTTAAAATTGGAGAAAAGTTAATTAGTTTCGTTGAAAAAGAGGGGGGTTTGTTCAAGAAACGTAACAATAATTTATGTTGTTCGACTGTCACGAGGAGTTATATATATATATATATATATATATATTAGTATTATTTTTTTTTACCATAAGTTTAAGGTTAGATAAACCGCTTAGAATTTGCACTAAAAAAATTATTTGGCCACTACCGCAAAAATCCTTCTCTTCAAAACAATTTTGACCAAATGGATTGCGGGTTGATTTCGGACATCAAAATGATTTTTTCTGACTTTGAATCTCTCATGAAAGTTGTAATCCTACACGTGTAGACGGATTTTTGTTTTCAAATTTCCTGATTTGGATATCAAGATCGCAAGATATGTGTAAAAGCAGAAAAATCCCAAGTCTGTTGGGACAATGTTGACCAAGCAGATTACGGGTTAATTTTATCCATCAAAACAATTTTTTATCACTTTGTGTTCTTCATTAAAGTTGTTGTAAAATTTTCATGTTCCCGCATTAAATTTGATCTAAAATGTGCGGACCATAGATTTTAAAAAAATGTTGTAAATTGGAGAAAATAAGTAATCAACAAACAAAGCCCATTGGGCTACTATAAAATGTGCGAGTAGTTTCATGGGCTTGCCAATAAAAGCAACCGAAGAATCTCCCTCCCTTTCTCCCTCCATCCCAAGGATCCTCACTATCTGATTCACTTCAAGATCGAACCCATTCGACTGGAAACGGGAAAGGGTGTTCCCAAATTGAAGAAAACGTGAGACTTATCCTCAAAGACTTTATTTTTTCAGGTTCTTATTTTCATGTCTTCTGTAAAGTTTTAATCTTTTTCGCAGTTTAGGAATATTGAGATTTTGTTAGGGATATTGGCGTGATATTTAGTTTATAAATTAGGGGTTTGATCATTTTATTGATTTTATTTTCAATTAAGTTCTGGATTTTTTAGTTGAGATCACAAGGAATTTTCCCTTTTCAGATATTGTAAAAATTGTTGCTGTCATGGATCCAGAGGCTGCAAAGACTGCAAGAGAATCTTTGGAATTGGCATTTCATATGTCAAACCTTCTTGATACAGGACTTGATCGACACACCCTTTCGGTTCTTATTGCCCTTTGTGATTTGGGTTTGAACCCTGAAGCACTTGCTGCTGTTGTGAAAGAACTCCGGAGAGAACCTGCTTCATCTTCCCTGCCAAATTCTAATGCTCCGGTAGCTAAACCGTAGTTAGGTAATGGATCTATAATGATTTCGGTAGAATGCAATGCAATGTAATATGATGCTTGCTTGCTTGTTGATCGGATTTTTTTCTTTTTGTATTGAAATTCAGAATGCTGCGAACCACTAGTATTTCCCTAACTTGATGAGTTGTAGAAATTTGGGTACCATATGTAGAGTAGTGGTGAGCTTTGTCTCAAACACAATTATGTTCTAAGATGAACTTGTTGTCTAAGCGTCCACTGTACTTTAGTGATTTCCTCTTGTTAGAGCAGAGCCTATGTGTTCCTGACCAAACATGCGTTTCGATTGAGTTTAAGTCGTTTTGTCCTGTTAGCAAGAGAAATTTTAAAGAAACCTTTTGTATAAAGAAACCTTTTCCTTTTGTATCTTTCACTATATCTTGTGAAAGATGGTAGGGATCATACCTGTCGGCTTATTTAAAGAAACCTGCCCTTTTGATCTAGCAAGCTAGTGTTCCACCTTTTGTCTGTTGCAGCCTCTTCAATTACCAATACTTTTTGGGAAAATGTATTAATCTTTTGTGGAATGCTTGTAATGTTTTGGATCTTATAGTACATTTTATTCTGAACATTGCACCTTGCATTATATATGACACTCAATGCGTTGACTGGCCTCCAGTATGGCTTTACCCAGCAGGACCGTTGGATCGAGGAAATCCAAATTTGACTGAAGATAGTTGCAGCTTTTCTCCAGGCAGCAAGCGCAGTTCAAGTTTGGCGGATTCTGAAGCTGAGGAAGTGCAATTGTTGATAGTTTACCTTGTTGGAAGTTTTAGATTTTGTTGCCCCCTGTTTCAGAAGATTTTTCTGTAGCTGTGCTTCAGATGTTCCTCTCCATTAGATTTATGAAACATGCTGTTTCTGGAACTTCACCTCCTTTATGTGTGAAATCCATTGAGATTGCATAACTTTTATGTGCTGAGGTTTTTGTGCCAGCATACAAGTCAACAAATTTGAACATAAATGGAGATCCCTTGTGCAGTCTTGCCTGTGGATAAACCTGTAATGGAATCTCTTGCGTATCAAAATCTAATTATTTTTTCGGTGTAAGTTTACGAGGCCTCATGTGCAAGTAATGTGGGTATCATCTTAGTCAAAAACTTGTGACACAAGAAGAATATCCAGCTCTTGAATTTTTTTATGTTGCGTTATTTTTTTTCAAAGTAATATAAAAAAATCAATTTGTACGAAAATAAATATAAGTTCACGGACTTTTGGGGGAGTGTGTGTGTGTTGAGTATGATTGAAATTATTTTTGAAATTATTTTTTGTTTAGAAATGTATTAAAATGATATTTTTTTTATTTTTTAAAAATTATTTTTGATATTAATATATCAAAATAATATAAAAAAATAATTATTTAAAGTAAAAAATAAAAAATTTTCATATTTTTTTAAAAATATTTATTAAACGCAATAACAAACACTTATATGAAACCTAGTTGCCATGCATGTTATCTCTATATTTGATTAAGTGTTTGAGTCTAGACATGCAAAGTTCTAGCACCCATTATCTATAAGCTTCACAATTAATACTAGGTTTATGCTCCTTTTAACTCAAGTTAAGCTTATAGACAATGATATCTTATTTTAGTATGTGTAATATAATTTTATTTTGATAAGACAATGATATTTTTCTTATGTCATTTTTTCTCTCTTAACAAACGGCAAAGCCTAATTCATAATTAATCAAATGTTAAAGATTTAAAATAATAAAAATAAAAAATATCAATTAAAAAATAAAAAAAAACTTGAGTCAACCAGGTTAACATATCAAACATGTATCATGGATTATAAGACTAAAAGAACCATAAAAAACACAAACACAAACAAAATATGAAGTGTTTGTCAAATAAACTAAATGTTGAATGATAAAATTATAAGAAAAAAAATAGATTTTAACAAAAAAACATTATTCATGAAACATAATGAAACTTTATTGTTATGGTTGGAATTTGATAAATAAAAAATATTGAATGAGTTGAAATCTCAAATGAGATGAAACTTTTTCTAATTTTATTTTGTTTTGATTCAAGATAATACGAGGTATATATATCAGTATGTTTTTTCAAATAAATTGAAAATAAATTCACTACCTAATATGTATTTATTAAATCATAATCTTATAAATCTCATACATAGATTGTTATTTATATTATCCAACTATAAAACAAATATACAAATAAACTCATTTATTTTAATAAATTAAATCAGTATCCATCCAAGTTGAATTAAGAAGTGTTTGAGAAAGTGATAATAATTATTTTTTAAATATGTTTTACTCATAAATATATAAAAAAAATGGAGAGAATGTTTGTGCTTGGGGTATTTATGGTCTTCTTGGAAGGACAATTCTAATGAACCCATCCATATTTCTGAGAGCATTTTATTGTCATTTTTTAATTATTTGTTTTAGTTGATTTTTTTAAATTGGTCACCAGTCAATTTAATGATAATCACAAACATATACTCATAGGAAAATAACTAAATAAATATTTTTTGAAAGAAAATTATATAAACAAAGTCATTTTAATTTTTTATATATTTTTTTTAAAAGAAGAAGAACCTCGGTTAATTTGTCTCACAGATGACATAAGTCTCATCTCAAATCAAGTTCAATAGTTATGGTGTCGGTTGTTAGTTTTTTCAATATTTTTTATTTTTATTTTAAAATTATTATTTTTAAATAAAAAAAATTACAACAAATATAATTAAAAAGTTACTCTCAAAATGATATACAATTTAGATAATAAAAAAAGGATTTTGAATCTCTTGCTGAATGATGAGAGGAAAAATCATTTTGCCTTTCAAAAAGGTTGTCCTCTTGCCGTTTGTAATAATAATGTGTTTGTTTTTTATGTTAAAAATTGTTTTTGAATATTTTATATATTTTATTGTTTTAATGTATTGATATTAAAAATAAAAAATATTTTAATGGATTTCCAAGTAAAACACACTTTGAAAAGTAATCGTTATTAAAATTCCAAATAATACCTTAATTCTATTTGTTTTTGTATAATGTTATTTATTTTTTATATATATAATTTTAATTTAATACTTGAAATGAAGAAAAGTTTAACCTTTTACTTGAAAATATTTATTTCTTGACAAATTAATAATTTAGAGATAAAGAAATTGGCTATATCCCCTTAAATTTTATTTTGAAACTTCAAAACAAAAACAAATTCCCTAAAAAAGTTTGACATATTTCTACTTCTCAAAGACAATTAATTAAATATGATGATTTAATATATATTGCAAAAAATTAATGCAACATTTGTCATTACTATTCTTAAGTGATTGTGTTTTTTTTTTTTAAAGTAACATTTTTAAAATGATTTTGATACGAGGATTAGATCATTTACCTACTATTATATGCTACAGGTTGGAAAGATTAAAAAATATAGTTAAACATTATTAATATGTTTTCAAGAAAAAAATAGAGCAAGTAAGAATTTATATAATTTGATCCAGTTGACTTAACAAGTTTAAAGATAATTTGGATAACCGAGAAAAATATAATTTAACTAAAAACATTTAAGACAATATTTTTTTAAAAAAAATATTGAGATAACAATATATTTAATAACTGAGTTACGAGACCATGATAATATTAAGTAAAACAAAAAAATTTAAAAATTTAGTTGTTAATCAAATTGATATTAGATAAAAAAATAAAAAAATCTGCAAAAAAATTCAAATAATAAAACTAAAATAACTCAATAAAAAATAAATTAAAATAAATAGTAAAATTCAATCTCTAATAAATATAATATCTATCAATAAAATTTTAAAAAATCTTCATTAATTTGTTTATGTTTATAATATATAAACAATCCAAAACTACTAGCTGTTTTATAAACCCCCCCCAAAAAAAAGTGAAAAGGGGTCTAGAATATTCTTCTGCATGTCTATCTAGACATATCTGAAGAATAAATTATAACCACATAAAAGAAAAGTGAAAAGGGGTCTAGAACATTCTTCTGCATGTCACTATCTCAGAGCATGTCTATTAATTCAGAAATAGACATGCTCTAAATACATTCAATGATAATTAATTGACCCAAGAACATCTCAGATATATAAACATTTAAATTATGAATAAATAAACTGTATTTTAATTTTTCAAATCAATGTATTAAAATAATAATAAAGTAAGAGAAATATTTTTAATGTCAATGTATTAAAATAATAATAAAGTAAGAGAAATATTAAAAAAAAAAACAGCTGTATCGCATAATAAAATACTGGATTTCTGAAAAAGTAATAAATTCTTGCTGGTCGTCTGAACTCTGTGGTGCCCACGGCAGGTTTGAGTTTACAGACACTTGAAATTATTAGCTTCTAAGTTAGTAATGCGGTGGAAAAATATCTCACCACAACGAAAACACATCATCCATGGACACTCTGAAATCACAATGTGCTGAAATGTCTGCAAAATGCGAGGGATCCCCAGAGAGGAGGAACCACACAATGTTCAGTAAGATTGGTGCGGTGGTGAGGGTGCAACAGCTGTACAGGGGTTATCGCACTCGCCGCCGGTTGGCAGACTCTGCCGTCATTGCTCAAGAGCTCTGGTTAGTCCATCAAAAACCTAGTTTCATGGTGATGTACCAGGATTAGGGATAGATCTTACCAGACACTAATCAACATACTGTGGTTTGTATTGATTTTAATTTAAGGTGGCAAGCAATATACCATGCTGACTTGAATGAAAATACGGTTTCCTTCTTCAAAAACCCGAAATCAGAAAGTGCTGCTTCAAGGTGGAAACGTGTTGGATCTCATGCTTCTAAGGTTTCTCTACAGTCTCCACTCATTGATTATGTGTTATCAAAAATTGTCTTTTGTGACAAGGAGATTCGAAAAAGGTCATATTTTTCAACTAATGATGCAAGATAAACACCAACCATAGTGATGAACATCAACAGTTTTCTTTTTCCTGATTATTGTGGGTGTCGGCAAGTTTATACTACTCTGAAATTAATGATTATATAAATCTTCGATTATTATTATATTAGCAACAACAAGAAAAATAAAATCTTTAATCCCAAGTTTTATCAATGGATCATCTAATGACAGTGAGATTGAATTGGATAGTTGTGGACTTAACAACTTTAATGGTGATCCGCGAGATGTAATGAATCTTGAATTATATGTTATTCATACTTTATATAATTAAATGCTAAATACATATAGCAACGGAAATTTAAATTATAAATACCTCTAATCATTGTTGCTCAAGTACCGAAAATAAATTCCAATTACAGCAGCAACAACATAGCTTTTCGCAAAGCAGCAACAATAATACAGTTTCAAAATAAAAAAATTTTACGAGAGAAATCTTTTGATCTATGTCTACCAGTAGCTGTAGATGAAGTACACAGACTATTATTTATAGGTAGATCAGGGACCCTTCTAATTAATTTATTTTTGGTACTTGAGTAACAATGGCTAGAGGTATTTATAATCTAAATTTCCGCTGCTATGTATATTTAGCATTCGATAGTATAAAGTATGTATAACATGTGGTATTAGAGTCTGTCTTTATGCTATTTTGCTTAATATAATTGTTGATGATTCTCGATGTATTGAATTATTTATTTTGATTTCCATCTTATGAATTTGTGTTGTTATTTTACGTAACCATGTGTTTATGACCTGTTATAAATGACAACATGTGTAATCAAAATGACAATTGTTGTGTTGTAAATTACAACAATAACAAAATTAGAAATTGAATTGACCGAAGGAGAGGCCATTGGCCTCTCCCTTCAAGGGTCGTCTGCCTCACAGGGAGGGGCCACTGGCCTCTCCCCTTTCCATGACAGTACCAGTGACCTGTGAAGGTCGCTGGATACTTGAAGAAACACGGCGACCCACTGGGTCGCCGTGATAGGACTGGGCGGCAGCTTTTGTGGTCGTCGCATATGGATCCTTGACCCACCGGTCGGCGACCCTATTTCTGGTGCATGAGGGACCGGTGCAAGTTTTGGGTTAAACGGGTCATTGGGTTAATTATCCGAGCAGAGTTTTCAAACCCAAAAGGAACAAGGTCAAGTTAAAAAAAAGGGTCATTAAGTGGGTGGACTGATTTGGTCCAACCCAATACAAAACCGACCCAATGGTTGACCCGATCATACAACATGAATAAAAATAAAAATAAATAAGAGGGGAATTGGGTGTATGGTTCAAACTTGGGCTCCCAAGTTTATAAAGACACCCTAAACCATTATGCTAAGCTACTTTTATGTTTACAATATGTAGTTTTTTATTCCTTTTATTTTATACTATAAAGTACATTATGCTTACTTTTATGCTTATGTAATATAGTTTAATTCCTATTATTTTACGTTGTAAGGTATTGAATTAATACAGTATATTAACTTAGGAATTATTTTATATAAAGGCATGAAGTGTTTATTGAGCATATAAGTATTGAATTGATGATTGCGGATCCCATGACTAAAGGTTTACCGGCAAAGCTATTTAAAAGTCATGTGTAGCATATGGGATTGATTGATTCATTTTGTAGTTAGTCTTAATTTTGTATATATACGTCAAATTATTGTAATAAAGTTTGTGCACATTTAGTACTTTATCCATGAGGATAAAAATAAAGTTTGGACCCGAATAACTTATATGAAATTTATTCATAAAGTTTTGAATGTCTATATAGTACTTATTTAAGGGATATTTTATATGTAATACATGGAAGGAACGACTTGTTATATAATGGTCCTACCGCCATGATTCATGTGTAGTATTCCTTATTTGAGTGGGAGGATTCCATGATCATGTTAAAAGAACAGAACATAATAAGGAGTTTATGTGTCGTAAGGGCCAAGTGGGAACTTCAAAATAAATAAAAATTACGAGAGAAACCTTCTGATTTATGCCTACCAGTAGCCGTAGATGGAGTACACATGCTATTATTTATATGTAGATCAGGGACTCCTCTCATTAATTTATTTTCTAATTTTCTCTTTCCATCAAAGAGTTAATTAGGCAATTGATCCCCATGATCTATCTCCATAATCATGGGTTTGCATGATTAAAAACATGAGTGTTTCTTGAGGGTCATAAATGGTAATTTCCAACATTATACACATTTATTAAACCCAGTTTTGTCCAGCGAATCAACACAGGACCCGATAGGTCCAAAACTTGGTCAGGACCGGGTTTAAAAAACCGAGTGAGAATTAACTTTAATTGCTATTTTGTCTTACAATATATATATATATATATATATATATATATATATTGTTTTATACTACCAAAAAAAGAATATGCTATGTTTAACTCGTGGAAATTCGGACTAAATTTTGTGGCAGGTGGGCAAGGGCCTAAGCAAACACGCAGAATCAGAAAAATTGTATTTCGAACATTGGATT
Source organism: Salix arbutifolia (assembly GCA_025169955.1). NCBI lineage: Eukaryota > Viridiplantae > Streptophyta > Magnoliopsida > Malpighiales > Salicaceae > Salix > Salix arbutifolia. The sequence continues at coordinate 4,676,221 of CM045917.1, read as the reverse complement.
GAAGCTGTAATTACATTCTCTTCGCACTGCTAATTTACCATATTTCTTTCTTAATAATTATTTTATTATTTGCATTATTTTGTTATATTAATTTTGTTGAAATCTGATATTGTGATTTACTTTTTATCTTTTTTTTTAAAACATAATTCTACAATTAGATTGATCCAAGGCATCGTTACGGGGCATACTTGTATATGTATTTTAAGAAATGGTCCGAGACAAATTCCGGCCAGCCTTTTTTTTACTGGTGATGTACTTCTTCCCTGTTCATCTTCTGATATTGGTTTTTTTTTTTTTTTTCATCGTTACTATTTTTCTCATCAGTCATTTTGGGTTTCAAGCAATTCATTCATGTATTGCTGAAGCTGTAAATTTGCTACTCCTTTTAGGTTGGATGTAGGAGATGGCAAAGAGGTTGAAGTTGAAGAATGTCCCAGGTCAAAGCTTCAAGAAAACAGCATAAAGTATCTAGGACCTGTATGTAATTTTTTATTATCAGCGTAATTATAGCTTGTATTATAATTATTTTTTATAAAAAAGTTCCTGACTTTCTTCCATAAATCTGTTTATGCGACGCGAATCAGAAAGAAAGAGAACAATATGAATGCATCATCATTGAAGGGAAGTTTTTTCACAAACAGTCCAGAAATCTTGTTGATACAAAGGGAAAGTGGATATTTGTTTTGAGTCCCACTAGGAGACTGTATGCTGGACAGGTAAGAAGTCGTAAATTGTGCAGAAACAATTGATACAGCAATAGTTTTATCCTTAACTCTATTGTTTCTTGTATATTCATAAACAATTTGATGCAGAAAAAGAGGGGCAAGTTCCATCATTCGAGTTTCCTGGCCGGAGGTGCTACTATAGCAGCCGGAACGGTCATCATAGAGAACGGAAATCTAAAGGTATGTCAAAGTGGAGGTTTTTAGATTTGAATGCATGAATTACTGGCAACTTAGTCATTACAATCCTTACTCGAATGGTCATCTCAATCCAAAAATAGATAGGTTTTAAGAATGGTTTTATGATATATTCTCTAATAAAAATCCTCAGACATATCATGTTACACCAATGGAGTATGAGTATTGAATTTTCTGCACCATTATATACAGATCGATTTAAGAAATACTGCAGTTAGTATCGTTGTCCCTATTAAATTCTGGCATCCATTTTGTTTTTAGCTTAACCGCATATTCGAGTATTGGGTTCCATATAAAAGGTTAGAGTTGACTTGACTTGACTTGATCCATCGAGTTGACCCGTGACTCGGGTGATCTGTAGCCTAAACTGGAGTGGGTTTCAATTAAAATACGGGGAGAATTGATCCAACGTGACTCGGTCAAAACCTTGTTTGACCCAAAACTAGTCAGCCCTAAAAAAACTCGGTCAAAACTTGTTGGGTTTTTCTTTTTTAATTATCTTTTCAAAATGATGTACCCGATTCACCACACTTGACTCTAGACCTAAGTTGACCCACTAGGTCAGGTTTAATAGCTATGCCCCGTTTGGCATTGCGATTGGAATTGCTTTTGGCCGAAATTTAATTTTTTTTTTTTTTACATTTTAAAGACCGGCAGTTTGGTGTTTTTAGATCATTTTGATGTGCTGATTTCAAAAATGATTTTCAAAAAATAAAAAAAATATCATTTTGATATATTTAGGCACGATAAGCACTTTGAAAAGCTACCGCAATCGCACTCCCAAACAGGCACATCTATAAAGTTTGATAGCCTGAGCCTGCAGAAAACATCTCTAGTTTTCTTGGATCTTTGTTACTGATGTAGGAATGGTTGGAGACATTTGCTCTATGTTAAGACTTAAGAGTGATTTTATTATCATTGTTCTAGGAATTTCATTTGAAAGCAATTTTGTGAAATTATTTTTCTTCTTTTGGGAGATTCTGTTGGTGAATTTTTGGGATGTTTTCTTCGTTGATTTTAACTTTGTAGTTCATTTCTCCAATGAGTGGACATTACCGACCAACCCAAGAAAAATTCGAAAGCTTTCTATCATTTTTCAAGGACAGTGGAGTGAATCTCAATGAAGTCCAGGTAACTTCCATTGTAGCACCTCCATCACAAATTATTTTTTCTTGTGTTCTGTTTCTGGCACATCTTTTCTGTTCTTTTTTCAGGTAAACCAGGCCATTGAATATTCCAGCGCCAGCGACTATGCAGCCAAACTGAGCGGAAGCGGGAGCGGTAAGATGATTGAAGTTGCCAAGAACTTCGAGCCTCCTGCGATAAAAACTCCCCGTGAAGAGAAGGATTCTAAACTACAAGAAGTTGAGAGGGAAACCAAAGATGAAAACAGAAGGAGATTGTCTGAGGATCTTGAAAAACCTGAGGCTACTACTATATTCGATCTTAACAAGTGGTCAACTGGAGCTGGCCCGAGAATTGGTAGTATTGCGGACTACCCAGCTGAAGTGCGAGCACAGGCCCTGGAGTTTGTCAACTTATCTTCAAAAACTCCACCTACTTCAATGATGTCGGTCAAATTATAAAACTATCTAAAAAGATCAGCATTTCCCTTTGCGTGTGAGTGTAAACACTGTGGACTGGACATTTACTAATTATGTTTCATGCGTGTATGTTTATCTTTTTTTTCCCTTTATATAAACAGTGGAATAACGTTTTTGTCACTCGAAAAGGACAAAAACCGGTTCCACGCTGGAGGGGTGTGGGGGTAATTGCGCGTGTACAGACCGGTCCGGTCCGCTGTATTTTTTTTTAAAATATTTTTTGAAAATGACTAAATACAGATATAGCCTCTAATAAGACAAAATTGATGAATTAGGCACAGGGATAGACCGGTAATTGACTAACATTTTTTTTTAAATACTGTCGGCGCGTGTGGGACACGCGACCAACAGTATTCCACGTCACACCCTGTTCAAGTGGCGCGTGATAGCTTATATCGTCGCAAGAAATGGGCTACCGGTGTCTCTGTCGATGCGTCTCCGCGTGATCTTTCTCCTGGTGCGGCGTGTTTTATCACCCGGTATTCGTGTACGCGGCGGTGGCCGGTTAAAACTGTTTGTTCCGTTTCTCTCTCCTGCACACAAAAGTACAGGAGGGCCCCCATGTTTGTTGACTTTTCATTTCGGTCCCTGGATTTTTAATTTTCTGTATGGTACAGGAGAGGCCCCTAGTTTTGACTTTGCACTTCAGTCTCTGCACTTTTAATTGAGTCCTTCGATTGAAATTAATTAAATATTAATGTTTCATTTCGGTCCTCCTTTTAATTTTATGATTGGGTTTAAAAACCTTAATATATTCGGTACGGAAATTGTGATTTTTTCAATTTTATCCTTTGATTAAAATTGATAATATATTTGATTTTCATTTCGGCTCTTATATGTTTAATTTTTGATTTTAATCCCTATATTTATTTTTTTTATCAATGTATATATAAATATGCCCTTAGCTTTGGTTTTTAATTTTATTTTGTGTTTATAATCATTTGAAAATTGATATTTCTGTTTTTTTTCTACCTTTGCTCTTGAATATTTTTCACCTAATAATTTTTGTTTCTATTTTATTTTTTTGTTTGATCTTTTGTTAAAGTTTTTAGGATTTTTTTAGTCTTTCATTTATTATTAACATAATAATAATAATAATAATAATAATAATAATAATAATAATAATAATAATTTAAGTATTTTTCTTGCTTACTCTTATGTTAATGTTTTTTAGTTAATAATAATAATGATAAAAATTTAATTGTTTTTCTTGCTTACTCTTTTGTTAATGTTTTTTAGTTTTTCTTCTTGGGATAATTTAAGAATTTTTATTTTGTTGACAGTAATAGCAATGATAATTTTTTTTTTATTTAAGTTTTTTTGTTTGATCTTTTGTTAAATTTTTTAAGATATTTTTAGTCTTTGATTTAGTTTTGTTTCTTTCATTATTAATACAATAATAATAATAATAATAATAATAATAATAATAATAATTTAATTGTTTTTCTTGCTTACTCTTATGTTAATGTTTTTTAGTTAATAATAATAATAATAATTTAATTGTTTTTCTTACTTACTCTTTGGTTAATGTTTTTGAGTGTTTTTTTTCAGGATAATTTGATAATTTCTATTGTTTTAATAGTAATAGCAATGATAATTTTAGATTTTAAGACTTTGATGTTGCTATTGTTATAATAGGGTGTGTTGATCTATTTTATTATATTAAATTTTGCATATATAAATATTATATTTTAATTTTGATCCAGCAAATCCTATAAAAATTGTTTGCTCAGCCCGCAACGTAGAACAATTTTTTTTTAATTTTCAAATTAAATGATTTTTTTCAGCTAATAATTTGTTTTTTTTTATCATCTATTATATTTTTTTATTTGCTCTTTCTTTTAGTTTTTTATTATTATTTTCAAGTTAGATGAATTTTTTTTACCTGATAATTTTGATTTTATTTTTTTGTTTGATCTTTTGTTAAAGTTATTAGGATTTTTTTAGTCTTTCATTTATTTTTGTTTTTTTCATTATTAACACAATAAGTTTTCTTGCTAACTTTTTTGTTAATGTTTTTTAGTGTTTTTTCTCTCAGGATAATTTGATAATTTTAATTGTTTTGGCAGTAATAGCAATAATAATTTTAGATGTTAACACTTCGATGTTGCTATTTTTATAATAGGGTGTGGTAATCTATTTTATTATATTAAATTTTGTATATATAGATATTATATTTTAATTTTGGACCAACAAATCCTATTAATTTCTTTAATCCCAACAATCATAAAAATTGTTTGCTCAGCCAGCCTGCAACGTAGTGCAGTCAATTTTTTTAATTTTCAAATCAAATAATTTTTTTCCCGGTAATAATTTTTATTTTTGTTTTATCATTTATTTTATTTTTTTATTTCCCCTTTTGTTAATGTTTTTAGACTTCTTTTAGTCTTCGATTTTTTTTTGTTATTAACGCAATAATAATAATAATAATAATAATAATAATAATAATAATAATAATAAAAATTTTAGTTTTTGTTCTTACTTGCTTGTTTTATTTTTTTGTGTTTTTTTCTCGAAGTAGTTTAATAATTTTTATTATTTTGACAATAATAGTGATGATAATTTTAGAAGTTAACACTTCGATGTTACTGTTTTATAATCGGGTATTTTGATCTGTTTCATTATATCAAACTTTATACATGTTAAAATATTATATTTTAATCTGAACAGTTGTAAAAATTATTTGCTCCGTCCGCAACAAAGTGCAGGCCATCAAACTAGTAACTACCTAATGGGACTTGCTAGAAGTGGTTATTTTCTTATAGTATATTTGGTATTGCGGTTGCTGTGTAGTTGAGGTTAAAAATAATTTTATAAAAAACCCTTTTAGTTAAAGTTCATAATTAAAATTGAAGTGTTTAGTTAAAACTGTGGTTGAATTTGAGATTTAATAAAAAACAGCTTAGTGTGTTTGGTTACCATGTTTTTAATATTGCTAAAAAAACTAAGGTATAATTTTTTTTCATTTAATTTGAAAGGTGTTTTGAACTATATATTAATAAAAAAAAATTACCATGTTTTTTTTATATTAATTTGATAAATTTAAAAGTTTAATAATTTTCAATATTTAATTCAAAATACACGTGCTCAAATTGTAAAATATCTACTTTATATTATTTTGTTTTCATGCTGTGATAAGATTATAAAATATTTATTATGCGTTATTTTTATATATATTTTGGAATAAAAAGAATCTTTTTAAAAATTAAAGCTAAAATCATATAATCAATAAACTAAAGAAATGATAAAAATCTAAAAAGTTTCCAACTCTGCCAATGAAATCATCTACACAATGCTACAGGGGCATGATCCAGAGAGAGACAGCTGGGAGAACAAAGCACAGACCTCGCATTCCATGTCCTCGCATCCTCAACAACGAGCGAAAGGGAGATTCATAGAGATTGTTATGATATATACTAAAAAAATCAAAGAAATCGAAAAACAACCCATCCCATCCCAGCCCAATATGGAAAAGGCAGTCCAATATGGTCCTCTCAATTCCAATCAGCCCATCCCATCCTACCCAACCGTCACCAGCTCGCTTCCGAACCCGCGCTTTTCAACCAAATATAACGGCTCTATCAGCTATTTTCAATCCTCACAACACACAAAACTTTCTCTCTCTCTTTCTCTGTGTTCACTGGCTGAAGAAAGAAACGAGAAAAAGCATAATCTTTCTTTCATTTTCTCTAATGGAAGAAGAAGATGAAGAAGAGTTTCGTATTCTGTCTGCTTTTGGTGATAGGCGATATACTCCACAAGAAGAATATCAACTAATTCGACAATTGCAATTGCCACTTGCCATGAATCATGATGCTTGGAAAGATCAATCTACTTTTCAAGATTGGATATCTTGTGGTTCACGACCAATCCGGACTAAAAACACCCTTGTTGGTTCTTTTACCACTTTTATTGTAGGGCTTAAAGATGCAGAAATCAGTGATCATGAATTGCTTCAATTTGTACGTTGTCGACAATGCCCTTATGATGGGGATGCTATAAAGGTTTTAAACTCTAGCTCTACAGAAATTGGGTACCTTTCTACAGCAGATGCTCAGGTTTTATCTCCTTATGTTGATCTTCGAATAATTAATCTTGAAGGTGAAGTGGCCTGTTCAAGAATTGGATATGTAACGTCTATTCGTTGTTTAGTTAGAGTCTTTGCAAATTCATCTGATGCACAGGCTGTTAGATATTGGATGTTGCAACACGGGCTGTCTTCACGTGATCTACCTGGTGCAAGTTTTGGGTCATATGAGGACTTGGGGCTTCAAGAAAAGAGTAGGATAGAGAAATTGGGGACTTTAGAACCACCAAAGAACGTCATTAAATCTGAACTTCTTGATCATCAAAAGGAAGGGCTGTGGTGGCTTGTGAATAAAGAGCAGTCTGATGAGTTGCCACCTTTTTGGGTGGTGAAAGATGGGTTGTATCTGAATGTTTTGACAAGGCATCAAACGAATAGGAGACCAGAGCCTTTGCATGGTGGGATTTTCGCTGATGACCATGGATTAGGCAAGACTCTGACTTTTCTTTCTTTGATTGCTTTGGATAAGGTTGGCAATGTTACAGAAGGAACAGGTGATCACGGGGACAGGCTAGTATCTATGCGCATGACTGAGGAGTCTTCTTGTCGTTTGGTTGCTAAGAAAACACTAGTCGTGTGCCCTTCTGCTGTGTGTTCGACATGGGAAAACCAACTGCAGGAACACACTCAAAAAGGTTCACTCAAGCTATATAAGTATTCTAGGGATAGCAGGACAAAGGATGCAGAGGAGCTTATGAAATATGATATAGTGTTGACCACATATAGTACCTTGGTTGCTGGTGGATGTGAACCTTTGATGAAGATCGAGTGGTGGCGAGTCATTTTGGATGAGGCTCATGTGATTACGAAGAAAGCAAATGAAATGCAAAGTCAGGAACTTATTAAAGTGACCGCTAGGAGGAGGTGGGCTGTTACAGGATCACCCATCCAGAATCGATCGTTTAATTCATCATCCCTGATGAAATTTTTCCGGTTACATCCACTCTCTACAGATTACTACTGGCTGAACTTGTTGCAGATACATCTTGCTAATGGGGATGAGAAAGGATTCTCCCTTCTGCAGGTAATATCAAGCTGATGATTATATTCAATTCCTGTATTGTGAAGTGTTATGTCCACCGAAGGTATTTAAAATCGAATTGACAGACGAATCTGTAATTATTAGGATTACAGTATGCACTATCTTGTGTCCCACTCCACGGAATTAATGCTTTCATGTTTTTGTGATTTTCTTAAAATATATTCAGGAATTAATGGCAACCATTTCGTTGCGGAGAATAAGAGACAAGGTTTTGGCTGGATTGCCATCAAAAACCATAGAGACAGTCTCCTTCGAACTTTCTGAAGAAGAACGTGAGCTTTATAATCAAATGGAAGCAGATTCCAAGAATGTTGTTGGATATTTTATTACAGCTAATAAACTACGCAGCCGGTATATATCTGTGCTTTTCTCAGTTATTCAACTTCGGCAGTTATGTAGTGATTCGGCCTTGTGTTCTATGGATCTCAGATCATTGCTCCCTTCTGACAATATTGGAGGTATTGGAGAGTTCTGCCTGTTCATATTTTGTTCAATTTGTTTTTTTGCAATCTCAGTTGCTTAGGGTACAAGAAACTCTATCACCAAAGAGTAAAACTTCTGCAGTTATTTCAACTGAGTATGATTATAGAGTGCTTACCATTTGAACTTGTCTCCAAGCAGATGCATCCAAACATCCGGAATTGCTTCGAAAGATGATCGATGGGCTTCAAGATGGTGAAGATATTATCTGTACGGTTTGCCTTGATCCACCAACTGATGCTACAATCACAATCTGTGAGCATTTATTTTGCAGAAAATGCATTTGCTATCACCTGCAACTAAAAGAAAACGAACAGACCTGCCCAAATTGTCGTCGTCTTATTTCTTTGAATGACCTGTTCTCAGCCCCTCCTGAATCTTCCAGTCCTGAGAACCCTAAAAAACTGTCAAGAACAACCCCTTCCAAAGTCACAGCTCTCATAAAACTTTTGAAGGAATCTAGGGCTGTAAACTCAACCAGTAAATCAGTAGTTTTTTCGCTGTTTGATAAGATGTTGGCATTGATGGAAGAGCCACTGAAAGATGCTGGCTTCAACACGTTGCGGTTGGATGCATCGACAGATGAAATAAGGCAAGCTGAAATAATCAAGGAATTTGGATCAGCCGGAGCGGACACGGTTCTTCTTGCCAGTCTCAAGACTTCAGGAACCGGCATAAACCTCACAGCTGCTTCCACAGTCTACTTGCTGGAGCCATGGTGGAACTCGGCGGTTGAGGAGCAGGCAATAAACCGTGTTCATCAATACGGACAGAAGGAGAATGTAAGAATTGTTAGATTGATTGCTCAAAATAGCATAGAAGAAAGGATACTGGAGATGCAGGAAAGGAAGAAAGTGGCCAGTGAAGCTTTTGGAAGGCAGGAGGCTAGCATAGATGATCTCTGTCGCCTCTTATTCTGTTGAGTGTATACAGCTTAACGTGCACTTTCCTTCTATAGTTGTTAATTAGTTTCTGTTTTCTTTTCTCAAAAGTTCAAGAGTTGCTAATGATCTCAAACCTTTCTCTCCTGTTCTCCCTGCTGCAATTTGAATCACCATTAGTTTGAATTCTCTGTCAGTTGGCACTAAAAATAGAAGCAAAATTCATTTCCTGTGGTTTATTTTACATGAAATGCCCCATGGTTGCTAGTTTACGTGAACCTTTTTGGGCAAAATTTCATGATGTGTGCTCACAGGTAATTTCTGAACATGTTGGTTCAACATTTGGATTAACTAAGCAATTTCTGAATTCTCTATGATTTTTTATTATAAAATATTTTACAGGAAAATTAGTTGATGAAAAATATTTTATAAATAACAATCAATGTACAATATCATCCAACTACTTCAAAATAATAATTTTTTACGAGAGAAACCTTCTGATCTATGCCTACCAGTAGCCATAGATGGAGTACACAAGCTATTATTTATAGGTAGATTAGAAACCCCTGTCATTAATTTATTAGCTAATTTTCTCCTCCCATCAAAGAGATAATTAGGCAATTGATCCCCATGATCAAACTCCACGATCTATCTTCATAATCATGGGTTTGAATAAACAAGATCATGGGTGTGTCATGAGGGGCATAAATGGTAATTTCCAACACTTCAAACCAAGGTTGTCAATACCGTTCCGATCGCTGTTCCAGTTTTTCTATTGGAACGGAACGTTTCGATTTCGAAGCGTTTCGGCGTGCCGTTTCAGGGTTGTACTGTTCATGTATATATATATATATGAAAAATTAAAATATTAATTTAACAAGTATAATTTAAATTCAAGATAAATTAACTTTAAATTATACAATACAAACACAAAGTCAAACAAACATAATCTCAAAATTAGAAACATCTCTAAAATTCCAAAATATTATAATAGTAAAATGTTCTAAAATAAAAAAGATTATGATTTTGAGCCGGAACGGTATCGAGGCGTTCCGACCGGAATTAAAACCGAGATGAAAACGACGTCGTTTTGTCTCGATTTTTTTAATGGCACAGAATATTCCGGCCATTCCGGCCGGAACGGAATTAACAAGCATGCTTCAAACCCTACAACTTTCTCTCGCTAGATCGATGACCACAAGACCACCTTCTCTATCATCAATATTATTGAATAATATTTTATATAAAAAATATTTTATAAAAAAATATTTTATAAGTAAAACATTTTACAAGAAAATATTTTACATGTCCAATTGGTTTACGCAAAACATATGAACCCTAACTTAATTTAAAAGATGGTATACAAGGATTATCATTAAATGATAGAAGGTTAACTTCTTTTCTCTCAATTTTTTTTAATGAAATTGATAGAATTACAATGTTAAATAAATTTATTTAATTCTTCAAGGGAAAGATGATGAGAAATGTACTGGGAAGACACAACGAGACAGTGTCGAACTTGGCAGCAGTAATGAGTTCGACAGCGTAGACAAAATCAACAGTATCAACAAAATCGGCAACAGGGGTTGATGATAAGTCTGGACGATGGGACAGTCCAAGACTTGATGAAAAAAAACTACTGGCATGATTGGCAGCCTTTATTGGCACGTCTATGTGAGAATCAACGTGCATGGGCATCGGTAGAATCGGCAGCAGTGTATGTCTAGCAATTCGGCAACAGTGGCATATGAGTGTTGGGTTGATGAGAGTATAGACTTTGGACAATGGATAGTCCAAAGGCATGCAAACACACCCATTTTGGCAGCGTGTGAGCTGGTAGGATGGGCAACTGGTTTGTTACGTGGTAGGCCAGGGGAGATGCAGTAGTTTGGGGCAGTTATCGGCAATTTTTGGCAGTTACTGTTTGGGAGGAAAATTGGCCAGTCATGCTCTAGGTCTTAGGAAGGCAGTTTCTGTTGTATTCTTTTGTGTTAGTATATATTGTATAGGGCAATATATATGTATATGGGGTAGCATGCAAGTTCTGGAGGCAGAACAAATGTGTATACCACCCACATAAATGGATTTGTGTATATCCTTTTGAGTTAATAAAAGGCTGGAATGGATTCCTGTAATTTCTGGGGTGCTTGTTGTTGTTCTCATTCACTTGTGTATTCCTCTTGTTTACAATGTTAAAAAGAGTGGGGGAACTCTTGGGTTTGTGGGACAAACTAGTTATAGGCAAACATGAGTGAATCAGTGAGCGAAAAGGCCGAGTCTAGCGGTACTAGACTATCGCGCAGAGGTGAAAATTTTGATGAGAAAATTGACCCTATGACAAGTGGTATTAGAGAGGGTGTGCACTCTTAACTGGACGATGAGACTGTTCTATTAACAAATCGACGGACTGATTTGGGAAAGCCATCGCTTGGATAGTTGGCGAAACTAGTGGCTAATCTTCATATGTCGAAAGCTATGAAGAAAATTTGGGATGACTAACGCATCTTGAGGGTTTAATGGTCAAATTCCTGAAAATAAAGGTTGTTCATTTCAGGATAGATTAGTTTTGGTTATGGATATCGCTAAGGCTGCTGGACAGTATGTCAAACTTACAGCAGAAATGTGTTGAAAGTTGCAAATTGTTGATGAAGAGTTGGCTGTCTTGAAAAAGGCAGTAGTATCTGTTGGGGGCAGTGGGGGATTTTCTAAGCCTAAGGTTCCAGAAACGAAGCCTTTTGATCGGGCTTGAAGTTCCAAACATTTAGAGAAATTTCTATGGGACATAGAGCATTTCAGCATGGCCAAGATCTGCAGGGATGGTCAAGTAGACATTGTGGTGGTGTACGTAGCAGGACGACGAGACTTTTCTGTTGTGTCTTTAAGATGACAGACGATCTTCAAAGCAAAGGTATTGTGACTATCGATGGAATGACATATTTGAGAGCAGGGGCCAACAAAGTGCTTTGGAATTTTGTTAAGGCCTAAAAAGGAAGGATGGGGCAAAAAAAAAAAAAAGCAATTCGATGGGGGAGAACCCAGACTTGTCGTTGATGATGGAAGGTCAGATGAGAAGACAATCAGTAAGGGTTCGATATTGAATTTGTGTGGTTTTCTTTGCGATGAAAGTCACTTTGCTAGGGACTGCCCGAAGAAGGGACCTCTCAATGTTGTCATTGTGGAAGATGGTGCTGAGGATACGATAAACATAAATACCATGCGTGTGTCATTGAGACGGACTTCAGTCACATGGGGGCCAATCTTGGGGTAAAGGGCATGACATAGCTTGCTTGCTTGTGGGAGGCATGACTTGAGAAATTTGTGCATCTTGACAAAGGATTTTGCAAGATGGTGGAAACAAAATTTAGCAACAAAGTGAAGGGAAACTTAATCGTATGGCTAGATCAATTGGTGAAAGATTTGGTGTGGCTTCGCTGCTTCAGGGAGAGGTAAAATACGAGGTCTTCTATACGAGACTTGTGCGATGGACAGTGCATGGAAAGGAAGGTAGAATGTGTGGTCTTCTATACGGGACTTGTGCGATGGACAGGGCAGGGAAAGAAAGGCAGGACTTAAGCTGAATTGTGTGAGATATGGTCGAAGAATCGGCTTGGTGGTGGTTTGTATTGTCTGTTGTCTTACATGAGATAGTAGTGTTTGGGAACTTTAGGCACATCAACAACGGACTGTGCAATGTCAAGAATTTGGCAATCAAGTAGCAAAGAGATTTGGTTGAGTCAAGCTAGACGAAATTAGTTTGACATGTTGCCTTGGTAGGGAGGCAATACATGGCGTCTGCACCTAATGATGAGTAGTTTGGTGACAGATTCACTTGGAAATTCAACACACCTTAGCAATGGGATTGCTTGGGGTGAAGAATTCAGCAACCAAGTCTGGGAGAGATTTGGTTGAGGAGTCAAACCAAATGAAAACTTAGTTTGATGTGTTGCCTTATAAGAGAGGCAATACAATGGAGTCTGCACTTGACAATGGACTGTTAGGTGAAAGATTCAGTAGCCGAGTCAAGAGGATTTCATTGGGTAGCCAAAATCATCGACGAGGATGATTTGGCATATGTTGTCTTTGTAGGGAGGACGGTGTGCAATGAGAATTCTGGACACATTGATGATGGATTGTTCAATGCCGGAAATTCAGCGGTTAAATTGGGGTTTGGTTGCAGAGCCAAAGCATTGATGGGGATGACTTGGTGTGTTGTCTTGGTTGGAAGACAATATGGTTTTTGTTTTGGTTATCGTGGTTATGGATTACTCAGGGTACATGGATAGAAATGATGCCTTTGTTGGGAACGCATGTTAGGAAAATTTGGTGGCCGAGACATGTGACAAGGGTTGGATAGAAATGTTGTTGCGTCAATGAATTCATGTGATGTGTCACAATGATGATTTTTCACGCTTTGCACCCCACCATCCCTGTGATTAGGGAGACAACAACGCGCAGTGACAATGAGGGTTGTGTTTTATAGTCACAAAATTATGACTATAATTATTAGGAGTCACCACCTAGTATTAAGGTCACTAGGAACCTATTGGTCTGCGAGAGTCTTGGGTAAGAGGACTTGTTGAGCAAGGAGGAGACACATCACCCCAATGCACCCTACCTAAGGCAAACTGCATTGTTATTTGATTGTTTTTCCTAAGTTTGATTTTTTCGTTGTCTTTTCTAAAGTTTGACATAAATTTCTCTTCGTGAGAGAATCTTTACCTCGTTAGGAGTTGAAAGACTAGCCAAAAGAATTTTACATTGCATTTAAAAAAAACAATTTTTTAACTATCTGCGAGTGTACTTTATAATTTAATTTTACACTGCGATAGCTAAAAAAATAATTGTTAAATTATTTTTAATTTTAGCCCAATTCCAATAAATAATCATAAACCGATTATGATATCCAATTTTCATTTCAAAACATGAGAAAGATGCAACATATTTTTTTTACGAAAAATATGTTTGGAAAACCTTGGACTTCGAACTTATGCACGAAAACAACACATTTTATATTTTTTAAAATGTATTTTTTTTAAAATAAAATAAAACAAATTCGGCCTAGGCTTGGCCAAATCAAATGGGTCCGCCCAGCCAACTAGGCTGGGCCGAGAGTAGCCTAACCCACACCAATTCACGCTACATGAATTAATTCATGCAATTAAAAGTAAAATGGTGGTCGACCGACCACTACGAGAGGCTTACCTGCCACTACCATCGGGGAAAAGGAGGTCGAGGTGGTTGTCCCTGTGGTGGTGGGAGAAGCTCCTAAAGCTGTCGGTCTGTGTTGGAACCAGTGATGCTGCGTCATCCCTGCTGCTGCTCGCCGGAGCTGCCTTTGCAATTGCTAGAATTCACGGCGAGCTTGCCCGTGATGGTGGGGTGGTCCTTGGTGATCGGTTGGCTGCTGCTCGAAGAGAGAGAGAGGATCGTTGCCGCTATCAAATGGAGAGAGAGAGGCCGACCGAGAGAGACGACGTTGCAGAGGGAGGCTGTCTGTCGGGTCAACTACTGCTACGGGATGGTGGGTTGTCGTGGTTCTTGATGGTTGACGGGAGCTGAAGTGAGGAGAGAGAGAGCTTCCAGTGACTGTAAGCTATGGAGAGAGAGGGGGTTGTTAACCATGAGAGGGATAGAGACGACCAATGCCGAGGAAGGGTGGTGATGCAGTTTTTGCGTGATGTCTTCTTCTTCCTCATGTTTTTGTGCTTATTTTCTGCAAAATTCTATGTTTTTTCTCTGGTTCTTCCTCGTTACGTAGATTTCCCCCATTGTCAAACCACTATAAAAAATTTTGTCCCCCCGTGTTCAATCCCCCAGTCAAAAGTTTCTTCAGTTTTCACCCCCCAGTTGTCTGTGTATTATTTCCCTATCTATGTTCGTTCTCCCCCTAGTTTTTATTTAGTTTTCCCAATCATTCCCCCAGGGTTTTTTCTGTCTCCCCCCCTTTTCCTTTGTAAAAAACAATCAAACAACAATGCAGCTTGTCTTATGTAGGGTGCATTGGGGTGATGTGTCTTTCCCTTGCACAATAAGTCCTCTTACCCAGACTCTTACAGACCAATAGGTTTTCTAGTGACTGTAATACTAGGTGACGACTCCTAATAATTATAGTTATAATTTTTATGCCTATAAAAAAAACCCTTTTCACTGCGCGTCGTTGTCTCCCCAATCCGAGTATGGCGGCGGGGCGTGAAGCATGAAAAAATTATTGTCGCAACAATGCTTATTGCATTTTACGAGCTTTACCTTATATATTCTTGTTATGACCATTTGAGAACCTTCTTGTAAGAACTTCAAGTCATATTCAATAATATTTTTCTCATTGTTGTATTATCTCGTATATATATTGAATGTTATCTACTCACTGAGTTGTTGTACTCACCTCCTTACTATTTTGTGTGGAAGTTTAGGTTTGCATAGGTGTGGAAATTTGGAGGGGGACCATTCCTATGTGCCGATCATGGATCCGGGAATCGGTTCATGACAAAAACATTATCATCATATAAATTTATAAAAATTGGATTATTAAATGTTAGAAAACAATATTTGATGTGAAAATTTTATTGCATATGGAAACAACTTCACATCCATGCCAAAAATTAAGCTCTGCAACCGTAGTGGTGTTTTTAAATCATTTTCATGTGCTGATATCAAAATAATTTGTTGGAGTTAGTACTAGCAATATCGGTGTTGGTATCAGTAGTAGTACTAATAATCCTTTCAATAATAATGTTTTTGATGAATGTATTAGAAATAGTGAGGAAGATGATGGTAATGAGCCTAATTTTAATTTACATAGCACATCAGCAGAATATTTGTTTTAAATTTGTTAGTTTTTATCTAATGAAATTCTATGGACATAATTATTTTGTAATGTATTTTAAGTTATTTATATCATGTATAAACCTTAACTAATGTAGTTTTATGTCCATAATTATATTGCAGTGTATCAAAAAAAAATTACTTATAATTTTATGATTTTTCTACCTACACGATTTTAGCTGTAATTTTATAATTTTTGTATAGAAATATTTTACGTATGATTTTACGATCCGAATTCAAAAACCAATTCCGTGTCGTGTCAAAATCACAATTTTGACAACCTTGATGCTACTATTAACTAGTATATTTTTTTATATTTATTAATCTTATTTTACCAAATTATATCATAAATATTAAAAAACGGAAGTCCAAGATGGTCCTCTCCATTCCAAGCAGCCCATCCCACCCTACCCAGCCGTACGTCACCAGCTCGCTTCCGAACCCGCGCTTTTCAACCAAATATAACGGCTCTACCAGCTATTTTCAATCCTCACAACACACACAGCTCTCTCTCTCTCTCTCTCTCTCTCTCTCTCTCTCTCCCCGTGCGTTCACTGACTGAAGAAAGAAACGAGAAAAAGCAGAATCTTTCTTTCATTTTCTCTAATGGAAGAAGAAGATGAAGAAGAGTTTCGTATTCTGTTTGGTGATTGGCGATATGCTCCACAAGAAGAATATCAACGAATTCGACAAGAACGATTGCCACTTGTCATGAATCTTAATGCTTGGAAAGATCCATCTAATTACCAAGATTGGCTATCTTTTGGTTCACGACCAACCCGGACTAAAACCACCCTTGTTGGTTCTTTTACCGCTTTTATTGTAGGGCTTAAAGATGCAGAAATCAGTGATCATGAACTGCTTCAATTTGTACGTTGTCCAGAATGCCCTTATGATAGCAGTGCTATAAAGGTTTTAAATTCTAGTTCTACAGAAATGGGGTACCTTTCTACAACAGCTGCTCGGGCTTTATCTCCTTATGTTGATCTTGGAGTAATTAATCTTGAAGGTGAAGTGGCCTGTTCAAGAATTAGAAATGTAACGTCTATTCGTTGTGTAGTTAGAGTCTTTGCAAATTCAGCTGATGCACAGGATGTTAGATATTGGATGTTGCAACTCGGGTTGGCTTTCCGTGATCTACCTTGTGCATGTTTGGGGTCATATGAGGATTTGGGGCTTCAAGAAAAGAGTAGGATAGAGAAATTGGGGGCTTTGGAACCACCAAAGAACGTCATTAAAGCTGAACTTCTTGATCATCAAAAGGAAGGGCTGTGGTGGCTGGTGAATAAAGAGAAGTCTGATGAGTTGCCACCTTTTTGGGTGGTGAAAGATGGGCTGTATCTGAATGTTTTGACAAGGCATCAAACGAATAGGAGACCAGAGCCTTTGCATGGTGGGATTTTCGCTGATGATCATGGATTAGGCAAGACTCTCACTTTGCTTTCTTTGATTGCTTTGGATAAGTTTGGCAATGTTACAGAAGGAACAGGTGACGAGGAAAGGCTAGTGGCCGAGGAGTCTTCTTGTCGTTTGGTTGCTAAGAAAACACTAGTCGTGTGCCCTTCTGCTGTGTGTTCGACATGGGAAAACCAACTGCAGGAGCACACTCAAAAAGGTTCACTCAAGCTATATAAGTATTCTGGGGATAGCAGGACAAAGGATGTAGAGGAGCTTATGAAATATGATATAGTGTTGACCACATATAGTACCTTGGTTGCGGGTGGATGTGAACCTTTGATGAAGATCGAGTGGTGGCGAGTCATTTTGGATGAGGCTCATGTGATTACGAAGAAAGCAAATGAAATGCAAAGTCACGAACTTATTAAAGTGACCGCTAGGAGGAGGTGGGCTGTTACAGGATCACCCATCCAGAATCGATCGTTTAATTCATCATCCCTGATGAAATTTTTCCAGTTACATCCACTCTCTACAGATTACTACTGGCAAAACTTGTTGCAGAAACATCTTGCTAATGGAGATGAGAAAGGATTCTCCCTTCTGCAGGTAATATCAAGCTGATGATTATATTCAATTCCTGTATTGTGAAGTGTTATGTCCACCTAAGGTATTTAAAATCGAATTGACAGACGCAATCTGTAATTATTAGGATTACAGTATGCACTATCTCGTGTCCCACTCCACTGAATGCTTTCATGTTTTTGTGATTTTCTTAAAAAAAAATTCAGGAATTAATGGCAACCATTTCTTTGCGGAGAATAAGAGACAAGGTTTTAGTTGGATTGCCATCAAAAACTATGGAGACAGTTTCCTTCGAACTTTCTGAAGAAGAACGTGACCTTTATAATCAGATGGAAGCAGATTCCAAGAATGTTGTTGGATATTTTATTACAGCTAATAAACTACGCAGCCGGTATATGTCTGTGCTTTTCTCAGTTATTCAACTTCGGCAGTTATGTAGTGATTCGGCCTTGTGTTCTATGGATCTCAGATCATTGCTCCCTTCTGACAATATTGGAGGTATTGGAGAATTATGCCTATTCATATTTTTGTTCAATTTGGTTTTTGCAATCTGAGTAAAACTCTGTCACCAAAGAGTAAAACTTCTGCAGTTATTTCAACTGAGTATGATTATAGAGTGCTTACCATTTGAACTTGTTTCCAAGCAGATGCATCCAAACATCCGGAATTGCTTCGAAAGATGATCGATGGGCTTCAAGATGGTGAAGATACTGTCTGTACGGTTTGCCTTGATCCACCAACTGATGCTACAATCACAATCTGTGAGCATTTATTTTGCAGAAAATGCATTTGCTGACCTGCCCAAATTGTCGTCGTCTTATTTCTTTGACTGACCTGTTCTCAGCCCCTCCTGAATCTTCCAGTCCTGAGAACCCTAAAAAACTGTCAAGAACAACCCCTTCCAAAGTCACAGCTCTCATAAAACTTTTGAAGGAATCTAGGGCTGTAAAATCAACCAGTAAATCAGTAGTTTTTTCACTGTTTGATAAGATATTGGCATTGATGGAAGAGCCACTGAAAGATGCTGGCTTCAACACGTTGCGGTTGGATGCATCGACAGATGAAATAAGGCAAGCTGAAATAATCAAGGAATTTGGATCAGCAGGAGCGGACACGGTTCTTCTTGCCAGTCTCAAGACTTCAGGAACCGGCATAAACCTCACAGCTGCTTCCACAGTCTACTTGCTGGAGCCATGGTGGAACTCGGCGGTTGAGGAGCAGGCAATAAACCGTGTTCATCAATACGGACAGAAGCAGAATGTAAGAATTGTTAGATTGATTGCTCAAAATAGCATAGAAGAAAGGATACTGGAGATACAGGAAAGGAAGAAACTGGCCAGTGAAGCTTTTGGAAGGCAAGGAACAAATGAACAGCAGGAGGCTAGCATAGATGATCTCTGTGCCTCTTATTCTGATGAGTATATACAGTTTAACGTGCACTTTCCTTCTATAGTTGTTAATTAGTTTCTCAAACTTTGCTGAAAAGTTACAGCGTTGCTAATGATCTCAAACTTTTCTCTCCTGTTTTCCCTGCTGCAATTTGTAACTTTTCTACAAATTTGAGGGGTGGTAGAAATCCTAGCTAGTCTCCGACCACTGACATTTTTAATTTCTTCAAACATTTATTTCCCTTGAAGGTGAAAACAAGCCATCTTATATTTTTTTGATGAATGAAAAGATTTTGTTCATCAGAAAGAAACTAAGCAGGAGGTTCAGCCCTGCTACCGAACCAGACGTTCAAGGGAAAATAGCCTCTCTTTTTAGGCTAAGTAGACAAATGAAAACAGCAATACACAAGACAGAGCCAATAAAACTCCATCAATTGCAAGATTATGAAACCTGGAGTTAGGTTTAGCTTCTATAAGTAACCTTGTTTTGTCGAACTCAGCTGTACAAAATTGAATGACATGGCCAGTAACATTCAAGGTAAGAGAATTGAAGTTCCTGGCATTCTGAACTTGTTGTTTCAGCATGTGGATTAACTAGGCAATTTCTGAATTCTCTATGATTTTTTATTATAAAATAATTTACAGGAAAATTAGTTGACGAAAAATATTTTATAAATAATAATCAATAGACAATATCATCCAACTACTTCAAACCCTACAACCTTCTCTCGCTAGATCGATGACCAAATGGTTTACGCATTAAGAACAAATCTTATGGATAGTTCATTTTGCAATTGAAAAGAAAAATATATAGTAAGAAGAAATACCGGAGGAAGAAGCTAAGAACCCATTACACAGCCCAAGCCTTGTCAACCCTCAATAACCAACTCTCCCGCGCGCTTTCGACCTTCTATTCAATCAAATATAACGGCTTTACCAACTACCCTCACATTCTCTAAACACAACAAGATCTCTCCCTCTCTCTGTGTGTTGACAGACTAAAGAAGAAACAAGAAAAGACTGGATCTTTCTTACATTTTCTCTCTAATGGAAGAAGGTCAAAAGGAGCCAGTTTCATTTACTTCGGATGGTAGCCAGAATACTTCACAAGAAGAAACTCGAGAAGATGAACAAAAAATTGAAAGCCTGGACATGATTCTCGATGGTTGGGAAGATTCAATTACTTTTGGATGTGGGCGATATTCTTCTTCACATCAAAGCTTGCATGATACCATCTTTGCTTGTTCTATTACCACCAAAATTGTAGGCCTCGGAGATATAAAATTCAATGCCCACGAATTGCTTGAATTGGTACGTTATCCACAAAGCCCATATGATAAGTCTGCTATAAAGGTTTTCAATTCTAGTTCTGAGGAAGTGGGTTACCTTGATATTCCAGTTGCTAGGGTTTTATCTCCTTTAGTTGATCTTCAAAAAATTAATCTCGAAGGCGGCGAGGTGGCTGGTTCAAGAAATCGATCTGATAGTTCTATTCCTTGTCTAGTTAAAATCTTTTCAAAATCAGATGATACACAGAGTGTTAAAGAGTGGATTTTGCGAAAGGCTTTATGTTTTAGTGACCAACCTGGTCCAAGTTTCAGGGCATATGAGGGTAGAGGGGTTCAAGAAAAGAATATGGTAGAGAAATTGGGGACTTTGGAGCCGCCAAAGAATGTGATCAAAGCTAAACTTCTCGATCATCAAAAGGAGGGGCTGTGGTGGTTGGTGAGTAAAGAGAATTCTGATGAGCTGCCCCCTTTCTGGGAGGTGAAAAATGGGCTGTATCTGAATGTTTTGACAATGCATCGAACGGATAGGAGACCAGAGCCTTTGCATGGTGGGATTTTTGCTGATGATCATGGATTGGGAAAGACTCTCACTTTGCTTTCTTTGATTTCTTTGGATAAGAGACCAGAGACCAGAGCAATGTCTGTTTCTAGTGCTCTGGTTGCTAAGCAAACATTAATTGTGTGCCCTTCAGTTGTGTGCTCGACATGGGAAAGCCAGCTACAGGAACACACTCGTATAGGATCACTCAAGCTATACAAGTACTATGGAAACAGCAGGACGATGGAAGTTGACGAGCTAAGGAAGTATGATATCGTGTTGACCACATATAGAACCTTGGCTGCTGAGTGCTTCCGCCGCAGACGGTGCCCTTTGAGGAAGATCGAGTGGTGGCGAGTCATCTTGGACGAGGCTCATGTGATTAAGAATGAAAATGCCAGGCAAAGTCGGGCTGTCACTAAATTGACTGCTAGGAGGAGGTGGGCTGTTACAGGAACAAATATCCAGAATGGATTGTTTGATTCATTTTCCCTGATGGCCTTTCTCCAGTTAGATCCACTCTCTACAAAATGCTACTGGAAAGGCCTGTTTCAGAGACCACTTGCTGATGGGGATGAGAACGTGCTGCAGGTAATATCATGCTGGTGATTATATTCAGGTAGAACACATTGCTTGTATCTTTATGTTTTTATGATTTTCTCTAAAACTATTTCAGGTTTTAATGGCAACCATATCTCTGCGGCGAATAAAAGACAGGGTTTTAATTGGATTGCCATCTAAAACTGTAGAGACAGTTTTCTTTGAACTTTCTGGAGAAGAACGTGAGCTTTATGATCGGATGAAATCAAGTTCCAAATATTTTTTAGATTTCTTTATTTTTGTTGGTATATTACGCAAAAGGTATTCATTTATGCTTTCTCTGGTTTTACGACTTCGCAAGTTATGTGATGATTCGGCCCTGTGTTCTAGGGATCTCACATCATTGCTCCCTTCTGACAATATTCGAGGTATTGCAGACTTCTTCTGTTCATATTTTTCTTCACTTTGGTTTAACGATAATGACAGTTATATCGCCAAAGAGTTTTACACGGAAAACCTTCATTTATTTCATAAATGATTATAGAGTGCTTACCATTCGAAAGCTTGTTTCCAAGCAGATGCATCCAAACATCCAGAATTTCTTGGGAAGATGATCGATATGATTCAAGATGGTGAAGATTATGTCTGTGCAATTTGCGGTTGTCCACCAAATGATGCTGTATTCACGCAATGTGTGCATGTTTTCTGCAAAAGTTGCATTTGGTATTACCTGCCACGCAAGGAATTGGAGAAAGCCTGCCCAAGTTGTGGTGGCCTTATTTCTAGGTCTGGCCTGTTCTCACCCCCTCAAGAGTCTTCCGATTCTGAAAACACTAGAAAAACATCAAGAGCAACTCCTTCCAAGGTCTCAGCTCTCATAGAACTCCTGAAGGAATCTAGTGCTGTAAACTCAAGCAGTAAAGCAGTAGTTTTTTCAATGTTCGACAAGATGGTGGGGTTACTAGAAGAGCCACTGAAAGATGCTGGCTTCAATACGTTGCGGTTGGAGGCAGCCATGGATGAAAGGGAACAGGCTGAAGTAATCAAGGGATTTGGATCTGCAGGACCAGGCACGGTTCTTCTTGCCAGTTTCAGGACTTCAGGATTCGGCATAAACCTCACATCTGCTTCCAGTGTCTACTTGCTGGAGCCATGGTGGACCCCAGCTGATGAGGAACAGGCAATAAACTGCGTTCATCAATACGGACAGAAGGAGAATGTAAGAATTGTTAGATTGGTTGCTCAAAATAGCATAGAAGAAAGGGTGCTGGAGATGCAGGAAAGGAAGAAAGTGGCTGCTGAAGCTGTCGTAAGGCAAGGACAGAAGGAACGACGTGCGGTTAGCATGGATGATCTCTGTAGCCTCTTATCCCTCTTGACCTGACATCAAAGTGCATACCTTCTTGTCATAATATGAATGCTTTTGTTTGTTTCTCGTTGCTTCGGTAATTACAGGTTTTGTAATGACTTCAGACTTTGCGATCCTATTTTCCCTTGGTAATTACGTGAGGTTAGTTTGCAGTTAAGAAAAAAAAGTTCATTTCTCAACTTGCTGGTTGACAATGAAACTCATTTCCTAAAACGTATTTTATGGACCTAGATGAATGAGTAAAATCTGGTTATTTCAATCTTTTATAATTTAAGATTTGTTCTGCAGATTATAAGTCTTTTATCATCACACCACGTCATTTAAAGATGTCTCATTTGTTATAGGCAATGGACGAATAATCCAAATCAAACTGTTTTGTACAACCTCCTACTATATGTAATACCTAAAAGAATTTATTAATACAAACATTTATTTGTGTGTGTGTATGTTTATATATAAATCATGGCATAAGAGTATAATGCATCAACACATAAAATATAGACATGGTAACCGAATATAAAAGACCTATCTAAGAAATTGTCTTGGATCACTAAGAATATTTGTACTTCCACATAGGCAAGATCCTCTTGAGTTATTTACCAGTAAGAACTCAAGTTTATATATAAATTTTTTTTAACTCAATCAGAGTTTTTATGTAATATTAACAATAAAATTAACTTCATAGTTTGAATTAATTATTTTAATACAAAAGTTAATACAAATTTTGTAATTGTAGGGCACTAATTATACATGATAGAAAAATATTAATTGCAATAAAAAAAACAGGTTCTGAAGATCGACAAAGACAAAAAATCAAGAAAGTTTCGCAAACAATTTATAATAAGGAATATCATAAGGTAAGGTTCGTCAAAAAATCGTATTTTTTCTCATATTTTAAAATAAAAATAGAATATTGTAACCAATTTATGATTATCCGTTAGATTTCTACCAAAATATCAAAAATCTTTCAACAATAATTTTTTTCGTTTTTTAGTTGTAAATTTTAATTATCGGGGTGTAAAATTACATTGTAAAGTATATCATTAGATATTAAAGTACAATAAATATAGTGTTAAAATTCAGACCTTAAAACAATTAGGTTTTTTTAACCTAATGAGATAGAGAATCTCTCACGAAGAGAAATCTACTTAGAGACTTAGAAAAGATCAACGAATAAAAATCTAACTTGGAGAAAAAAATAATCAGACAACAATGCATCTTACCTTATATAGGGTACACTGGGGGTGATGCATCTTCCCTTGCACAACAAGTCTCCTTACTTAGACTTTTACAGACCATTAGATTTCTTAGTGACCTTAATACTAGGTGACGACTCCTAAAACTTATAGTCATAATTTTATGATTATAAAAAACTCTTTTTCATGCATCCCCCATCTCCGGCAATGGCCATGCGGGAAACGAAATGCGAAAAACGTCGTCGCAACAATTATCTCACTCATTATACCTATTGTCTAAATCTCCAATGGTATTGTTGTTATTTCCCATTAATTTTCTATTTCATTTCAAAACATTACAGAAATGCCAACAAAAAGTAAATCCTCGAGGAAATTAAAATGCCAACAAAATATTTGTTTAAATTCCGATGAAAAGTTATGTCGGTATTTTTTAATGTTTTGGTTGTGATATTGAAAAATTTTATTGCAAACGGAGACGACGTCACAGCATCTAAACAACAACATGGAGAAAGATATCAACTGAGTTGAGAAATAATTTTACGAAAATGACACAAAATAATTTGAAATTAATCATTTTATGCCTCTTCTTCTTGCTTTGATAATTTGAACAGTTAGATCAGGAAGCCAGAGCACAGAAATGATCATTTCCAGTGCTTCTCCCCAAACAATGAAGTGCCACCTCCATTGTTCACTGCACCAGTAACAATTTCCCTATTTGCTATAACCACTCCAATGAGAAAGCACTAAGGACGAACCTCGAAATCGATTTTATCTTCCCATGAGGAAACATTAACAATTAAGCTGCAACAAGCACTCCTGGAATCTTGCCTGCAAAACAAAACTTATAGAATATCAAATATTGTCAATTACTAGAAACAAATTTTAAATAATACAAATTCCATCCAATGCATAGAGAAGTTTGAAATGAAAGGAATTCAAATGTATTTACCAGAAATCAAGTTTCCTCATAATACAAATCTCAAGTTGTCTGGCCCAAAACCAGCAGCAAAACACATTATAAGAGAAAATGAGAGACATAAAGTTCCACTTTAAACAAACCCCAAGATCCTTTGCAAGGTATCTGAGAAATGTTTTTGGGATTGGATGATAGACTTGATACTCAAAGGAATTCTTCCTCCGCTTGACTTTAACTCAAAGGAATCCAAATCGAGCCCCATTTATAAAATGGGGTTAGAGGTGACAGTGCTTATAAAATGGGATCTCCTAAGCATTTAGGAATTCTATGGGGGGAAAGGTCAAACAGGTGGAGAGCAGGAGATGAAAGGGTGCTGCTCTGTTGAGCTGCGGAGAGAAGACAACAAATGGGCTTGGATCATTAGGAGTTAATTTCTTTTTTAAAAAAACTTTTAATTAGAATGCTAATTTCGTCTTATCTTTTTTTCTTATTTCTATTTTTAACCCCAGATATTCGTGTTTTTCCCTATATATGCATAATTTTTACTGCACAAGAAAATATTGTGAATTAAAAAAAAATAGACAAGGGACAGCCCAAACCCTGACCCGAAAGGCCCAGCCCATTACACACCCCAACTGTCTTTAACTAACTCTCTCCCCAGCCCGCGCTTTTGCGCTTCTATTCTATAAAATATAACGGCTCTACCTCCTCCCCTCACAATCTCTACACACAAAAACTCGCTCGCGCGCTCGCTCTCTCTCTCTCTCTCTCTCTCTCTCTCTCTCTGTTCACTTACTAAAGAAAGAAAAGAGTGAGTCTTTCTTTCATTTTCTCTAATGGAAGCAGAATTAAAGGAAGGACAAGAAGACGCACTGGGCCTTTACGTGAATCTTGATGCTCGTCCAGATTCTTCTTCGTTTGAAGATTGGCAGTATTCTTCTTCACAACAAATCCGGTATGAGACCAGCCATGTTTGTTCTTTTATAACCCATATTGTGGGCCTCACAAGCCACCCTGCTATAGTATTCAATTACCATGAACTGGTAACATTTGTACGTTATCCACAATGCCCTCGTGATAACCTTGCTATAAAGGTTTTCAATTCTACTTCTATGGAAGTGGGTTACCTCCATGATCAAGCTTCGGCTGTTTTATCTCCATTAATTGATACTCAAATGATTAATCTTGAAGGTGAGGTGATTCATTCAAGAATTGGAGATGTTAAACACTCAGTTCCTTGTCTAGTTAGAATCTTTTCGAAGTCAACTGATCTAGAGAATGTTAAAAGATCGATTTTTGGGAATAATCTGAGCTTAACTGGAGAAACTCGTAAAGATCTTGAGACAAATGAGGTTAAGGGGGTTAAAGAAAAGGATAGGGTAGAGAAATTGGGGGCTTTGGAGCCACCAAAGGAGGTGATTAAAGCTAAACTTCTTGATCATCAAAAGGAGGGTTTGTGGTGGTTGGTGAATAAAGAGAACTCGGATGAGTTGCCCCCTTTCTGGGTGATGAAAGATGGGCTTTATGTGAACGTTTTAACAAGGCATCGAACGAATAGGAAGCCGCAGCCTTTGCATGGCGGGATATTTGCTGATGATTATGGAATGGGAAAAACTCTAACTTTGCTCTCTTTGATTGCTTTTGATAAGGCTGGCAATGTCCCTGAGGAAGTGTCTGTTTCTAGTGGTATGAAGAGAGGAAGGGTGAGTGAAAAGGATGCTGGAGAACCAAAAACAGAAAGTTCCGGGGGAATGGATGATAAATCTTCTAGTGCTCTGGTCGCTAAGCAAACATTAATCGTGTGCCCGTCTTCTGTGTGTTCAACATGGAAAACCCAACTACAGGAGCACACGGAATCAGGATCGCTCAAGCTGTACAAGTATTATGGGGAAAACAAGATTAAGGATGTTGAGGAGCTTAAGAAATATGATATAGTGTTGACCACGTATGGGACCTTCGGTATTGAGTCCTATGAAGGGCAGTGCCCTTTGTTGAAGATCGAGTGGTGGCGAGTTATTTTGGATGAGGCTGATGTGATTAAGAATGCAAATGCCAAGCAAAGTATGGCAGTCTCTAGTTTGACCACTAGGAGGAGGTGGGCTGTTACAGGAGCACCCATTCATAATGGATCGTTTGATTTATTTGCCTTGATTGCATTTTTGCGATTAGATCCACTCTCTAATAAATGCTACTGGCAAAGCCTGTTCGAGAGGCCACTTGCTAAACAGGATGAGAATGGGTTCTCGCGACTGCAGGTAATATCATACTGATAAATAGATATTTGCCTTGATTACTGTTTTTGTTCATTAGTTATGCTAGTTTTAAGCCACAACTTGTAATACAACTTCATAGAATTTCAGGTTTTAATGGCGAGCATTTCTTTGCGGAGAAGGAAAGACAGGGTTTTAGCAGGCAGATTACAATCAAAAACTGTGGAGACAGTTCGCTTTAAGATTTCTGGAAACGAACGTGAACAGTATGATAGTATGGAAGCAGAAACAAAGGAAGTTGTCCGAAAACTCATTGAATTTGACACTGGTAGACTAAACAGAAGCTATGCATCTATACGCGGCGCAGTCATACGACTTCGCCAGATGTGTAACGATTCAACCCCGTTCTCGTCGTATCTCAAATCATTGCTACCTTCTGCTTATATCGGAGGTATATATTGAAGAGTTCTACTTGTTAATATTCTCTTCAACATGGTTTTGATTTTTTAATTGCTTAGAGTATATGAAAATTCTTTTTGGAAGAAAAGTTTTTAGATGGTGCATCTGTACACAGAAAACCTCTTCAATTATTTCAAGTTATGGAAGTTCTGGCCATGATTACAAGGCGCTTACCATTTCAGCTTGATTGTAAGCAGATGCACCAGACCACCCAGAATTGCTCCGAAAGTTGATCGGTGTGCTTCGCGAAGATGAAGATTTTGACTGTGCAATTTGTTACTTTCCACCAACTGATGCTGTGATCACAAAATGTAAACATGTATTTTGCAAAAGATGTATTCTGCGGGGAACCAGAAAAAACTGCCCGATTTGTCGCGGTTCTATATCTGAACTGTTCTCAGCTCCTCCTCAATATTTTGAAGAACCTGGAAGATTTCCAGCAATAATTCCCTCCAAAGTCTCAACTCTCATAAAACTCCTGAAGGAATCTAGGGATGTGAGATCGACCAGTAAATCAGTGGTTTTTACATTATTCCAGAAGACGCTGGTACAACTTCAAGAGCCACTGAAAGCCGCTGGCTTCAATGTACTGCGGTTGGATGCACTATCAGATTCTATAAGGAGAGAAAGAATAATCAAGAGATTTCGATCAGCAGGACAAGACACAGTTCTACTTGCGAACGTTAAAGTTTCAGGAGCCGGCATAAACCTGACAGCTGCTTCCGAAGTCTACTTGCTGGAGCCGTGGTGGAACTCGGCATTTGAGGAGCGGGCAATAGACCGTGTTCTCCAATACGGACAGGAGAAGAATGTAAGAATTGTTAGATTGATTGTTGAAGATAGCATTGAAGAAAGGATATTGGCGATGCAGGAAAGGAAGAAACAGGCAATTGAAGCTTCCGGTAGGCAGGGGCCAGAGGAGAGGCGCGAGGTTAGCAAGGAAGACCTCTGTAGTCTCTTATCCTTGAATAACATTCCCACGTGCATGCCTGCATCTGGTCAAGCTTGATATTGAGTTCTCAAGGAGGAGGAGGAAGGCCAACTTCAATGGTTTTAAGGGTTTGTTTGGGGTGTGTATATATATATAGCTTAATGTGCATATATAGCGCACAGGAACAGTACACATATATCACTATTAGTTGAATTCTCTGTCAGTTTTCACTGTAAAGAAAGAGAGGGAGAAAACAAATATGTGAATCTTGCTATAATCTTGCATCCGGAATTCATCAAGTATCTTTGTCTCATGTTCTGATAACAATAATATTATCAGTTAATTAGACCTAGATTTAGGGAAGGGTATCCAGTGCAGGAGCAATAAAGAGAATGTCCCTCTGCAAGTACAAACCTCACTTACACTACAAAAAATTGGGGCATTTTGCAACAAACGTGTCCGTTGCAAACAAGAAAGGATGCCGTTGTAAATTGTTATTTGCAACGGACTATGCAACGGATGCGTTCCGTTGAAAAAACGGGACTGCAAGATTTCTTGCAACGGCGTGGCCGTTGGAAATATAATCGCAACGGATAGTCCGTTGCACATTTGCCACGGAAAATCCGGTGCATTGTTGCAACGGAAAAGCCGTTGCACATTTCCAACGGATTTTCCGTTGCATAATTGCAATGGCTTTGCCGTTGCACATATGCAACGGATTTGCCGTTGCACATATGCAAACGGCGTTGCCGTTGCATAGTTGCAACGGCTTTTCCGTTGCTAAATTGCAACGGATTTTCCCTTGCAAGGTTGCAACGGAGTATCCGTTGCCACATTGCAACGGAGTATCCGTTGCCACATTGCAACGGATTATCCGTTGCACGATTGCAACGGATTTTCCGTTGCAAGATGGCAACGGCTTTGCAATGGTTGCACAAAGTTGTTTATTTAATTTGTTTACTAAATTGTTTATTTAATTTCTGAAATAAAAATTTTCATTAATATTATTAATATTTAGAAGCAAATAAATATAGGTAAAATAACATAAAGGACATTTTATAATACAACAAAGATTCAGTTACTTGAAGTAAATACATATTTTGACATCAACATGAAACATTTCCAAAAAGATATTTACATCAACATGAAACATTTCCAAAAAGATATTTACATCAACATGAACAAAAAAAAACATATATTTAACCATTGTTTAAGGTGGAAATGATTTACGATGTTGTGGATGAGATGAAGATGGACCACTATTTGGGAGATGGGGTCGAGGTCGATACACTGTGGAAGACACAGGACCCATAGGTGCCATTGTTTGTGATGGCATCGTGTCAACAGGTGTTGGCGTACCTTGACTCATAAACTCAGGCCTAACATTACTTCCATGCTGTGCGGCAAGATAATTTGTAATCGAGTCAATCTGACGTTGCATATTAGTAAGAAGAGCATCTTTTACGTCCAATTCATCTTTCAATTCCTGAATAACTGTGCTCGGATATGTGGAGTGTACTGAGTAGGAATGTTGTGACGCACTCGCACTAACCTTAGATGTTGGCATACGAGGTGCACCGTAAACTCTACCTTTGCTGACCCCCCCCCCCCGAAGCCTCACGCCAAGCTTCTCCATCAAAAGAAGGATGAACGGCTCGATCAGGTCCATACTTTGCAATCATCTCTTTTCTATAATTTTCCTACAAACATACAGTTTCATGTAGAAATAAATTTATTTGAATATGAAATGATATGTTAAATATTTGTTTAAAAATAAAAGTACTTACCACCACTGTTTTGGACCTGTTATCTACGAATGTGCCTGTTTCATTAACATTCTGATGCAACATTGAAAAGACGTCATGCCATGGAAGTTCTTTTCCCCCGGCTTGTTGTTGCTAACAACATGTAAAAAAATAATTAGCAACATAAATATTAAACAAATACAATTACGAGTGTTCAATAATATTAATGCTTACCATACTGGCTCGATATGATGCAAATGAAATTGAGCCACCCGAATGAGAACTTATTTTACCAGCTGTTTGTTTCAAACGATTGCGTTTTGAAGAGTCAGATCGTCGTTGGAATCCATCGGTTGACCAAACTTCCTGTATCATGGTATTCCAGTATTCTTTTTGTATCCAAATGGGACCATTATTCATGCAGTCAATAATATTTGTGGTGTTCAGTTTTGACAGAGCTTTAGTGCGAGCTCGTGCCAATTGTTGGTTCAAAGAGATCCGAGCTTTATCTTCCCAAATATTCCGAACAATTTCTTCATCTTCCTCAGGGAAGGCATATTTTTTCTATCAAATACATACGATAAGTAAAATAATTTGCATAAAATAGTGTGTCCATAAAAATATATATCATAAATGATTCATGATCATAATTATGGAAATAGTTGCGTGAATTCATATGAAAAAAGGCAATAAAGTCAATAATATGTTGTTGTCATACCTTGAACTCTTTGAACAGTTCATCCTTATACATCGAATCTACTTTTTCCCAAGAGTGCCATGGCCCCTTGAAATTACATCTCAAAATGTTTCCGATTTCACGTCCACATGATGCGTTATTAAACCTGAAATATTAGAATAACAAACTTTCATGAAATAAATATAGACATAAATATTACATGTCTACAAAAAATTGGAAACTTACTCTGTTCTTCCATACAAACTCAGCTGTCTTTTTTTTATCAGGGGATCGATTTCGGTGTCAAAACCCTTCCGTTTAATGCAAACATTGTTGTCATAAGAGTTTGGACCATTGTCTGATGGGAGACAATCTGCATTCTGAACGTTATTACCATCTTGGTTAATTGGATTGTCAATGTCGTTCTCCTCATCCTCATTATCACCAGCTACTATTGGATAACTTTGACTCGCCAGCAAATGTTGAAACTTGGACATGTAATTATCTTCTTCATTTGGAAATGAACTTGGGACTTCGGACATGTAATTATCATCTAAGTCATTCGGGTCAATTGGGCGAGAAGTTGTTGCATTCGTATGCATCCTGTATGGAGTTCGATTTGATCTTGATGCAAACCTACCAGTACTGGAATCTAATATAGATCCACGTCGCGACATTCTAAAACAATTGTATTGTCATCAGTAAGTGTTTGTAATAACTAATAAATATGGAAATAAAAAAATGAAAGCATAATGCTTAATTTTCATCATTATCATCAAGATCAATATTTCAATCAAAATAACATATCCAAGCATAATGCTACTCATCATTATAATCAACATCAATATTTCAATCAAAATAACAAATCCAAGCACAATGATACTCATCATTATCATCAAGATCAATATTTCAATCAAAATAACAAATCCAAGCACAATGCTACTCATCATTATCATCAACATCAATATTTCAATCAAAATAACAAATCCAAGCACAATGATACTCATCATTATCATCAAGATCAATATTTCAATCAAAATAACAAATCCAAGCACAATGCTACGCATCATTATCATCAACATCAATATTTCAATCAAAATAACAAATACAAGCATAATGTTACGCATCATGATCATCAACATCAATATTTCAATCAAATTAACAAATCCGTGCATAATGCTACTCATCATTATCATCAACATCAATATTTCAATCAAAATAACAAATCCGTGCTTAATGCTACGCATCATTATCATCAACATCAATTTTTCAATCAAAATATCAAATCCGTGCATAATGCTACGCATCATTATCATCAACAACAATATTTAAAGCAAAATTAAAAATACAAGCATAATGCTAATCATCATTATCATCACTCCTAATTACATCATCATCAACATCATCACCATCACCAATGACATCATTATCATAGTCAATTTCTTCATCCGAAGCTATGTCATTCTCTCCTCCCCAATTTGGCTCTACCCGAGGCAACTCATGCTGGTTGATTTCTTCATAATAAGATGAGTCAGCAAGTATATTTTGTTCAGCAAGTGTCGGATCAGGAAGCACACAACATGGCTGAGAAATTTCATCTAATTGAGCAACATCAAATGATTTAACATTGTCTGTGTTTTCAATAAATTCCCCCACATCAACGTTATAACGACTTCTAGCTGATGTCTTTATAACTGCCCACCATTCTGATGATTTATTATCGGGTGGACATGTATAGTACACTTGTTGACATTGTTGCGCCAGGACAAAATCTTCATTCCCTTGTAGTCTAGAAGTATGTTTGATTTCAACCAAACCATTTGAACGATGCAATTTAAGACGACGTTTGGTATCGTACCAATGACACTTGAACATAAATACCTTGCACTTATTCCCTAAATATTTAAGCTGAATCACTTCTTCAAGCATTCCATAATAATCAATCTCATTCTCGTTGTAGCTACTTCCTTTAACACAAACCCCGCTATTCATAGTTTTTTTATATCGTCCATAACATTGAGTATGAAATTTAAACCCATTTACATAATACCCATTATAACATTTCACTGCATTTGACGGCCCCATAGATAGTGCAAAGATTTGATTCTCAATTCCAGTTGATTTGTATTGAACCTAGCATAAGAATAATAATAACAATGGATGAATTATTAATGAATACAAAATATTTAATGTAACAAAATGTTTATTGCAAATACTTACATGATTTTTCAACCAAATTGGAAATATCTCCTCACATAGTTTTTCAATTTCAACATCGCTAAGTTGTGGTTGTTGTGTCTTGAGCTCTTGACGACATTGCCTAAATTTGTAATTGTTAGGTGAAATAAAATTATTATAAATGAAGATCGCATAGAAAATATTTCACACTTACTCCATATAGGGTTTCAATTCTTGACAATTGAAAATGACATAGATGTGTGCAATTTTCATTTCTTCGTGCGATAATTGCCTTCTATAAAATTTCTTGGACAATTTTCTCCCAGGATAGGAAAAAACTGAAAGTTTTCCACATTGACTTTTAGATCCACCATCGTCATTTCTTGGAACTCTATTCCATATTGTTTGAACGTCATCACCGAAATAATAAGACGCAAAATTTGTAATTTCGTCAATCAAGTAAGCTTCACATATAGAACCCTCTACATGAGCTTTATTGGTTACTTTCTTCTTCAAATAAAACATATACCTACATCATTTATGTTAATTCGTTTAAAAGAAAAAACAAATATAATTTGAAATTTAATAAAAAATAAATTGTATGAGAGCATACCGTTCAAATGGATACATCCATCGATACTGAACAGGTCCTCCTGCTTGTGCCTCATAAGGAAGATGTATCGTTAAGTGTTCCATGGAGTCAAAGAAAGATGGATGGAAAATCCTTTCAAGTTTACATATTATTTCAATGATATTTCTCTGCATCAGCTCAACGTGGTGGACATTTAAATTTGTAGCACAGATGTCCCGAAAAAAAACAGACAATTCGGTTAATGCCTCCCATAGTGGTCGAGGCAAGTAAGGTCGGAACGCAACAGGAATAAGTCTTTGCATAAAAACATGACAATCATGACTTTTCATGCCCGAAACCTTACATTGAGCCTCTTTTACACACCGTGATATATTTGAAGCATAACCATCAGGAAAGGACAACTCTTTCATCCATGACAACACTTCTTGTTGTTGTTTCTTGAAGAGATAAATGGACAAAATCCATCCGTGCATAACCCTAATCTAACATTTCATGGATCTGCCGCGAAGTTAGGATGGATACGATTAAACTCTTTCCATGCATATCCATCTGATGGATGCACCATTACTCCATCATCTGACTTGTGAAAGTGATGCCATGTCATATCTTTAGCATGATGTGGAGACATAAATAGCCTCTGAAGTCTTGGTGTCAATGGAAAGTATCGGAGTTGCTTCTCCGCCTTATAAGAGCCTTTACTAGTAGGGTTTTTAGGTTTATATCGTGAACTTCCACAAAAATCACAAATTATTTTCATTGCATCCACCCCATAATACAACATACAGTAATTCTGACACACATCATATTTCTCATACCCAAGTCCAAGTGGCCGCATAAATTTTTTGGCATCATAAAAATTTGAAACCAAATTTGCATCATCAGGCATACAACTCTTCGCAAATTCAGTAAATTTGTTGAAGGCATTTTGAGTTAAATTTAAATTTGACTTCATATTAAGCAATTGCACACAAGCAGAAAGTTTTGATTGCTTGGTACACCCTTCCCACAAAGGTTGCTCTGCAGCTTTCAACAACTTAAAAAAATTAGATGCCTCTAAATTCGGAGGTTCCTCTATGACAACAGTACTACAAACCCTATCATTATAGTATGCTTCATCATTCCCCATTGCATCTAGAACCATATTTCTATACGGATTTGCATCTCCCATATCATTCACAACACGACTACGCCCTCCCGATGAAGGTCCAACCAATATATCAGTGACAAAAGGCTCCCCATGTACAGTCCAATTTTCATAATAAGGTAAAAACCCTCTCGTCAATAAATGCTTACAAACATCATCTTCGTTTTGAAATTTTTGATTTTTGCATCTCACACAAGGACATCTAATTTTCCCCTCTGATATATTGTTATCAATTGAAAATGCAAAATTGATAAATCTTCTAACACCCGCAATATATTCAGGATTCAGACGAGCACTTCTCATACGACAATACATCCACTCTCGATCCTCCATATTAATCTAGTAAACAGTATGACATACAAACATTTTAGAATAGCTATCTCCATTATTACAAATTATTAAAGGCCAAGACAAAAGGCAACAACACAAATACGTAACAAAGCATTGCAATCACAATAGTAACAAACACAGTTTTTTGCATACACAGCAATATGCTTTAATCGATTCTAATACAAAAAACAAACAATAAACATCTTACACTGACCTTGGAAGCGATTTTAAAACACTTTGTAGTCAACGTATATTGATCAGTGCTTGCTGCTCCTTTTTCTAAAACCCTGAGTAGAGAGACAAAATGGTTATACTGGGCACAGATATCAATCCTGTATTATCAGAAAAATAAATAAGCAATATTACTATTTGTATAAGTTAGACTTCTGACCCAACATATCCATGGCCTTTTCACACTATAAGAACTTTTAAAACTGTAATCAACTCTTTCGTAGATGAAATATTGTTTCTAATAGAAGGGACGATTTTACATTTATAAGCCTTAGTAATGATCCTCCAAAAGAACAAACCTTGAAGTTTTTTTTCCAAGCATTGCAACAACTCATTATGAAATGAAAAGGAAAGGGAGAGATGATAGAAATCTCCAAGGATATATCCTCCTAAAAAATTAGTGGATAAAGGAAGTAATACGCGACGCACCAATTTCAGGATAACACCTAACATTTTTCCAAACTCATCATCAAATTCTCCACAAAATTCATACAAACTTATCATCCAATTTTTCCAACAATACACATGCAGTGATTCCACAATAAATCATCAGCAATATTCAATGAACTCTCGGCAAAACCCATGCAATGTCTAATATTATAATGTCAAACAAATTAAAAAAAAAACCCATGAACTCTCGGCAAAACCCATGAGGTAAATTGATTATACAAAACACAGAAATGGCGTCAAGAAGAAAACAACTTAAGGTGCTACACACAAGCAGAAACCCAAACGAAAAATTTCATGTTCAAAACTAAGGAAATCAAAAAAGGAAATGCTTACCGTATATGAAGGAGATCGGCGTTGTGGTGGTGATGGGTCTACTGTGTTACTCAAGCTCGACGCCGGGAAGGTGGAACGGGAGCGTAGGGAAGGAGATCGGCGTTCACTGCCCAGAAGAGAGAGAATGAGAGAAGGAGATCGACCTTCTGTTCTGAGGAGGAGGAGGAGAGATTGAGGGAGGAAGAAAGACATAAAACGGGGCGTTCTGAGAATATAAAACGGGGCGTTTTGAGAAGTTATACTTGCAACGGATATTCCGTTGCTTTTATTATTTTGCAACGGCTTCTCCGTTGCAATTTTAAAATAATTTGCAACGGCTAATCCGTTGCATATTGTGTCATTTTGCAACGGATAATCCGATGCAACCCAAAAAGAAGCTTGCAACGGATTGTCCGTTGCAATGTCAACAATAGTGCAACGGAATATCCGTTGCAACGTAAATTATGCAATGGATATTCCGTTGCAATATTCTTTTACATTGCAACGGATAATCCGTTGCACATTGTTTGACATTGCAACGGCAATACCGTTGCAAACTTCGACTTTATGTGCAACGGATAATCCGTTGCAATTTGTTTTACCTTGCAACGGAAAATCCGTTGAACAATCAGTTGTATTTGCAACGGCATAGCCGTTGCAAATTATTTTTGTTCGCAACGGATTATCCGTTGCAGACTATACTTGCAACGGATAATCCGTCAGAATATCATTTTATGTTGCAACGGATAAGCCGTTGCAGACTGTTTTATATTGCAACGGAAATTCCGTTGCAATATTAATGTGCAACGGTTAATCTGTTGCAACACATATGTTTATTTTTTTAATTCATGAATTTGTTTAGCAACGGAAAATCCGTTGCTAAACAAATTCCAGTTGCAAAACAGGCAACGGATATTTGCCGTTGCAAATATCGGTTGCAAACGGCCCCCCTTTTTAGTAGTGTTACAAGTAAAGGAATCAGGTTAGTGCAGGTGTCAAAAATAATTCGAGTGGAAATGCAGTTGATTTGGCAGAAATGGATGTGAGGAGAGTCTGTGAGACAGCATCAGAGATGATAAATTTGAAAGGAGTTCATCATGGAGGTTTTGAGAATTAAGTCCTTGCAGAAAAGGGTCAGTATACATTAACTTTTTCTTCTTTCAGAATCCTTCTTAACAGGTAGGAACAGGAGGGCAGCGCAAATCATGGAATTGCAAATCATGGAATATAAAAATGGAAATTGAAAACTAAAGTTATGACACAGTAATTAATGACGTCAGGATGTTTAGATTGAGTGTGGTCAACTGTTTATCATGACTACTAGCCTTCTTCATTATCCTACTAGCCTTCTTCATTATCCTAATACATTGCTGGATTTTGACTCCACCTGGAAGTCCGAGGGTAAGGTTTTGATTAAAGTTCTGGGAATTCTTTAATAAGGTTGACCTTGGATTGTGTTGGTTCAAAGAAGGAATGTTATAAAACCCGACCCGAACAAAACCCAAGACCCAGGCTGAGGGTCGGGTGGGTAACTTAGGTCAACCTATATTTTTTTAGAAAAAATTCGAAGTCAACATTTTATTAAATTGACAGCCGAATTACATGGTCAGTCTTCCAATTAGAATCTCGGTGTGAAAAAGAAAAACAAACTGTCGTGAATAAAATGGTAACCTAAATGACCGATTCCAACATATGATAAAAGGTCAAACTCGTGACTTTTTTTCATTAGACTTCATATTTGGTGTCTACAAGGTTGTTGACACCATGCTATCCCTACCGTGTAGTCCAAGCTTATTTGTTTTCCCAAACCGATCCACTTGACTTTAGATTGAAAATTGATAAATATTGTGTCCTGCTTTTTAAAAAAAAAATAATAATAATATTCCCTTTAAAACCTGAAAATAATAATAAGTTCTTGCCTGGTGTCTCCTTCGATTTTTGTTCATCTTCCTTTTTTTCTACATTTTTTTTCATACTTGCATCACGATTTCCACTATCTAACTCATGCTTGTCAATTCCGTTCCGTTCCAATAGAAAAACCGAAACGGTAACAGGAACGGTATTGATAACTTGATCTAACTATTTATCTACCCAAAATGACAGCAAATCTATGAAATCTGCTGCAGAAACTGAAGGGACGATCCATGAAGGGACGATCCAAAGAACATGTTTTATGAGAGCGAGAGTATCATTTACATAGAATCAAAATTTTGCTGCAGATGCTATAGTTTCTTGACCGATGAAT
The DNA here is from genome assembly GCA_025169955.1 of Salix arbutifolia. NCBI lineage: Eukaryota > Viridiplantae > Streptophyta > Magnoliopsida > Malpighiales > Salicaceae > Salix > Salix arbutifolia. The sequence continues at coordinate 4,637,666 of CM045917.1, read as the reverse complement.
AATTCGTTCAATGAGTCCATAATGACTTGTATATATTTTATCATGTCGGCAGTCTTTCGTGGAATCCAGTGTTTTTTTGCCCTTCTTGGCTCTTGCTTGGTGAGATGGTTGTTAGACAAGCCACCTCGGTCATCCTTTAATTATTCGAATCATGTAAAACATTGCCGGATTTGACTCTGGATGGAACTCCAAGTTATTCAACAACTGGGATTTTTAAGTGTTGATGGAGTGGTTGACCATAAACTGGTCTAGATCTTGCTTGAAATTACTGGTAGTGAATGAATTGATAACTTGCATGGTGAGCTTTTTCCACGCATGGTCCAGCCCTACCTCCTGACTTTTGCCTTCATTGACTTTTTTTTATTTATACGGAATTTTTCATGTAAATATATGAAATATTAATTATTTTCTTGAATCTTTTCGGTTTTTTCTTGGATCTTTTTGAGCTGATTTTGATTAAGCTCATCATCTTTCAGATCTGATTAAAGATAAATCACATATCTTAAAATGAAAGAATTCATGGGAGGGGAAATACGCCTTCAAGACTTCAATGTTGCTCTTGTAAGAAGCATCATACCATTCGTCAAAATCACTAAATTTCTTTCAACGACCTTTCAGTGTCCGAAAGGCCACTCTGCTCCGAGTCCAGCCTCCATGCCAACAGAAAATTGTATACTTGCAAGGAAAATATATGGTTTGCTTTAAAATTTGATCTAAAATAGATTTTAAGTTGAATGAAAAGGTATTAATTTGATAAAAATAATAATAATTAATCTACCTAATAATCTAAAAACACCAAATTTTATTAATTTAAACACAAAAATAAAAATAAAAAATGTTTAAATTTTTTCAAAAGTATTTTTGAAAAGCACTCCCAAACACCCCCTTAAACTAGACTCGGCACGGAAACTATGCTTTAATTCATAGAATTTGAATTGGGTAAAACATTTTTCCTTTTAAATTAAAACAATCAATATCCAGTATAAAAACTAATATGATTTGAAGGGTAAAGTCTTGCTTAGAACCATAAAGTTTGTCAGGATATACACTTTGGTCCCCAGAAAGAAAAATATATATTTCCTTCATAGATGCGTGTTAATTTCTTCCTCTTCTTCTTCTTCTCATTATCTTTATGATTAATTAAGAATTCTTTCCGTGGTTGTCGTAATAAAATATGAAGGCAAAACGTGTTAAACCAGTAGAGAAATTTTCCCGGTAATTTTCTTCTTTTATTTTCCTAAGAAAGTGACACGGCTTTAATGTTATCCAACCATGTTTGGTACCTCCACTAATCAGGACAAAATGCAGGACTATAATACGAACACGTGGTCTACAATGATGTGATCGTACACGTGTCCAGTCTTGGAATGTGACTTTCTCAATGTTGTATAGGACGTGCGCCTCACAGGAACACGTATCTAAAAGTTGTAAGAGCACGTGGTTTTTTTTATCTGCACTCTTATAATTTTATTTTAAATAAAAATACAAATTATACGGAGAGTTCTACGGTTTATATCTTATATCTACTCAAAGTTTAAAATAAATAAATCTATTATCATATATAATACATATCAACACCAAATTACATGTTAATTTAGTGTATACAATTTGAATCCTCTTTTTATAGGATTTCTTGTCATTTTTATTTATTGTGAGCTTGTTGAGGATTGAAAAGGAAGAGAAAAGAAAAACAAGAACAAAAAATAATTACTTCAATTATTTTTAGTGGGCTTGCTAAAGATTTTATTATTGTGTTTGGATGAATTGCAAATCATCAATACAATTTTAAAGAATTGAGGTTTTAAAATTTATTCTTGGGTTTTTTTATTTAATTATTTTGTGACTTGATTCATTCAACTAAAAATTTTAAATTGACTTTATTCATTCAACTAAAATTTTAAATTATACTAGAGAGAAATTTTTTTATTTTGTTTATTCTTTTAGCCATTGAGCTTGAAAAAAAAATAAAAAGAGAGAAAGTTGTTGATTAGACATATTTTTTAAACAAAATTATCAGTTTCAATGTCAACGAATTCAACTTGACTAGAAAAAATCGATGATGGTTTTTTTTTTTTCTTTCTAAAAAGATATCTGAAAAAAAAATGTTGAGGTTCATTTTAATTGTTTTATTGGATTGATTTCTTTAGAGTAATTTTAGGGTATTTTGAGATTGCAATTGATTTATAGAGTGAAACAAATTGAATATCATATTATTTTAGTTCAAGAAATTTGACCATAATTTCCCACTTACCTTCAATCCAATAAATGATATTTTATTCAATTTATAGCCTTTTTGGCACTGTTTTAAAAAAAATGATTTTTTTTAAATATTTTTATTTTTATTTTAAATTAAAAAAATTTGGTGTATTCAAATCATTTTCATATATTAATATTAAAAATTATTTTTAAAAAAATATATTTTAATATATTTTTAAATAATTTTTTTAAAAAAAAACAAGTTTAACCATTTCCAAACAGACAATTAAACAAAAATAAAATAACGGAAGAGCTCTTAAAAAAAATAAAAACAAGCATGATTCCGAGCTTTTTTTCTTAGAGCCATGCGCATAAAGTTAGCCTATCAATAACCAATATATTTTATTTTAATTATTTTTAACAAAAATTAATTAGTACCCTCCCTTTTTTATGTATTTCTTTTATCTTTTACTAGTTTTTTTATTTAAATATTAATTAATACCTCATCCTCTCTCATTTATTAAATATTTTTGTTCACTTTTTTTTAAATGGTAGTTTTTTTTCTATTTTTACAATGTTTAAGAGATTATTATAATTTATCTTTTAAACATGATATAAATAAATTTATTATAAATATTACAAGTGGGGTTACACATGGTGATAACATTGTTTTTTAAATGATAAGTGTAATTATCTATAAACCTTAATATTATTTTTTAACTGTAAATATTAGTCACGTGTCATGCTGATTTGTGTACAAATTTATTCTTATTTTCATCATTTTTTTTTATGTTACGAGTGAATTTAGGCTAGATCAATGTGTGTCCGAATAATGACTTTCAAACCTCCTTCATTCAATTTAATCTTAAATCCCATCGATTGATAATCATCCTCTTTGACATTTATATTTTAAAAATGTTTTTTTTAAATTATTTATTTTTTACATTAAATTAATTTTTTAGTGTTTTTTATTATTTTTATGTGATGATGTCAAAAATAAATTTAAAAAAATAAAAAAAACATCATTTTGATATAATTTTGAATAAAATCACTTTAAAAAACAATCGCAATCACACTCTCAAACGAACACTACGTCTAAAACTTGCATTTTAAAAGTAAGAATTAAGTTTGTTTATCATGCCTAGATCTCGAATTATATCATAAACACATGTATTAATTTAAACAAACTCCTAACATGGATGCACAAAAGATATATTTTATTGTGTAAAAACAAACATGGAGTATCTTTTGGAATGATTTTCATTTCGTTTAGTATAATTAATCACTTACATACAATATCTAAAGATTGGTTAGGCTTTGTAGTTATTATAAAATTAAATTATATTTTTTTTCTTTTTTACTTGATAGTTGGCAAATATTAAAAATTATCAAAAGTAAATATTAAATAAATAAAAGTAAAAAAAAATGAAATTGTAAATTAAGCAACAATCGCGAGTCCATGCCACCCTTAAAACCAACCAATCCAAGTTGAAGGTGATCAACAGCTCATTAACACCCAGCAGCCATAAAATCTAACCTCACAGCCTGGTGACATACTTGCTCGTTAAAGAAATTCAAATCGATGACGTGTCAAGAACCCAATCACACCTTGGGTACAAAAGCATGACAGAGCCGTCACTCTAATAAAATACGAGTCGCCGAGTTCACTAGCTAGCAACCCTCCCTCCCAAATTACCTCTGACAAAAACTGCTTCTGACACGTTTTTCAAACCCGAAAGGTCGCGGGGACTCAGCAAGGAACCGAGTTAGGAAACTCAGCAAACTGTGTCCTAAAACCGCCCGCAATAATATCCAATCCAATGCAGCCATTTACAAATAAACAAATACAGGTCATGAAAAAGGAAAATCCCAAAATAAAATAGTTTTTTTTAATATTTTATATAAAAATAAATAAAACAACAAATTGTGAAAGAAAATATAGAATCTCACTTTTATTTATTTTTTTAAAATGGGTCAAGCATTGGGGCTTGCTATTTGATGATTTTTCTGTTTTTTAACACTCACTCCCCAAAAATTACTAGTTAACTTACTTTTCATTTTTGATATAGTTTTTAAATTATATTATGAATTTGAATAATAATTATTTATTTGATCTTAAAATAATAATATAAATAATAATTATTTATAAAATTTGATTGAAATTGGATGTTTACTATTGCAATGCGAGGGCTGTTTGGAAGTGCGATTGCTATAGATTTTCAAAGTACTTTTCGTGTCGAAATACATCAAAATGATATTTTTTTTATTTTTAAAAAATTATTTTTGACATCAGCACATCAAAATGATCTAAAAACACCAAACCGCTGATTTTTAAAATGAAAAAAAAAATTAATTTTTTTGGAATCGCCGGTTGCAACGCACTCCCAAACAGGGGTTGAAACATGATTTTATTACATTTATAATTTTTAAGCTTTCAATCACAAAAAATATAAAAATATTATTTTTAAATATTTTTTAAAACTTGTTTTAACAATCATATTTTTTAATATAAATATGTGAATACAAATATTAAAAAATATTCTTCATGTAAATATTTTTTATTAGAATTTTTTTAATTTGTAAGTATTTTATTCAAAACAAAACACTTACTGTGACTTAAAATATCCTTTTTTTTTGTTTTGTATTTGTAAAAAAAAGAAGAAGCTATCTTCTCTTGATGCATCCATACAATGAAAATACAAGTAAAATTAACAAAGAAAATAAATGTAACTAAACTATAAAGCATACTATAAGCAATCAAAATCAATATCTATTTTTTCTCAATAATTATTTTATATTATCTATCTAATTTCATCTCAGTGTGAATAAAATGAGCCAAAAAAAGAAAGAAGAATATTAAAAATCCTTGAAGCATAAAAATAAACAACAGTTTCAATGAAAGTGTGTTTGTGTTGTCGAGAGCACAAAAACTCTCTCTCCGCCTTTGTACAGCACAGCATCTGATTTTGTGTGGAAGGGAACCCAACAGAAAGAGGGAGAGAAAAGGAAAGGGAGAGACAAAAACTCCAAATTATTTTCTTGGGTTTTTTTTTTCTTACTAGATTTCTGCCTTTTTTGGTTTAGCCTTGCCTGTAATTTTCCAGGACAATTTTTTTTTCCAGGAGTTTTCTTCTCTCCTCACAACAATCCAAGATAAAACAAAACCCCACGTTAGTTTTTGTCAGATACTTTGATTCTCTTGTGATCATCATCTTCAACTTATCTTCAGTATTCTATCTTTAATGTGACCAAGATAAAACAGAAACCAGAAAGAAGAACAATCAACTTGTTTCCGTAACATAGAAACAATCAATTTCCAATCTTTAGTTGTTGTCTTGTGTTTGATCAGATTTGGAAAAAAGATTGTTTTTTTTTTTTTCATTTCTGGGTTCCTCTAAAACAAAAAAAGTCTTTTTTTGGTTATTAAAGTCTCATGAATGTTAATTATGTTTCTGGGAATTGCTGAATTTGAATAAAGAGTGATATATTCGGGTTCTTGAGTCGGTTCATCGGTTACAATGAAATCTGTGTCACTTGATTATTGGAGGGATTATTTTAGGACAGCAAGTTCTGATATTTTTGGTATCATTGATCATGCAATATTGGTTGCAGCATCTGATTGTCCAAAAGAGTTTAAATTGCGTAGAGATCGGATTGCAGAACGTTTGTTCTCTTGTAGATTGATAAAGTGTTCGGGTTGCAACCAGGTAGAGTTGGCGGTTCCGGGTCATGATGAAGGTGAGAGGGATGATAGAGGTTGCTGTAGTAAGAGAAGGGATGGTGATAGTTCTGGTAGTGATGATGATGAAGAAGAAGAAGTTGATATAGATATTGATGATGGTGGGTTTGAGTACGAGGGAGGTGGTAGTAAAGAGAGCAAGGTGAATAGTAGTATTAGGGATAATGATATTGATAATGGAGAAATGAATGTGAATGATCAGCTGGTTAGTAATTTTAGTTTTGGAGAAGCTGAAGCTTTAACTGATGAGATTGAGGAGGTGTCTCAGACTGTTGATGAGGTTTTGAGGATCAAAGACATTCTTTATAACAGCCAAGATGAGGTATTTTATTTTATTATAACAACATTTTAGTTGTTTTAGCTTATGTGGATGATTGGATTGTTGAATTATGTGATTTTATGGATCCTTTAAAATGGGGCGTGTGTTTGAGAATTGTTGTTGTTTGGTTGGAGAATATTGAAACTTGTTTTTTGAGTTTTCGAGTTTTCTGATTTCTGATTGTCGGTGCTTTGATTGTTTTTATGACAGTCTGATTCTGTATTGCTTGAATCACTGAGGAAGCTTAGATTGATGGCTTTGACTGTGGATACTCTGAAGGTTGGATTCACTCTTTCTTTTAGTGTTTGAGTTGGATTAATACCTTTTGGCATTACAATTTTTTTCTCGGTCTAATTTTTTATTTCCTTTACTTGTGTTTTTGTACTAATGGAGCTTGTCTATCACCAGGCAACTGAGATTGGAAAGGTTGTCAATGGCCTCCGGAAGCATGGATCAAAGCAGATTCGACATCTTGCAAGGGGTTTAATAGAGTATGTTCTTGTTCCCTGTGCTGTACAATAGTTTCTTTATGCCTTGATGAAGTAGTAGTTTGTTGTTGTGTGCTAAATAATTAGCAATTCGACCATGTCACAGGAGTACATCATGTTCAGCCAGGTTTATGAGGAGACTCTATCCTTTCTGCTAGTTGCTCTCCTGTTTTGCCAAACCAAGAATTAACTTCTGAGTTATTGCCACTATCTGAATATTGAATATCTATAGTTTCCATGACTATAAATATGTGCTCTTTTTACATTTGTTGGCATCCATTCAAGCATGGCATTTCTTGGGACTTTTTATAGAGATACTAGTTCTGCCTAAGATACTCCATCTGTTAATTTGCGGGATGAGTTTGCCTGGCCTTTTGTTTCTTCTTCTTTCATAGATGCATGATTAAGCCATGTGCACAGTATGAATATGCAGGCGGTGGTATTTCAACTTTGGTGTGAGCATATATATATATGAGAAAATGAGTTTACTTGTTGCTGGAGACATGGGTGTACAAGTGCAGTAAATGATGACATTGGACTTCAATTATCCACATTATTTAGTTTTTGATAGAATGCTCCAGTGGATTTATTTGTTTATTATTTTATATTAACATTCTCTTTCATCTGTTGCAGAGACTGGAAAGTTTTGGTAGATGAGTGGTACATTGCTGCAAATGTTATACGAGGTAGAAACTTGCTTGCAAGTATTTTGTCATTGGTAGAATTTTTTAGCATTCTTTCCAACTCGGTTTGAAAACTCTCTCTGGCATCTGATTTTATGCTTGGATTTTTTAGGCAATGAAGGTACTCCTGATTCTGTAAATCCTTCTGTTGTTGATGAAGAAGAAGGGCTTCCTTCTCCTCCTTTGGATGAAGGAGCTTTGTTTGCCACTCAACCTACTTCAATGGAGCTCTTACAAGTATGTTTCTTTTGATTGATGTTTAGTTTGTATTCAGGGTATTCTTCTTGGGGACTAACTTTTTGTACTACTTGTGTGTCCGTGTGCTGCATTACATGAAGTTCTTTGATGGAATGGATGATGATGGAAGTGAGTTGAATTTGCCATCTTTTTATTATTCTTTTTGATAGCTTTTGGTATTCAGTTCTTTATTTGAACTCCCCGCTTCTTAGATTCATTATTATGAATGGGGAATGTTGTTTCAGATCCTCGAAACAGTGGGGAATTCATCAAGAACCGTGAAAGTGGACGGAGACCTTCAACAGAGAACCAAAATATTGCAAAATGGAAACAGCAGAATCCTAAGGGAGCAAATATGATTTCTAAGGACAACGAGAGTCAACAGATGTGGAAGCAAGAAGCTGTTTTCAAGGCAAGTAAGCCTTCATATGCCAATTCTGGGCCTGGGAGACCTCTAAAGCAAAATGTTGAGCAGAAGAAGAATAAGGAAACTGCATTGATTCAAAAAACAGATAAGGTTACCAGCCAGAGAAAGCCTCCAACTGGTCAGCAAGATGTAAGTAAAAAAATAAAATTGTATCAGTTTTAAATCTACAGATGCAGTTTTTATCTGACACTCTCAATTATTCATTTAGAAATTTAAGAGTTCAGATGAAGTTGCTGTCCAGATGAAACTCGAAGCCACAAAAAGGAAACTCCAAGAGCGGTATCAACAAGCTGAGAAAGGTTAGTTTCATTGCATCAAAGAAATTTATGTGTTTCTCGAATCAGCACATTACGAGTAATAGTGATTTGTATAGATTGAATATAAACTAAAGTTCAGATATGAAAAAATCTGGTGATATATGAAACTGGTTCCAAATGTTTTTTGAAATTATGAAGTGGCTCAAATGGAAATTTGAAGGTGCTGATTATTTCTGACAATTGTAATTTCTTTCTTCATTTTTTTCTCCCTCCACAGCCAAGAAGCAAAGAACGATACAGGTAATGGAGCTGCATGATCTCCCCAAGCAGGGACATGTTCAGAAAAACCAACCCATGCGACCCGGGAACCACAACCGGCAATGGGCGCATGGAAGGCGGTAAACATTTTTAGTTCTGCAGAGTACATATTCATTGCCTTTCCAAGCATCTTCCATCTGGGAATTCAGCGGGAGCAAGCTAATAACTCAGACACGCTGTTGTTTGATCTATAAACTACAAAAGATCCACGTGTCGATCAGGGAGGCCATTCTTGACTGCAAGGAGACAACATTTGAAACTCTAATCCCATGCTTAACACGTTCAGTTGTAGAGATGTAGGGGATTGTATTGTAATGCAGTCTGGATTCTTGATTTTGACAGTACCAGGATGCATATCTGTAGAGAACTTTGATTTGCACCTGCCGACTTCGTTGACTGCTTCCCAACATTATTCTTGCCCCCTTTATTGACTGCTTCCCCACCATTTTCCCCTTAATTTTTCAGTCACACTGAGGCCTTCAAATCGTTGAAATTGTATTTCCTGAGTTCGCACAGAATAAGACACACTGTAAACTACTTGAGGTCAATGTATAAGGTCAAACTACCATGTTCATGTTCTTGCTGGGAATTGCTCTGTTGTTACCTGGCTCGAGCAAGTGATAATAAAACTTGCTTGATTTATTGACTTTCATGATTTGAAATTCCCATTTGTGATTAGTTTAACAGAAGAAAGCCATGAAAAAAAGGGTCAAATGCTCGTGTTTGAATGTTGGCTGGATATATTCTCTAGTGAAAGTTATTTTGACTAGAAATCAAGCACTAGCTCCAAACTAATTAACAATTACTAATATATTAATCAAATATGACTCAAGATACCATTAAAATCTGCTACATGTGACATGTCTGAATGATTCCTGTCCAAAATCAGTGTGACCATGTGACAAGGGAACATTTCCTCCTATAGTTTTCTTATTCTATAGTATAGAGGGCGATTATTGTTTTTACCGAGGTTAATCTAATGAACTACTAAAATTTAACTTTACACTAAGTTTTTTAGAATTAAATCGATATTGTTTTATATTTTTAAATAAAGTGCTATATTTGTTTTACTGATCATTATAAATAATTGAATTACTTTTTATTAACAATTTTTTTTTCAATTTATAAACACATCAAATATTCTTACACCCTTAAAGCTTACCTTATAATGATTGTGTTAGAGAATGATATAAATCATATTATGGGGTCTCACCTATAAACTTAAGTTTTTAGGTGAGGTGGTTCCTTTAACATAAGCTGATAGGCGAGGCCCCATAATATGATTTATATCATTCTCTAACAGATTGTCCCTTTTCAAATCTCATTTATTTACATAGTCAACCACATTTCAAATTAAGGTTGACCACAAAAAAGTATTTTTTCTTACCCTTAATTATAGTTTAAAATCGTGATTGGCCGCATAGATAAATTTAAATTTCAATGTCATAGATAAATGTGATTTGTTAAAAACATTGTAGAATGCTTGAAACATGCCCAAATCGCAGAATTTTCCATGAAAGATTCTTGAAGGAGGGGATTCACTCATTAAGACGAGATCAGAATAAGTATTCATTCGTCAAGCAATTTGCAGAATTTAAATATTTTATTCGACATAAATAAGAATTAAAATGAATTTCCAATTGGAACTTGCTGATACAAGTTACAACACCTGAAAAAAATCATAAATAATGTTAATCCTTCGAGGTATGATCTTTCAAATCACTTGAATAATATTAATTTATACAAACATTCGCATCTTTTTTTCGAAATCACACTTCGAGTTGGTCCTAAATGATTTTTAATTATTATTTATGATTTTAATCGCATCTTTTCTAAAAGCTATGCTTCAATGCCTCACCGTCCATCCCTTCTAGTAAGCTTGAAGAGGAGGTCGATGGGAGAGAGATGGTGGGTCTCTCTCTTCTCCAAGTGGGGGGGCATGGGAGAACCTTTTGAAGGCATTTTGAAATCTTGGGGTATGTTAATTTAAGATGACACGTGCCATGGGGTCCTTCTCCAACCCCCCATCACCATTTGGACCCACCAATATTACAAGTCCCAAAACAAATTAATAAATAAATTAATAAAAAGATCGTGTGATTAATTGTATGAAGCACTTGTATTTTGCACCACATGTATGCATTCTTTTTCGCATTTCCTTTATACTTTTCTCTGCCTAGGCTGCTACTTCACCCCTTCGTGGCTTTCTTTTTAGACTTGGGACCGGTATAGTCAAGATGCATGTACAAACAGCAAACTTTTTTGCAGCTTGATTTTGTGTAAAGGGCTTTTTTTTAATTAAATTTCTGACTAATTTACTTGTTTATTGATTAATTTTATAAACTTTAAAGTTAATGATTATATAAATTTTAAGTAACCATCATATTAATAAAATGGTTTTCTTTTCTCCGAGAAGGAAAGGTAGGAATAAATGACATCAAGCTTGATTGATCATCTTGTTTGTTTAGGTCTTTAAAAGTTCATAATTTGTTCATATTGTAGACATGGAAATAATTTTAGAGGTCTACGCAAATGACTTTGTTAATTGTTTCCATATTTGGTCAGATGTGCAATTATATTAATTTTCCTATCTAATTAATTGATTATTCTATATATATATATATATATATATATATTCCTCTAGAGATGTTGAATTCAATAATTGAATCTTTTTTATAAGATTTTTTTCTGAAAGGACTTGTCAGAAAATCGAATGCATTCCCCGTTGATAACCATGCAAATTCAATTAATCTTAACTCCTTAGCATAAGAAACACAATCTTTGAAATTTGATCGCGACCCTCTTCCTTTGTTGACTTTCTAGACGTATAACTTTTATGACCAAAGCTTTAAGAACATGATGTTCCTTTTTCCATGGAGTTTTCTCTGTCCTGTTAAATGCTGCCACTGAATCCAGCTTGTGGGAGTCGTGATCAAGCCACACACGTCGTTCCCATTTTTCACCTGCCCTTTAGGGTTAGCTCCACCGCACTTCCCTCATGAAAAAACCCTAGACTCTAACGATATAATTTACAAGGAATAATCAGCCTTTTCTAAATTAAAAACAAGTCCAATTGTAGCATGGAAGAGAGGATCTTAAGTGTTATAGATGAATTCTTTCGCCTTGATGTCATCGAATATAAAAATAGATGCAAGTATTTTCGAAAATATTGTAATAATATAGACGATTCTTAGTGATTTAGTTGACCATGCAATAAGATTTGCACATGTAAATCAAATTTGATAAAATTTAGTTGATCTAACTGGATTCTTAGTGATTTAGTTGACCATGCAAATCAAATTGAAACCTAATTAAGAGCAAAATATTGTTTTAAAAAATAATTAAATTAGAGTTAAAAGCTAATGAGCTAACACTAATAATAATAAGAGTCAATCCCCACGTCAAACCTCACAGATACGGTTTGAGAGTCTCGATGCTTAGAACTGAGAGTGTGATTGGAGAAAATGTTAGAAGAATCAATTGTCCTTGAACAGTAATTAGACGCAAATTTCAAAATAGTTGGCAACCCAGATTACTGTTTCCCTGATTTCGATCCCAAAAACTTGTGCAACAGAGGAAAGTCAGGTTCTTGGAAGGGCAATTGTCCACCAAAAAGTCATTCACACCATGAAATTAGCCGGTGGAACAACACAACATTTCCCATAAAATGCACATAAATAAAGAGACAGAAAACTGGTTTTCCTCCCTTTCTCCCGGGGCTTCTGTCTCTTTTTCAACTTTTTTAAAGATATTTTAATAATTATTGTTATTTTCTGGGTAATATTTCTATGCGATGCCAAGCTAGAGCCAACCCTGATTAATTATTTCAAGTCGAGAGTGGGATCGAAGGACCACGATTCCTAAAATAGGGTGCCATGGCACCACAAAGTGACAGACGAAGCATCCAATCAGAGGCAAAATCCCAATATATCCTCTGTCTCCACAATGACTTGATGACTGCCAATTGTTTTAAGCATGTTAGTTTTTTCTTATCTTTTTTTCCCATTAAAATTAAAAAAAAAAGAAATTCGGGACAAAAGTGAAGGCCTTTCAATGCACGCGACGGTCCCTACAACAAGTCTTTTTCCAGTGCATTTTGGTAGTGATGAGAGCAGCAAGTTAAATGAATTTTCAAAATATAATTATATTATTTTTTAATATATTTTCTTAAATAAAAGTTTTTTGAGCTTGAAATTTGTTTAATTTCATGTTATTTTATGCATGGTTTATCATCAAATAGAATAAGAGTGGTGAGATTCGAACTCGTAACTACTAGATCAACAAGACATTAATATCATATCAAGTACTTGTCTCACCTAAAAATTTAAATTTTTAAATAAAATCTAAAAATATAATTTATATTATTTTCTAATAAATTTTACTATTATAACCTTTCTACCGCTTGCCTTTGATCATCATCACCAATAATATATATCCTTGGCTACCTCAGGCAATGGATCAGCGGAACCACCACGCACTACCTCAGCACACGTTTCTTTTCCTAAATATCTTACAATTTATTCCATTTTAGTCATCTAAAACGAGGTTGCAATATAATCCATAAAACTCATTTCTCACGTTTTCCCCTAACCTTGCATTGCAAGTTAGGTTAAAATGGCAATGCTGTTTCGTGTTACCTTAAACGACTATTGATCCTATGATCTTTATAGGTTTCTGAGGATTTGTTCTTATTTTCTTACTTCATAAATTAGAGCCATGAAATTTTATTTAAAACATGGGCACAAATCAGAAAACTCTTGGTACTAAATTTAGGTGTTTTATTAATTGAAGGACTCAAATAAATGATTGTTAATAAATAAATAAATAATAAAGTTGAAGGAATCCAATTTGTAAGCCTTCGTTTTCCATTATCATGCTGGATGTGATATCAAGACTCCATTGCCAGCTAATTGTTTAGCAAAAATTGAAAGCAAAGTCTACTGAATTTGTCCGACTGAGGGGATGGTGATGGTGATGGCTTGTGCGGGGTCAATTCAGAATACCTCTCATATAAAAAAAAAAATTAAATTAAAATGGGTTTTAATTGTTATATGGTGAATTCACTTGATGAGTTAATTCAATTTTACCGGTAAATTTAACCTCAACCCACTTTAATTTAAAATTACGATTAAATGTTTTTTATGGAACTATGATTGATTGAGATTGTTTTTGAAAGTTTTTTTTGTTTAAAAATATATTAAAATAATATTTTTTTATTTTTAAAAAAATATTTTTGACATCAACATGAAAATAATCTTAAAACACTAAAAAAATCTAATTTAAAATAAAAAAAATCATATTTTTCAAAAATATTTTTAAAACGTAATGTCAAATAAATCTAAATCATCAAGCTATCCAATTAACCTAATGACTCGGTCAGCTAAGTGTCTATTTGAAAGTCTAATTGAGACTACTTTTAAAAGTGTTTTTATTTCAGAAATGTATCAAAATGATATTTTTTTAAAAAAATATTTTTGATATCAACACATGAAAATAATCTAAAAGCATCAAAAACATTTAATTCAAGATAAAAAAATAAAATAAAAATTATTTTTTTTCAAAAATATTTTTGAAACACAAAATGTGAGTTAATATCTTATTCGACTCACTTAAGAAACCTAGATGGAGTCGAGTACAAAATCTTCTAGTTAACCGTCAACCCGAGTTCGAGTTTAACAACTATGTGAATGGGCTGAACCAAACTGAGTTCGGAGTATTGAGTCAGGCAATGATTTGCAGGAATCGGATTGGCTCGGGGAGGTTTTCTGGAAGTCGGAATTCTTCAATCATTCCACTCACCTCTTTTTTTTCCTTCCATAGAAATGGTATTTAAAGCTACAATCGTGAATGGCGTGGCAACCAAATCTGAACAGTTGACTTATCTCACAGGGTGGGCCTACGCCACTACCAAATTGATGCGTGGTAGTGGAACCGAGTCCCATTAAAGCAAGGTGGTTGCTCAAGTTCATGCATCAGAGCAAGTTGAAGTTCTATAATGCACTCCTAGATATTGCTTGGATCTGGAACTGCAGAGTCCAAATTGATTCAGGGCATAGAGACGTGGCTTGCAAGCAAGGCTCTTTTTATTAGGGTTAATCATTTTTTATTCGGTTCGGTTTTATCTATAAAAACAAGAAGAAAAATTATATTTTAGAAAAATACCGGTTTAAACCAACCGGTTTTGAATTGGTTTTGAATTAATTATTCAGTTTCTCAATTAATTGTTTTACTCGCCCGTTACCTATCTTAGGGTATGTGGACAGAGAAGGTCCTCTAGGGACTTGCTGATTAGGCATTTAGGCTTACAACCAAAAGATGCCCAAAACTTTCCGTGCAGTGAAATCACTACGGACCAATTGATGGGGGAAGGATCTATCGTCCGATTAATTATTATTATCATAAACTTCAGAATAATTAAACAACAAATGGAGAGTTTCTTTTCGATGAGATTAGAGATTTTGTTTCTTGATATGGTCAAGTATAATGATGTCAGTCTCGTGATTGATTGATCCGTAATCTCAATGATCAACAAAAATCATCCAGACCCCACCACTAATCAATCGTCTACTATTTGATCAATACTTCGCCAAGCAGAATCAGGGGAGCCAGTAGAACAAACGAGGGGGGAGGCAGAATCAAGATCAACACGAAGATGGTAAAATAACTGGAATTACTAGATATTCCAATAAAAAAGAAATCAAATCCAGAACAGAACAGGCTTTACCTAGGTAGCTGCTAGCAAGCTTCCCCCCTCCATCCATATTCAAGCTTTTTCACTGGAAGAGAGAAAATAAGTGGTTTTCTTTATCTCCTGGTGAAGTTCATTTTACCCGCAATACAAACTAGAATGCAGCAGATATAGTATTCTTCAATAACATACATGGAGCTAACTCGAGTAGGCTTCATATACCATAGTAAAGCAACGATAAGCAATGGATATTAGTGCTCACACTTGGTTATAACACTCCTTCACATCTGCTCCGCATACTGGCCCTCCTCTTCCTCCTCGTCATCGTACTCGCCCTCCTCATCGGCAGTGGCATCTTGGTACTGCTGGTACTCGGACACAAGGTCGTTCATGTTGCTCTCAGCTTCTGTGAACTCCATTTCATCCATGCCTTCACCAGTGTACCAATGCAAGAAAGCTTTTCTCCTGAACATGGCAGTGAATTGCTCGCTGACTCTCCTGAACATTTCCTGGATGGAGGTGGAATTTCCAATGAAGGTGGAGGCCATGGCAAGTCCCCTTGGTGGGATGTCACAGACACTGGATTTCACATTGTTCGGAATCCACTCGACAAAGTATGACGAGTTCTTGTTTTGGACATTGATCATCTGCTCATCCACTTCCTTGGTGCTCATCTTGCCACGGAACATAGCGGAGGCAGTGAGATAGCGACCATGCCTTGGGTCAGCAGCACACATCATATTCTTGGAATCCCACATTTGCTGGGTCAGTTCTGGGACAGTGAGGGCACGGTATTGCTGGGATCCACGAGAGGTCAAAGGAGCAAAGCCAACCATGAAGAAGTGGAGTCGAGGGAAGGGAATGAGATTCACAGCAAGTTTTCTGAGGTCTGAGTTGAGCTGACCAGGGAACCTCAGGCAGCATGTAACTCCACTCATGGTTGCAGAAATCAAGTGGTTAAGATCACCGACTGTAACAGAATAAGGAGCAAAATGAGCTAACACTACCAAGAAACCAGAAAATAGCAGTTACATCAGCAACAGTACACAAATAATTGAGATGCAGAAAATCCAAAGTGAGACATTCAGATTCTACTCGTGTGTATCTACCCAACATGGTAGCTGTACAACAAATTGCATTTCAAAACTGTGTTTGGCTAATGCTCTAACCTATTGATTGACTACTTCTCGCAACAAAAAAGATAAGAGTGAAAACCTCTACTAGATATAAAGCAATGTTCATTCTTCAGCAACAAAATATGCCAAGTACTACTATCAGATATAAAAGTTGATGCATAGCCACCCAGAAATTCATTCAATCCCATGCTCTGTAAAAAGGGAAGCTAAGACTAGTGGTCAAAACAACCAATTATTCTTAAGTTATGACACTCCAGTGATATCATTTTACACTTGAATCAGAGAGCACACCATAATTTTGCATTCTGTTGAGTTACCTCCATAAACCAAATGTAAAGAGCGACAATTGAACAGTACAGAAAAAGTAGAAACCAAATTAACTATGGCTTGATGGGTTGAACAAAATGAAGCGATAAGGAACATGTCAAATAATACAAATCCACATTTACATGAACCATATAATACATAGAAAAAACAATCCAACTAGATGAACAGCTGGCATAATAAACGAGATTCAGAAAGAATTTAAAGCAATCGACAGATGCAACTTACAGTCATTTCAGTTTCACTTACAGCTTGGAGTAGTCAATTTAAGAGTCCTGAAGCAGATATCATACAAAGCCTCGTTATCCAGAACCATGCACTCGTCAGCATTCTCAACAAGTTGATGCACAGACAGGGTGGCATTGTATGGCTCAACCACAGTATCTGAAACCTTTGGGGAGGGAAAAACAGAGAAGGTCAACATCATCCTGTCAGGATACTCCTCACGTATTTTTGAGATGAGCAAGGTGCCCATTCCTGAACCAGTTCCGCCACCCAAGGAGTGACATACTTGGAAACCTGCAAAAATAACAAAAGATCAGCACATCCTTTCCACAAAAATCTCAACTTGAAAAATAAGGAGCGTGCCAAACCTTGAAGACAGTCACAGTTCTCTGCCTCCTTCCTTACAACATCAAGAACAGAATCAATAAGCTCTGCTCCCTCAGTGTAATGCCCCTTAGCCCAGTTGTTTCCAGCACCAGATTGTCCAAACACAAAGTTATCTGGCCTGAAAATCTGCCCATACGGACCAGTACGAACACTGTCCATAGTACCAGGCTCCAAGTCCATAAGCACTGCACGTGGAACAAACCTCCCACATGAAGCCTCATTGTAGTACACATTCACGCGCTCCAACTGCAGATCTGATGAACCGACATACCTTCCGGTCGGGTCTATTCCATGCTCATCACACACAACTTCCCAGAACTTGGAACCAATCTGGTTACCGCACTGACCACCTTGCACGTGAAGGATCTCTCTCATTTTCGCTTCTGAAAAAATCAAAACCACTATCAATCAGCACCACACAATTTCACAGCTAACAAATCTTACAATTTCAATGAACGTAAAGTAAATACAATCTAACAGATATATCACTCATAAATTTTTATTTAAGAAAAAAAATACGCATGAATTACTATATGCTCACTATGAATAAGTGAAAATGTCAATTAAATAGGTAAGATTTTAAAAAATTACTAGGCAGACGAAAATTACTGAAAAAAACAATCATCGAATCTCAAACAAATCACTATAACTAAATTGATTTCAAAAGCTAAATAAAATTGTTACAATAACCTCACTTCTGTAACCATAATAAGCTCAGATAACTTCCGAAACAGAGGGGAAAAGTTGACAAAATCGCTATCTATAGAAAGGAAGACAGTGCTGCAGTAAAATATAGTAATAAATAAACAAAATTTTAGAGATCCAGAGATCGAATCGACTACGAGCATGCAAGATCTACAAAATTTAACCAAAAATATTGAGAAAAAAACACTCAAATCACCAAAATAAAGCAAAAATTATATAAAATTGATATATCTAATAAGCGAGAAGTAATGGCAATGTGAACAAAAAAACTGGAGATGTAGAGAGAGAGAGAGAGAGTTACCTGGAGATTTTTAGAGAATGGATAAAATCTGAACGGAAGAGAGACGGAGAGTGAGAAGAAAGGACAGCCCTACTGAAATGATTTATGGTTATTTGAAGAGGGTGAGGGAGCGAGATCGGACAGTATAAGTTTGTTCCCTCCTGTTTTTTAAGATTAGTTTGGTACCGTTGAATGGTAGAAATGGACGGCTGAGATTGGGATTTTTGGGCGTGATTATTAAGGTTTGAGTTTTAAAATTAAGGTGTTGATTTATTGGACGGATTTATCCTTAACCGAAATGACAGGAATGGCCTTTGCCTGCTTATTTTGGATAAAAAATAGTTGACGGATGTTTTTCGAGACAGATCTCTCTCCGACGTTTTTTATGAGTATTACGATACTGTCCCCAAATAAAAACCAGTTTCTTGCTTTCGTTGATATTTCTGTGTTTATTTTATTTTTAAGATAGCAAGCCTGGAAATTCAATATACCATTTCTTTATTTTGTTTTTAAATCGATAATATCTTTTATAAAAAAAATCATAGATGTTTCAAAATAAAAATATCTTTTTATAAAAAAATAACAATAAAGAACGAGATATAAAAATAAATATTCATGTTAGACAATTTTAAAGTGGTTTTTTTATTATTTAAAATAAATAAAAAATATCCTCTTTGTTATAATTATCTTTATCCTAAAACAATAATTAAATAATAACTTAGTTGAACAAAATGGATATTATATATGTTTTTAGAATGTGTTTACCTAGTCCTATGAGCATAGTGACAAAGAGCTTAAGATTTGTGTGTTTATCTTCCAAAAGTCTACGATAGTTAGAATTTTTCTTGCTTGACCCGGGCCCGAAAAAAAAACAAAAAAAAAGTGATGTTTTCTCGAATAAAAAAAATATTTATCTATATATGAGCAATAAATGAATTGATCATGAAAGTAAAATTATAAGCACAAAGTTAGTGTAAAGAGATTAGTTATAAATGAATAATGCACCGAGTGAGATTGGTATTTGTGATGATTGATATGATTGTTTTATAGTTCTGGTCGTTCAGGACATGCTCGATCCTAATTATAAGCTCTCTTTTTAAAAAAAAAAGAAAAGAAAAGAAAAGGGAAAGAGAGAGCATGTCTAAGGTATCATGGTCGTGGGTGCATTGGTCATTCCACAGGGAAACTAGACCCGGGCTTCTGCTAGGAATACGGGCAAAATAGCCAATCCGTCAGAGGGCATTCTTGTAAATGAGGAGAAAAAATCAGTTGAGATTTTTAACTGCAATCAATGCTATTGGCCAATCTAATTTTCCTTTTTTTTTTCCTGATAAAATAATCAAATCACGAAAAAGACCGGCGCCTCAAGCGCGTGTAGAAAACTTTTGGCGGTAAATCCTGCAAATTTATCGACTTTACGTCATTCGATTTTTGTACGCCGAGCTGAATTTTTTGTAAACATCTCTCTCTATAAGATTTTTTTTATTTAAAAATATATTAAAATAATATTTTTAATTTTTCTTCTTCAATATAATTATTTTAAAATATCATTAAAATACTAAATCAAATATTAATTTAATATTTTTTAATTAATTACTGTGAGCTTTATTTATATTGGTCTCAAAATAGATTCTATATATTTTGAAATTTATATTTTAAAAAACATCATTTACCATATAATTAACTTATTAGATTAGTGGAAAAACAAAGAGCAAGAGTGAATGTTTGACATTATATTTTAAAAGTGTTTTTTTTTAATTTTTTTTTTAAATTAAATTTTTTAGTGTTTTTAAATCATTTTAATATGCTGACGTGAAAAATAATTTTTTTAAAAAAATATTATTATATTATTTTTTAATAAAAAACATTTTAACAAACAATTTTAATATTTTTTTCAAACAAAACTTCTGTATGGTAAAATTCTTTTAAATTTCATGATAAGATTAATGTATTTTTGAAATAAAAATTACTTAAAAAAATAATTTCTAGCACAGTTGTGTGGCGCGCTAATTATACAATAAACTAAAAGAGATCAGGAAAACACTGTGCATTGTGAGTGAAAACACTGTGGATTTCAATAGTGTTTTTTTTTTTTTTTTTTTTTCGTTTTTGAACAGTAATCACTGTGCACTATTGGTTTGATTCGCAAGTTTTATGATACTTATATATTGTTTCACAGGGAATAACAAAGAGAGGCCAGTAGCCTACCGGAAAGCAGGCGCGCCTGCGCAAGGAGGGCAGGGTTCGAACCCTGCCCAGCGCGACTTGCAATCTGTTTTTGCTTTAATTTTTTATTTTTTTTTTGCTTTTTTTTTTTGCTTCTTCTGTTTTTTAACTTATGTTTTTTTTTTTCATTTTTATTTCTTTTAATTGTTTTTTATTATTTTTATTTATTTATTTTGACGTCAAATTATTTTTTTTCTTATATTTGTTTTTCATTTTTTGGTTGGTTTTTTTGGTTAAAGTTATTGATTTTTTTTTCTTTGATCGATTTTTTTTTCTGTTCTTTGAACAGTGTTTCAACGATTTTAACCCTGATAATAGGACAAAAAAAGGTTCCAGCTGAGGGTCACGGATGTAATTGCTCGCATACGACCAGTCCGGTTCGGTCCGGTCTGACGCAACTTTTTTTTTTAATATTTTTTTAAATAGCTAAATACGGTTATAGCCGCTAATGATTTTTTTCAGCTAATAATTTTTATTTTTGTTTTATCATCTATTATATTTTTTTATTTGCTCTGTCTTTTAGTTTTTTATTGGTTTTTTTTATATATTTTCAAGTTAGATTAATTTTTTTGCCTAATAATTTTGATTTTATTTTTTTGTCTCATCTTTTGTGAAAGTTATTACAATTTTTTTTGTCTTTCATTTATTTCTGGTTTTTTATTCTTTATTAACACAATGATGATAATAATAATAATAATAATAATAATAATAATAATAAATTTAATTATTTTTCTTACTTACTCTTTTGTGAATGTTTTTGAATGTTTTTTCTCTCATGATAATTTGATAATTTTAATTGTTTTGACAATAATGACAATGATAATTTTTTATGTTAAAACTTTGATTTTGCTATTTTTATGATAAGACGTGGTAATCTGTTTTATTATATTATATTTTGTATATATAGATATTATATTTTAATTTTAGACCAACAAATCCTATTAATTTCTTTAATTCCAGCAATCATAAAAAAAAATTTCTCAGCCCGCAACATAGTGCGGTCAATTTTTTTAATTTTCAAGTGAAATGATTTTTTTTTCCAGGTAATAATTTTTATTTTTGTTTTATCATTTATTTTATTTTTTTATTTGTTCGTTTGTTAATGTTTTTAGACTTCTTTTAGTCTTTGATCTAATTTTGTTTTTTTGGTTATTATGGAATAATAATATTAATATTAAGAATAATAATAATAATTTAAGTTTTTGTTCTTACTTGCTTTTTTTTTCTCTCGAGGTATTTTGATAATTGTTATTGTTTTGACAATAAGAGTGATGATAATTTTAGAAGTTAACACTTCGATGTTACTGTTGTTATAACAGAGTATTTTAATTTGTTTCATTATATCAAACTTTACATGTATAAATATTATATTTTAATCTGAACAGTTGTAAAAATTATTTACTTCGCCCGCAACGAAGTGCGGGCCATTAAACTAGTCATTAACAAAAGGGAAATGATGTTTTGAAAAGGCGCGTAGGGATACTGTTCCCGGGAACGAGGAAAGGGACAGAACTGTTGTAGGAAATAGCAGCAAGTCACATGAAGCAAGTCTCGAGGACATGTTACCCTGCCATTCTGCCGACCAATCACACGCCATATAGGCTTGCACATATCACTCTTTTAACCATAGTTAAATACTAACCACACACTCTAGCTAACAATTTAGATCAGATCTATAGTGTAAATTGTAAAATGATACTAATTGCTTGCCTGCTTGGGTTGGGATTTAAACTTCAAGCAACTGTTTCTGTGTGGATGTCTTGTGACTTGACGTCTCATCTTATATATATATATATATATATATACACCTTAAGGTAAGCAGAGCTCAGAGCTCATCGCAAGGTTTTAAAACTTTGGCCCTGATTGTTTGCTGGAAAATGGTTTTCTTTTGGAAAGTGAATTTTGGGGAAAGTGAATTCCTGAAAAGTGAATTCTGATGTTTGGCAGTGTTATGGAAAATGAACTAGAAAACACTTTTCAGTGTTTGTCTGTGTTATGAAAAATGAACTGGAAAATAATTTATTAATAAATTAATTTTTTTTTTCAAGTTTATTAAAATAATGAGGAACAAATCTTACAAATTAAAAAGTTGAATGAGAATGAAATTGAAAAAAAATATAATTTCATAAATTATCTCAAATAAAATAAATAATAATTAAAATAATAGAGATCAAATCTAAAAATTTTAAAAAAATGAAAGGTGAATAAATTAAAATAAGTAACAATAAAAAAAATGAGGACCAAATTTGATAGATAAAAAATTTCAATAAAAAAATGATAAGAAAAAAGCAAATAGCATTTATAAAAATAAGGACCAAAATTAATATAAAAATTAAATTTTAAGAGATGGAATTGAAAAATAAATATTCAAAAACACATTATATATAGCAATCAAAAGTTTGAGGATCAAATTTGATATAATCAGCAAATAATGATATTTCTAAATTTTTCACAACTTCCGGAAAGTGTTTTCCGCCCAAATTTTCCGGAAAACACTTTCCTGAAAACTAAGCCAAAATTTTCTTTGACTGGAAAGTGTTTTCCGTTGACCGGAAAGTGTTTTTCGTTGACCAACTTTCCAGAAGGCAAACAAACACAGGAAAATTTGAAAAATAGTTTACCGGAAAGTGAATTCCGGGAAACAAACGGGGTCTATATCTTTATTTTTGTGCCTGTTTGGGACAGCGTTTCAACTGCCGTTTTCAAAAATTTTGAATTTTTATTTTATTTTCAATGAATATGTTTTAGTGTTTTTAGATCATTTTGATGTGCTGATGTCAAAAATAATTTTTAAAAAATAAAAAAACATCATTTTGATGTATTTCGGCACAAAAAGCACTTTGAAAAGCTACCACAACTGCTATCCGAGACAAGCCCTTTATTGATATTTGAGTAAATATGTTTATAAGAAAATGTATATATTTAACATTCTTGTTTTGTATTAAAATTAGAGAATATAATAACAAATATGTTTGCCATCCAAATCCATGCATAGAAAAACATTAAAAATACCTATTTTCACACAATTGAAATGAGAATTATGGATATCACTGGGTACTAAAAAAATGGAGAAAGGATAATTTGTTTTACATGCTAAAATACAAATATATTCATTATTTTTTTTGTTGGGAAAAAACCTCACCCTAGAAAGCACATTTTGCAAGCTCAGTTGAGCGATTAAAATTTTGATTGTCTCAAATTATTACAAGAGATGTATGTTTTGACTCGAACTCAAGATTTACTATACAGATCACAAGTCTTCTGTTATCACGTCACGCTCTCTAGAGACAAATATATTCACTACGTGTCGCTACAAATCAAATTTTACTAATCATTTGGAAATGTTATTTTTTTCAATATTTTTTGTTTAAAAAATACATAATAATATATATTTTTAATATTTTAAAAAATATTTTTGACATCAGTACATCAAAATCAAAATGACATGAAAACACTTGAAATCAATATTGGGGTTGTCTATATTTTTTGTTTCCATGTACCCACCAATGGCATCACATCATCGTTCTCATTATCGTTGACGCGCCGTGAGTGCAAGCAACTATATGTGTATTTATTATATATATTTGTAGATGGTGATGGTGCATCTTCATGGACTTGTTTGCTCACCGACAAATAATTAATTCGAGTAGGAGTAACGTTGCCATCTCAGCCGAGCAATTAAAATTTCGAGGATATCCCAAGATTTTGTTAGAAGACACAAATACAAGTACTGAATTATTGAAAACTAAATAAAATAAAATTACAAAAGCATGCAAAAATCACGTGCATGGAAAATGTTTCGACAAAAACTACTGCTAGTTATTATTTGCACCCGCCAAAGTTTTTTTTAATGCATGCATGTATGTATGAACTATTCAACCTCGTGTTTGTATTTACACCCATATAACGATCATATAAACTTTCAATTATCATCATATTAGAAATTATAAGGTTCAAACCCGAGATTACAGGGAGAGTAAAGATTTTAATTCAAAACTCTTACCACTGAATTACCTGCTGCTAGATGATTACAATCTCTTTTGTTTAAATACCAACAAAGACAAAAAAAAAAAAAAAAGTATTGGTACAGGGAAATCGGTCACAGGACACCATGAATGTTAAAAAAAATTACATATTTTATATCATAAAAATTACACCACTTAAAATATTGATTCCTCATGGTGTATAATTTCCCACTTGCACAAAACAATTGCAATAGTGTAATTACATGGGCCGTAGAATTTCTGGCCCTGGGCTCTTGGGGACCCGATATGATGTACATGGCAGCCCATAAAATGAGAGCTTCGAGCCATTGATTACATGGCACACTGCAATGGGCTTTTCAGGGGAGCAGATTGCTGGACCTCTCATCAGAGACAGGAAAAGGAATCATTTTCATTGCAAATAATCACCTCTTGCCAGCCTACTGTTGGGCCCAATTAACTTCCAAGGTGCTCCCATATTGCAATCAAACTGATTATGTTTATCCATTTGAACTCAATTTATTCAATAAGTTATTCATAACTTGATCAGGTCAATACCATTATTTTCTTAAAAAAAATATCATTTATTTTGATAAAAAAAAAATATTTGACTAGTATTTCATAAATTAGCCAAATAAATCAATAACTTAGATTTTTTTCGGATTAGATTACTATGATGCAAAGGTGACACTTAGAGGGTGTTTGAGAGAGCTGTTGCTGTAGCTTTTCAAAATGCTTTTCGTGCCGAAATACATCAAAATGATATTTTTTTATTTTTTAAAAATTATTTTTGACATCAGCACATCAAAATGATCTAAAAACACCAAATTATATTCATTTAAAATGAAAAAAAAATGCAAACCGGCGTTTGAAACGCCATTCAAACAGGCTCTTACTAGCTATTGGCAATGCTAGAAATCTTTTGGGTACTTAAGAGTTAGATAAAGGTTTACTTTTAAATTATTTTTTATTTAAAAATACATAAGGGGAGAGATTTGTTGTTTGCTTATAAGAGAAGAGAGTGGGTGGAGGGGTTGAAGGAAGGCAAATAATTAAATGAAACACGATTAATTAATAATCAATTGCATCAAACAACTGTTTCAATCCATAGTAAAACAATTGTTTGCTTATAAGAGAAGAGAGTGGGTGGAGGTGTTGAAGGAAGGCAAATAATTAAATGAAACACGATTAATTAATAATCAATTGCATCAAACAACTGTTTCAATCCACAGTAAAACAATTGTTTGCTTATAAGAGAAGAGAGTGGGGTAGAGATAGTTAGGCAAAGCGGAGAAGAAAAAAGTGAAGGAAGGCAAATAATTAAATAAAACACGATTAATTAATTGCATCAAACAACTGTTTCAATCCACAATGAAATGAGTCTGAATAAACAATATTTTCATGACATCAAAAAAACTGTTTCAATCCACAATTAAATAAATCTGAATAAACAATATTTTCATGACATGATTTAGGGTGTGTTTGGGAATGCGTTTGGAAAACGTTTTTGAAAAAAAATGATTTATTTTTTATTTCAAATTAATTTTTTATGTGTTTTTAGATCATTTTGATGTGCTCATATCAAAAATATTTTTTTTAAAATAAAAATAAATATTATTTTGATGTATTTTTGAACCAAAAATACTCTTAAAAACAATCTAAACCACATTCCCACAAAGAAACTCAGCATATTTGTTAATTATGATACAAGGTTTGGGGCAAATGCTAATTAATTTTCAAATTAGGAGGGCCCACTTTGTGTGAAATATTTATTATTATCCAAACCATTGATTGCTGAAGAGACGATAAGCATCCAACGAGCAAAGAGTGAAGTGGGGATAAATTGAAGGTCAAAATCATCATGGCTACATTTGTTGCTTAATCAGCGGGTAAAAATGGAAGGTAATTGCCAATAACAATGGCAGAAGCATTCCTTGGTCAATGATTCATTGTACGTTGCATTGAGAACTGCTCTTCTTTTTTTAAACATAATTTATCCCTCCTAGTGCTTATTAGACTGGCGACCTGTGATTTATTGCCGGCCAAGTTGATCTCTTTTTTATATATATATTAAAAAAAACAATGCTCAGAGTTGTTAATATATTTTAAAATAGAGACAAAAACTCACCATTCAAGTAATAGAATTTACTATATTTTTTTTTTTATCTTGAATCACTTTTTTAGCATAGAAAATATTAAGATGTTACTAATATTTTTTAAAAAGTAATAATAATATTATTATTATTTTAAATGTGTTTTTAAATAATAAAAAATACTTTAAAATACTTTCAAAAATGAAGACTCGCAACTATTTAACCGATGACTAAGTCGTAAGAGCTTGAGATTAAGGAATTTGCTACTAATATAGTTTCAGATTCGAATCATGTGGTTACTAATATAATAGCTGTTGAAGATTTATATGGTCATTAATTTCAGGACCCGTGATATTAGTCGAGATGTATAATATTAAAAATAAAACTGACTTTTGGAACCATGTGTTGATAAAGCTGAGAGCTCATCATGCATCCTTGGATATGACATAGGTAGTATGGATAGCTTGATTTTCAAAGAAAAACTTTCTGCATGATCAAACTTGCTTCTTCTTCATGAACTTTAAATAGGAATCATTGACAAATTGTCAGGAAAATTGGCACCCAAATCACAAAGAGGGCATGGCCTCTATGATGATAATTCAATTACGTATGGGGAGCAACCCATGCAAGCTGGGATTTGGACCCTACCATGTGAAGTTGTTGACGACATTTTTGAACATTTTGATGGCTTTACAATAAGAAAATCCACTTCTTCTTCACAAGTAGAAAAAGAAAAAAAAAAGAGGCTAGCTCGTTGCTTCAACCCATCTAGCATCCACCCCCCATAATTGCTTTCAGGACCAGAAAAAAAAAGTGATAGAAAAGGAAGATAGGGATTTGAAGACTACCACAAGGGCTTGAAATAGCTGGCAAGATTGATTGTGTTGAAGGTGGGAGTCGCTTTAGGTGATGTTGATTCTTCCTAGCTCGAACCATAATCCCTTCTGAATTCAATGTTTATGGATTTTTTTTCTTCAATAATGCTAAAATGCCTAAAAAGATCATGAGAGTTTGAGGGAAAAAAAGATTTTGGATTATATATACATATACATATATATATATATATGTATGTATGTATATATATATATATATATATGTATATATATTGATTTTAATTGACATAAAGGGTTCGGATTTTAAAATATAGTATGTGTTACGAGACTTTGACAACTTGAATTGACTTAAAGTTGGGGGCTTTTTTAAATGATAATAAAAAAGACTTAATACATATAAAATTGTGGAGTATGTATTTGATATTGTGTAACAAGATATTTTCTAAAAATACTTTTCATTTAAAAATATATTAAAATATTTTATTTATATATATTTTTTATTTTTACATACTTTAAAATTATTAAAAAACATAAAAAAATTTAAATTTTTTAGTTAAAATATATTTCTAAAAAGAATCTAAATCAGTTTCGAGCATAATACCAAACATGCACTTTTATTCACTGAATTGCCTTTATAATTCCACCCAAAAAATTGATAAAAATAAAAATATTATACCATCTTGGACCGAAAATCTTAATCAACAATCACGAGAGAAAAATTTCATGCTTGTTTGAGAGTGTGGTTAAAGTTGCTTTTGAAAGTGCTTTTGTTCAGAAATGCATCATAATAATATTTTTTTTTAATAATTATTTTTCACATCAGCACATGAAAATATTTTAAGAACACCAAAAAAATTAATTTAATTTTTTTTTTCAAATTTCTTCAAATATGATTCCATGATTTTGTTTAACAATCTTCTAGGAAATGAATTGGGGAAAAAGGGTGATGAGAAGCCAAGACCCATAGCCCCACAAGACCACCAAGTGGGTGACCTAGGGCACAATTCATGGGGTATGAGTTTGTTAAACCCTAATCATATCAAAGCTTTAATTAGATTATGAGAGACAATTGAGTTTCTCCAATATCACCTACCAATTGTTCCCCCACTCACCATCAATAAACAAACAATCTGTCTACCATAAAGCTCAAGGGCTTGAAGCACACACTTTCAAATTAATTAGCCGTTAAATTTACCTGCTCGTACTGGACATCGTTTTTCAGCCATGGTACCTTAGCTCACAAGGAACTTTAATGCTACATTTATACTTACTCCTATGCACAACATAACTATTAAATTCAGCAAAAAGTTTGGCGGGTTAGCCCGAGAAACTCGAGTTATAGGGTTGTTTGATGTTTGATACCATTATAATATATTAAAATAATATTTTTTGATTTTTAAAATTTATTTTTGACATTACCGCTATTATGAATATATATATATATATATATATATATATATATATAGAATAATTCAATACAAAAAAAACATGGGATTTTGAGAATTATGACGGGTACAAATGGTACTTTTTAGGTTGGATTGTGGTTTTCACTCTAGAATTGAAGGAAGTTTCCTGAATAAGCTCCGATAAAAGTAACAAGTTGGTTGTTTACCCATCTATTTAACGATGATTAAGACTTGTTTTACCATCACCGAGTACAAACATCCCAGTTCCAGTCTTCTGTATATTATCAGTAGTTTTTTTTTTTTTTTTTGTGTGTGTAATTAAACTTGTTGTGGCTACCAATTGTTTGGCAACTGTGTTTTTTCTTCCTGTTCTTCTGTTTCATTTCATTACATCGTCCTGTTTCACATGCATGGTTTGCCATTTTATATCATCTTTCTCATCATTTCATTTCATTAAATGTGTGTTTGTTTATAGTTTTTTCATCATTTCTCGGGCCCGACAACTTCCAATTCCAAACCCTAGATGATGGTGTGATAGAGTAAATTATTTTTGGGGAACAAATCAATACACCCACGAGACAGAGGTTGTGTTTTAGCCAAAATCCAAAATAGTGCAGCAAAACAAATGACACAGACAATTTTCTCTTGACCACACGAACTCCCACGTTCTAAATCTCTTGCATGCATAGCATTGCCCCAAAATCTCTTGCGGTATCTGATTAGACGCATCCTATGTTTTATTAGGTCGTTTTGGCTTATACCTTAAACTTCATTTTCGATGGGACCTCCATAAAGCCCATACCACTTTTGGTATTCTTAGAACACAAATGTATGTTCATATTCATTTACTGTATCGCAAATTAAAAACCATTGCCGATCAATGCAGTGATTCCTGTGTAGAATATGTTGTTAGTTTCAGCTCTTTTTCTTGTATGAAAGCACAGTGCTTGTAAAATCCAACCAGAGGGTTAACTCTTTATAAGACTCGGGTCGTAAATGAACAGGATCGAACACAGATTATATGTTGATCCACCCATTAAACCAAATCTAACTATTGCATATGCAAGAACCCCTTAGCCCTTGTCAAGAACGGTCATAACAATGGTGCTTTTCTTCGATAAGCATCTTTCATCCAACCCAACCACCCGCCAAACACACTGGAAAGAGAAGGAGAAGACCCAAACCCTAAGGTGATGGGATAGGACCAATACAAGAAGGTGGTGGTTCCTGTGGGACCAGCGCATGAAGAGAGCAGGCTTTTGGCTTTTTACTTTTAACTATTTGACAACACACACTGTCTTTTATAATAGAAATTTATTAGTCAGTCAAGCTACCCATCAAAGTGTTTTCCTTTTTAGCAAAGCAAAAAACCTCCTTAGATTCTTCTCCTCCTCTTCCCACTTCATATTCTCCTCCTTTCTCTTTCTTGCTCTCTTTGTAGAATCTTACAGTGTCACTTCCGGCAAGAATCTTTCTTTCATGTACTGGTGTTAAGCATATTTTTGAGGTATGGTCACACATTGTGTTGTTATCTCTGTAAGTGCTATTTTTAGCTTCTTTTCTTTGTTTTATTCATCCGGGCTTTCATCATTTGGTTTATAGAAGAAGGCCTGGTGCTCAACTTATGCTTTTTGGTTGCAAAGTTTTGATCTTGGCTGCGATTTTGAGTGCCGCTTCAGAATTTTGAATGCGTTTTACTTTTCTGAAGAGAGTTTAGGATTGGATTGGTGAAGAATTTGTTGTGTGTAGAAATTTGGTAATGTGGGTTGGAGTTGTTGAAATATAGTTAAGAACATATACTTGGTGACTGCAAGTACAAGTAAAGAGCATACTTTTATGGACTGATTTGTTTCCTTCTTTTATTAAAAGCTTGATTAGGATGGCAGTAGCCTCCCCTTTTTTTTTCATGGTTGTAATATTGAGCTGGAAAAATAAGAGTTTTTATTTTCTGTCTATCTATCATGTTCTTCTGAATCATTAGAGTAGCTTGGAAAAATTCGTGTTGGAAATTGGAGAGATCAGAGTTGCTGCAGATCGATGAATATTCTTTTCTTTAAATGAAGTTGTTTGAAGTTTGGTGCTTAGTAATTGGATTTGATTTGTGAGACTTGGTACTTTTGGGCATTAGCGAATTGAGTTTCCATTTAATTTGTTAATTAACCATCAATTTCTTGCATCTTTACTCAACGTTATATATGGCCCTTTCTTCTCTTCAAATCCTTTTGCCTTTATGCATTTGAATAATAATTCCCTTGGTTTGCTTGTGTTCTTTCTGATACAATTAATATGATTGATCAAGACTTTCGCCTTCTCAGAACATGTTATACTTTAAAGTGCATTTCTATGGTTTCTCAATCTGTACAATCATCTGGTGGTTTGTGCTATGAAATTTAATGAGATTTGGAATTTCAACATGTCTTTAGATTTCCCTGTTCTCTCATTTAAGGTTTAAAGTTTGATGATGTTTTCTGGGATTGGCTTATGGTGTGCAGGAACCTAATCTAATAAAAATGACGAAGATGAGTCCAGAAATTGAGGAAAATATGGAGGGAGAAGTAATTTTTCCTGTTTCAGCAGATGTGAGCTTTGCTTCTGATGGGTTTCCAAAATATAAATTAGGACCTGATAATCAGATTTTGGAAGAGCCAAAAGAGGACATCAAGGGCCCATCTTTGAAGGAGGTTGTCGAACAGGAAACCATGCAGCTGTCAGATCAACACAAGCGACTCTCAGTTCGTGACCTTGCCTGTAAATTTGACAAGAACTTGACCGCAGCAGCTAAGTTGGCCGAAGAGGTTCTTGAGCTTTGCCATTTTCTCTACATGGCTTTATCCATTTTCTTTTTATTTATGCATGAAACAAATTCGTAAATGCGCGAAAAGGAGGAATACTTTTCTAAAATCAAACACAGCCTTCTGCAATTGAAATCTATATCTTGTATTTACTTAGCTTAATCAAAGAGTTTGAACTTCTGTTGTGGATCTATGACTTAATTGTGTTTGTTTCTCTAAATTCAGGCAAAGCTTAGAGAGGTGGCTTCTTTAGAAGGACATGTTCTTTTAAAGAAGCTTAGAGATGCCCTAGAATCTTTAAGAGGTCGTATGGCAGGACGAAACAAGGAAGATGTGGAGAAAGCCATCTCCATGGTCTGTATTTTCCCCACCTTTCCATTTCCTTTTCTGTAGAAAAGCAGTATATAGGCAGAAAGTCTTCTGCATGTTTCGAATAGTAACACGTGTTTGATATTTTCATCATGCATTTCAACGTCCCTGTACAATCTCATTTTTCTATTTAAACCTTTTCAAATTGTATTTTGGTGTTTTTGAACCAGTTGTGTTTCTTTAAATTACCTGAAGAAGTCATCTTGCAAGTGCATTCGAATGCATATCTTATTCTGTTTCTACACTTGCAATATGGTAATTGCTGACACCTATAATCTTTCATGCAGGTGGAGGCATTAGCAGTTAAACTGACTCAAAAAGAAGGAGAATTGATTCAAGAAAAATTTGAAGTGAAAAAGCTGGCTAACTTTCTTAAACAGGTTAGTCGATTGTGTTGTAAATTTGCGTATAGGTTCTTCTTCTTCTGCAATAAAAATATCATCTGGTGCCTTTCATGATTTAAAGCGTGGTATTTCCCTTTAGTTTCCTATTTCGCTCAAATAAATCAAACACCTATGTGATCCTCTCATCCTAATGGCCTAACAATGGTTAATCCTTGAATAAGGCCTTAGAGTTGCTGTCCTAATGCTCCCCTTTTGATTGCTAAAGTTTCTGTAATTCATGCCCGTGAAAACCTTGTGTAAACGCACTTCTTATAGAGCTTTTTCCTGCCAAATTTCTGAAACCATTAATTATATAAAGTCATATTTTATTAATGTCCACAGGCTTCTGAAGATGCTAAAAAGTTAGTGAACCAAGAAAAATCTTTTGCTTGTGCTGAAATTGAAAGTGCCAGAGCAGTTGTGCTAAGGATTGGAGAGGCCCTAGATGAAGAAGAAAGGGACGCTCAAAATTCGAAAAACCAGGCTGCTGTGAGTTCTTTCATCATTAAATGTCTTATATGAAATTATTTGTTGTCACCCCTAACACTTTGCATATAACTATAAAAGTACAAAGTCCGTAATATCAATTGGAACATGAGATGACTATCAATTATGCCATGAAAATATCCATTTACATGCTTGCTACTGCAGGATGTGGAGGAGCTAGTTGAGGAGGTTCAAGAGGCTAGACGAATTAAATTATTGCACCAGCCAAGCAAGGTACATTAATTTTTCTCTTTTCACCCGTGATAGCAGATAGGATATTGATGGATCTGTCTTATTATTACAGGGATCTATTGATGGTGATTTAATATTAGCCTCTATGTTCTTTTTTCTAGCCACATTTTATGCGCATGGCTCTGGTTATCCAGTTGTGATAGTGTAATGGATTTCCTTAACGATATTTGGATTATTGACTGTAAAGCCCATAACACATTTGCAGGTTGTAGACATGGAGCATGAGCTTCGTGCTCTACGAAATCAAATTCGGGAGAAATCTCTAGTTTCAGTTAAACTTCAGAAAGAGGTTTGTTCAATGTTCAATGTTGTCATAAACTTATTTCTCATGAAAACAACTTCCATCACACTATCTTCTTCATATAAATTTTTGGATGCTGAAATGTTCAGTTCATGGTGTACTCATGATATTGAAATCATCGAAATCTGAGTTTTCTTTTCCTTTGTAGCTGGCAAAGAGCAAGAGAACTGAGCAAAATAAATCAGCTCCATATGTCCTAGATGGTTCTGAAACTCTAGGTTCATCACTACAACTCAAGCCTCGTTCAGATGGTTCTCCACCCCTTTCCAAGTGTTCAGTTCAGTGGTACCGTGTATCATCTGAAGATAGCCAAAATGAAGTTATTTCAGGTATTTAATTTATATAACATGATTTTGTAGCACATCTAGGTCTATGATCATTTTGTAATATATTCTTTGTTTTGTTTTGCGTTGTTCCCTCCCTTTTAACCGAGGTTCAAGAAGTTAGTCCAGAAGCAGAATGCTCTATTGGTATTAAAAATGATTTCATGGCTCATGGTGCTTCGTTTGGAATATTCTTTAGGACAATTAGGTGTCCAGTTTGTTAGAGAATAATATAAATCATATCTTTGGGCCTCACTAAAAGTTTAAGCTTTTAGGTGAGATGGTTTCTTGACATGGTATCAGAGTCTTGTTGACTCAGTGGTCACGAGTTCGAATCTCACAACTCTCATTCTATTTTATAAAAATTAAGCACATGGTAGTTTGAACCTGTGTGCAAGTTTCAAGCTCAAAAGACTTTCACTTGAAAGGGTATGTTAGAAAATAATATAAATTATATCTTGGGGCCTCACTAACAGCTTAAGGTTTTAGGTGAGATGGTTTTTTGACACAGTTAAGCCATAAGCCCCCTTAAGCACAATCTTAGATGGTGTCATCAGTGATGAAATTCAGTAGGCATTCCAAGCACTGATGTATTTCTCCGTGTCCTAAATTCTTAGGCTTCCCTTTAATCTTAAAGATGGCGGTTGTGATGTTTCAAGAGCCTTTACATTTGTTATCTTACCATAATTCAATATTCTGACTCTACAGGGGCCAATAAAACTTTTTATGCTCCTGAACCCTTTGATGTTGGCCGAGTATTGCAAGTAGACATTGTTTCAAATGGCCAGAAAGTCATCGTGACAACTTCCGGTCCCATTGAACCTGGTTAGTGTTAGTCAAGAATTATTGTTTCTGTCCATGGCCTCCTCCCTACTGTACTTATTGTTTTCTTTTAATCTGTATTAGATTACTTGACAGGGCTCTCTATTATCATTGGTGCGTGCAACATCTTTACTAATGCATCAAATTACTTGTAACAGCTGCAAGATTGGCAACCCACGTAGAGAATCTATTGAGAAAATCTAGCTCTGAATTCAGTGTATGTAGCCCTGTTCTTTCCCTTTCCTAAATTTTCCGTTTTACGCTTATTATTGTATTGAAATTACATGTATAATGGACTTCCACAAAAACCAAACACACACTAGAATAAACACAAAAACACAGGATGATATTTCATGAGTTCTACTTGGCTCTTACATTTCATGGAATGCAGGTGGTAATTTCCCAGATGAATGGACAAGATCATCCATCACATTCTGTTCATGTGTTCAATGTGGGAAAGATGAGGCTCAAGCTTTGCAGAGGGTGGATTACAAAGGCTAGAGAAATCTATTCTGCGACAATGCAGGTACTAGTTCTACCTATGCAAGAAAACTGTAAAATAACATCACCAGCAAACTTGAAACACTGTCAACAAGTTGCTGTACCTCTTTCAGTTGTGTGGAGTTAGAACCAGTGCCAACAATGCTGCCAGGTCCTTGTTTTGGCAACCAAGGAAGGGCCTTTCATTCGTATTAACATTCGAATCGGAGCGAGACAGGAATGCAGCGATAATGCTCGCCAGGAAATACGCTTATGATTGCAACGCGGTACCTTCCAATTCTTTCTATTTTACATGCCATCACAATCTTTCCAGCACTAAAAGTTCATCCCCCTTTCCTGATATTATCGCCGGAATCTCGTTCCTCACATAGCTTGCAATTGCAGGTCATACTTGCAGGACCAGAAGATCAAGTATAGAAGGAAATGTAACTGACCAAGTTCTTTTTTCTTAACAAGATGGGAGTATAATCAGGTTGCCACAGCTTGAATGATTGCTTGTGTGTGTTTGCCATGGTGAAGAAGAAGAAGAATACACCTTTCTGATTCTATCTGGGCTTCTACTAATTCGGTTGCTGTCGTTTTAGGCATAGTTTTTTATTTGCCTAATCGTCTGTTGTAACAAATTCACCATTTTTTATTGTTTGCTTCGTTTGTGCCTTGCGTGTATATATATCTCAACAACTCTGTGCTCATGATTTGCCATCACGTTTGTAGCATGAATGCAATTTATAATATCACCTCTCAAATCAATCACAAGCAAAACGTTTATAGACCTTGTTAGGATCATATCTTTAGTCTATAAGCTTTATCGATATTTTCTTCAACTTTTGAGAGATTAACATAAGAATCTGAGCTCTTTCATCCAAAAGGTTGTAAATTCCGATTTGGTTGGTGTTTTGATTTTTCGAATGAAATGTTGTGGTTTTAGAGCGTTTTGGCGTGTATTATTTATATGTATATATATAATTAAATATATTAATTTATTATTTTTAGTTTAAATTCAAAAATAAAATTATTTAGAATTTTATAATTTAATATAAAAAAAGACAATAAAATGATTTTCCCGAATAAAATTATGAACATATATAATATTATGAGAATGTTGTTATCAATCTCGCAAGATTATTTGTAAAATTTTATCTCAATCTAATAGTTGGATTAAAAGATATGATTGATATTGTAAAATTATTCATTATTTAAAAAAAAAACACTATTTAGTCGAAATTGAACGGGCAAAATGAAACCGGAAATTTCCGGCTGAAATTTGGACGAAATTTCTGAAACGGGTTAAAATTTTAAATTAGATAAAAACTACACCGTTTTATCTTGTTTTTTTAACTGATACAAAATCTTTCAGCCGTTTCAGCCAAAACAAAATAAAATTAACAGCATTGCTTTTATCTTTTATCTGCATAACGCTGATGCTTTTTACCTTTTCTGATGATTCGTATTTAGGCTAGACTCGTCGAGCTTGAGACTTCAACCTCATCCATCAAGACTGGATTTAGATTTCTAGATGAACTACATAAGATATTGATTCCATCCAATTTAATTCATCAGGCTAGAATTTTAATGATCTGGTTGACTCGGTTTAAACATGACATTGAGTCAATGTAATGTTGTCGTATTGATAAAAAATAATTAATTTGGAATAAATTGTCATCTTATGTCTTATAGATAAAAATGATTAATTTGGACTATAACCATTCAAGTTCATGTACTTTGTAATAATCAGAAAACATAATTAACAATGCGAGTGCTTTTAATTATTTTTATATACAGCTTTAACTTTATTAAAATAAGAGTGTTTAAAAATTGTTTGAATATTTTTTTTTAATCTCAATTAACCCAAAAATCAAATTAAAAATATTTTTTTAAAAATAATGATTAATGTATTATTTATATTGTCAAAAAACTATCTCAACCTAAAAGCTTAAACTGCTAGAAGAAATCTCTCAAGTGATTTATTATAATATAGTTACCCGAGTTTATCTTATTTTCTAAAAAAAAAAAAAAACTATTTGTACATGCTTTTGTACTTTCTGTCATTCTAATTAAATTAAGATAAAAGTGCATATCATATTAAGAATTAAAAGACTATTTTTTATTTGTTGACAATAAAATAATTTAAAATAAATAAAAAAACAGATTTTCTTAGACAATCAAAATTTTATTTTCTTAACCACAATAAACATCAAAATAAATAGATGTTTCTTTTTTGAATATTAACTTTAGATTTGAAGGGAAAAAATATAATAAATTTTAAGATTTCATTTAATAAAGTTTCTGCAAATTTAAGCTGAAAAATCTGAAGAAAAATTCAATCTCGATGGAGATTGTCTCAATCATGAAATATATTTATGTGTAAAATCCTTTTTATTTCTAAGATTTTATTTATTTAAAAAGTTTTAAATTGATGAAAATATTTTAAGAGATTGTTTTAATATATATATTTTTTATTTCTTTCTAGGCTAAATGGGAAAAAAAATTTAAATATAGAAAAAACAACTCATTCTCCAATAAAAAAGAGAGTAAAAGAGGTATTGTCTGAAATAACTGACTTGTACACTCATATCACTAAATCTCCATCAAACCATAACCATTAATAAACACGAGTAAAATTCATGTACGCTGCCAGCCAATATAGCTCGTAGCACGGAAGTTTCACCAAACTCACGGTGTAATTAGCAGATTCTTCCTTTCTTACCTTGTATAATATTTTAACACAAAAGGTAACTTTATCCCACACCAACGGCTATTAAATCTGGCGCTCTCCAGATCGTAGGATCAAACTTTGATCCAACGAATTAAAATCAAAACAAATTCGACCGTTGGAAGTGAAGCGTTGGCTCCTCAGCTTCAAAAAGAGAAGGGTTTTTCTCCCATTCTTACTATTTCCCTTTCTCAGATTTTTCTCAGAAATCAAGACATTGCTAAGAGAGAAGAAGAAAAAATTAGAGAGAGAGAGTCTTAGAGAGAGAAGCTTGGAGAGATTTGGTTTATATTCAAATTTAGGGTTTTTCTTTTAAACAATCTAAAATGGCTTCAAGGGTACAGCAACAACAAGCAATCAGAGGTATTTTGATTT
Organism: Salix arbutifolia; assembly: GCA_025169955.1. NCBI lineage: Eukaryota > Viridiplantae > Streptophyta > Magnoliopsida > Malpighiales > Salicaceae > Salix > Salix arbutifolia. Next base: position 4,599,399 of record CM045917.1, on the reverse strand, counting down.
TCAGCCTCTGATTTATTGTCATTATTTTGTCTTCATCTTTGTTTCTTGGTCAATGATTGAGTAATCAATAATGGGTTCTTTTCATGCTTCTTCATAATGGGGTCTCTCTTTAGTGGTTTTTGATTAATCATTTTGGTAATAGGATTGAGACCAGATGTGATTACATGTAAATCTGTTGTTTCTTGGTGTTTTTATTTTGTATTTATTTATGATTTTTCGGTAGTCGTGCTGTGATTTTTGATGATTCTTTAATAAACATCTCGTTTTATATATTATTTCAAAAATATTTTTTTTCTCTTCCTTTTGGGTGTTTTTGTTACAGACTTAATTGATTAGAATCTTTATATGGGTTTAATTTACCTTCTAATGTTGTTTGATGAAAAAGATTAGATCTTGCGGTCGATTCTTCTTTTTCGTTTCTCGGTTTCCTCTTTTAATGACCTTTTTTTTTTGTTTCCTTCTAGTGTTTATTTCTTTCAATATTTTATTATATGTTTGTTGAATCCAATGGTTTCAATGTGTAGATGTTAATGGCTTCTAATGACTGATAATCTGTCACAGGTGAAGCAGGTGTAGGTGTAAACAAGAATGTGAAGAAAATTGCAGCTGAAGGAAACAACCGCCGGGTTCTTGGCGATATTGGTAATTTTGTTACAGTTCGAGGAATAGAAGGCGGCAAGCAGCAGCCTAATCGTCCCGTCACAAGGTTCCTCTCTCTATCTTTCAGTAACCTATTTAGTGTTTGTTGTAGTCAAAATGGCTGATTTTAGGTTTCAATAATTTTTTAGACTGCAAGAAGAAGCAATTGTAGTCCAAGTTGCTTCTTGGCTGATATTTTTGTTCTTTTATTAGGAGTTTCGGTGCTCAACTGCTTGCCAATGCTCAAGCGGCGGCAGCCGCGGAGAACAACAAGGTTCAATAATCTTCTCAGACCAGTTGCTAGTGTTAAAATTGATAGACAGCAGATTTTAGATTCTAGGTGTGTTTGATTTCTGGACTGAGTAGGATTCTGGGTTTTCTCCGAATGCAGAAACAAGTATGTGTCAACGTGGAAAAAGTTCCTGCTGCTGGTGTTCATGGAAAAGTTGCATTGAGAAAGCCATCTCAGAAGAAAATTAATGTGAAACCAAAGCCTGAGGAGGTGGCTGAGATAATCCCCGCAACTGAAGAGAGGCCAGGGAACAAGAAAAAGGAAGGAGAAGGATCTACAAAGAAGAACAAGCCAACTCTTTCTTCTGTCCTCACTGCTAGAAGCAAGGTGATGATTATTGCAAGTTTTTGTTAGAATACAGGGTTTTCTTGAGCTAACTTGGTACTTTTTTCAGGCTGCTTGTGGTATTGCAAACAAACCAAAGGCGCAGATTATTGATATTGATGCAGCGGATGCTAACAATGATTTGGCTGGGGTGGAATACGTCGAGGACATGTACAAGTTCTACAAGCTAGTTGAGGTATGTATAAAGAGGGCATGACATTTACAAGCTCCTTTGGGTATAAAGTGTACATCTTTGTATAATGTTCTGGTGTTTGTTGATATTGTGATGCAGAATGAGAGCCGGCCCAGTGACTACATGGACAGGCAGCCCGAGATTAATGAGAAAATGAGAGCCATTCTTGTGGATTGGTTGATTGATGTGCACCACAAGTTTGAGCTCTCACCTGAAACTCTTTATCTCACAGTCAATATCATTGACAGATTCCTTTCTGTGAAGAATGTTCCCAGAAGGGAATTGCAGCTTTTGGGCATTAGTGCCACACTTATGGCCTCAAAGTATGAAGAGATATGGGCTCCTGAGGTAAAAAAACAAAACCCCTCGTATATCAATTTTTCTTTCTTTCATTGATCGAGTAGATTATTTTCCAGGCAGTTAACTGTTTGATGAATTGGAGCTTTCAGGTCAATGACTTGGTGTGCATTTCAGACAGAGCTTACACTCATGAACAGATTCTAGTTATGGAGAAGACTATATTGGCGAACCTGGAATGGACATTAACAGTGCCTACTCACTATGTTTTCCTTGCTCGCTTCATCAAGGCATCGATTCCTGAGAAGGGAGTGAGTTAGAAAACTTTAAATCTATACTCCCTTTTGATCTAATTATGTTCTACTATAATAAGGCCATATGATGCAAGGTTACTTATCTGCAATTGCTGTTTTTGACTTGTCTAGATGGAGAACTTGGTCTACTTTCTAGCTGAGCTGGGCATGCTGCATTACGACACAATCATGTTTTGTCCATCAATGGTTGCCGCTTCTGCAGTATATGTGGCTCGATGCACTCTAAATACAACCCCTTCCTGGACTGACACCCTTCAGAAGCACACTGGTTTCTCAGAACCACAACTTAAGTAAGTCTTTATTTAACTTTTCCACCAGCAAGGTCTTACATGTCCGCATTCTGATTTTGGTATATTTCTGTCTTAAAATCAGGGATTGTGCTGGATTGCTGGTGCATTTCCATTCGAAAGCCGCAGAACACAGACTTCAGAGTGTGTACAGGAAGTACTCCAAGCCTGAGCGAGGAGCTGTGGCACTGCTTCCACCAGGCAAAAGTCTGTGAAAGTTAACAAAGATAGATGGAAATTCTCACATTGCTTTAGAGATGAACCAATTTGTCCGTTGCTCGCCCTGCGATCAAAAACAATTTTCTTTTCTGTTCTTAAATTTCTTACTCTCAAATTTAAGAAAGTAAGAAATTCTCACCATTTGTGGGGTCACATTCTTCTCAAAATATTCTTTTAAGCAAGCTGAATGAAGAGGACCAAATACATAATAAATAATTGTTTTTGATCAAATTTTGCGGGGTCACATTCTTCTCAAAATATTCTTTTAAGCAAGCTGAATGAAGAGGACCAAATACATAATAAATAATTGTTTTTGATCAAATTTTGCACCCCCCGCAGCATGTTATAACAGGGAGGGGAGGGCTGGCTTTCCAATCATAAATATTCTTTTTTTGACCACTTGCTGCTGCACAGTGACAAGAGCACACCAGGCCACTCCCAAAACAAAATACAAACACGACGAATCTTATGTTAATATTTTTTAATGAAACATCGGCCCACTGACGAGGATAATTAACGTGTTAGAGAATAATATAAAATTATATTCTGGGGCCTCACCTACAAGCTTGAGCTTTTAGGTGAGATGGTTCCTTAACATGGCATCAGAACCTTATTGACCCAGCGGTCATGAGTTCGAATCTCACCACCCCCATTCTATTTGATAAAAATAAAACACAAGGTAGTATGGGCCTGTGTGCAAGTTTCAAGTCTAAAGGGCTTTCACTTGAGGGGGTGTGTTAGAGAATAATATAAAATCATATTCTGGGGCCTCACCTACAAGCTTGAGCTTTTAAATGAGATGGTTCCTTAACATAATAGAAGTTGGTTAGTTACAGGTGGTAAAAGACAAGCATGATAAGGTCGATGAGGCTAATAATGGAAGGTGGGTGGGTAAAAAACCTATCAACAAGCTGAAAAATAGCCCGAATCAAAAGACAGGTCACTCCAGAGGGGTAAAAACCTGTCAGCCAGCTGAAAAATAGCCCGAATCAAAAGACAGGTCACTCCAGAGGGGTAAAAAACCTGTCAGCCAGCTGAAAAATGACCGAATCAAGGGGTCTTAAAGAAATAAAATTTAGACTTTGATTAACTTTTAAGCCATTAATTTCCATGGATCAGAAATTTTACATTTCCGAGAACATTAACGTGTGCGATATCTGCTTGGAAACAATACAAAATGAAACTATAAACATGTATGAGAACAAATACAGTGTCGATTATTTGTATTAGGTTGCAAGCCTCATTTAAAACAATGATTGAAGGAAAGAGTGGGAAGTCAATCATGTATGAGAACAAATACTGTGTCGATTATTTGTATTAGGTTGCAAGCCTCATTTAAAACAATGATTGAAGGAAAGAGACTGGGAAGTCAATCATGGTGTGAGGTAGGTAGAAGAAAAAGGAAGAAAAAAAAATTATTAGTTGAGAAGGTCCAAAAGGTTTTTCAGAAGGTCAAATTATTGATGCTAAAAGGACCCAATTGTACACCAGATTCATGGAAGCTGGGAAAACAGTGAAAATATGAGAATATATAAGACAGAGACTTGAGCAGAACATCTCTCATTAGGTTGCTTTCATTCGTTTTCAAGAAAAGCAACTAAAATTTCAAGAAACTTCGTCTGTTTCAAACATGAAGTTTGGGAAGGAGTTTGCCTCCCAAATGGTGCCAGAATGGGAAGAAGCTTACATGGATTATGATGATTTAAAGACCCTTTTGAAAGACATCAAGCGTATGAAGCGAAGAAAGAGGCAACAAGGTGACCTGAACCGAACTTCAACTCTTTACAGAACTTTCAGTGGTCTAATACAAAGGCAGAAGCATTCTTCAGGTTCAGAGGACATTGAAAACCAGGCCATTCGTGAGAATTCTTTGAAACGAAATGACTTTGAAAGTTATGAGACATTTTTTCTCATGGCTGCCGAGGGAGGAGGTGAACCTGAAATAGTGTTTTTGAAAAGGCTTGGCGATGAGTTTGATAAGGTTGACAGGTTTTACAGGTCTAAGGTGCAAGAGGTGATGGACGAAGCTGAAATGTTGAGTAAGCAAATGGATGCTTTGATTGCCTTTCGTGTAAAAGAAGAGAACTTACAGGGATTGTTTAATAAGTCTGCTGCTGGATCAAGAAGTAAGTTCTTATCATGGAGCTAGCATTTTTCAGTTCTGCACTTTACTTTTTTCAATAAAAAAATTCGTGGTTCTTTTCCGGTTATTTGAACTAATATGTTCTGCTTCATCTGCAGGAATTATCTCCATGGATGTTATAGAGGCTGGACAGTTGAGTCGAAGGCAAATAGATGACTTAAATGATTGCACAAATGATAAACTTGCCAATTCTATGCGTGGAGAGATTCATGAAAAGAAACTAACGAACAGCAGTAGATGGAAAGCAGCTTCATCAGAATTACTGAATCATGTAAAATTGAAAAGATGTCCTGAAACTCCTCGTTCAACCATCAAAGGCTTCTTTGACATTTCTAATCAAACTGAGCCAAAGTTTAGTAAGAAAAATCTAAAGAAAGCTGAAAAACAACTCAAGCTGGCTTTCAATGAATTTTACTACAAGCTTCAGCTTCTAAAGAACTATAGGTAGTAATTTTGTTCATAAACTTGCTGTTTTGGCTATCTGGATTACAGTCTGGAGTTGCTCTAATCCTCTTTCCTTAAGCTCTACTAAGTTTTCTTGTTTGCATTTGAAAACAGCTACTTGAATATCCAAGCATTTTCAAAAATAATGAAGAAATATGATAAGGTAGTTTCCCTGTTAAAAACCATATATCCCTCTCATCATATGCTGAGCTTTGAAGTTAACACCAACCTGAATTTCTCTTTGTTCTCATCATTGCAGATTACGTCGAAGCGCACATTAAATAGCTTTAGGAACATGATGGATATCTCCCATCTTGTCAGCTCTGATGATGTAAGATAATGTCAACAATCAATATCCATGAATTCATTTTTCTATGTTCTAAACCTTTGTAATCTGATTTGCGGATGTGCTATTGCAGGTAATCAAGCTCATGGAGAGAGTTGAATTAACTTTCATCAAACACTTCTCCAATTCAAACCGAAGGAAAGCTATGGACACATTAAGACCAAAAGCTAAGAAAGAAAGACATAGGATATCATTTTCCATTGGTAAGAGTCTAAATAAATGTAATCTGAACTTTCACAGACAATTTTCTGTTACTACTTTTGTTACTGAATCTGTTTTGTGGAAACCTTTCCAGGCCTATTTGTTGGTTGCACATCGGCTCTCATTCTAGCTCTTGTATTAATCATACATATTCAAGATCTTCTGAATAAGGAAGGGAAACACCAGTACATGGAAAACATGTTTCCCCTTTACAGGTATGTACAGAGAGGGGTTTCGAATGCTTCCTAATTTATACACCACCTTTGCAAATTAAGGGAATCAAGAATTAACAGAACCGCATGTTTGTCAAGGAACCATTTCACCTAAAAGCTTAAGCTGTTAGGTGAGGTCCAGAATATGATTTATATCTCTAACACACACCCTCAAGTGAAAGTCTTTTGGGTTTGAAACTTCACATGTCCATATTAACTTGTGTTTGATTTTTATCAAATAGAATGGGGGTGGTGAGATTCGAACTCACGACTGCTAGGTCAACAAAGCTCTAATACCATATCAAGGAACCATCTCACCTAAAAGCTTAAGCTGTTAAGTGAGACCCAGAATATGATTTATATCTCTAACAATGTTGTCTTTCTCATGATAAACCTTAGCAGAGTTTATCTAACAAGTCATTCCATATTTGTTTGCAGCCTTTTTGCATTTGTTGTTCTACATATGCTTATTTATGCTGCCAATATATACTTCTGGAGGCGGTATCGGATCAATTATACCTTCATATTTGGCTTCAAACAAGGAACAGAACTGGGTTATCGAGATGTTCTGATGTTAGGCTTTGGTCTAGCAGTATTGGCGCTTGCCAGCGTGCTTGCAAACCTTGACATGGAAATGGATCCCAGGACGAAAGATTACAAGGCATTGACAGAACTTGTACCTCTAATTTTGGTTGCGGTAAGAAAATAGTGAAGCAATCCAACACACCTACTAGTTCTCCTGCCAAATTTATAAATTCATGTGTAGTGTGCTCAACCAGTTCCCTTTTCCATGGTCTTTGCAGCTTGTGTTTATCACGTGCTTCTTCCCTTTCAACATTATATATCGTACAAGTCGCTTCTTCTTCATCACAAGTTTGTTTCACTGCATCTGTGCTCCTCTATACAAGGTAATTAGTCACGCTTATGGTAAACCAGGAAATATAAAAGGGATCAACCTATTTATCTATGATTTCTATTTCTCAATCGCAGGTCTCCTTCCAAGATTTCTTCCTGGCTGACCAGTTAACTAGCCAGGTCAGTAGAGAAACCGGTGATGTATATGCCTCGAATCATCAAACAAGCACAGCCGGTTTGATATTAAGCATCCCTCATTGTTTGAATACAGGTGCAAGCCCTTAGAAGCCTGGAATTCTACATATGCTACTATGGCTGGGGAGACTATAAACGGAGACAAAATACCTGTAAAACCAGTGATATATACAGCACTTTCTATTTCATTGTTGCTGTGATTCCTTACTGGTCTCGTCTCCTTCAGGTATGCTTCCTGGAAGTTGAAGTTCTAACTAAGCATGAAATGGAAAATAATATAAATGTCTGCTAGAGTTGCTCTGAAATCGTAACTTCTAAGGTTAGGCCTGGCACTTACAGCTCTCTTTTCAAATTTTCAGTGTCTTCGACGCCTTTTCGAAGAGAAGGACATGAAGCAAGGATACAATGGCCTTAAGTATTTCTGCACAATTCTTGCTGTAAGCACAAGAACAGCATATAGTCTTGAAAAAGGACTGGGCTGGAATATAATAGCCTGGATATTTTCAGTAATTGCAGCTGTCTATGGTACATATTGGGACCTAGTCATGGACTGGGGGCTATTGCAAACTCAGTCTACGAACTGGTTGTTAAGAGACAAACTCCTTATCCCTTACAGAAGTGTATATTTTGGAGCAATGGTGAGTTAGAACAGATAAATGAAGAACAATAAATAAAAATCATTTAAACATAAACCAGGTTTACAAATTAACTACATGCATCAGCACCGGAGTCTTTCCTGATAACTAACTTTTATGCTGTTTGTGAAAGTTGCAGGTTCTGAATGTATTCCTGAGATTTGCCTGGTTGCAAACTGTCCTGAACTTCCAAGTGACCTTCCTACATAGACAAACCATAATTGCAGTTGTTGCTAGCTTGGAGATTATTCGTCGCGGATTATGGAACTTTTTCAGGTAACATTGATTTTATGTAAAATGTGTATAGAAATTGCATTTTGTGGCCAACCCTGTTCATATTAATTCTTGTGATTTATCAGGTTGGAGTATGAACATATAAATAACGTTGGCAAGTATCGCGCATTCAAGTCTGTACCTCTACCTTTTGACTACAATGAAGGCAAGGTCAAACATGAGTTGGTCATCGCATCAGAGTAAAACCAAAGGACCTGATGAAGTTAGTTAAACCAATACCAAAGAAAGAAATGCGACATTGATGTTCTCAAAACTAGGAATCAGGAGGACGTTAACTGTCTTTTCACTCAATTTTTTGGTTCATACATTTAAAAAACATGTCCAAATTACTTAACTCAAAATCAAAAGATGTTGGGGATTTGTTTTCCTAGTTGTTTTGAGATTCCTTTTCCTTTCTAGCGAAGGTCAGTTTAGCCGCTATTTAAATAAGTTTGTAGCTTAGTTCTAGAATAGATTTGATATTACTGGCCCTCAAATTTTATACAATCTTAAGTTTTTTCTATAGTTCAGGATTGTTATTTAGGGTTTGAGAAACCCTTATGTCCTACCTTTCATTATATGTTGCGTCATATAGGGATAGAGATGGGGTAATTACCCTATATTTGTAATATACACTCTGGTGCGGATGCCATTAGGTTGTTATTGAAGTATTATGGAAAATTTCCAATCCAGAACTCCATCTGTTTCTTAAGAACTACGAGTAATTGGAACGTGACATAAATAATGGCTAATTTGATGCTGTCCAGAAAACATGACAAGAAACAAATGGAGACATCAAATTCAGGAAGCAGTAATGACAATGATTCCTGAGACTTTCAAAAACATGCCAGGAATCAACAATGCTGTCCCTGTAAATGCAATGCCCTATTAACTACTTTTTTTTTCTTTCAAAAACTGAAACTGATCTTAAGGAATAAGTTCTAAAAGTTTCTACCTATGTTTCCTAAAATCAATCGGATTTCTGCTGGGATAACCATTTTGTAAGGATTTAAATGGAAAACTCCCACATGGTCTCCTTTAAGCAATCGGATTCAGGATAAAACTTGGATTGACCCTTCGTGCCTATAAAAAGAAACGCTTACATCACAAGACCCTACACCCCAAAAGAAATTAAACCTAGATTACCAGTTTAGTCTTCTCTCTTCCATTTTTTGTAGTTCTTTAGAAATAGTTCTAGTTGATAAGACCACAGTTATCAATGGAGAAACAGTTTCTAGCGCTGTTTGAGTCAGCAAAAAAATCTGCAGACATTGTGGCCACTTCTGCTTCAATATTTCCTGAAGTTTATCGATGCCTAGATGCTTTGGACAAGCTTAAGAGGTTCCCTGTAACATCATCTAGGGTTCTTGTCTCTACTCATGTTGCCAAAGAGGTTCAATATCTCACAAAACACCGTGTAAAGATGATCAGAACTGCTGCTTCTGTTGGAAATAAAATTTAGTGAAGAACAGTTACTATTCAAATCACTGTCAGAATTTTGTATCTGACGCAAAGAAACAAGCACTGTTCAAATCAGTGCTTATAAACCAAGAACTTGCCCAGAATTTTCCCAGAAATTCTGAAGTATGAAGAACTAATAATTGATGCAAGAAACACAGAACAAGGGGCAGAAATTTCTTGTTAGGATACTGCCATCCCTAAGCTTTTATTTATAGGAAAAGATTGAATACAATAATGGTAATTCAAAACTATTACAATCTCTTCTAATTAAAACAGGAAATAAATCTGCGAAAATAAAGCAACATGATATGATCAATATAATTTGATCTTAATTAACTAAAACACAAACACTTAATTAAAAACGTGATAATAAAAACAATAAAGGAAATCTTTGATGATCTTCACAGCTTCAGTCTTCAATTCTGCAGACTTGGAATCAGTTGACTTTGGTTGACTTTGATCCTGCATTTTCAACACTCCCCCTTGATTCCAATCTGCTCATGCCTATCATCTCTCGTTTTACCTCAGGTTGCAGAATATAGCAGGGACTCCCAAACATTCTCAAGTGTTCTATGTTAGGTTTGTATCCATGCCATATTTCATAAGGTGTCTTTTCTCCCAAACCCTTAGTAACCATTTGATTTAGGAGGTAAGAAACTTTGCTTACTGTCTCTGCCCAAAATTTCAGAGGCAATTTCTTCTTATACACATGGCAACTAGCCTTCTCCACTAGAGTTCTATTTCTCCTTTCACTAACACCATTGTGTTGAGGTGTGTATGGTACTATAAGTTGATGCTTAATCCCCTCTCTTTCTAAATGCCCCTCAAGTTTATGAGTAGTGACCTTACCCCCATTATCAGACTTCAAACCTTTCATCTTGGTTCCAGCTTCCCTCTCGGCTGCAACTTTGACTTTGTCAAAGGTATCAAATACTCCCCCTTTTGTCTTAAGAAAATACACCCAATAATATCTACCGAAGTTATCAACAAATAGCAGAAAATACTTAGCACTATTTAGGGATTCGTTTCTCATAGATCCACATACATCAATATATAATTCTTGTAGCTTGCAAGTGGTTCTAAATGTATTATCATTAAAGGCAATCCTAGTTTGTTTGCCTAACTGACATGCTTCACATAGTTTCTTTTGATCTTGGATTTCAGGTAGACCAACCACCATTTCTAGGTCTGCCATTCTCTTCAAGGTGGTATCATTAAAATGCCCCAATCTCTTGTGCTCCAATACTGGATTTGTACTGTCAGTGATGTTCATGTTCTGATGTTCATACTTTAAGCTAAGATTAAAGCTTCGATTAGTCATTTTAGCAGAAAACAACATGACCCCTTTATAATCTTTAATTGTGCATATGCCATCAATAAAGGACAATGAGTAACCATTTTCAAGCAATTGTCCAATACTCACTAAGTTTTGTTTAATTTCAGGCACATACAACACTTTATCAAAAGTTCTCATACCTGCCATAGTTTCAATGTCAACATCTCCTCTGCCTTCCACATTAACATACTGACCATTAGCCAATTTTACTCTAGATTCATAACTCGAATCTAAGGTATTAAACCTCCTCACATCTGCAGTCATATGATTAGTGCATCCACTATCAACAAGCCAATCTGAATTTTTTACCTCTGTGTTGCTGCAAATTTGTTCTGTCACAGCCATGAACAATTGTTCATCTTCCACTTCTGAGTTCTCTGCAATGTATGCTTGCTTTCCAGTTTCAGCTTCTGCGTTTGATTTGCAGAACTTTTGAATGTGTCCATACTGCTTGCACCTTCTGCATTGAGCATTCTTGAGCCAACACCTTGACTCAAGATGATTAGTTTTGTGGCAGTATTTGCAAGCAGGAAATTGATCATTTCTCTCCTCTCTTGCATTGAATTCGTTGGGATAGTTCTGGTTTTGTTGCCAGTTTTTGTTTTGCGAATTCCTTCCAATTTCTCTTCTGTCACCATGACCAATTGTTGGAGAATTCTGATTTCGAGATCTTCCTTTGAATCCTGCAACAAAAGCTTCTTCACTCGAGCTTTCTTGTCTGAAAGCTTGCCTCTGCTCTACTGCCTGAAGAGCATTAATTAGGTCCTGAAGACTCATTTGTGTAAAGTCCTTTGAATCCTCCAAAGAACAGATTTTGTTCTCAAACTTTTCAGGCAGGCTGACAAGAACTTTCTCTACAACTCTTGAATCCTGAACATCTTCTCCCAAAAGTCTCATTTGATTGACTAGTTTGGAGATGTTAGAGGAGAACTCTTTGATTGTTTCTGTCTCCCTCATTTTCAGCCCTTCAAATTGCCTTTTTAAATTTAAAATCTGCATTCTTCTTGATTTTTCGTCACCTTGAAATTCTGCTTTAAGCTTATCCCAAGCCTCTTTAGCAGTTTCACAAGCCATAATTCTTGTGAATATTTCTTCACTTACAGCATTATGGATGCATGTAAGTGCCTTGAATCCCTTTGCTCTTTCTTCATTAAAGAACTTGATTTGAGCAATCGTAGGATTGTTGTTCAATGGTGTTGGTTGTTTGTTACTTTCAACAATCTCCCATAGATCAAAGGCCCTGAGATATGTTGCCATTTTCACAGCCCAAACACCATAGTGTGTACCTGTAAACACAGGTGATTTTGACGAAAAAGTTGCAGAGTCCATGAAGAAGAAAATCCTGATGATCCGTCTGTTACTCTTTTGATTTTGCAGAAACTGATAACAGTTGCTGTTTTGAGTAGATTTGATCGTAATAAAGAACTGGAGGGGTAATTGGCTGTATATAGTCAATTACGTATCAAGCAAACACAAAATCAAGGTGATTTTCTTGATTTGAAATTCCTCACTCGTGTTTCACTCCCCTTCCCTTCAAAGTTAATAACTTTGAAAAAATCTCACAATTCTCTCGTGTTTCTCACAACCCTTCTAAGATCAATTCTGCTCTGATACCATTTGTTGGAAATAAAATTTAGTGAAGAACAGTTACTATTCAAATCACTGTCAGAATTTTGTATCTGACGCAAAGAAACAAGCACTGTTCAAATCAGTGCTTATAAACCAAGAACTTGCCCAGAATTTTCCCAGAAATTCTGAAGTATGAAGAACTAATAATTGATGCAAGAAACACAGAACAAGGGGCAGAAATTTCTTGTTAGGATACTGCCATCCCTAAGCTTTTATTTATAGGAAAAGATTGAATACAATAATGGTAATTCAAAACTATTACAATCTCTTCTAATTAAAACAGGAAATAAATCTGCGAAAATAAAGCAACATGATATGATCAATATAATTTGATCTTAATTAACTAAAACACAAACACTTAATTAAAAACGTGATAATAAAAACAATAAAGGAAATCTTTGATGATCTTCACAGCTTCAGTCTTCAATTCTGCAGACTTGGAATCAGTTGACTTTGGTTGACTTTGATCCTGCATTTTCAACAGCTTCTTGCTTGCTCGATACTTGGGCTAGGAAACTGTACGCAAGAAACCCTGCCATTGATGGTAAAGCTCAGCCAACAAAATCTAGAAGTGGGTCAAGAACGGGGACTCTTATTGTCAAGATACACGGAAGAGTAATAGGAAGAGTTAAAGTTGACAATCCTATTCAGACAGAGAATAAGATAGAAGAAGGAAAAGAAATTGGATTCAGCTGTTCCAAGAAACCACCACAAGAACTTGCCAAGCGCTGCACAGAGCCAGGGAAAGTAGAAAGTATCAGGCGCTGTTTCAAGAAACCATCTACCAAGCGCGTCCCAGAGCAAGAGAATGTGAAAGATTTCTGTTGTTTCAAGAAACCATCAGAAGAACCTGTCAAATGCAGTGATGGCTTGCGTGGCAAGGTCAGGCACATTCTTGTGGAGTCAATGTGCAGAGTTGCCAGGGAGGTTAAGGAGAACTTGATGGAAGCGGTAAGCTTGCGCGACCCAATTTGCGTTGCTGCAGATGTTGAATCAGTAATGTTTGAAAAGATGGGGGCTTTCAATGGCACCAAGCAATTGAATTACAGGTCTATATTGTTCAACATGAAGGATCCGAAGAATCCAGATTTGAGAAGGAAAGTTCTTCTTGGACAAATTAAGCCAGAGAAACTTGTGACTATGACTTCAGAAGAGATGGCAAGCAGTCAAAGGCAATTCGAGAATGAGCAAATCAGGAAGAAATCTTTGTGCAAGGAGATGAAGAAGGCAGAAAAAGAGCACAATTTAGTGGATCCGATGGAATATTGAGGCCTGTTATCAACTTTGATACAAGATTTAAATTCTTTGTACAGACAATTCGATCCTAGTTCTTGTTAGTTATGCTCTTGCTGCAGATGTAACTGAATCTCAGTGATTTTTTTTTGGTGAATCAGTTATTCATTCATCAACATAGTTCAATTACTTAACTTCCTCAATATGCAAGCAAAATGCAATTATTTTAACAATTGCTGATACTACTGTACATCAAATCCAAAGTAGGTTTCTAGAATGAATTTTTCAAATCACAAAGGCTTTGTGTTTGGATGGTTAACAAATATAAGGTAGATGGAGAGAAAATTAAAGAAAAAAAAAATTTCATGCCCCATTAGCGCGAATATTCGGTTGAAACTCAAATGGATGTTCAAAACATCTTGGTAGCATGTTTTATACAATGTAGGTAAACATGGCCATATAGGCTTGTTCTGCTGCAAATTTGGTAGCAAGGTTGGGCTGAGCCACCAAGGTATCATCTTGTCTATGTTTTATACCATCTAGACCTGGTAACTTTCATACCTTGCTTCTCCTTGTCTTTCTAACAACCACAGCTTTGCATCTACAATCTGGGACATTCTTGGAGGTTGCAATATTCTCAAGTAATCAATAAAAAGAAACACCCATTTCTTGTCAGAGTAAGATATCTATGCAGACTTTCGACTTCTTCGAATATCTGGGATCAATTGCCATACAAGTTCTCGTGAGATTATCATTGTCCTCGTTCCTTCAAAGGGTTTGACCAAAACAATTGTCGTTGTGGGGAATCAAGGATCCATATGCCATGGAAATAATTGGTGAAATCTAAGTAACAAGCCTGGTCTAGGGACCATTGAAGTTAGTGTTAGTGGCCATTGGACAATGCCGAGGATTCTTGCTTGAATGACGGCTTGGATACCAACTATATATTAGAAGACAAGAGCTCCTCTGAAACATTACTCTTCAAACCTTTTGGATTCTTAAACCAGACCCACCAAACCTGTGAAACAAAAGCATATTTCTGAGCCAAGGTATTCTAACTTTCCTCACCCAGATCCTCAAAAATGTTCTTCCTACAGACAAGTTTCATTGAACTTTGGATTAATGACCGCAAGAAACTATGTTCAACAAGATCGGCTCACCACCCCATATTCACTCCATGCATGCTGTTTTCACCTTCATCATGCCTGTCCTCCTTAACTTTCATGAATTGATGTATCAAGGAAAGGACTATTCTCCATTTGATACTCACCCCATTAACATGTGGATTGGCCTCACTTGTTTGTTAGCATACTGCTTGGCTTATGGAGTTGAAGTAGCCTGTTCGAAGTGTCTTCAGTCTCCGGTCTATGCCTCTATATTCCGTAGGAGCGCAGTGCTCTTTGGTTCATTATCAGTAGCATCTATAGATTTTATAATTATTTTCGGGATTGTGTTCAGCCATTTTTATATGCTCTATGCATCTTACTTCCAGGAGAGAAGTTACTTTACACCCAAGTTGACAAAACAAGGAAATGGATCGAGGGTAGACTATTGAGAGCATTATATTTACAAGATTGGCATGTGAGGCAAACATCAGTTCGTGTCGAATTCCTTCTTGGATCGAAGAAAGACTTCTGTTGAAAGAATGTCCTAGAAAGCTGCAGAAGACCCTGCTTTTGATTGGATTTCGTCAATGAAGGTCTCTACTTGAAGACAAGTTTTTAGAATAAAACACTTGTTTATATTTGATTTGTTTGTTATGCAAGTTTGAATTTTTAATATTCTTTGTTTCCAACTAAAACTCAATCCCTATTTAAGAGAATTATGCAAATCAATAAATGTATTCTTCTTCTTCTTCTTCAATTAAGTTATTCTTTCATGTTCATCTTGTGTAACTTGAACAAAATAACCAACAACTTCCCTTATGACATCTTTTGTAACTAAGGAAAATTCATGCATTTGTTACAGTGGTTATAGAAGATTTCAAGAACAAACAATAGCAAAGAATATCAGTCAATCTGCATAACTATTATATATACGATTACAACAGTCGACAGAAACTGATTTAAGACTAAGGTTGCACCACACACTTTGGCCTTTTACCCTTAGTGCAAAGATCTGTGGAGCACCAAAATCAATGAAAAGTACCTGGTCTAAAAGAAAAGGTTGCCTTCAGATTTTCCTCTAGGAATAACCTGAGGCAGCCTGGATTTATTGGCCCTTAGTATTGTCAGTTTTGTCTCATTATTTTGTTTCTGAAATTATAATTTTCTTGAGATAAAAACAAAACTTCATCTCCAAGCTTAGCATATGTTTCACAATCCTGCTGCTTTGTAGGAATCATTTTCTCGAATTGTCAGAATCATCCAGTTTATTATTATTATTCAGAAACAATTCTCTGCCTACCCTGTCTCCCATCAACTGTCATTTTTCCTACCCCATAAAGGTTTAAATAAGACTCTGCAAAATCACATGCATGCCAATCAGAAGCCAGTTGGAAGAGGTCTTACGAGGATTGTGGTTCAGATTCTCAACCATATATAAAAACAATAACAAGCAACTGTTAAGGATTGTAATGGATCAGAATCCGTAAGGAAAGACTATAGAGAACATCAGATTGATTGGTTTGTGAGGCAAACATCAGGCAATGCACATTGGCTTGTGGCAAAATCCTTGGATCAAAGAAAATTATAGACTTGTTCTATGACATCTTTTGTACCTATGGCCAATTCACGAATTTGAAAGAGATACTTTCTGAACATTTCAGACAATTGCAAATAATATCTCAATATAGTTATAATCAAACTCGTTATTTAAAATCCTACCAATTTACATATGATCCCAACAGAATCTCAAGACTAGTAATGCAGCCACTTAGTTTAAAATCCCTCTCAGTTTCTCTACACTTGTGTTGCGGTAGGAATACCGAGCAACTGGTTGCCGAACAGGGGAAGTCAGCCTCCCATCTCTATAGCGAGACCTTTTCCTACATGGTTTTCAAGAAACTAAAAAACGAAGAAATGAGGTTCCTTCTTTATCTCTTTTTCAACTCAATTTACAATAATTTTCTTATATATGGAAAATTAAACAGTGCAAAACTTGTTTTAAAGGAATTATAGTGAGAAAAGTGTACATCTTTTTTAGCTAAAATGTTTAATCTTTAGTAATTTGGAAAATCACTTTAATCCATGAAAGTATTACATGATACTAAATACCTATTGTTTTCTTTTCTAGAGATTTTTGAGTAAAAGATGCCTCCAAAGACAGAAGAAGCTAGTGAACAAGAAGATATCTGATGAGTCTGCTTCATCTCCTAGGACACCATCCTACTGTATACTCAGGGGCTAGTGAAGAAGAAAACATCTCGCTGTAAAATCTGGCTTTCAGAAATCTGCTTTCATTGGTAGAATCAATGATCTTGAGCCGGAGTCTACTACTGCTTCCGGAGATTGTAAAATCTGGCTTTCAGAAGCTTCAATGGTTTCTCATTCCCTTGTTCCTGCTTCCATTCAATGTTGTCAATACCGTTTTGGTTGGTGCTTTGTTTTTTTCCAATTAGAACGGAATGCTTCGGTTTCGGAGCATTTCGTCGCGCTGTTTCGGGGTTGTACTATTTATATGTGTGTATATATATATATATAATTAAATATATTAATTCAAAAATAATATAATTCAAATCCAAAATAAAATTATTTAGAATTGTGCAATTTAATCTAAAAAAAGACACAATAAAATGATTTTTCTGAACAAAATTATGAACATGTATAATATTACGAGAATACCATCATCAATCTCGCAAGGTCATTATATTCTCTGATTACTTTGAAATTGTAACATAATATATATAAATATGTCAAGAGACTCCTTGTAAAATTTCATCTCAATCTAACAATCAAATTAAGAGATATGATTGATATTGTAAAATTATTCATTATTGAAAAAAAAAACTATTTGGCCGAAACG
Source organism: Salix arbutifolia (assembly GCA_025169955.1). Classification (NCBI taxonomy): domain Eukaryota; kingdom Viridiplantae; phylum Streptophyta; class Magnoliopsida; order Malpighiales; family Salicaceae; genus Salix; species Salix arbutifolia. The sequence continues at coordinate 4,581,908 of CM045917.1, read as the reverse complement.
GAACAGGTCGAACGAAACCAGAACGTTTCGGCCAGTATTTGGCCGAAAAATCTGAAACAGGCCAGAATTTAATCCGAGATAAAAACGACGCTGTTTTGTCTCGTTTTTTTAACTGGTATGAAACGTTTCGGCTGTTTTGGCTGAAACGGAATGAAATAGACAACACTGGTTCCATTGTATCGGTAATTATTTTAATATATGTTAGAAACTTGTTGCCGAAGCTGTGTTTGTGATAAAATTGTAGGTTTCGCTTGCTGCTGTGGAAAGGATACTAATGAAGCAGAGAATTACTTTGCTCTTGAGATGGTTTTCCCTTCTTGTGAGATTTGAAAGCAAACACTCAAAAGCTTGGCATTGGTGTATTTAATCAGTGTCTTTGAACATTATGTGAATGATGGCAATTTCATAGGATTATCAGATTATATTTCTGAAAGGATCGGTTCTAAATTTCTGTCCTAGATGACCTATGATATGAAACCTATTTCATTTTGATTTGAAGCCTCTAGGAGGTTGGAATTTTGAGCCATTTAATCCTTCAACAGGAAAGGCATTGCTGAAAAATGGTTTCTGTAAAGCAGGATATTTTTTCTTGAAAATGGGTAATTACATGGTGACTATACATTGAGCTTACCCTACATCAAATCATGATTGGGTTTGTAAAGTCCTAATGATTGTTAAAGCTCTAATGATTTTTTTATTCAAGCTAACAGTTTTACAAATCAATTCAGGCTGTTACAGAGAGAAAAGTACAGTTTTTACCCTCTCCCCCATGAAGTCACTGGTTGTTCTGCAATTTGATGCCTTGCTCATTTAAGCTATCTGCAAATTTATAGTAAGGTTGAAGGTATTGTTGTTAGAAAGTGGCATCCTTTGGTTAGCTATGAAAAACGCTCTTTCTAATGTAGTATTTTCTGACATTGGTGTATGACTTATTGACGACAATGCACTGGAACCAGGATCATAAAAACAAAAATGAAGGTGTTGACATTTACATTTGGCTTCCCGCTTCATTTGTCTACAAACTGATATGTCACATTTAAATTTGAATTCTATTGTTTGGAACTATAAAATGTTATGCTTCTCTGAGCCTCAGTTTACCTTAACTTCTATTCCTATGCGGTTAACTGATGGTTATGCTTTCAAAGGTTTTCAGTGATGAGTTGGATGCCACTGCAACTGTACGAAAAGACAGAGTGGAAGAACTATCTCAAAGAATGGTAGCTATGTTATTGAATTTAATGGATAGGATTAGTAGAACAGATGGGATACTCGATAGAATCGAGCCTGCACCGAATCGGCCTGGAAGACCTGTCAAAGAAACAGAAGTAGGTGACACAAACAGGTTGCCTGGAAAACTTTAGTTATGGGACACATTGGTCTGTCTTAAGCGTTATGCTAGGTCCAAAAAAACTGGATATATGATGTAGAACAAGTACATGCTTAAGAGAGAACACCCAAAATTCAAAGGCAATTGGATTTTCCAGCAGTCCGGGCGTTGAAGTCGGAATGACGCGAAACTCACCCAGTTGATGCCTCTCGGTGATTCTGGAATTAGTCAAGAGATTTGCTGTTGATCATACCCTTTTTTGGCCGAATTCTGTCGATTAGGCTCCGAAATCATCGTTTTTGTCATTTTAGGAAAGTTTCGTTATAGTCATAACTCTTGATTTCCAAGACCGGATCGACTTCCATCAATTCCGGCTTGCTCAGGATTTCTAGCATTTTTAATTTCCATATTTATCTCAATTTTTCCATTTTTGATAATTTTTAATAATTAGTGACGTTTCCTTGTCCAACAAGGGTTAGGGCAAGAGTTTCTGTTTTAAATATAGTTGTAAGCCTTTGGCCGAATTCATTGAATTATTGAATAAAGTTTTGAACTTTCTTGAGAGTTCCTCTCTCAGAATTATTTACACAATATCGACGTGGGTCGTATTCTTTGTGTTTTCTGCTGCGTCAATATAGTTCTCATTCCAAGAGATGATCCATTGCATATGGAGGGTGTTCAGACAGTGTGGTAAAAGATTGTGATTGCTCAGCAGGGGTAAGAGAAATGTTGAGGTATAGCGCAGATTCTTCATTTTCAAGCACCTCGTATCTGCATTTTCCTTGGATAACCCGTCATCTTCTTGCTTCAATGGAACAGTCTCAGAAATCGAAGATAAGATAGAGAACGGAATTACTGCTTGTCCTGAAGAGGAACTTATGGTGGAAGAAGAGTCCTTGTTGAACATTGTTCCTGAAGATTTTGAAATGGCCATGATGAAAGTAGTAGCTTATCATTTGATGAGAAGATGTAATCAAGAAACATGAAAATTACTGGAAAACTCGTCTTTCATCAGGTTGACATTTCTTCTCCGATGCTCTTATCTTCTTTTATTTTGGTATGCAAACTGGAGCAGCAACATGCAACTTGGCTTTAATGCACTTTAAAAACTATTACCTCTCTCTTAATGGTGTAATCAAGAAACATGAAACTCAAAATTGTCAATACCGTTTCGGTTGGTGTTCTATTTTTTCAATTGGAATGGAATGTTTCGGTTTCGGAGCGTTTCGGGGTTATACTATTTATGTATATATATATATATATGTATATATATATTAACTCAAAAAATAATAGTTCAAATAAAAAAAAAATTAGAATGGTGCAATTTAATCTAAAAAAAGACACAATAAAATGATTTTTTGAATAAAATTATGAACATGTATAATATTACAAGAATGTCATCATCAATAGCAAGGTCATTATATTCTCTGATTGCTCTGACATTTTAACTTAATATATATAAATATGTCAAGAGACTCCTCGTAAAATTTTATCTTAATCTAATAGTCGGATTAAGAGATATAATTGATTTTGTAAAATTATTCATTATTTAAAAAAACACTATTTGACCGAAACGGAACGGGCAGAACGAAACCGGTACGTTTTGACCAGTATTTGGCTTAAAAATCCGGAACGGGCTGGAATTTAAACCTAGATAAAAACAACGCCGTTTTGTCTCATTTTTTTAACTGGTACGAAACATTTCGGCCGAAATAGAACGAAATTGACAACTAAGCATGAAACTCCATGCTTGTCGATTTCTCAAAAGGATGCTGAAAGGTTTCTGTGTTTCTCTGTTAAAAAAACTCTCTCTGGTATTGTGCAGACATTCGTCTCTACAAGTTGACCTACTATTTTCTGTATCGTTGACATGGCAAGACCATGATAAACTCAAAAATGCGGTTTTCGAATCCCTTCTCTGAATTGGGCTCAAAATCTTCTCGGAAATGGGATGAGCTGAAATCATGTAACCATTTATTACTGATTTTGAATTCGTGGGTAAAGCAAGGGTTTCAAAAAATGATCTTCTTATACATTTTTAATCCGGAGCCAGTGCTTAATAGCCTTCCAGGACATGTATTTAGAATTGAAGCTAGTAAACATGGTCATTGACTTGATCCAAGCTCAAGCCATGGATTATACTGGTTAACTTAGATAAATTAAAATAATTTTATTTTCATTTTTTATAAATAAAAAGTTAAGTTTTAACCAAGTTGTTTGATTAAATCAATTCCCATCTTTTTTTTTAAAAAAAAAACAGCTTTAATTAAGTTTTGAATTGATGTGTTGAGTTGAGTTAGGCTTCATAAGGTAGTAAAGGATTGACTTTTAAAACATGAAACAAGAGGAAAAAACATTATTTTGATTAATTTAACTCCAAACTTTACTATGCTTCCTCCATTTTTTCTTTTGCATAATTTATTGAATATATATATCATGATTTGAGGCCAAAATTGTTCTTTAGGATGTGTTAGAAGGATATTTTAATGAAAGTAAATTGGACTAAAGCTTTTAATAATCACTCATAGGGAACTATTTATTTAGAGAAAATTGATAAAACCAAAAGGTAAGGGACTACATTGATAATGGGGAAATAATTTTAGGGTGGGATTTATGTTTTCCCTTGAAAATTCCATTTCCCATCCATAATGATGAGAATTTTGTCTTCAATTCTCATGATCTTCCTATTCTTTCCCCCTTAAGAGATAAATTGTTTTGGAATTCAGCATTTCCACACTTCACAGGTAGGTCAGCAGGGCAGGGCTAATGCCAATAGAAACCCTAGATCTGGAATCTTGGTTCTTGACATTATTTGTTTCTTTCAGCTGGGCCATGGTTGTAAAAATGAATTGCCTCTTAAGAATATTGTTTATATATATTTTTATATGGGTTTAATGAGCTAGTTGAGTTGCATGATTGGGTCTTGAAATCTTGTAAGAGGGAGTTAGGGTTCATAGATAAGGATGGAGACAGGTCAAAAATATCTGCTGCTGCTACCAATGGAAACCAGGCAAAATCTTTCAACAACTTAATTATTGCTATGATGTTTTCGATTAGGGACTGGAATAACAAGATGCATTATTAAAGTTAAAAGAGATGCGAAAGTCGTTTGCGTGGTTTGGAATGGAAGGGATTAATTAATTAATTAATACATGATTCCACATATCACAATCTTAAATGTCTATCTTTTATTGTATTTCAAAAGTATTTAAAAAAAATTATTTTTATTTTCTTTAAATTAAGTTATTTTTTATGGATTTAGGTCATTTTAGTATGCTGATATCAAGAATTATTTTTAAAAAATAAAAAATATCATTCAATAAAAAATATTTTAAAAAGTAACGTCAACTACATTTTCAAATAGTCTACAGTATAAATGTATCTTTCAATTAATGAAAAAGGAAAATAGATTAATAAATTATTAACTCCTGTAACCTTGCTTTCATTACTAGTGATAAATTATTTTTTTAATTTGTTGAAGTTAAAACCAAATCATAAATCGGCCAAGTAGTAGTTGAGGATAAGCTTAAAAATGTGAGGATAAAATCCATCCCCTATATAATCCTAGAACAGTCAAATTGATTGCTTATTGACTCATCTTGACTTTTTAAAGCTTGATCGAGATCAAATGTCTATTTGAGAGCGTAATTGAAGTTGTTTTTAAAAATAATTTTCATTCAAAAATATATTAAAATAATATTTTTTTTATTTTTAAAAAATTATTTTTGACATCAGCATATGAAAATGATTTAAAAACATCATTTTTTTAATTTAAAATATATATTTTTTAAAAATACTTTTAAAACACAATACAAAACAATATCCGAATGTGGGATTATCCATGATAGCGAAAGGTAGGCCCAATAAAAGCAGTAAAAAAGAAAAAGAAAACAATTATTGAGGCAATTGTTTGGCTAGAAAAGGAACACATGTTCACATTCATGAATTTTAACATTTGACCCTTTGGAATGAAACCTAGAAATAGACAATGGAAAGGAGAATGTGTTTAGTACCAAGAAGCAAACAAAGTAGACAACTTTTGTCCAAGTAATTTGTGGTTTTGTTTGAATCCCATAAAGGTACTTTCTGCCATCCTTTTCATCTGCAATTTTTCCCATTTGTCCATTTCTCTGCTAAAATGCGCCAAGAACAAAACACCCTGTACATGAATCTGCTGGATTTTTAAGTGCAAAGTCAAGTCTTGTTATCCCCACAACATTTATGATAAACCATCAATACCCCCCATGACAGAACCTTCTAGATCTGGCTCCAATGCCTCATCACTCTATCCTCCACCCCCACTATCTTAGATTTCATCCATCAATGCCCTATCAAAACACTAATTTCTCATTAAACCCACTAATTTGAAAGTCATTAGTTTGACTAAAACAGGGTCACTATGGGATTTAGGTCATGTTCGTCATTATATTTTATAAGTGCTTTTGAAAAGAAAAAAAAATATTTTTATTTTTTTATATTAAATTAATTTTTTTTATGTTTTTAAATATTTTTATATGGTGATTAATGAAAAATACTTTATAGTTAAAAACATTTTTTGGCTTTGTTAATTTTATGAAACTTGGTCTTCAAATTTTTTTCTATATATTTTAGTAATTTTTCAATCTATTAATATTAAAAATATTATAGTAAAAATGCATATTTCATATATTTTTAGCGCATTTAGGATCGTAAGAAAATAATTTTAAAATGCAACAACAAACTATCATAGTTTTGAAACCTACGACTACACAATCATATTTTTATTTATTTATTTATTTAATATCGGTAAACTAACACGGTTGAAGTGCAACCAAGACCTTGGATTGAGTCACTGCTCATCAAGAATGCATTTTTATACATTATTTGCTAACCCTAGAAGAAAAATTAAAGAGCCCACCAGACAAAAAAAAAAGAGTTATCATCACAGCAGAAAAACAGCAACTAAAGTAGATTGATTGATTCCCTCATCAACAAACCCAAAAAAATCTATCTCTCACAAAGTGACCAAACTTTGAACTTTCTCTCTCTAATCCTTCCCTAATCCCCACTCTATTCCAGTACAAGCCACCTTTGGAGTCATCAATTCCCTGTATCTCCACTCTCACCCTGAAGCAAGTACACCTCACTCTCCTGTACCGCCTGATCTACAGAGCATTGCAGACAACATTAATGGATATAATGAAGCCCAGAGATTCTCTGCTTCAACTAGCCAGTCTTACTCTAGTGCACACCCAGCAGGCCAGCACCCACCTGGCTGAACGGTTACAAATTAACAGTGGCGCGTGAGAGTCACGCGAAACAACCCAAAAGTACGTGAAAAGGTTAAGAAATCCTTAAAAACCCAATCTTTGCAACACTCACTCTCAGGAAGTATGTTATGTAACATACAAGGAAAGGGAAGTTAAGAAATAAAGAGCCTCAAATCCCGGAAAAACTAAAAAATAAGCACATAAAAATCACCATAAATGCTTTAAAAATAAATAAAATTGAAGCATCAGCAACAGTACTCGTAATAAAAGCTGAAAAGAAGCAAACAAGATCCACCTCGAACCTCTCTCCACTTCTATCATCTCCTCCTCCACAATTCCCACCACCACCATCTTTACCTCTCTTGTCAATAATTTGTTCTAGGGAGATAAAAATAGGTGCCCATATCTTAAAAATCCAATCTTTTTGCACAAAAATAAAAATTCCATCTTTGTATGGAATCTTACCCTGTTCCTTTCCTACACAAGTTCCCACGCCCTTATTTTCTTTCCTTTTTGCTCTTGTTTGTGTTCCATTTAATTATATTTTGTCATAGAAAGTTCCAATCTTTGGAAAAAGATCAAATCTTCTTGTAGTGTTTTTTAGGCCAGAAAAATAAGTGGAAGAAAATAGTGTATTGGGTTTTTTGGAGAAAATGAGAGAGGATGATTCTAATTGGTTTTCAAGATGGGAAGAAGAGCTTCCATCACTTGAAGAACTCATGCCTTTATCACAAACCCTAATCACTCCTGATCTAGCTCTTGCTTTTGATATTACAAACCCCACTAATACCACCACTACTAATAACCATAACTCCTCTCTCCATCAAAACCAGCCTCCACCGCCACCTCCACCACCACCGGCCGCGGTTTCTCCAACCCCGACTAATCCATTGGCCTCACCACAGCCTAATTCAGGGGATTTTGCAGTGGATTCTGGGGAATTGGGCTCAGGGGCTATAGGTGATGAGCCTGCAAGAACCCTTAAAAGGCCAAGGCTTGTTTGGACTCCACAGCTTCATAAGAGGTTTGTGGATGCTGTAGCACATTTGGGGATAAAGAATGCTGTCCCTAAGACAATAATGCAGTTAATGAATGTGGATGGGTTAACTAGAGAGAATGTTGCTAGTCATTTGCAAAAATATAGGCTTTATTTGAAAAGAATGCAGGGTTTGTCTTCTGGTGGTGGTGGTGCTGGTAATGGTGCTGTTGGTGGTGGAGGTGGATTGACTGGTGGCACTGATGCTGCTACTGATCATTTGTTTGCGAGTTCGCCGGTGCCGGCCCATTTTTTGCATCCAGGGAGGCCTAATTCAGATCATTTCTTGCCGTTTGTGCCTGTAGCTGCATTGCAGCAGCACCATCACCAGCAACAGATGGCTGCTGCAGCAGCTGCAGTGGGAAATCCCCAATTGCAGGGTCAGTATCATAGGCCGATGGGGCACTTTGGGTCGCCAACAAATGGTCAGTTTGAGCATCCATTTTTGGCTAGGCAAACGCAGCAGCCTGTGCATAGGATGGGGGCACCAGTGCACAATGCAGTTCCTGGATATGTGGATGATTTGGAGTCAGCGAATGGGAATGAAGGAAGGAAAGTTCTTACTTTATTTCCAACAGGGGATGATTGAATTTGGGTAATTTGACTCCTTCATTGATCGTTCTCTTTATGGTTGATTTGGTTCCTGGGTCTTTGTTAAATTGGTATTTGCTGGTAGTTTTGTTAGAGTTCAATTTAGAAACTTTGTTGTCATTACTGGATTAGCCGCCGCCGTTGTTAGCAATCTTAAAGGTAGATATTGGTCAGGGATTCCATCTGCACATCCCAAAAATTCCTTCTTAATTTCTTGTAATATCGGTTTCTCTTGAGGGTAACTGGGAGTGATGGATTGTGTCATTTATGGTGTCTTCAATTATACGGGCTTCTACATGTGTAATTAAGATGTTGGTAGCAGTCTGTATGTCCTGTCAGCTCCTGGTGACAGATTGAGATGTCATTCTTGGCAGAAAATAATGTAAGCTTAATCCATGTCAACGATTGTTACAGTCTTGAGATATTGGGTCAATCTAGATTTCACAGAGGGTTTACATCCCAAGGTTGTATGGGAATATGCGCGATGTTGTTGTGTTTTTAGTCTTCTTCTTCATTGAGGCTTTACTGCCATTGTTCATGATGGGCAGCTAGAGCACTTGTGCTTGCTGATGGGGATAAATAATGGTGGCAAGTGCATTTTATGATCTTCAGAAATCCGAGCATGGTTTGTTAATTGGTATCCTTGGTTGGCACATTGGCACTCGGTTTCTTGGCGAGTTCCAAAAATCTCTCGACTATTAGAGCCTTCGGCCTTTTTTCTGTTTATTAATGCTGTGTTGTAGAGGTGAGTGGTCTTGTTGTACATTTTGTGACTCCATAGAAGACTTAAGACCCTGGAGAGTTGTTCTCTTAAAATCTTATGTTCTTAGAATGTTTCATTTTATTTAAAGTCCCAGTTGAAGTAGCTGAAGTTTATTTGTGCCCATGACAGCTGTCTCTGTTTATTTGTGTTAACTTGTATATGTTTCCTGTTGCATGAATTAGGCACACAGGTTTGTTCCTCATTTAAAGAATGCAACTTCTTATAAGCTAAGATTTTTCTGATATGCCTTTTTCACTCTTGTTGTTCTTGTTTACAACTGAAAGATGAAAGTCTAAAACAAGAACTAGGTATGAAACAACTTAGCTGGTATTCTTTTCCCTTATTTTAAACTGAATTTAGAGAATAGATGATCGAGGATATTGGCGCTGGGATTATGGATATTAAAGTATGAGTCATTATTCAGTTTATAATTTTGCTAAGATTCTACTCGGATGCTTTTTCTGCTGAGTGTGCACTTTGCATCTCTATGGCATGGTTCATTGCAGTTTCAAAAATCCTGAATAACACCATTATTTCCTTCTATAAACTTTCAGTGGCTGAAAGTTAATTTTCCATGGATTCTGATGTTTAGAATGTGGATTAAATCTCGATATGTATTATTTAAACCATGAGCACAAATGTCCCCAGGTTTGAGAAACTTCCTTTGAGCTGCTTTTGATTTTGATGCTATATGAATTTTCACTCATTTTTACCGACCAGCTTCAGCCTTTTTTGCTGGAGCTACTTCATAATTTCTTGTGAAATGCCTGAAATTATGTGCACGCACTCAACATCAACAAGGTTTTATAAACTGTTCTTGGTGACCCCTGATTGGCTCGTCTAGGCTGTACAATCTAATATGTTCATATCAATTATTTTTTTGATATTATTTAGTAAATGTGACTCATTATTTGGAGTTGTTCAAGTTTGAGATTGTAGCTATTACAATTTTCCGCTGTTCAACACACCATGTAAGAACTTCCCATTTAAATCAGTAAGTCCACTTCACAGGAAACTTTGCATCATATTGGCCAACGTTTAGTTACAAATTGATAGGAAAATATGCGGAGACTTGGAATGTAAAGAGAGTTTCAGTTGAAGTGGATGTTAACATTTCTGATTTCCACGTCCTACCCACACCTTCACACATACTTCCATGTTCCTTCATTTATCTCATGATCTCTTACAGGTATAGTGCATCGGGATTTCAAGGTTTTTTGAATGATACTATTCCTGTATCAGAGATATTAACATAATAATAGTCCATAAGGAGCGTGACGTGATGGCAAAGGACTTGAGATCTGCAAAGCAGGTCTCGAGCTCGAGTCAAGATATGCACCTCTAGTAAGAGCCTAGGATAGCCAAGGTTTTACTCGATCACCTGAGCCCACAAATTGCGTTTTCCGGGAGGTAAGGTTTCCTTGAATCCAAAAAAAAAAAACATAATTCTTTTTATCAAATTGGTTCTCCTTTCACATGGATTGCTATGATTTTAATTTAACAGAACATTAAGAGATATGAGATCCTGACCCCTTAATACGCCTCCCGGCTGCTGGTTGATCTGCTGGAGGATCTTATCTTCATTGCTTACCCTAACTCTGTTATTCTTCTTTACTTCCAGTTTTCTATTATTTCATCCAAGTTGCCAGTTCATTTCTCCACTTTGTTGGATTTTGGATGTACTAGGATGTACTAGCATGTCTAGCTAGGCCTATCTAGCTCACTTAACCTGTCATCTCAGGTTCCACCCTTTCCCCTCATATTCCTTGAAACAGATGCCATGGAATCTTTTTCTGTGTTGGGAAACATAATTGACATTTTTCTAATGCTGAGAATGTGTACTGATAGCAGGAATAAAAGATGCATTTTGCATGCTGAATTCTTTAATCTAGGCCAGTGCCCTTTTTATATTACTGCTGGCATTCAATGTTTCTATGCACTTAAGCATGCTCTTAGCTACCATATTTTTTTTATGTGGCACGTTGAGGTTCAGAGCAAGCTATATAAAAAAGAAAACCCTAAAAGCATCATGGGAGTTCATTAGCTTGCAGGAAAAACAAGAGCACATGGCCGAGCTGGTAAGAGATGTCACGCGTATACTACCTCTTACATTACCTAGGTTTGCTGTTGGTCATAGGTTTAATCGGTTTTTGTTTTAATTACAGAATTAATTAAGGTTTTAATTGATGGTAAAGTCAGCACTGTCTAGGTTTTTAGGTTTTGTTGTATACTTTTTTTCTAGCCTTGGGATCAGATCTGCTCCTTGAGGATAAGACGACGTTGATACCTCTTGTATAGTTTCAGTTGAAGTGGATGTTAACATAATATATATATATATATATACCCAATGCCCCGCGTCTCGTCGCGAGCAGCACCTTATTTTTTTCAACGCAAAAAAAATATTAATCGTGTTTTTTTTGTTATAATATAAATTTAGTCAAAATAATAAATTTGTGCAAAATTCCTGTGAAGTACAAGTTTTCTATAAAATATATAAATTTTAAATCGATATAAATTTATCTGTTTAGTTGGCTTAAACGAAATAACCAGCATAAAATTATCATTATCATTAAAAAAGAAAGAAGATTTGGATATTTGAATTATTGAATTCATTGTATTAAGATTAGTTCATTTTATAATTCAATTTAAATCACATTTTAAAACAAAATATATATTGTGAAAAGACTTGCAATAATCAAATAACAAAAATAAATAGTTATTTTTCAATCCACAAAAAGATGAAAACATAAATTGAAAATTCATCTCTGCGTCACCGTCATTTTCATTACTATAACAGTTAAAATTATTATTAACATTACTGCCCAAACAATTAAAATCATTAAATTACCTCGGAAAAAAAAATCAAAACATTTTAACAAAAAAACAATAAAAAAGAATCACTAAAATTATCATTATTATTGTGCAAACAATAAAATCATAAAATTATCTGATCCGAAAAATAGATAAAATAACAGAAAACACAAAAAAGAAAGAAAAAAGGAGCAAGATTAATTTTAAAATTATCACCGACATAAATTAAAATTTCATAATGGAACCCAATTAAAATAAAACCCAATAAAAAATGAACCGAAAAAAATAAAATCTATAAGCATAAATGAATATATATGGACAGAAAACAAACACTGTCCAAATATTGTATTTTTTAATGTTTTTATATTATTTTTATGTGCTGATGTTAAAAATAATTTTTTTTAAAGAAATTATCATTTTAATATATTTCTAAACAAAAAATATATATTTTAAAAAAATTATATATTTCTAAAAAAAATATCTTTAAAAAAAAATCTATTACATATAGAAATGTTGCGCTGGGTTTTTTTCTATGTAGAAAACTAATTGATTTTTTACATGCTGTAATTAGTTATTTTAATATTTAATTAGTAAAATTATAATAGATAAAATATGTTATAAATAATTTTTTCCCGCCTAAAAGGAATAGTGTAATCGAAATGGGAAGTGGTTCGTATATTTTTTAATTGTAGATAATGTAGGTAAATTTGTCAACTTTTTATTTTATGACTTGCTTTTTCCTCCCAGTAATATTAGATCTGACACATTATAAATAAAAAATTTGTCATTTTTTTAAGAAATAAACTCAAATTTTTTGCATGTTATAATTAGTTATTTTAATGTTCAATTAGTAAAATTGTAATAGATAAAATATGCTAGAAATGAGTTTTTTGCGTGCTATAATTAGTATGCTTGCCCGTGCATTGCACTGGGTTTTTTTCTATGTAGAAAACTACACAATTTTTTACATTTTGTAATTAGTTATTTTAATATTTAATTAGTAAAATTATAATAGATAAAATATGTCATAAATAAATTTTTTCCTCGCCTAAAAGTTATAGTGTAATTGAAATGAAAAGTGGTTCGTATATTTTTTAATTGTAGATAACATAGGTAAATTTGTCTTCTTTTTTTTTTAGTTGCCTTTTTTGCCTAATAATATTAGATTTGACACATTATAAATAAAAATATTATAATTTTTTTAAGAAATAAACTAAAAAAATATACGTGCTATAATCAGTTATTTGCCGTCTAAAAGGAACAGTGTAATCGAAACGGGAAGTGGCTCGTATATTTTTTATTATAGATAACCTAGGTAAATTTGTCTACCTTTTGTTTTTGGAGTTGTCTTTTTTATCTAGTAATATTATATCTGAAATATTATAAATAAAAATATTATAATTCCCCCCCCCCCCAGTAATATTAGATTTGAAACATTATAAATAAAAATATTGTATTTTTTTTAAGAAATAAACTTCATTTTTTTCGTGCTATAATTAGTTATTTGCCTTCTAAAAGGAACAATGTAATCGAAACGGAAGTGGTTTGAATATTTTTTAATTGTAGATAACCTAGGTAAATTTGTCTATTTTTTTTTTTTGAGTTGTTTTTTTTTCCCTCAACAATATTAGATCTAAAATATTATAAATTAAAATATTGTAATATTTTTTTAAGAAATAAACTTAAACAAAGAAGCACTAAATTAAAATTCAAAGCCAATTTTTATTTTATTTTATAAGATTTATTCATCATATTATTATATTAAATGTATTTAAGAATACTAATATTATTTTTTTCTCAAAAAAATCCTAGGTCATTTTTTTTCTCTCTCTCTATATTTTTAGGCGATAATATCCAATAAATATTAAAACATATAATTAGTCTCACATACTTTAATTTAATATAAATATACATATATATAATTCATTTGACATACTTTAAATAATATATTTAATTTAAAGGACAAAATTGAAGTAGATCCAAACATTGAAATTAAATAATTTAAAACAAAACCGTAAATTAAAAGAATTGGAACCGAAATGAAACTGAAATCTATAATTAACTTGCATAGAAGGATAAAATTGAAAGAAATCAAACTTTGATACCGAAAATATTAAGAATTTATAATAAATTTGCATGGAATGATGAAATTGAAATCAATCAAAACTTTGATACCAAAAATATTTAGGATTCAAGCTCAATCCGCAAAATTAAAAGAATAAGGACCTAATTGAAACTACAACATATAATCAATTTCAATTGAAGGACGAAATTGAAATAAATCAAAACCTATATAATAGCAATAAGGGATGGAGAAACAAATTTAACGTTCAGGGACTAAAATAAAATTTGACAAAAAACAGATGCATTGACGTTAGCTTGCGCAGGAGAAGAGAGAAATGGGGGGGGATTCAAACGACCATTGACACATCTCCGGACAACACATAGTCACACACGCCGCATCATGTGGAAGAGAACATGCCTGAAAATCATTCTAGACGCTGGTTGGGCAGTTTTGGACGTTGGAGTATGACGCACGCGCCGTCCGAAACACGCGTGAGCGCATAAACAGACGGCGCATCTGGCAACGCGCCAACAATAAAACGACGATAAAAAAATAAAAAAAAAAGACTAATTACCGGATCGCCCCTCCCTGCAACACCTGTTTTTTGTCCTTTTCAATGGACAAAACGGTTATTGCACTGTTCAAGGAATTATTAAAAAAAAACGCTCAAACGAATCAGGTCGGACCGAACCAAAAACACGCAATTACCGTGGAGCCCCTTTAACCAGCAGTGTTTTTTGTCCTTTTCGAGGGGCAAATTCATTAATGCATTGTTTATAGATGGAAAAAAATGGAGCACGTGCACTCGCGAAGCACCGGAGCAAATGTCCAGTCCACAGTCATTTACCTCACAGTCCACAGTAGCCGAAACAGGAAAAACGCCACAACAATTATGTTTTAGTTAATATATATATATGTCAAGAAACTTATAAAATTTCATTTCAATTTTACAGTCGGATTAAGAGAGTCGGATTAAAAGATATAATTGATATTGTAAAATTATTTATTATTTAAAAAAAATACTATTTAGTGTTTAAACGGAACAAGTAGAACGAAACTGGAACGTTTTGGCCGGTATTTAGCTGAAAAAACCGGCACGGGCCGGAATTTACACTAAGGTAAAAATGACATTGTTTTGTCTTTTTTTTTAATTGGTACAAAATATTTCGGGCGTTTCGGCTGAAACAGAACGAAACAGACAACTATGGTTTTTCCCTTTAAGATCTTCTAAGCCAGAAAGTTTTATATTGATTATCATAGAAAATTAAATTTAAACCCTAAAAAAAAATTCACTCTAAAATTTCTAGTGCCGAACCAAATATTTAAATATTTTAAGATTTGTTTCTTATCTATATAGTGATAATTCAATTCAATCCTTACTCTCATCAACTACTTAGCATTGATCTCATAATGTTGATTATATACACACACACACATGAACAAGTTATACATTTGATTATAAGAAAAAGGTGAGTTTTTTTTTATAATTAATTTTGCTAGAAATGAAATAGAGATGTGGCCCACCAAATCATATTTCAATTTCATGTGTGACGCCAAATAAACCAAAGCCTAGAGGCATGTTTCCAGCTCCTCCATGTAGCAGGTAAACAACAACCTGGATCCCACCAGATTATTAGATATTATCAGAAACAGTGACTCAGACATTATTGGGTACCAAGTCCTGATCAGATGAAGAAACAAAAGTATGCCGAAGACACGCTGCCTCATTCTCAGTGCTTCTCACTTTGTTCTTGCCTGGCCTAACTCCCAGTTTCCTGGTCATGTTTTTACGAATATAAAGAGTGCCACGTAGGGCCCCTCTCATTCTTGTTACAATGGTGTTTATAGATTGGACAGCACCAAGAATTTTAGAATTTTCTAATTTGGTCCTTGAGTTCAGAATTATTTCATAATGATTTTGCATTTGATACCCAAAACATAACATATATTGGTTTCAAGTTCGTGCTATACAATATTAGATTTCTACTTTTT
This sequence comes from Salix arbutifolia, assembly GCA_025169955.1. NCBI lineage: Eukaryota > Viridiplantae > Streptophyta > Magnoliopsida > Malpighiales > Salicaceae > Salix > Salix arbutifolia. The sequence continues at coordinate 4,566,074 of CM045917.1, read as the reverse complement.
TAAAATTAAAAATAAATAAACCAATGATTTCTTTAACCTGAGTTTAACCTAGATCAAACATGTCGAGAGTCTATCTTGATTTTTTTTTTTATCAAGTTACACCATGTCAATTTCCCCCCTTTTTTGTGATAAAATCCATATTGATTCACTTAAGTTAAAAGTTGAAGCTGTTGGATTAGTCTAGGTTTAATATCGATGTTTTGAACTTAAGGGTTATCTTTGTTATATAACAAAGAAAACCCTCAAGTCATAAATTGATGCAAAATAATTATGATAATATTAATAAAATAAAGAACTTGGTATTAATTTAATTTAACTGCAAGAGGTTCTAATACATCATTCACCTTTCTTTTGGAGAAACAATTGGCAAATGAAAGGCAAGTCAAGATACCCCTACCTAATTCCTGAACTTTAATATTGGGAAAATCTGATCTGATTGGCAGCACAAGATCAAACAACACTAATTCTTATATATTGTATTCCTGACAGGCAGCAAGAGAACACCTCCAAAACTGTGACAGTTCAGAGTTCAGATTATTGATTAAAGCAGCTAACAGGCATTATCTACAAAGACAGCATGTGGGATTTGTTTAAGACAATGATTAAGGAATTGATTGGTAGTGATCAAGGCATGATGAGATTAGAGCTGGCAATGATGTCCCTAACCCATTTTTATAAATAAAAACCCATGTGATTACAATACCTTTATTTCACTAGTCAACGCATTAGATATTTGGATTGGCTGATGGCAATAGCTTTAGACAAAAGCAAATCACCATTTTGGTCATTGCTAGTGCTTAATAGCCTAACCAATTATTATTAGATCGAAGCATATCACTTTTAAGTTTTAAGAATGATGAGAGTGATGCTGGAAAGGTGAATGAGCAAATAGAATAGTCTCATCATTACACACCTTACTAATTTTAATAAGATTCACAAATATATGCGGAGAACAACTAGAACTGGAATTAAAGGAGGTTTATACCAAAGTCTTTGAACAATCCTAGCAGCAGGGAGTTTCCTAGTATAGAGAAATCTGCATGTAAATCAGTAACACAACAATTCCCATCTGGCTGTGACATTAATGGTTTTGAGAGTAATCAAAGCTAAGAGGTTGCTGACAGTATGGAGCCTGCAAGAAAGAGAAAGAAAACAACTTAGAGAGCCAGATATTTTGGCTGCGAGGAAGTGATTTATGGGGTGGGTCACTTGCTCAAAAAACCACACAATAGCTTGCAGATTTTTCTTCCTTTTTTTTTTATCAAATAAAAAAGGTCAAATTTGAGGCTCTACCCATGTCCCACCCCCCTAAGGGGAAAAATATAGGTAGAATCAGATAACAGAAATTCAAGATCGTAAATAATAAATTATAGCCCTACCTGGAAAGTAACATGTCTAAATTGTTCGTATGAATGTGCATACATCATTGCAGTGCTTGGCCATTGGACATATGCAGCATCCCTTGAAGTCTGATTTGATCCCATTGGACAGAAGGGGCTCATAGCTGGGTTTGCAGCAGGGTGGTAGCCAAGGGAGGCCTGTGTCCTTGGCATCTGACCCAGCTGAGGAAAACCGGGATCATACTGCATATAAGGAAGTGGAATCTTCTGCATATTGAATGGTGTCAAGCTAAAGCTTTGATTAGCTGGAAGGCTCCTAACATACCTGCACATCGTTCAAAAGCAATTTAATCTGAATAAAAAAGAAGCAATCTTCTGTAAAATAGAAAATGCAATTAGGGTAACAAGAGATTCAATTGTTTCAAAAATTATTTTAAGAATTGAGATTTTCTTAGAATCAATCTATATCCAATCTCATTTTGGAGGAAGTCTTGTTCTCCATGTGTGATTGTTACAATTTGTTTATTGACAGTTTTTCTACACAGCAAATAGGGAGACCAGCTAAGAATGCATCAAGGCCTCAAATCATCACAAGCTTGCAATCCATCATATTAAAATAAATAAGGGTCATCACTAAGGTGATGTTCAACACCATATCTTGTCAATCGTTTTCATAGCAATCAGCCCACAAATATAATGAAATATTCCTTACCTTTCATAACTCCGATCATAATCTGGGTCAGTGCGATCCTTCTCCCTGTCTCTGAAAATGGCAACCCGAGATGATATACCATCCCTTATGAAGACATTTTTTTCTGGATCAAGTACAGAGTTCCTGCACTCTTCATTTTCATCCTTGCTTGAATTTAAATCTTTGCTATCTGAAGAGAGCTGAGGCACAGTATCATCTGCAGTGGGGCTGCTAGGGCTACTGAAGATGCGAGCTCGTGCCCTGTCATACTCCTCCTTCCTCTCTTCCACACTTCTCATAGGATTCCGTTTGATCCCAAACCCGTTAGGGTCATTTATGGACCCTTTGTTAGGTCGAGGTTTAATCGCAAGCTTGATCATCTCAGGTGTATCACTTCCCGACTGTTTAGCAGGAATCTCACATAGGCGAACCGCAGGATATCTGCATTCAGATGTTTTTTGCACCAGAATCTTATTTACCTGACCATCCTGTGCCATGGTTATCAGTCCATAGTGTTGAGCAACACGATGTGCTGCAAGCCTAAGATAGGAGGTCGGGAAATGCTGGAATTCAAATAGTTGTTGGTCAGGGTTTTGCAAAAACCTCTGGATATCAAGTTCCATCCGCAAAACTGGTCCAGAAAATTGAGAAACAAAATAAATCTTTGAAGTCCAGAAAGAATAACAGAAAAGAAAAGAGCAATATAATAGTTTTCATAGGAAGAAAAGGAAAATAACTACAAAAATACTAAAAAGCAAAATCTAACTACCGTCAAGGCCTCCAGAAATAAGACTACAAATTAACCAATAAACTACATTAACTTCATAGAAATGCAGACATTTCAGCTAGCACAAAAGTAAGCCAAAAGACGAACTAAATTGAATTCATTTGGCCTTAACCTACAGTTTTGTTTTGATGCAGCTTGATAACAGAAAAAACTGTTGGGGTTAGAAAACCAAAATGCATGTGCTGATACACTCATTGGTGCAACAGACCATGCCCTGTTCAAAACTCAAAAAAAAAAAATCACTATTCAGAAGAAGTATGCATACAGAGGAAAATATAACTCTTCTATCCATCAAAAAAATAACTGTCATTAAATTGAATTCTGTATTTGACAAACACAATTGAACTATATATCCAACAATCCAAATGCTAAGAAAAATGCAAGGGTTTGAAGAAAAAGCTCGGGGAAGGATAAATGTTTTTTCTTCAAATGCTCTCGTATCAATTGGAATATCAGGAGGGAGTTTTGATGCCTTGAACTTTCAAGTACAATGATGGCCCTAACATCATCTAACATTTTAGGTTCTTGTCAGTGTCTTCATTTGGAAGGTTGTCATGGTTGGACATCAAACATACATAAATGCACTCTACAAAAATGTCTGTGTCTACATACAAAGGATCTTAATCCTGAATCTATCTTGTTTGAAACCTGGTTGCCACTATCTTAGTTGATTTTGCAGTGTTCTCATTTTCTCTCTCAAGAGTTGGATCCTCCTGCAGCACCCCTGCAGTGTATACAGGTTCCTACCACCCAAATAAGGTGAGGCCAGGCCATTGAAATATAGGAGTACCCTTAATTATATGACAGTTTCTCTGCTTTGCCAGTGTCCAACCAAGACCAGTGGTGGAACTACATTGAGGCTAAGGGAGGCCCCCCACCCCGACCAAGAACAGTTAGGAATTACCATTTTATTCCTAACAATTCTGAAGATTTTTAAGGCTTAGGTTACTCCACATTCAAATTGGTCTTGGTACTATTCTAAATTAGCACCCTCCTCATGAAATTCTAGTTACACCCCTAGTTTCAAGACCAAAAACTGTGTTACACCACAGCATCGTCCACTTTTACTTGATAATCCTAGACAGTCAAAATTGTGAGGTTTTCACTTTCTGTGGACTTTCTTCAGATAGAAAAAAAATACTCTTCTAGCCAAACCAAAAAAGGCATTCTCAACATTTGTTAAACAAAACAGGCACATGAGATTTCAGAAAGCAAATGGAAAGTAAGATTAAATCCCATTTAATACTGTGATATCAGAGCCCCGATCCTGTCAAAGATCAATGTGGATATCTTTAATCTAGTCATTTTGCCTTGCATTGGAAACGTAAGAAAAAAAATCCATAACACAAATTAATCCTAATCAAGGAAACACATCCACTTCTAAAAACAAGGGGGATGTTAGTTGAAATACCACAAGTCATGTCATTTATCAGAAATACAGGCATTTAGTTAGTGGCAATAACAATGCCTCGATAATAGAGTAGTCATTTCTATATCTAAAATAAGACTTTGCACCTGTAATATAAATATAGCACCAAAGCCCTGTAAGATGCAGTAGTGAACTACAATAATAATCAAATCGCACTTAAATCAAGAATAAGAAATCTACACCTGATCTATTCTACATCCACCTGCAACCTATTCCCTTCCACAACATCACTTATCCCAGGGAAGTGAAAAGAATATCTTATTAGCAGCATTAAGACACTCAGATCAGTACCTAAGTCATTATAAATAACACACCTGTCATCACTAATTAGAAAACTATTAGAGAAGTCTGAACCAGATTTAGGCCACGTTCAGCACCAAACTATTCCCTTCAGCAGCACTTACCACAAAGAATTATCGACATCGAGACGCTTAGGTTAGTAACTGACAGGATTAGAGATAGCTAAGCTACAGTTATAACTTTTGTTCAAATCACATTATGCTGTCCTTGGCAACATAACAAACCTCTAATTCTCAATTCTTTAGCGACAAAACAAGCCTATAATTCCCAAAATTTAAAACGCGGATCTAATCTGTCTTAAAGGTCCTAGATAAACCAATTTCCAAATCAACCAAACCTCAATCCCCAAAATCAAAATCACAAACCCTAAGAAAATCCATAAAAACACAAAATTCACCGAACACATCCACAAAATCCACACAACAACAAAATCACAGAAATCCAAATATCCAAACAGATCCAGCTAAGCTAAAAAAACTGAGATTTTGAACAAAACCAACAAAAACCCTAAAAAAGGAAGCAAAGAACTAACTGGTGAGACGATGACGTGGGTTCTGTAGAGCCTCAACTAAAAAAGGATCCATCATTGACTCCTTCGCATTAATGGTTTCCACTGCTTGTTGTGTTGTTGACTCCATGATGATGATATATAACCACTCTATTTGATTCTCTCTCTAAAAACTCCTTTTTCCAAGCTTCTTCTTCCCCTGCTTCTTCTTCCCTGTGTGTATGGTGAGGAAGGGAAGGGGAGGGAGAAATCAAGGAAGGGATAGAGGTGTGTTAGAAAACAAAGGGTTTCATTACTTAGATTGGAGAGAGAGAGAGAGAGAGGCCAACCTTTATTTTTTTTATTTTTTATCTCTCTCTATTTTCTAACCAAAGAGGAAGATAGACTTTGTGTAAGATTTTATATTGGTCTATTTATTTATTACTATATACTCTTTATTACTATTATTATCATTTAAAAAATATAATATTATTTATTTTATTTTATATAATTTTATAGAAAAGAGAGAGAAAAACGAAGTCTCAAGTTTCAGCCTTAACTCTTAAGTAAACGTGATATATGTTTACTGTTTTTTTTTAAATTACTTTTGAAAATAAATATTTAAAAATTATTTTTTGAAAATAAACATATCAAAATAAATTAAAAATAAAAATAAATTATTTTTTATTAAATAATATTTAAATCCCGCTTCCAAACACTATCGTAATCTTGGTGCTAACTATGTCGTGGATATTTTGGGGAGTCACAATCCACAAGGCATCGAGATAACTTGCTCCCCTGGCTGTAATGGATGCTCGCTGGATTTTTTTATTTTTTTATTTTTACCCTTTGTATATGCGTGTGGTTTTCTTACAAGATTGTACGGTGGGATTAGTTGATAAAAAAGACTGAGACGGCCCAAGTTGCTTAGTGGGCTTAAGGTCCATGAAAAATACATACGACTATTGCTTACAAACATTTTTCAGGTGTGCGTGATTTTGTATTGTCACCGCAAGTCACCCTAATTTTTCTCCCTTCCGTCACAAGGCTAGTAGGAGCTGCCATTTGGCTATTGTTTATTTCTAGGTTTTGTTTCTTACCTTGCAATACAAGTCTCCTAACTACATCTTGATTTATTTGACGATTTAGATTCCTAAATCGGCTTGATTGTCTTTATTTTTAAAAGGAGAGATGGGAATATACTTTCCCCCCAATACGAACAAAGCGATGAGGCAAAATAACATTTTATAGAAGTTTATGCTTCTTGTTACAGCTAATATAGAAGCTTGTTGGTGGAGGTAATTGATAATTTAGTTCATATATAAAATAATATTTTATTTTAAAAAAATACTAAAATAATTATTTTAATTTTTAATATTAACGTATCAAGACCATTAGAAAATATTAAAAAAAAATAACCTAATATTTTTAGAATATAATATATTTAAAAAAAACACGTGCAAATATCGTTGAAAATGCAAGAAGGTAACTTTATTTTATTTAATTATGTTTATAGCTTGCAATATTAATATTGCTACAATCTACTCCTAAAATTATGTGATTTTACTAATTAATATATGCTCATCATGATTCTAAATCAATTTAAAAACTTGAAAATCAATAATCTCATGATCTTACTAGTAATTTTATGTTTTATTGTAAATATTAGTCAACAATGGTTGTTATGGGTGGTGGAGAGTCAACATCAAGAATAGTATCTTGTTTGGGAGTAGTTGAAGTTCTTTTTAAAAGTGTTTTTCATTTAAAAATATATCAAAATAATATTATTTTAGTTTTTAATAATTATTTTTGATATTAGCACATGAAAATTATTTAAGAATACCAAAAATTTTTAATTTAAAATAAAAAATAAAAAAATAATAATTTTTTTCAAAAATATTTTTGAAATAAAATATTAAACACCCTCTAAGTTTCCTGGGTTGGTTTTTGGTGGTTTTGTGGCTGGATTTTCTAGTTGGTTATTTCAGGATAAGAGAGGAGGAGGTTTTGGTGGTGGCTATCAGGTTGGGTAGAAATGCTGGCGGCCTAGGGGAAAGTGCCGGACTGCCGGTAGCTATGGTTGAATTGGACAATGGTGGTGATTGCTTGGTTAGGAGACTGAGTGGCTAATGTGATGAGAGAAAGAGGGTTTATTATATTGAAGGTGCTGCATTATGTGTTTTTAATTCCTACAAGAAAAATTATTGATTACAATAAGGCTACAGTAACAGCTATATATTTCCAAAAGATTTCGTTGACTATAAAGTCAAACTCCACATTATTGATAAAACAAAACAACCAAACCTTTCAAACAATGGTAGCAAACAAATTATCCAATGGTCTCATGACAACTCTAGGAGATTCCCATGTTTTTTAATTAGTCTCCTTAACATTACTTACCCCACATTTTTTTTATGCCATTACACACCTAAACATTACTCACACTTTAAAGTATATTTTATGGGTTTAGATAAGTGAGTAAAATCTTGACTATCTCAAGTTTTTATAAGAAATACACGCCCTGACTCGAACCTGAGACCTGTTATGTAAATCACGAGTCCTCTGTCATCACATCATGCTCCTTGATACTTACCCCATATTTCATTAGCTTTATACTCAATACATGATTTTTTAGAATTTAAAAAAACTAAATAAGATATTGAATTTTAATTTTAAGCATATTTATTGTTAATCAATTAAAATCTACCAAAATTGTATTATTTTAAAATTACTTAAAATGTGCACGAGTGTTTGCTTGGATCATATGTTTTATGATACTAAGATTATGTATATAAAAAAACTTATAATTTTATGATCTAAGTTTCTATTATATTTATTATGATATGTTAAAATATATTTTTAATAATTTTGAGTAATATCTTTAAATTAAAATTTGCACTTTGAGATAAGTTTTATTAGGATAGCCAAAAATAATTTATCTATCAACATCTAGACTATAGACAATTTTATCTATTTATTAACTTGTTTTATGATTTGAACTATCATGATTAATTAAGAAGTATACCCATTATTTACTATACCAGCCTTTAAATTGTTCATATTGCTCCATATTTTAGCAACTTTCCATTGTTAAATAAAACCAGAAATATTAAGGTGATGAATGCACTAAATTATAAAATTGAGAATTAAGTCAAATTTATAATTTAATTTAATTGATTTTAATTAGACTTGGATTGATTTGATGTGTTAATCCAAAAAAATATAATTTAAAATTTGATTGATATCAAATTTTCTATTGAATGGTTCGGTAGAATCAATTTAATTTGCACAAAGTTTTTAATAACTTAATCAAACTCAATTAAAAAATAATTAAATAAAAAATATTTTTATATTAATAAAAATAATTGAGTTGTTGACTGGAGTAAAAGTTAGCGAAATAACTCGGTGATTCTTTTTATTTTTTATTTTTAAAGATGGGTCTCACAAGCATGCTTGGATTTAAGAACATATTAATATTACAAAAGAAAATGAAAACGTGTAAAGTTTGACGTGACGGAAACGGGACTCAACGACAGGTCGAACGCAGAAAAGAGAGCAGAAGGAAGTGGTCCGCATGATGACAAAGGGAGAAGTTTCCAGACGCTGAGAGAGCAATTACCAGGAATTTCCCAAGTTAAACGTGTGAAACAAATCCCACGCGCGCCTCTTCTTCTCCGCATCCGTACAGTGCACGAACTAAATCCATCCACCAGTATCTTTCAACAGACCCCTTTCCTCAAGCTTTCCTTTATCTACGACCACGTGTATGAACGCGCGCTTTTCAGCGGGTTTTTCTTTCTCAGGCTCTTGATGACCTTGACTTTTCTAACATAAGCAGGTACGGGTTAGGTGGTTCATTGGCGCGTGTAATCACGTTTTTGCAAAAAGATGAATTAGATTTGTTCAGGGCAAACAACGAACATAAGGTTTTGATTTGGTACCCTTACTCCTAATAGCTCTAATGTTGCCCTTGGCCTAACAAAATATTGATGAATCTCTCTCCCATAGAGGATTAATTTCAAACAATAAAATATATTAATTCTTTTTATGCTTTATTTGTTTTGAATACAAAAAATTAAGAAGAAAATACCATGGTTGTGGGTCTAGAACTACATATAAAATATTCTTAAAAAGTATTATTGATCGTAACCTAAAAGAATTTTGATTGGGTTTGACTTGGGATAGTTGAATTTTACAAAGTTTTTCTTTTTTAGATTTAATTTAAATTCAACTCAAATCAATTCCAAGTTGTGAGTTTTCAAGTACAACATAGAGCCAAGCAAGTTTAATAGCTATAAAAAATACAAGAAAATAATGTCAACTCCGGTTTTGAAGTATGGTTGAAGTTGTTTTTAAGAGTATTTTTCATTCAGAAATATATCAAAATAATATTTATTTTTAAAAAATTATTTTTGATATTGACATATAAAAATAATTTAAAAACACTAAAAAAATTTAATTTAAAATAATAAATAAATAAATTTTTATTTTTTTTCAAAAATATTTTTGAAACATAGTGTTTAACACGACCTAAAAAACAGTACTCGATAATAAAACAAACAAACAACAATTCAACAATTCTAGAAAAATATTTAAGTTGTGTTAACTGTTACTATAAAAGTGTTTGGCTAAACTGTTTAACAAAAGTCTAGCTGAAAAAGAAATTGTATAAAACGACCATGTATTGTTAGCATAATCTTAAGACGAGAAGGATTTAGGCATTAATCATGGAAATCATGAAACATAATATTTTAGAGAAGCTTCATAATAGCATCCATGAAAGTCTTCAACGAGAGTACAATTTATATAAGGTTAAGACCATGTCATGAAACAAAAATTTGCAAGCACTTTTCTAGCATATTTTTGTAACTTTCAACAAGGTTTAAAAATATTCATATTATTGATGCAATTGATGCTCTCCTCATAGTTCATAAAGCATCAAAAGCTTTTTGTTTTTTACCCTTACAAAATTGTCATCTAAACCATGATTTTATGTTTAGGCGGCTTTTTTTTAATGTGAATATCCGGACCAACTTATACGTACCTCGATTGATTTTACAGGACTTAAAATTAAGGATCATGTAAGTCTCCAATGACCGTATAAAGTTTCCTCGCATCCAAGGGATAAAGTTTCCTCGCATCCAAAAAAAAGTTTTGCATCATAAATGTGCTTTAATTATTATGCCAACATTATTTTTCTTCTTTATTTAAACCATATTTGGTCTCTAAATTTATGTTCCTAGTTAATTTTAGTCTTATTGTTATCATCATTTAATAAATTATTTTTTTTTAAGTTAAGAGGGAATTAATAATTTATGTGGACAAATTTAACTATATTGAGAAAAAAATCCCAGTTATATTATAAAGTATTAATAAACAAGGAATGATCCTAAATTTCGAAAATCTAAAAAGGAGCGCGTGATCCCACTCTCCTTATCCAAACATGGAATCAAAATCTGAGTCTTCGCCCCATTCAAAATCTACCGAAATATAAATCCCACAGGAAACTCCTCTTCCTCTTCGATATAAACCCCAACCCCAAACCCTTGATTTCTTATTGTTAATAAAATCCGCCGAAGCAGAATCCAATTCCTGCGACGTAGAAGATGGAGGAGGAACTCAATTCCCCACTCCCAATTCCTCCTCTCGATCATCTGTTTTTCAATCAAAATTCTGACCAAAACGACAACTTTAACGTTCCAGATCTATCCTCTGATTTCGAGGATATGTCCGATTTTGACATCACCTTTGATGATCTCACTAACCTTTACTTCCCTTCCGAGAAAGAACAGTTTCTTATCCCTGACAACAATGCGGTCAGCCCGGACCAGGGTCGATCAGATAACCCGGGTTTTGAAACCGGCTCTTTGGAAGGTTGTTTAGGGGGTCTTGATTCTAATCCGGTGAATTTGGAGTCGCCAGAGTCGGGTGGGTCTGGGATATGTGGTGATCAGGGCGGGTTGGAGGTTGATACGTATCTTAATCCTTCGCCGTCAGAGGCTGGGAGTTGTGATTCGGGCGGGTCTGATAGTCGAAGCTCTGATTTGGGTCCTGCGTCGTCTCACGGGTCTGGGAATTCTGGGTCGGGTGTGTTGACTGCGGGTTCGCCGGAATCAGGTACGAATGGCAATCCCTGTACTTATGTTGTTGATCAGAAAGTTGTGAAAAATGAAACTGAAAGTGCGAAAAACATGAAAAATGATAAAATTGCGTTTACTAAGAGGAAAAAAGAAATGGGTGATGGAGAAAATGGAGACGTTTTGCGGAACTTTAAGTACCGGAAAGCTGAGGGTGAAGATGTGAGTGTTAATGTTAGTGGGAGTGTGATTTCGAGTGAAGAAGAGGAGAAGAAGAGAGCGAGGCTGGTGAGGAATCGGGAGAGTGCGCATTTGTCAAGGCAAAGAAAGAAGCATTATGTTGAGGAATTAGAAGATAAGGTGAGAGCAATGCATTCGACCATAGCTGATTTGAATGGTAGAGTTTCCTATTTTATGTCTGAAAATGCCACTTTGCGACAACAATTGAATGGGAACAGTGCGTGCCCGCCACCAATGTATGCACCCATGGCGCCATACCCATGGATGTCGTGTGCACCTTATGTTGTTAAGCCTCAAGGGTCTCAAGTGCCACTGGTTCCGATTCCTAGGTTGAAACCGCAACAAGCTGTGCCTGTGGCAAAGACTAAGAAGGTTGAGAGTAAGAAAGGCGAGGGTAAAACTAAGAAGGTTGCTAGTGTTAGTTTGTTTGGTTTGCTATTTTTTATTTTGTTGTTTGGTGGGCTGGTTCCTATGGTGGATGTCAAGTTTGGAGGAGTTAGAGAGAGTGGGTTTGGTTTTGGTAGTGACAGGTTTTTGGATCAGCATAAAGGAAGGGTTTTGATTGTTGATGAGCACTCAAACGGATCACATGAAAATGTCAGTGTTGGGTTTTCTAATGATAAAATACTTTGTGTGAGAGGTCGTAAAGGGTGCCCAGAGCATGATTCTGCAAATAAAAGAGCTGGTGAGCATTTACCTGGATCAGATGAATTTGGTCAGTTTGGCAATGCTAGTGAACAGCTCGTTGCATCTTTATATGTGCCAAGAAATGACAAGCTTGTTAAAATAGATGGAAACTTGATAATTCATTCTATTCTGGCAAGCGAGAGAGCTATGGCTTCTCATGAAAGTCCTGAAGTGAATATCACTAAGCAGACAGCACTGGCTATTCCTGATGTTGGTAACAATAGAGGGAGGCATTCTCATGTGTACCGAACTCATGCTGAGCGACAGAAGGCCCTTTCTTCTGGATCTGCTGACACGTCAAAGGACAATTTGAAGTCATCTGCTGCTAAAGGTAAACTGCAGCAGTGGTTCCGTGAAGGCCTTGCAGGTAATTATTATGCCTATCACTCATTTTATTCCCTTCATGTATGCATATGGGCTGCCAGTAAAATTGCTATTTTTTTTGTTTTTAATATAAACTGTCCATTGAAACTTGAAAATTTTGTTTTCATCGGTGGCATTCTGGTTAATGTTTCTTGTCATTGTTCACTTAGTATTGTTTATCATGCGCCAAACAATGAATAAAACCTAGTTTTGGTGGTTTATGGACATTCAAAATCATTTATGATCTTACGGCCTCTCAAGTTCAAAGATACCAATAGATTCTCACTCATCAAAAAGATGTCATGAAAAATGGACATGATTAGAGGATCATTTATAGTAATGGCAGGTGATGAGTTGAATAGAAGACACAGAATGTGAGAACGGCTGTGTATGGGAATCCTGGAAACTCGGGAGCTCTAAAGGAAATGAATTTTAATTCCGTTGACTGAAATTTGGACTGTTGGGCTTAAGTGTTTAGTTACTGCACCTATGCTCTGGCTTCAAATCACAACTTAGAGATTTAAGCTTGTTTCTTTTTGACAATTCTCTTGACATTATTTATTTGGTACTCCATTTTTTGTTCTGTCCGCTACTTATTAACTGCGTGTGATTGCTTGATTTTCTTCCCAGGGCCAATGTTGAGTTCGGGTATGTGCACTGAAGTGTTCCAGTTTGATGTCTCACCAACACCAGGAGCCATAGTTCCTGCTTCCTCAGTTGCCAATGTGACAGCAGAGCACCGGAAGAATAACTCTACTTGCCTCAAGAAGGGGGGGAGGAATAGAAGGATCCTCCGTGGCCTTCCAATTCCTCTCGCGGGATCTGATCTGAATATCACTGGAGAACATGGTGGAAATAACACTCATAAGAGCTTTCAGGGTAATAAATCGGTTTCTCCAATGGTTGTCTCTGTCCTTGTTGATCCCAGAGAGGCTGGCGACAGTGATGTTGATGGCGTGATCACTCCGAAGTCACTTTCTCGGATTTTTGTCGTCGTTCTTGTAGACAGCATAAAATATGTAACTTATTCATGCGTGCTTCCTACAATTGGTCCTCACCTAGTTACAACTTGAGGATGGCAAGCAGTTGGGTTTACTGTAAACTGACTCAACTTCAGCTCCCAGTTTTGTATATAGGAGAATAACAGTACCAGTAGCCACTTTATTTAACCTCCTGTACTCTTAAAACTTATTTATCATTCTTGACATTTACTTTTCATAACTGTACTGTTCTCATATATGGTCGAGAATCCGATCCACAATCCTTGTAACACCTTCAGTTGGTTTGTGACTGAGATATATGTTCTGTTTATGTCCCATTTCATGGAAGGCAATCAAGGGACTAGAATGTGAAATGCTCTAGGCAGCGTTACCAAGTTGGACTAGCTTTTATTTCTCAGGGATAAAAATATGAACGCTTAGCCAAACCCTCAGGGCAAGCGAGCGTCTGGTTACACGCTGATTCAAACAAGAGATGATAGAGGTTGGGGTGTTTTAAAATCATCACCGTTGCTGAAATACGAAACACACCGTTTTGTTAGGTTCCTCTTGGATGCCAAAAAATTCTGATGCAACCAATTATTGTATGGATATATTGGTTGTTTTGTGATTGTTTGGGAGTGTGGTTGAGATTGTTTTTGAAAGTGTTTTTTATTTAAAAATATGTTAAAATGATTTTTTTTTAAATTATTTTTGATATTAATAGATCAAAATCATCTAAAAGCATATATTTTTTTAATTTAAAATAAAAAATAATTTTTTTTTTAATTTTTTTCAAAAGTGTTTTTCAAACGCAATCCCAAATATTCTCAAATGCAATCCCAAACACCCTGAAAAGAGGGAGAGATTTAATGAATGCATGAAGGAGAGAGATTCGGGTGAAGAACTCCATTTCTATCCATCTTCTTCTTCCTTTTCTCCATGTTCTACCATTGTTTTTTTTTTTTGGATCTCCCATTTTCAGGACGGAACCACGTGACCCGGAAAACGCATTTTGTGGGCTCAGGACATGCGTAAACCTCCGGCTGCCCCAGTGCTTTTACAAGGGGCTTTGCAAGGCTCGAACCCGGGGATGGCCCCGCACATGTTCTTACCGCTACGCCCCGCACAGGTTCTACCATTGTTGCCTGAATTAATCAGCTTTTTTTGGTGAGGCAACTAGTTTCTCATTCGATTCTTTAACTATTGGCAACATTTCTATTTCAACCATACTTAGTAGCATCAGAGCAAACCTTCCTGGATCGGGAATATGACACCTGACACAAGAACAGCTGAGATTAAAATGTCAGAAGATTCCATTAATTTGGCTAAAAGGAAAACTAGCCAAAAGCATGATCAACTAGTATCATTCATAAAGGAACATGGCCAGAAGTTTGACCATACCATTGACAGTCATAAGAAATATGATTAGTAGCTTGACACAACCTATAGAGTTCGTCATGCAAAGTTTCCCTCACGTCTCAGGGGAATCTAGTCATTGTAGCAGTAAACAAAAGTCTCACCAGGATAAGTCAACCTTTATGATTGATTATACCAAATAAGGTACATATATAAACTTAAGCATCCTTTTCCGGTGTTTGAGAGAGAAGATGTGCATAAGTGGTTGTATAAATGCAATCGGGTTTTTTGAGATTAATTAAGGGCATTAATGATTCAGAGAAACTAAACTTGCCTTTTATTACTTAGATGGTATAACCTTCTACTAACGCAAGAAATATATTAAAAAACTAGGTAATCAGAAGGTGAGTTGAAAGGAGTACGAGTAAGTTTTTGCTATAGATTTTGGCAAAATTCAATGCATGCAATTTAAGAGTTTTAGATGAGGATGACTGTTCTCTTAGTTCTTAGTAAAACTGCTTCTTATCACAGCAGTGATACTGTCAATCAGATATCAAGATGCCATATTTAGCCTACTTATGACATAATTCTTGTATTATAACTGTATATCCTAGTTTTTTTTTTTTTTTTTATTTCTGTAAACAACATTGATGTAATTTGTTGGTAAAATCGCAAGTGACAAATCATAACAAGTAATAAAGTGATGAGTGATGAGTGATGAGTGATGAGTAGAGTATTGTTCCTCGAGGATTTGCAAAAATTATCAATAAATATCAAAATTATTATATCCATATCTATTTGATAATTCAATTATGAAGGTTTACGAATCTAAAAATAATTAAAACAAACAAGCAAATAAATTAAACGGTGTTGAAATCAAGTTTAACGGATCCTAAGATTTCTGATTTCACTGTAACTAATCCTATGCGAGTTTCTCAATTGAATTAATCCTATCAAAATTTCTTTCTTATTGTTTATAATCAAGTTCCATAGATATCTCTATCCTATAGATTTCTTATGGTATTTCAAATAATGGATGAAACAATTATCACTTCCCAGTCTTAAACTGAATCCCAAATCATGCAAACGGTGATCAAGCATACACAAGCATTAATCATAGAATGAAACACTCAACAAGTATTAAATTAATTCAATCAAAAAAAATTGTTCACACATTCATAGCTAGACTATATAAAAAATTCCAAAATAAAGAACTACTCCATAGCAAAATTAAAAAGAAACAAACTTGATACGATGAACATCACTCAAGAGTATGAGGAGATTGGAGATCAGGACATCTTGAAGAGGTGGTTGTCTCTTACTTCTTTCTTTCAGATATGATTGCTTCTTCTCCTAGATGCTGCATCTTCTCTTTTGTAATGTGTTTAGGGTTTCCTCCTTTAAAAAGACTCTCTTTAGCTACTGCCTTAAGAGGTATTTATATTCTAACTTCTTCCATCAAAGGAAAGGAAGTTAATTTTCTTTTCTTACACGGATTCTTCTCCTTCCTGATATAGCAAACCAATTTTGGGGCCGTAAACGTGATAATTAAGTCCTCTATTTCTGGGGAAATTGTATAAAATACCATTTTCTTTCCACTGAACTTGGTCTCACACTTTTCGGGCATTTATAACTCTGGATATGATCCAAAACTATAGACAATGTCTGGGTCTCATGGAATCTTGGTCTGATTTGGACTCTGCATTTCGACTCAATTTTTGGGCTTCAAAACAGAAAAAACTAGGTTTTCACCTTGCACAAGAGTTGTAGGAATGTGTCTCATATTTTTATAAAGGTAAATAACACATGAAACAGAGTTTTATAACTCCTGTTATACCTCAAAAACCAACCACTACTCAAGCTTGTCTAGGTAGACCAACCAGTGTTTGTATTCTAAGCTCACCCCACTATTTGCTTCATGATATGATATCAAATTGAGCATATTCCAGTATTTAAACACTTGAAAATACATTGGATTTCCAAGAAGTGAATAATTCTCAAGATACCTAAAACTCTAAACACCTTTTTAAAATCACACGAAATTCTATAAAATAAAGCAGAAATAATTAAAAATATGTATGCAATACATTCCCTTATCATAATTACTATAATTCAACCATGTAATTAGCTAATGATTATTATATAATGAATTTAACTCTCATATAAAAGGGGAGTACAAATCATCACATTCTTGAAAATTATCAGATACCATATTATTATCCTTCCTAGAGAATTATCAGGACATATTTAAAGAGTTTGAAGGACTACCCCTTCCTAGAAATAATGATCATGTTATTCCTTTGAAGGAAGAGAGTCAAGTAGTAAACTTGCAACCCTAAAAATACTTTGGACTATATAAGGATGTGTTTAGAAAAAAATGGTAGAAGAAATCCTGGGAGTAGGGATGATAATACCTAGCAATAATATTTTACCTCTTTAGTAGTGTTGGTTGAGAAAAAACATTCTACCTGTAAGTTATGTGTGGATTATAGGGCCTTGAACAAGCTTATCATCAAGGATAAATACTATATCCTTGTGGTAGAAAAGTTACTAAAGTAATTAGTACGAGAATCTGTCTTTTCAAAGATTGATATTAGATTTTGATATCACCATATCATAATAGGTTATGAGGAGGAATTAACAATAGTTTCAGAACACACAATGATCATTGTGAGTTCTCGGTAATGCCATTTGGGCTAATCAATGCCCCAACTAATTTTAAAGTTTGGTGAATGAAATCTTCAAAGAATACCTCAAGAAATTCACCTTGATGTTTGATGACATTTTAGTGTATAGTCAAACATATCACTATGATCACTTAAAGACAATTTTAAAATTGTTGAGGGCATATTAGTTGGTTGCTAAAACAAGTAAATACATCTTTTGCAGCGAACAAGTAGAATACTTAAGTTATATTATATCAAAGTGTCATAACCTATTTCTAGGTTATTCACCAAAATCTACAAAATTAAAATAACAAAAAAAATAAAAGTGCCTAATGTTGGTGGAAAAATTAGGTTGAAAATTTAGGACGGGTTTGAGAGCCTGATCGTGCCTCTATTGTGCCTAAAATGCAAATTCAAGACTAAAATAATTTATTATTGGATAAATTTGCATAAAAATTAAGTTAGAAGACATAATTATCTTAAGGCAAAATTTTTATAGGCCAATTTGATTTAATCATACGCCAATTTTAAGTATAATTATGTTTAAGAATTAATTTATGGTCCAGTTAAAAGATTTAATTAAGTGCAAGGACTTAATTATACTATAAACTGATCAAATTAATTTTTATTAAGAGCTTCATTGGTGAAAAATCAAGTTCGGGAGTCTAATTCGGGTTTAATTAAAAATATTGGAATTTTCAGAGATCGAATTCAATTTTTAACAAGTCAATTGGATGAAATCAGGGTGAAATTGAAAAAAATTAAGAGTTTAATGGTTAACTGACAGTCAAATTGCATAAATCCAAAACTAAGGTTCAGAGTAAAAAAGGGTGCAAAAAGTTAAAACTGCTATTGAAATTTTAGCAGGGATAAAATTACATAAATTTAAAAGTTTAAAGCCAATTAGAAGCATAATTAGAACAATTATAAGTTCAGGGACCAAAGTGTATTTGTGCCACTATGCAGGATTTGCAGGTGTGACTGCATTGTTCAGTGACCTGAACAGTATATGCAGGCCATTGCAGAAGTTGAAGTGATCACCTGTGTCTGCACGTAATGAGTAATCAAATCGTCATTCTTGTTATATAAATACTGAGAACTGGAACATGCAAAATGAGAGAATATGGAGAGGGGAGAACACAAAACAAATGAGGAAAAACAAAATAGAGAACAGAACGAAAGAAGTGCGAGCAACCCCTCAGCAGCACCATCTTTTTTTTCTCCTCTCCTCATCGTTGATAACAACCCTATCTTCTTCACCTTGGGCCATAGCATTGGCAACAACCATCGAAAATAGTTCAATCTTCTTCTTCCCAATCGACAACAGCTGCAGCCCCTGATGATAACCTTTTCTCTCCTATAGCAGTTGCACTTCATGTTGGCAGGACCTATAACAACTCCTTCCCCAACACTGACAGTTTCTTCTTGTCCTTCAGCCATACAGCATCTACAACAATGACAACACCCATTGTAGTGCATTCCTTCTCTTCTTGCGGTCACCATTCCCAGCGCTATCACCACCGACAACACTAATCCACCCTCCTCTACATGCAGCATCAATAAGTAACCTACTCCTCCTCTATTAGTTATTGTTCATTGTGCAAGAAAACAGCAGGAAAGGCTGGACATTCTATCCAGCCTAACCCGAGAGAGATGTTGGGCTGAATTGGCCTAACATGGGTGGGTTGAATTAGCCAGCATGGTTGGGCTGGCTTATTTTATCGGGCTTGGTCCAATTTGATTTAAAAAAAAAATAAAAATTGCATTTTTAGAAAAAATACAAAGAACATGTTGCTTCCGTGCATATAATCGAATTCTAAAATTTTTCTAAGCATATTTTTTTCGTAAAAAAATCATATTTTTTCTCATGTTTTGAAATGAAAAATGATTATCTATTAGATTTCAGCCAAAATATCAAAAATCTTTCAACATCTTTTTGTTCATTTTTTTAGTTGTAAACTTTCATTATCAAGGTGTAAAATTACATTGTAAAGTACACCATCAACATTAAAGTACAATAAACATAGCATTAAAATTCAGACCTTATAACGATTAGGTTTTAAACCAATGAGGTAGATACTCTCATGAAGAGAGATCTACTTCAAGCCTTAGAAAAGACCAACGAATAAAAAATCTGACTTAAAAAAACAAGCAAAAACAATGCAGCGTACCTTAGATAGGGTGCACTGGGGTTGATGTGTCTTCCCCTTCACAACAAGTCCTCTTACCCGGACTCTCATAGACCATTAGATTTTCTAGTGACTTTAATACTAGATGACGATTCTTAAAATTTATAATTGTAATTCTATGATTATAGGAAACCCCTTTTCCTGCGTGCCGTCTTCCCTCTACAAGGATGGCAGCACGTGAGGCGAGTGAAAAAACCGTTGTCGCGACACTAAGTATTGAGTTACTATTGATCCCAACAAAATCAAAGTTATACTTGACTAGACACTACTTAGTAACTTGAGGCAACTAAAAGGATTTTTGGGGTTACAAGTTACTATACAAGATTTTGTAAAGGGTACAGTGCCATTTGTAAGTCTTTGACACATGTATTATAAAGAGATGTTTTTATGTGGGATCTTAAGGCTACCAAGGCATTCAACTTACTCAAAGAATTGATGACTAAATCTCAAGTCTTATCTTGAACAAATATAAATAGACTGTTCGTTATAAAGACAAATGCTTTTATGATAAGGGTGAGAGTAGTACTTATGCAACATGGTTATCCTATTGCCACATTAGCAAATCTCTAGGCCCTAAACAACAAGCAATTTCTATTTATGAAAAAATAAATGCTAGATATTATGCATGCAGTCACCAAATAGAAGCATTACTTGTGGGGAAATCATTTTAAGATTCAAATAGATCATGCGAGTTTTAAATATATCATGAATCAAAAAATAATTACTCTTATGCAATATCAATGATTAGTTAAATTAATGAGGGTATGATTATGAGATAAAATACAAGAGGAAAAATGAAAATATAATAATAGATGAACTCTCAAGAACTTTTAGTCATGAACTCTACACAATGACTATCTCCTTAGTCTTTTCTAGTGTCTTAGATGAGATTAAAAGATATTGAGAAAAAGATGTTTATATACAAATTATCATTCAGGACCTAAATGCTACTTTAGGGCCACACCCTTATTACATTTAGGTCAATAACCATATGAATAGGAAAGTTAAGGTTGTTGTAGGATGTGATTCAAAACTACAAGGCATGTTGTTGATTGTGCTATAGTGAAATTTAGTTGTGGGTGGGGGACATTCCGAGGTTACAATTGCTACGAAGAAAGTGGATAGTTTATTCAATTGAAAAGGGTAACATAAGCACATTTGTTAGAGAATGCATTATCTACCAGAAAAACAAACATGAAGACATGGCCACCCATGAGATACTACAACCCTTATCTATTTTATATGCTCATTTCATTGACAATACTAGCATGGATTTCATTAAAGGGCTACCTAAATCTAAAGGGAAGGATTTTATTATGGTAGTAATGGATCACTTCAACAAATATGAGCACTTTATGAGCTTGAGCCACCCATATTCAACCTTTATTATTGCAAAGCTATTCATGGATAATGTGTACAAACTACTTTGCCTACCATCATTAATTGTTAGTGACAGGAATCCAATGTTTTTTAGCAAATTTTAGAAGGAAATGTTCAATATTCAGGGTCAATTTAATCTGTTCATCTGCATACCACCCTTAAACCGACTGCTAAACAGAGGTAATGAATAAATACATTGACAACTATCTTAGATGTATGATCAGGGACAACCCAAACCAGTAGGAAAATAGCTATCATTGGCAGAATTGTGGTATAATACAAACTTTCATTCTTCTACCAAATTAACACCGTATAAAATATTGTATGGTTTTCCTCCTCTTATCCAAGTTTCTGTTGGGAGAAACAACAATACTCTAGACTCTCTCTTTGTGTGAATCTATAGGAAACTACAAAATAAAACAATATATATGCAGAAAATATATATTTAAATACTGCAAGCACAAGACACGTAATTTTTACGTGGAAAACCTTCCCAATATGAGAAGGAAAAACCACGGGACCGTAGTCCACTCAAATACTTCCACTATCAACAGTAATAGGAATACATGAGTCTTTTCTAGTCTCAACTAAAGGCATACAAACAGAAACTATTTTCTAGAAATACAATTTCTTGGCACAAATCAACTACTACAAGAATTCAAAGAATGTCTCACAAAAAATAGAGGCTATTGTTCACGGGCTAAATAACATATGCAAAGGGATCATAATCCAATTTCCATCGTTTACAATGAGGATTCATATATCATGAACATCCCTGCAAAATTTCAGCTCAATCGGATCATAAATACTTGTTGATCGGACTAGTTGATCAAAACTGGGCAAAGTAATCCGAGAACTCTATTTTCTCTCTATTTCTGGCAGCTCATTTTTTTTCTTGTGTCTCTCTCTTCCACTTTCTAGCAGCAAAGAGGTGAGGTCATGAAACCCTACTTTTCTAAACGGGTCTCTTCATGTGGGCTAGATCCACACAAATTTTGGGTCATCCTTTACTTAGAAGGGAAACTTAAACCAACAAATCCCCCCTTCCCGACTAGGTGGAGGGATTCACCATCCGATGATCGAGCAACATGTCTCAAGCTTCTCCCTTGTTAGAGCCTTCATTAGCATATTAGAGCCATTATCATTGGTGTGAATTTTCTCAAGAGTTAACAATTTGTCATTGAGAGTATCTCTTATCCAATGATACCTTACATCGATATGTTTCAATCTCGAATGAAATGAAGAGTTCTTTGCAAGGTGGATAGTACTCTGATTATCACAAAACAACACATATTGTTGTTGTTTGTGACCAAGCTCTTGTAAAAACTTTTTCATCCATAACAACTCTTTACAAGCTTTCGTTGTTGCAATCGGTTGAGAATAATTAGAGGCTTAACGTAATAGTTAGCCAATCCTTTCTATATATATGAGTAGGGCAATATACAATAGTAATGGTGGAGATTACCACATAAGAATGAGATTACAATATTTCCTATTTAGTTACGTGCTATAATACGCCCCTTCAAGCTGAGGGTGGAGGATCAACCTGAAGCTTGAATCTGAAAACCGTAAATGAAGGAGCAGGAAGTGGCTTAGTGAAGAAATCGACAAGTTGATCCTTAGAGGAAACAAACCGGATTTGAATCTCTTTCTTCGCAACTCTATCTCGGACAAAATGATAATCAATCTCAGTATGTTTTGTGCGAGCATGAAAGACAGGGTTTGCAGACAAATACGTGGTGCCAAGGTTATCACACCAGATGATAAGAGCATAGGTGGTCGGAATCTGGAGATCTGTTAACAAGTACTGAAGCCAGATAACTTCAGCCGTGCCATCGGCTAAGGCCTTGTATTCAGCTTCCGTCGAAGAACGAGCAACAGTGCGTTGCTTACCCGATTTCCATGAAATCAGCGTCTGACCAAAGAACACAAGGTAACCACCCATAGATTTCCTGTCCTCAATACTACCTGCCCAATTTGCATCTGTAAATCCATGTAAAGCAAAAGAAGAGCTGCGAGTAATATGTAAACCATGTGATGCTGTACCACGAAGATAACGCAAGATCCGTTTCACGACAGCCCTATGAGATTCTGTAGGAGCATGCATAAACTGACATACCCGGTTAATAGCAAAGTAGATATCCGGACGTGTGAAAGTGAGATATTGAAGAGCACCAACAAGTTGCCGAAAACGAGTAGCATCAGGAAACAAAGGATCAGGTATAATGGTGGTTTTGGATGCCGAAATAGGAGTATTAACGGGTTTACAAGATAACATACCAGCTCGCGTAAGGATGTCAAGTGTATACTTATGTTGGCAAAGCATAAGTCCCATACCAGTAGTCTGAACTTCAATACCCAAAAAATAATGAACATCACCCAAATCTCGAAGTTTAAATTCTGAGCTCAATAGTCGAATCAGGCCTTGCAACAAAACAACATTATTACCCGTAAGCAGAATATCATCAACATAAACCAAGAGATAGCAAATATCGCTACCAACCGAGAAGATAAACAATGAGGTGTCCACTTTAGAAGCACGAAAACCAATGGATAATAAGAAGTCATTCAGACGAGTGTACCAAGCCCGCGGAGCCTGTTTTAAACCATATAGAGATTTATGCAATCGACACACATGACCTGGGAGATCAGAATTAACAAAACCTGGAGGTTGTTTCATGTAAACCTCTTCATCAAGTACGCCATTAAGGAAGGCATTATGAATGTCAAGCTAATGAATTTTCCAACCACTCGAAACTGTAATGGAGAATACCAAGCGTACCATTGCCTGTTTGATAACAGGACTAAAAGTTTCTGAGTAATCAATACCTTCTTGCTGGGTGAAGCCCCTAGCCACCAGGCGACCTTATACCTCTCAATACTACCATCAGATCTGCGTTTAATTTTGTAGACCCATCGGCTACCAACAACATTCATTGATGGATGAAACGGCACTAAAGTCCATGTGCTGTTTGCGCGTAGCGCCTGAATTCCTCATGCATAACATTATACCAAGCCTCATATCTGTTTGCATCATTAAAAATAAGTGGCTCATGCGAGGGAGGAGTAACTACCCGACTGAAGGAGGCAGCAAATGAGGCTGTCGTGGTGGTGATTAGTGTTGTCTTAGGCTGTCTTGGACGAAGAACCATGGGGTGTTTAGAAACAGCGGGACAAGGAGCAGCAGTACCTGTACCTGGAATGTGCTGAAGAGGATAAGAGGAGAGGTCAACACAAAGTTGTAGACCGGGAGGTGAATCCGGGAAGGTGCTGGGCTGCATCGCAGGCGATGATGAACCTGCTGTCGGGCTGGACATTTCGGTTGCAGACCGAGACTGTGCTGCTCTTGAAACCTGCAAATCAGAACCTGTTCCTGCACAAAAATCAGTGGAACGACAAGCATGTGGTGACAGTATGGCAGTGCGGGATGGTGAGGCAGGGTCAGCTGAAACAACGGGCAAAGATGGGTTGGTATTTCTGCTGATTTGGGAATGGGTAGGCTGAAGACATGGAGGAGGTTGCAATGATGGAAGGTAGGTAGGTGTAGTGGGTGGTACCGGGGGAGTTGTTACCTGTTCAGATTTCTTAAAAGGAAAAACACTTTCATGAAAACGAATATGATGGGAGACAGATACGATCAGACTCTAAATTAGGACAGCGATAACCAAGATGAGACAAGCTATAGCCTAAGAACACACATGGAGAAGACCGAAAATCTAATTTATGAGCATGATATGGACATAAAAATGGGAAACAAAGACACCCAAAAATACGCAGGAAGTTATAATCAGGAGTGCGATCAAACAGGCACGCAAAAGGAGAATTATTTTGAAGGACAAGAGTAGGCATGCGATTAATAAGATATACTGATGATTCCATAACATAGTTCCAAAAGCGCAATGGAGCATGACACTGGCCTAAAAGGGTTAGGCTAGTTTCGACAATATGCCTATAACGACGTTCAACTGTGCCATTTTGTTCATGAGTATGAGGACAAATTAGGCGATGGTGAATGCCAATGGTTTCAAAAAATTTATTTAATTTGCGATATTCACCACCCCAATCAGTTTGAACAGATTTAATTTTATGAGAAAACTGACGCTCAACAAGAGTCTGAAAACGTTGAAACGTGGAAAATACATCAGATTTCGCAACAAGTGGATAATACCAGATATATTTAGTGTACGCATCAACAAAGATAACAAAATAACGAAAACCATCAGAGAAAAACATGGGAGCAGGGCCCCAAACATCACTAAATATTAATTCAAGTGGATTTGATGTTTTGTGACCCGTCGGTCGTAATGACAAACGGGATGATTTTCCTAAAGGACATGCTTGACATTGAGTAAAAGATCGTCTAGACGTACAAATAATTTTATTTTTGGAAACTAATAAATTCAAAATGCGAGGAGTTGGATGACCTAACGACGATGCCACAGCTTGACATTGAGTAAAAGATCGTCTAGACGTACAAATAATTTTATTTTTGGAAACTAATAAATTCAAAATGCGAGGAGTTGAATGACCTAAACGACGATGCCACAGGTCGGCAGTCGCAGAAATGCAAGGAGACAAAAAAGCTTGAGGAATTGACGTAGCCGAAGACGCGGAGAGGATATAAAGACCATTATGACTCCGACCGGAAAGAAGAACTTCCTTGGTGACGAGATCCTTCACATAAAACACAGAATCGTGAAATTCAAAATAAACATGATTATCACGACAAAATTTTTGAACAGATAACAACGGTTTGGTAATGTGAGGTACACGAAGAACATTAGTTAATGTAAACATGAGTTTTGGGGAATGTAAAATAGAATGTCCAACATGGGATATGTCAAGGGCCTTACCATCACCACCATGCAAGAAATCATTACCAAGATAAGGTGCAGAATCAGTTAGAGTTGCAAGATCCGGTGTCACGTGTTGATTCGTGCCGGTATCGGGAATCCAATTTGCAGCAGCGGAATCATGCGCAACAGCAAGATGCGCAGATGGCTGCTATGTGCTGCTACGAAAATTGGAGCATTGAAGAGCTGAATGACCGAAATTAGAGCACAATTGACAGCGTACATGCTGCTGTCCAGACCACCCCTGATTCTGCCTCAAATCTGCAGAAGTACGCCGGGTCTGCTGCCATGAATTTGGCCTCCAGTCTGCAGCAGATTGGCCCCTGTTTTGGCCTGAAAATATGTTGTAATTGGAACGCCAATTACCCCTATAACGCCCCCTGTTTCGGTTGTGATTAACCATCACATGATTAGCAGAAATCATGGGTATTGGCAGCAGTGGTGGCTGCTGCGGCAGAGAAGAAGATGAGGAGCCGACAGCCATGGAATGAAAGGAATTCTTGTGCAGAAATTCATGAGTAAGAAGATGGCTGTGAAGATCAGCATATGACAGCGGTTCGGCCTTGGTTATGAGGCTAGTTACCAAGTCTTTGAACTCACCATGAAGACCACGAAACACATAGAGATTGAAATCCTCAAGGGACATAGGACGACCCGCAGCAGCCAATTCGTCAAACAATGCTTTTGCTTGCTGCATATATATACTAACCGAAGCATCACCTTGCCTAAGGTC
Source organism: Salix arbutifolia (assembly GCA_025169955.1). Lineage (NCBI taxonomy): Eukaryota > Viridiplantae > Streptophyta > Magnoliopsida > Malpighiales > Salicaceae > Salix > Salix arbutifolia. The sequence goes on along the minus strand of CM045917.1, from coordinate 4,539,516 downwards.
TTGAAAAGAGCCATGAAGTTGCATGATACGAGAATTAAAAGGAGAGGCAAGGGCCTTCTCAAGAGTGCGCCAAACACAATGCGAAGTAGAACAATCAACCACAAGGTGCAACACATCTACGGATAGAGAGGAGAGGAGGGCACTCAAAATGAGTTGATCTTGTTGCTTCCAATGAAGAAAGGAAGGGCTGATGGCAGAGGAAGTTGCAGCCGTAGCGTCAAGCGGATGGGCTGGAGGGCACGACAAGGAGCCGTCAACAAAGTGAAAAACACCTTGACCAAGGAGATATGGCTTCATCTACATTCTCCAATAGAGATAATTGGTGTTCATAAGCTTCAACGAAACAATGTGATGAGTGTTTGATAGGGGAACCATTGCTGAAGTGTGTGTTCCCATGAGAGGCAAAGGAGAGGAAGAAGAATCAAACACATTCTCCACATGGGGAGGTTGTTCTCGGGCAGCAGCAGGAGCATGGCTGGCCGATGATGATGCAGCTCTGGTGGAAGGGGAGATGTCAGCGGCGGCAGCAGAGGAAGCCATGGGAAAGAAGAAATTAGGGTCGGCTGTAGAGGGAGAGAAAAAAAAAGTTTTGATGGACGAGGGCTCTGATACCAAGTTGAGAATAATTAGGAGGCTTAACGTAATAGTTAGCCAATCCTTTCTATATATATGAGTAGGGCAATATACAATAGTAATGGTGGAGATTACCACATAAGAATGAGATTACAATATTTCCTATTTAGTTACGTGCTATAATTGCAATCAACTCTGTTTCAGTTGTAGAAAGTGCAATATATTTTTGTAATCTTAACTGCCAAGAAACAGTCCCTCCTGAGAAAGTGATCAAGTAACCTGATGTAGACTTACGGGTATTCATATCTCCAGCCATATCAGAATTCGTATAGCCAACCAATATTGGTTTATTACTCCCAAAGCTAAGACACAGCTTGAAAGTCCCTCGTAGATATCTCATAAACCACTTCACCACATTCCAATGTTCTCTTCCTGGATTTGAAAGAAATCAGCTAACAACACCAATTGCATGGGCTATGTTTGGCCTCATACAAACCATTGCATACATCAAGCTTCCTACTACTGAGGCATATGGAATTCTTTCCATATTTTCCTTCTCTTTATCTGTCGAAGGGTTTTGCTTTGTGCTCAACTTAAAGTGTGTAGCAAGAGGAGAGCTAACCACTTTAGCATTATTCATGTTAAACCTCTCAAGCAGTTTCTCAATGTATTGCTCTTGTGATATAGACATCTTATCTTTTCTTGATCTATGAATGCGAACCCCAAGAATTTGTTTTGCTGGCCCCAAGTCCTTCATTGCAAATGACTAACATAATTGCTTCTTCAACCTGTCAATTCTAGATGAATTCATGCCAACAATCAACATGTCATCAATATAAAGCAATAGAATAATGAAATCACCATAAGAAAATATTTGCACAAAAACACAATGGTTAGAAGTAGTCTTCCTATAGCCTTGCTCCTCCATGACAGACTCAAACTTCTTATACCACTGTCTAGGTGTTTGCTTCAAACCATAAAGACTTTTCTTAAGACGACACATATAGTCCTCTTTTCCTTTCACCCTAAAACCCTCTGGCTGCTCCATATAAATCTCTTCCTCCAAATCACCATGAAGGAAGGCAATTTTCACATCCAAATCACCATGAAGGAAGTCTCTTATGTCACAACTCTGTAGAAAACTCATTATCCATTACATTAATAATGTTTTTGGAAAGTTTTGCTTGCAACATGTACAAAGTAGAAAGCTTATGGGCTCTAGCAATAACCATAGCCCATCTAGTGAGCTTCCACTGACCATTATGAAAGACTCATCATCCATTGCATTAATAATGTTTTTAGAAAGTTTTGCTTGCAACATGTACAAAGTAGAAAACTTATGGGCTCAAGCAATAACCATAACACCTCAAGTGAGCTTCCACTGACCATTATGAGAGGTGTTGCAATACCCATCATCATCAAGTTTACCTTCAGATATCAAGTTCAAGTGAATGTTAGGAATATGCTTCACATCACGAAGAACTATCTTCATGCCATTACTCATCTCTAAGCACACATCTCCAATACCAATGATTTTGGCCAAGTCATCATTGCCCATCTTCACTGTCCCAAAGTCACTAGCTGTATAACAAGTGAAGAAATCTTATCGGTATGTAACATGAGTTGAAGCGCCACAGTCAATCACCCAACTGGTCTTATGGCATGCAAGATTAATGACATCATCATCATAAACAGTGAAGAAATCTTTGGAAATAGTGGTGGCAACTCGATTATCATTCTTGCCATCTCATTTTGTATCATTTTAAATGTCACTTTCGACAACTGAAACAGAGTTGATTGCAACAACGAAAGCTTGTAAAGAGTTGTTATGGATGAAAAAGTTTTTACAAGAGCTTGGTCACAAACAACAACAATATGTGTTGTTTTGTGATAATCAGAGTACTATCCACCTTGCAAAGAACTCTTCATTTCATTCGAGATCGAAACATATCGATGTAAGGTATCATTGGATAAGAAATACTCTCAATGACAAATTGTTAACTCTTGAGAAAATTCACACCAATGATAATGGCTCTAATATACTAACGAAGGCTCTAACAAGGGAGAAGCTTGAGACATGTTGCTCGATCATCGGGATGGCAAATCCCTCCACCTAGTCGGGAAAGGGGAGATTTGTTGGTTTAAGTTTCCTTTCTAAGTAGAGGATGACCCAAAACTTGTGTGGATCTAGCCCACATGAAGAGACCCGTTTAGAAAAGTAGGGTTTCATGACCTCACCTCTTTGCTGCTGGAAAGTGGAAAAGAGAGACACAAGAAAAAAAATGAGCTGCCAGAAATAGAGAGAAAATAGAGTTCTCGGATTATTCTATTCAGTTTTGATCAACTGGTCTGATCAATATGTATTTGTGGTCCGATTAAGCTGAAATTTTGCAAGGATGTTCATGACATGTGAATCCTCATTGTGAACGGTGGAAATTGGATTCTGATCCCTTTGCATATGTTTTTTGGCCCGTGAACAATAGCCTCTATTTTTTGTGAGACATTCCTTGAATTCTTGTAGTAGTTGATTTATGTCAAGAAATTGTATTTCTAGAAAATAGTTTCTGTTTGTATGCCTTTAGTTGAGACTAGAAAAGACTCATGTATTCCTATTACTATTGATAGTGGAAGTGTTTGAGTGGATTACGGTCCCGTGGTTTTTCCTTCTCACATTGAGAAGGTTTTCCACGTAAAAATTACGTGTCTTGTGCTTGCGGTATTTGAATATATATTTTCCGCATATATATTGCTCTATTTTATAATTTCCTACATATTCACACAAAGAGGGAGTCTAGAGTATGTTGTTTCTCCCAACAGTTTCCTATTTCCCTACAGAATCTATAATGAAATTTATTGATGATGTTCTGACTAGAAGGGAAGAGATGATTAAACAAGTCAGGATACATCTTCAAAGTGCACAAAATAAGACGGCTCAACTTGCCATTAAGAAGAGAAACGAAATGAGTTTTTCTATCATGGGCAATGTCCACATTAAACTACAACAATACAAGCAATAATCAATGGTTCGCAGATTATCACAAAAATTATCATAAGTTTTTTGGGCCTTACTTGGTGATAAACAAGATCGGAAGTGTGACATACAAGCTAGAATTACCATCCACCCAGTATTCCTTGTCTCCCAACTCAAGAGACATACAGGGAGCCGAGCACCCATTCTAGATCTTCCTCAAGCTCCTAGCCTGCGACCACAAGCAATACTGAATAGAAGGCTTGCAAAGAAAAAGAGTCAAGTTGTTACCCAAGTTTTAATTAATCGGAAGGGACTCTCACCTGTGGAAAATAGCTGATGAAATGGAAATGTGTTTTCCGCAATTCTACCTTGAGGGCAAGGAGGCGATGATAGAGGAGAACTGTCATGTATTGCAACTATAGAAGTATGGCATGGGCAAAGAACAAGAAATGATAGAGGCCGAGGCATTTTGAAATTATGACCGTTGTAGGACTACAAAACACACCGTTTTGTTAGGTTCCAATCAGATACCAGAAATGCACCATTTAACTTTCTTGTTTTTAGAGTTGCTAATGAGCACGAGCATGAACGCTAGCTACTCCTGCAATTCTGGAGCAACCAATTACTGTATGGATATATTGGCTGCGACAGAAGATGAAAAAAGAGAGAAAAATTTAATGAATGTATAAAGAAGGAAGATTTATTTAAAAAATAGTTAAATAATTAAGGTAACATTTCTATTTCAATCATTCCAGTTTATCAGCAATTCGAGAACTAAAAGAATTAATACCCCACAAGTTAATTAAGGTTGTCTAAACCGACAAAGTTATGTAATTAAGATATATTGATTTATCCAAAATCAAATAACTGAAATTCTATTACACCAGCAGCTAGAGCATAAGTAACAAGAACTAGGATTGAATTGTCTGTACAAAAGAATTAAATCTTGTATGAATGTTGATCACAGACCTCAATATTCCCGTTCTTGACCCACTTCTAGATTTTGTCGGCTGAGCTTTACCATCAATGGCAGGGTTTCTTGCGAACAGTTTCCTACTCCAAGCATCCAGCAAGAAAGAAGCAGCAGTTCTGATCATCTTTACACGGTGTTTTGTGAGATATTGAACCTCTTTTGCACATGAGTGGGGACAAGAACCCTGGATGATGTTACGGGGAACCTCTTAAGCTGGTCCAAAGCATCTAGGCATCGATAAACTTCAGGAAAAATTGAAGCTGAAGTGGCCACAATGTCTGCAGATTTCTTTGCTGACTCAAACAGCGACCGAAACTGTTTCTCCATTGATAGCTGGTCTTATAAACTAGCCAGGGCTTAATCTAAAGAACTACAAAAAAGGCAAGACAGAAGACTAAACAGAAAATGTAGGTTTAATTTCTTTTGGGCTGTGGGGTCTTGTCATGGAAACGTTTCTTTTTATAGGCATGAAGGGTCAATCCTAGTTTGATCCTGAATCCGATTGCTTAAAGGAGACCATGTGGGAGTTTTCAAATTAAATCCTTATAAAATTGGTATACCAAAAGAAATCCGATTGATTTGAGAAACAAGGTAGAAAATTTCAGAATCTGAATCCTTACGATTAGTTTCAATTTTCGAAAGAAAAAAAAGAAGTTCTTAGGGCATTGCATTTACAGGGCCAACATTGTTGAGTCCTGGCATGTTTTTGCAAGTCTCAGGAATCGTTGTCATTAATGCTTCCTGAGTTTGATGTCTCCAATTTTTCCTGTCAACTTTTCTAGACAGAATCAAATTAGCCATCATTTTATTCCAACTTCCAATTATCTTTTGCCCTTAAGAAATATTTGGAGTTCTGGATTGGAAATTCTTCCATAATACTTCAATAACAGCCTAATGGCATCCACACCAAAGAATGTTACAAATATAAGGTAACTAGCCGCTCCCCATCCCTGAATGACACAGCATATAATGAACGATAGGAAACAAGATCTTCTCAAACTCTAAATTACAGCCCTAAACTATAGAAAAACTCGATTGCATAAATTCTAAAGGTTAATTTTTTCATGGTAGCAAAACTGACCTAACCAGAAAGGAAAAGGAAGACCAGAACAGCTAGGAAAATGAAAAATAATTTCTAAAAAAATATTGAGTTTAATTTGGACATGTTCTCTAAATGCATGAACAAGAAAAATCAGTGAAAAAACAGTTAATGTCCTCCTGATTCGATCCTAGTCTGACACAGAAATGGTGAACTTTAGGATCCAGAGAGATGCAAATGAATCCTATAACATTCCATAAATGAAATAATAGAAGGATCGAATATTGCGAGAAATCAAGTTAAAAACAAAATCTAAATTATAACAAGGTAGCGACAACATTAGAGTTAGTTTTCAACACAAATTCTGAGAGATTTGATCAAACTTATATGGCCAAATAAAAAAGAATAAAATAAATAACATTAAGGATTCCTAATAAGGAGAAAAATCCATATGAAACAATTGTTGAACTAAAAATTAATAAGATAAATTTATTTTGTTTATGATACTAAAATCAAAATTATATTTTAAAGATTTTAACTAACAAACTAAAATCACATTGAAGTAGCTTACATGTCCGATTTTTTTTTTTATTACCTGCGGCGTAGCGTCGTCAAAGGGCTAGTATTAACATAAAGTTTGTGGGATAGCTAATTAAATCCAATTGCCATAAAACCCTTTCTGAAACCCTTCTTGGTTCTTCGTCTCCAACTGCCTGGACAACCCCCACTCGCTGCCTCTCCTCCAGCTCTTCCCCGGCCTGTTATATGATCCTCTTAGAAACTGTGTAGATCAATTCATGAATCAAGTTGAACACCGAGTCAGAAGCTTACTCAAGAACCAAATTGGCGTGCTTAATAGCAAAAGAATGATGCAAAGACAATGCCACTACGTTCTAGAGAGCTAAAGAAAAGAGAAAAATCTGATGACTAAAGACAAACTCTTAGTGCTTAAACTAGCTTAAAAGATATAACAATACCAAATCTCTCATTATTCTCTTGCCTCTCCCATTTATTTCTTTTCAAAAAAACACGCATATAAGTCTAAAGAATGATCATAATTAAAGCGGGTAAAGCAAAAAAAATGTCTAAAAAGTTGAGAAGCTATTGCTGCTTTGGCTACATATCCATCACCGGGAGTTCGATTGTCCCAAAAGGAGCTCCTGCTGTGTGCTGTGATAACCTCCTTACTGTCTGACGAGCTGCTGCTGCTGCTAGGGGATGTGATAGCTTCATTGTTTGATTGGATATTATTACAATCATTCTTTGATCCTTCCTCTTCATGCAATACTCGCAGACCAATCCTCTTTATTTGAACTCGTTGATCATCTATAAACACTGAAACACTGACCTCATCACCGTCATCAAACTCAAGATCGTCGACCCCGCATTTACAGTGGCTTATCCATAACCATCCCTTCTCAACCCATAAATCTAGGAGAAAACCAAAGCAGTAAAAAGCCACGCTTCTTCCCTTGGTATTGTTTTTTATTTCAAGAATAAAGGGATCAGTTAAGGTATTTAATTCGGACGTGGAAGAAAACCATGTAAATATATTGAAGCCACATATCCGGTGCGCAGCAGGTGTGGATACTTTGCATGACAAGTGCTCTCCAAACTCATTGTGGTTTAGACACTCCTCTCCTTCCTCATCATAAAACCTTAACATCTCATTTCCTTCAATGTAAACGAGAACGTGGAATAAGTTGTTCCGAAGTTGTATCTGTTCCATCAAAACAACATTTATAGAAAGAACGTTGGCAGATTTTTCTAGATACACAAGGAGAAGTAGAGAAATGTAGAGTTGAAATACAATAAAACGGGTGAGGGAGGACCTTAAAAAACCTTGGCTTCATTTGAACGCTGACCATTTCCATTATTCTGAACATGTGCATGTCAGCCTTCTGGATTGATTCTTGTTTGATCAAATCTTGAAATTGAACTAATTGATCACAATCACATGCTCTGGTAAAAGGGATTAGTTTTGCAAGTCCTTGCAGTGAATAACAAAAAGACACATCTAACGCAACCAGATTGGATGGAAGCTCTGGGAGTGTCTGAAGCATTTTGCATCTTTCTAAAACCAGGGATCTGAGCATACTGAGATCCTTAATGTTTTCTGGAAGAAAACGAATTGGAGTAGCATTTAAACTTAGTTCTGTCAAGGAGTGTGGCAATGAAAAGGAGGTAAACCTTGAATTTTTCCTTGCTAAAAACATAGAGGGAACGAATAGCTTCAACGGCAGAGATGAAATGTATGATATACTTGCAAATATTCCATCACTTGGAAGCATTCTACGTCCCTGATGATGATCTAACTCCATATTCAAGCCATCAAGATTTGAGCAACCATCTAAATGAAGCAATTGAAGTGAATTCAATCTGCTTATTTCTTCCGGAAGCTCTGAAAGACTTTTACAATTCTTCAGATTTAAGATCACGAGACAATGTAAATCTCCTATAGATTCATGAATCTGAACTAACTGGACGCACTCTTCAAGTATTAGCTTCTCGAGGCCTGGAAGACCTGAGAAATCTGGGGTTCTAATGAGATCATATGAGTGACGGAGATCAAGAATTTTTAATTTTGGAAGACACTGCAAAAACACTTCAATTTAGTTGTTATCAATTGAAAATGGGAGAGAAAGATGTATGGAGGGAGAGGGAGAGAGAGACGCGATACATACCAGTTTGCCTTTCCAAACATCAACTAGACTGCTTCTGGATAGATCAAGAACCACAAGCTTGTCCAAGCAGAAGTGCTTTGGTATGGATCTCAAACAGAATCCATGCCAACATAACCATATCAAGTTCTTGGGGAAGTGTTCATAACTTCCATAGAATTTCATGTAATTTAATTGGAGAAATTTAACATTTTGCATCTTTCTAAAAGCATCCGTGCTGAGGATTGGAAACAAACTTGTTTGCCCAGCTTGTACTTGTTCCTTTGAGAAAAAGTCGGAAATCCATTCTCGAGAAAGGAATGTAGGAAGACGACATTGTTGAAACAAATCATGCTCGCGGCGAACCATTGAATCAGCATAGACAGCTTTTGTACAATTATCTTCCATTAATGCATGCATATCTAGGGTAAGGCCACGCAATTTTTCAGCATCCTGTTTCAAAATATTAAAAGTATATGAAAAATGAATGTAGAAGATGAACATGTTAAGATGCCTAAATAATATGTAGACAGACCAACATGTTAGAAAATAATATAAATTATATTTTAGAATTTCACCTAATAGCTTAAATTTTTAGGTGAGATGGTTTATTGACTTGTTAATCTAATGATCACAAGTTCGAATCTCACCACCCTCATTCTATTTAATAAAAATCAAGAATAAGGTAGTATGGGTATATACAAGTTTCAAGTCTAAAAAGCTTTCATTTAAGGAGATGTGTTAAAGAATAATACAAATTATTATTATCTAATAATTGACATGGTGTCAGAGACTTGTTGACCTAATGATCACGAGTTCGAATCTCACCACCCTTATTCTATTTGATAAAAATCAAGCACGAGATAGTATGCGTGTATGCAAGTTTTAAGCCTAAAAAACTTTCATTTAAGAGGATGTGTTAGAAAATAATACAAATTATATTCTAGAATCTCACCTAACAAATTAAACTTTTAAGTGAGATAGTTCATTGATACAACAAAACAAGGTGCTTACAATGGTTTCTTTCAATAGTGTAAAAGCTTCCATGTGATGCCATATTCTTTGACATTTGATTGATTCTTGGCGAGCAATTTCCCGTCCCATGTATCTTATGAGTTGATGCATGCTCAGCCTTTTCTTTTGGTCTATTTCCAGAAGACATCTATCGATGAGATTGTCAACCCTATACGTTGCACCTACACCAAGCCCGTCTAGTATCCTAGATACATAATCCTCATCCATGCCATTGAAGAAACATGCAATATCAAGGAATACGTCCTTCTGGTAATCATCACCAAGAGAGTCGTAACTTACTCTAAGAACCTTTTGAACTTCACAATTTGGAATCACTTCCATTTCTTGTAATACGCTTTCCCATACTTTTCTTCTTTTTCCAAATAATGAAGAACCAATGACACGATGGGCTAATGGAAGTCCACTACAATGATGTACAATTCTCCAAGAGAGATCGATAAAATCTTCAATAGGGTGAGCTTGTCCGAAGGCATGCCAACTGAAAAGCTCAAGTGATTTTTCGTTGTCTAGAAGATCAACTTTGCACTCGACGAACTCATCATCAGCTGCAATCCAACTCTTATTTCTAGTTGTTACAATGATTTTACTTCCTTGACAAAGCCAATTTTTCATGTCAACTATTGCATTGAATCGGTCCCTTTTGTCCACATCATCAAGAACAATAAGAGTTCTTCTGCAACATAAAACATCCTTAATCTTTACAATCCCTTCATCAACATCATGTATCTCATCAACAGTCTTGTTTAGGATATCAGAAAGAAGTTTCCTCTGTAGGTAAACTACACCATTGGGTTCTTCAGACCTTTCTCTAACATTTGATAGAAAGCTCCTACTTTCAAATCTATGAAAGTTATTATTATAAACTCTCTTCGCTATGGCTGTCTTCCCAACTCCACCAATTCCATAGAGTACAGCAATGGCAGCACCATCAGAGCCATCTTGCAACCATGAGGTGATATAATTTATTAGAGGATCTCTTCCAATGAATTGAAGAGGGACATTAAATATTTTTCGATCCAATTTATTTGAGACCTTCTCCACAATAGACTGGACAAATTGTGCCTCGTACCTACATCAAAATGATAAATACAGTATATGATAATTAGTAGACTGTCTGTGAAGTATAAAAATAAACAAAAATTGGCTAAGAAAAAAGTATCTTGGAAAGAAGAAATTATACCAGGCTGTGTTATCACCACCTATTACAACCAAATCATGATTGCAAACAAAAACAAAATGGAATAATGTATAAAACATTACCTTCTAGAATTATTCAAGAAGGAAAAGAACAATAAATAAGGGAAAACGTATGTTTTATTTTGTTTTTCTTCTATGTTCTTTGAGCTGGGAGTGCTATAGTTTCTCTAAATTGAGAGTGGTATTATCAGTAATTCCCTAAATGCTTAACTGCAAAAACTGAAAAAATTAAAAACCAACATTATATCGGTATGCTATGAATAGTTCCATCAAGAGATACAACTTACCCATCTCCTAAAATCATTCCTCCTAAATCTGTAGCTTTCTCCAAAGCAATCCTCCACCCATTCACCCGCTCCATCTCCTCCTTTAAGCTCTTTTCATGTTCCACAAATGCTGCAGCGAAGCTATCTGTTTGCTTCCTGACTTGGGATGGATCCACATCATAGAATACTGGAAAAACTATGCAGCTACCAGTCCTCCTACGTTCCATGATCATTACAAGTTCATCAAGGCACCATCTCGAAGAAGCATAGTCTTTGGAGAACACGATTATCGATAATTTTGCTTGTTGTATTGCTTGATGGATCTCCAAATCGATATTTTCTCCTCTTTGAATTTCATCATCGTCTCTAAATGTGTGAATCCCTTCTTTCTCCAGAGCTGTATAGAGGTGATCAGTAAAGTTCTTGCGGGTGTCTTCTCCTCTAAAACTCAAGAGCACTTGATATTTGCAACGACCAAACTGTGAAGATGAGGATTCTTGATATTTCCCAGAAGCCATTTCGAATCCAGCCAAGAAAAAACTTTTCAAAGATCTGAAACAAATGAGAAAAAGGAAGTTATTTCCCGGCAATCAACTCCCCCCGCGCCCTTTCAGAGAAACATTTGTGCATGTTTTATCAGCATTCGCTACAACGCATTTACAATCAAAGTTTACAGAAGGAGCCCATCTGGCTATACAAGCCTAAATTATTTATAAAAACACTTCTTGTAATGTAAGTGTTAGAGGATAATACAAATTATATTCTGGGATTTCATCTAACCGTTTAAAATTTTAGATGAGATGATTCTTTAATATAGTATCAGAGCCTTGTTGACCCAACGGTCACGAGTTCAAATCTTACCACCCCATTCTATTTGATAAAAATCAAGTTCAAGCCCAAAAGATTTTCACTTGAGGGAGTGTATTAGAGAATAATACCTTGTTGATCCTATCAGTAGTCATATGTTTGTCTCAAAGTTTAAGTCATGCATGTGTAAGTATGAACTAATTCAGACTGTGAAACTGCGAATGACTCATTAAATCAGTTTTTGTTTGTTTGATGGTATTTGCTACTTGGATAACCATAGTAATTCTAGAGCTAATACGTGCAATAAACCCCGATTTCTAGAAGAGACGTATTTATTAGATAAAAGATTAACGCGAGCTCTGCCTGTTGCTTTAATAACATATTAAGAAACTATATCACCTAAAAACTTAACTTGTGATCAATCCTACGCTGAATCTGAATCACTTCAAAACATTTTTTTTTGGAGTGGCATGATGAGATCAGATGATCAATAAACAGTCACTAACTGTGGTTTCATTCATGTGATTCTAAAGAGAGAAAAAAAGACAGAGATGGAACTAAAGTAATCATCATTTACAGCAGGGTTATATTCCATAATATAATATATAGACACAGGGGATACTAAAGAGAGCCAGAGAGTACCTGCAAGAACAGAAGGAGCAGGAAATGAAGAGGAGAAGAAAGAGTATACCTGTAAGTTTCCCTTTCCCTGTTGTCTACGTTGTGGCTGATATTCTGTATCAGTTAATCAATATTCTGCTGATCCGCTCTAAGCCTACAAGTCAACCCTACAAGTCTATGGTTCGTTTATGCGTGAGGACTCTCTATCGGAAGCCAAGGATAAGATGTGGTATCAAATTTATAAAAAAAAAGTTAAAATAATAAATTGACTAAAGAATAAATTTAAGAAACAGAGAAAATATTTTTTTTTATTAAGTATTCTCTCAAGTCCAAGTCCTAGATAAAGTTTATATTATAAATATCAAGTTCTAGATAATCAAGTTATTAAACTACTTAAGAAAATTCTAATCTATTTTGAAATCTAACATTCTTATAAAATTATTAACTATGATTCCTTATTTTAATAGAGTTTTATTTTAATATTATGGAGTTCTAATAATTTTATAAAACTCTTACAAACTCTAAATCCTAGTTGATATTAAACTTCAACACTCTCTCTCCATATCAACTTTCATATCATAACTCTAAGCATATCTCTCATCTTTGTAAAAACATCATATTTAAGTGGTTTTGTGAAAATATCTGCAACTTGGTCTTAAATCTTCACATACTTGACTTCAACTTCTTTATTTACAATGCAGTCTCTTATATAATAAAATCTTCACATACTTGACAAACACGTGTTATAGTAACTACATATTCAGCTTTCACAAGTAGATAATGTAATAATAGATTATTTTTTTTAACTTCATGTGAAAGTTGTGTCTCCTATGTAGAAAACAAATTTTTAGTGTTCTTTTTACCATCCATATCTTTAGTCCAATCACTATCACTACAACCCATAAGATCAAAGTTATTAGAATAACCATAAAATGATTCAAAATCTATGGTACCTTTGATATATCATTGAATTTGCTTCAAGGCTTTAAAGTGAGTCATTAATGGTATCTTTATAAACCTATTCACAAGTCCTACACCAGGAAGAATATCACGACTAGTGCATGTCAAATATCTTAAACTCACAACTAAACTTTTGACTGTTGTGGAGTTTATCTTTTTTCTCTCATCATTCTTTGACAAACTCAGTACACATTCAATTAGACTATTCACTTTTATACAATCTTCCATCTTGAACTTCTTAAGGACCTCACTTGTAAACTTCTTTTGATTCACAAAGATTTCAACTTCTTCTAGTTTGATCTCAATTCGTAAATAGTAAGACATGAGACCAATATCTGTTATCTCAAACTCCTTGGTCATTTATTGCTTGAAATCTTCACACATCTTTGGATTATTTCTTGTAAACATTAAGTCATCCATATACAAACATATGATAAAAGTATCACCATTTTTTTTTATTTTTACATAGATAACATAATCATAAGGGCATTTAACAAATCCATTTTTCTAAGAAATAACCATATAGTAAGCTTGACTAGGTTCCCAAGATGTATGAAAGATACTTGAAAAGGGCTTTGAGGAGCCTATAAATGAAGTTTGACTTCATCCTAAAGGGAGGTCATGTAAAGGCATGAATGAAGGATCAATAAGCACTTACAATCATCCATCAATGTTTGGAAGATGTCACTTTTGAGATAGTGACCAATGTCACCAACATCAAGCAATCATGAGAAGTTTTGCAAGAATCAAACCATATAGCTGACAATATGAAAAAGGTACATCAATAAAAACTATAAGGTGACTTTGAAAAGTGACATATGCTTGAATCAAATAATATTTTAGAACACTTTGTAAGAGTATTAGCCATATACAATCAAGCAAAGAGATATGAGGAAAAGATGGAAGAGACATGTGTGGCAAAGAAGAGCCTACGCTTACTGCAAAAAAAAAATCCATTATATAATGGTTGCGATAGATAAGTTATAAAATATGGAAGTTCTTTTAGTACAAAGTCTTATGGGAAAAATAAAGCATATGAAGAGAGAGTCAATGACATTCAAAAAGATGTGAGTGCACAAACACTTTTTTCAAAGAAAGATGGTTTTAGATATTCCTAAAACAGTACAAAGTGTGAACAAAGCAAATGAAGATGAGAAATAAGAGGATTTAGAAAAGGAGGCCAAAACAACCTCAACAAGTTAATCGATCGACCAAATAAAGAGAAACAGTTGTCTGGTTCGATTGACAATAGCAGTCTGAAATCTAGATTTTATAACAGGTTTGATAAATCAAAAGTTAAATGTTATAATTGTAAAAAGACAGATCATTATGCTAGGGATTGTTGGAGTTCAACCAAGAGGATTGAGGAAAATGCAATCTTATAATAGAATAAGAGATGGAAAACACCTTTCTTTTAGTGCATAATAAGAGAATGTAAGACAAAGAGAATATATGGTATTTATACAATGGAGCCAATAACCATATGTGTGAAGACAAAGACAAGTTAATAGAGGTTGATGAATCAATTAGAGGTAATGTCTTCTTTAAGGATCATTCAAAAGTTTCCATCAATGGAAAAATGATGATTAATAGAAATATTGAGTTCAATGAAGGAGTATGAGATTGGAAGATAAATACCAATGAGAAATATGACTTTATACCAATTCTTGATGAAGAAAAGGAAAGATATGAAGATCATCAAGAACCTATAGTTACACCTCTACAAACACCATTGATCTTAACTTCTCCTATTTTTTCATCTAGTGGAAGCTCAAGTAGCGACGCTATACCAAGTTCAAGAAATATAAAGAGCCTTGATGACTTATATAAAGTAACTAATCCCATTAATAATCATGTATCATTATATTATCACCTTGCTGCATGTGATCCTATAATGTTTGAAGAAGAAATAAAAGATGAAAAATAGAGAATTCCTATGAATGAGGAGATTGTATCAATTAAGAAGACTAACTCATGGAAATTATTTCTTAGACCAAAAAAAAAGAAGCTAATAGGTTTTAAGTGAATCTTCAAAGAAAAGAAGAATGCCAAAAAAGAAGTATAAAGGTACAATGCAAGGTTAGTGGAAAAAGATTATAGTCAAAAGCATGAGATTACCTATGATAAAGTTTATGCTTTAATTAATAACATTAAAGATAAGCTACAAGAAATTGAAGACATGCAAACCCAAAAGTTAATCTCGTTTGAAAGAGTTATGAATCCGGTTGAATATTTAAAAACACAAATATGGTTTGAAAAATACAATTGATGTTGAGTACTATGGTGAAACTACCTTAATCAATTTTTGGTAATGATGGAATACAAATGACATCAACACTATTGAAGCAGTACATCGTGAAGACAAAGTAAAACATGAAAAAATGATGACAATTGATATTGAGAGAGAGTGCTCAAGTTTAATATCAACTAGGGTTTATGTTAATAGGATTTGTAGTTTGTAAGAATTTTAATATTGTTAGAACTCTATAGTATTAAGATAAAATTACAGTTAAAAGAGAAAACCTGGTTAATGTAATAATCCTTAATTTGAAGAATTTGTAATAGACTAATTTATTAGTATCATTGTTTAATTAAAATGTTAGATTCATATATAGATTAGTATTTCCTTTAAGTAATTTAGTTCCTTTATTGTCTAGGACTTGAAGTTTATAAATAAACTTGTAATTAGAAGCATAATACATAAGCATAAAAGATATAAAGAAGAGCTAAAAAATATTATTTTTTTGAGAAAACACTTAATAAAAAACACAATTCATCTCATTTTTTTACTTGTTCTTTAGCTCTTTTTTTCTTGTGTTTGTTCTAATAAATTAGCTATCACACCTTATTATTCTCTTCGAACAAGCCCTCGTAGGAATAAATGATATTTACAAGAAGAGAGGGAGCAGGAAATGGAAGAGAGAAGAGAAAGTACCTGCAAGTTTCACTTTTCCTTATCTCTTGAGTTGTGGCTGACGTTCTGTATCAGTTAATCATTATTCTGCTCTAAGCTTTCAACTCAACCCTACAGTCAATGGTACGTCTCCGCGCGAGAACTTGTCTTAACTGCAACTTAATTACCAAAAGGGACATGAGACACGCTTATAATCCCACTCATCGACTCTCACTCTTCTTACTTCACCAACAGTTTTGCTTCCATCCTCTCGCAGCCAAAACCAGAAATTTACAGGAGAAATTTCATGATGCATATACAGGAGGAGGGATTTTGTTAAATGAGGTCTCCTGTTCAACAGCCTTGAACTTCCTTAAGAAACTTGGCTCCACTACTTTAGAAGATGAGGTTGGTGAAGTTAGAAAAACTTCCAAATCTGCCTTCAAACAATGAATGAATGGATTCAACTCTTGATTAAAAAGACGTAGCAGATACAGTACTATGAATGCAGCTGCGCCAAACTTTATATCTTTGGCGTCTGTTGTGAGCTGAAATGCTGTAAGTTGAGATCAAGTCACGTTCTTTTCCAAACTCCATGCTTGAAAGAATAGATGAGTTACTAATTGTGTTGTGCCTGCAAGGATATTCTTCAAAATGAAAGCAACCGAATGAGCAAAGCTGTTATGTCTGTGTGTTCTAGCTTCTAACATCAGCACCGAGAAAAATCCGTTGTTAAATATATTCCGATACTAATCTGTTGCAATTTTTGCATTAAAAATTTGTCGTTGCAAAATCCATTGCTAATCACCCCTTTTAAGATCGTTTTGCAATAACTAGAATTTGACCACCTGAAATTTATGACAATAAGAAGAAAAGAAAATGGACCTCAGCTGCTACAATTTGTTTTTCTCCCACTTTTACCATATTTGACGTAAATTTATGACAATAGGAAGAAAAGAAAATGAATCTCTAGCTACTTTCTTTCATTAAGTGCAAGAAAATAATAATTTGGTGTACGTAGCATGGACTATTTGTCTTAAATTTCTCACAGTAACAAATTTAAGATCAGAAAAGAGAAATAGGGTTCATTGGGCAACATACAAGTTTAATCTTCGATGCTACGTACTCACATTAAGCAAATGTATCTGCATGTCTGATCTGAGTTTATCTGGATATTCTGCCTGAAAGGTGTTTTGTCATTTAACACTACGCACGCCGGGATTTTTCCTGAATGGTCTAACAATGGATTTGTCGATTATATAACTAGGTTAATGTTATTTTGTTATTGTTGTCCGTCATTACTTTTTAAAATATTTTTTATTTTAAATATATTAAAATATTTTATTTTAATTTTTAAAATTTATTTTTGATATTAACACATCAAAATAATACAAAACACTTATTAGCACATCAAAAGGAAAGAAATCTGAGGAAACTAGAAACTACACCATTGTTAGAATCTTGCGTAAGAAAATAAGACATTAAGATGCATCCAAAAGCTTAGTAACCGAGTACGTTTCAAAAATATTTTTTTAAAAAAATTATTTTTATTTTTTTATTTTAAATTAATGTTTTTCGGTGCTTTTTAGTGTTTTTTTATACTGATATCAAAAATAATTTTTAAAAAAGTAAATAAATTATTTTCATATATATTTTTTAAAAATAATTTCAAAAATAACTGAAACTACAGTTTCATTGAATAAAAGTACTTTAATAATTTCAGTAACTAAGCAAATATGATTATTGCCTTGAAGGGAATGCTGGTGGCCGATGAGGTACTTTTATTGGTTTTTTTGAAGAACAGTGATGACACCAAAATCCAGCAGAGCAAGTCAGCCTGATACCATTATTTAGTATTTGTTTGGTTTTTTTGGTAGATTTTATGGTTATATTTTCTAAAAATATTTTAATTATAATTATAAAATTTATATATTTAATCAAAATAGCAATGAGATGGATTTTCAAATGTAAAATAAATAAAAAATAGATTATTTTAGCTTCTATAAAATTAAATCTGAAATCCAATCATGTATAGGATCGAGCAAATAATTTTAAAAAAAATGATCTCGTTTGAAAATATTTCATTAGAATAATAATAAACTCTTTTTTTTTACAATACAGTAATTCATGGTTTGCTTAATAAATATCGAAAAGAATAAAAAAATAAATATTAAATGGGCATAGCTTGAATAAATTGAACTATAATTTCATCAGGAGTGAATTAATGATTTTAATTCAATAGAAATAGAAACTCTGAATAAATTCTTATTCTTATATAGTTTTTTTTCATGTTGAAATGAACGCTTTATTATTAATAAATGTTAGTTATTTGACTTGTGACTGACATAATTAATATTAAAATTATTTACTTTCTCATGCTTACGTCCATGGTAAAACACTAATCAACACTATACTGCCACGTCTCCAATTCAAGAATTAAGCCAATAAAAACGAAGGTGCATGAGAGTTACTATGTACGCCAGAATATGCTATCACACCCCGTGTCGTGGAAGAATCAAAACAAACCAACGAGTGTAAATATCATTTCCCTATAGAACAAAGGACAGACGGCAACAGAGAGGAGACAAGACATAAACTTTTTACATGAATTGAAACTAACAATAAAAGTACTTTAATTGATCACAAGTTTCATTTAAAACAACAGTTTCAGCTCAAGGAGTGAAGAATCCAAGGAAAACCCTTCTCATTTCTTGTATAACATTGCAGAGAGAGAGCAAACTTGACCCGAAAGGAAGGCCTCTCTGTACCTCTTTGTAAGTATCAAGTATTGAACTTTTTTTTTATTTTGTATCTGGGTTTTCATTTTTTTTCTATCTGGGTCTTTTTTATTTGTTTGTTTTGATCACATTTTTGTGTCAGGTTGATTGGTTGTGAATTTAGCTAAATTTGAAATGTGGTTTTCTTTTTTAATCTTTGTTGTGTTTATGAGATGAAGAAATCTGTGTTTGATGGATTTACTTGGTCATATTTTATTATATTTAATTAATCATAGATTGGTTTCGCAATTTCATAGATGTTTAGCGTGGTTGTGCTGTCTTTGAATATTTATTTCTGTTTGAAGCTTTATACAAAAATGGTTATTGAAGGAAGCATTTGGATAATTAGCGTAAATTCTGTTAGATATGATTTGTTGCAGTTGTTGTTTTACTTGTTTGTCTAAGATGGTTGATAAGGACCTTTGTGGATGTCTTTTTTGTGTTTGTATTTTTGTTTTGATTGTTTCAGGGCTTAAATTAATGCAATGGATGCGAAACCTAAGAGGAGAACTTTTGTAGAGAATGGGGATGGAGGAGAGGACTTAGTGCTTGCGACTTTGATTGGAAATGGGGAGGATTTGGGTCCGATCGTCAGGCATGCATTTGAAATGGGGCGGCCTGAATCGCTGTTTCATCAGCTCAAGTCTGTTGTGAGGAAGAAGGAAGTTGAAATTGAGGAGCTGTGCAAAAGCCATTACGAGGAATTCATTCTTGCGGTTGATGAACTTCGTGGTGTATTGGTTGATGCTGAAGAGTTAAAAAGTGAGCTTTCAAGTGAGAATTTTAGATTGCAAGAAGTTGGGAGTGGTCTTTTGATCAAACTTGAGGAACTCCTTGAATCCTATTCGATTAAGAAGAATGTGACAGAAGCTATTAAAATGTCAAAGGTATGCATTCAAGTTCTGGAACTCTGCGTCAAATGTAACAATCATATGTTGGAAAGCCAGTTTTACCCAGCATTGAAAACAGTGGATCTGATTGAGAGGAATTACTTGCACAACATCCCTATGAAGGCACTTAAAATGGCCATAGAGAAGACAATTCCAGTAATAAAATTGCATATCGAGAAGAAAGTTACTAGTCAATTTAATGAATGGCTAGTGCAAATAAGGAGTTCTGCTAAAGATATTGGACAAACAGCAATAGGTCATACTTCATCAACTCGTCAAAGAGATGAGGAAATGCTGGAACATCAGAGAAAAGCCGAGGAACAGAACATTCCAGGGTTAGGAGATTTTGTATATACTCTGGATGTTGCGGAAACTGATGAAGATTCTGTTGTGAAGTTTGATCTTACTCCTGTTTTTCGGGTTTATCATATTCATGCTTGCCTTGGAATCCAAGAGCAGTTCCGTGAATACTACTATAAGAATCGGTTATTGCAACTCAATTCAGACTTGCAAATCTCTACTACTCAACCATTTGTTGAATCTTATCAAACATATTTGGCTCAAATTGCTGGTTACTTCATAGTGGAGGATCGGGTTTTAAGAACTGCTGGGGATCTTTTGTCAGCAAATCAGGTGGAGACAATGTGGGAAACGGCTGTAGCTAAAATGACATCTGTTCTGGAGGAACAGTTTTCCCATATGGATTCTGCGACTCATCTTCTGCTGGTGAAGGATTATGTCACTCTTCTTGGGGTAACTCTTAAACAATATGGGTATGAAGTTGGCCAAATTCTTGAGGTTCTCGATAGTAACCAAGATAAGTATCATGAGCTTCTTTTGGGAGAATGTCGGGAGCAAATTGTTAATACTCTTGGAAATGACACCTATGAGCAGATGGTAATTAAAAAGGATACTGATTATGAGAATAATGTCCTCGCATTCCATCTTCAGAACTCTGATATAATGCCTGCTTTCCCATATATTGCACCATTCTCCTCCATGGTACCTGATACTTGCCGCATTGTTAGATCTTTCATCAAAGGTTCTGTTGATTACTTGTCGTATGGGGTGCATACTAATTTTTATGATGTTGTGAGAAAATATTTGGACAAGCTCTTGATTGATGTGCTAAATGAAGCTATACTTGGCACAATCCATGGTGGCGCAGTTGGTGTGTCTCAAGCCATGCAGATTGCCGCCAACATATCTGTTCTTGAGAGAGCTTGTGATTTTTTTCTTCGACATGCAGCCCAACTATGTGGAATCCCTATCCGATCAGTCGAGAGGCCTCAAGCTAGTTTGACTGCCAAGGTGGTCCTAAAAACTTTAAGGGATGCAGCTTATATTGCTCTGCTGGATTTGGTGAACAACAAGTTAGATGAATTCATGGCGCTTAATGAAAATATCAATTGGACCTCAGAGGAAACGCCGCAAAATGAGAATGATTATATTAATAAGGTGGTTATTTACCTGGACGCCATTTTGTCAACAGCACAACAAGTTCTGCCATTGGATGCCCTGCACAAAATTGGGAGTGGTGCCCTTGAGCACATTTCCAATTCCATTGTTGGGGCATTTCTTAGTGATAGTGTAAAGAGGTTCAATGCTAATGCAGTCTTATCTCTCAATAATGATTTGAAGGTGTTAGAGGATTTTGCTGACAACAAATTTGACAGCACTGGGCTGAGTGAAATACACAAGGAAGGTAGCTTTAGAGGATGCTTGATAGAAGCACGACAGTTGATTAACCTTATGTCAAGCAGCCAGCCAGAGATTTTCATGAATCCTGTGATAAGGCAGAAAAACTATGATGCTTTGGATTATAAGAAAGTGGCCAGCATCTGTGAGAAATTCAAGGATTCCCCTGATGGAATCTTTGGTAGCCTTTCAAACAGAAATACAAAGCAAAGTGCACGGAAGAAATCAATGGACATGCTGAAGAAAAGACTGAAGGACTTCAATTAAGAAGGCTTCTGGATCTGTCTGCATTAGAAGTAGCTTCTCTATGTAAACTTTCTAGGCTATCTCCTTCCAATTACACGTTTTCTCTTCTTTCTTCCTTTTTTCTCCCCCTTTTTAATTTTGTACTGATTAAATTCTTATAATAAAGCTTCTATATTTACCTTTCACCTTGTTGCATCCATGTCTTATTTATATTATTTCCTGTTGAAACTTGAATGAAAAAAAAATAGTCAACTGCTTTGAGAAGCACCAGATCGTTCTGCATTTCCATTTCCATATTCTTAATACTTCAGGTTTGCCTTCTTACCCTGTGACGTGTTGCATTTGCTTGGCCCTTCATCAATTCATCAGAGATCTCTACTTGAGTATTTCCAGATTATATCCATGGCACCGAATTTCCTGTATGTCATTCGAACCCTTCGTTACATTTGTTCTTACTCTTATCGATGTATTTTGTTGAAGAATTGCTGGATTTGCTTTTTCTTATGCTACAGGGAGTTTGCAAAAAATCTTCTGCAGATCATGTGTTCTGTTGGTGCTGCAGCTGCTCATACTTCAACATGGATCTTCTCGGGGCCTTTATGATGTTCGAACGCGTAACTGAAGGTTCTTCTGTTCACCACTTTTACTCAGATTCTTATTGAAGGTATGCTCATTTTATTTATGTCCTTAAACATTGTTTATAATTAAGAAAACAACGAAAATCTGACAAATCTTGGTTCATAAAAATTTTGTATTTAAAAAAAAAGCAATTAGCTCAATTAATTAAAAATATTGATGCAATAGCACAATTAAAAACAAAATTGGTGAATGGTACATTTTATACACATCTTGATTGGAAAACATGGCTTTTATAACTTATTGTTATTTAAAATAGTTACATTCTTTAAGAAAATATTAAATGGGCAACGGAGAAAGAATAAAAGAAAAAAAAAAACTTGGAGTTATACCAAAGCTATGATTCCTAAGGGTATGTTTTTTAGTGTGTTTTGCCTTTGTTTCTAAGTGTTTTTTAAAATTATTTTTATTTTAAGAAATATTAAATTGATATTTTTTTAAAAAAAAATTAATGATTTTGACATTTTAATGTCAAAAAAATTTAAAAAAAATATTTTAATATAATTTCGAGCAAAAACTAATTTGAAAATATCATGAATGATAATCTAAACACATACTTAAGAGGTGTTTGAGAGTGTAGTAGTAGTTGCTTAGAAAAAAACATTAAAATAATATTTTTATTTATTTTTATTTTTAACATCAACACATTAAAACAATCCAAAAACACTAAAATATTAATTTTAAATAAAAATCATATTTTTTTAAAAAAAGAACAAGTTCAAACTCACTCCTAAAATCAGGGTTAACCAAACTACATCAAATGCCAAATGGATGCTGACCATTTGTCTTCTTCATATTTTGTATTTCCTAGCAAAATGGGAAAAAAAATCCATGAAGATAAAGAAGGAAAGAGAGACTTTATTGTTTTAAACTGATATATAAATGTTAGATAAATGAAAAGAGAAAAGAGAATGTTTTTGAAAAAATAAGAAAAAAAATTATTTTTATTTTTTATTTTAAATTATTTTCTGGTATTTTTAAATCATTTTTATATATTTATGTTAAAAATATTTTTTTAAAAAATATTATTTTGATATATTTCTAAACGAAAAACACTTCAAAAAAAAACTACAACCACACTCGCCAAGCACAATACTGTTGTTCCAGTGAAATGGATGTCTCTGTCAATTTGTGACCTCCATTGTGGTGAACATTGATTTGTTTGACATTGCTTTTCAAAATTATTTTTTATTTTATTTTAAATTAATTTATTTTGATATTTTTAGATATTTTAATGTATTAATATTAAAAATAAATTTTAAAAATTAAAAAATTATTTTAATATATTTATAAACAAAAAATATTTTCGACTATAGCCGTAATTAGACTCATAGACAGTTACCAAGTCTTCCGGTCTTTCATGACAACAACTCATCCAGAATTGAAAAAAACAAAGAATGATAAGGTCCAATCATGGGAATTCAACTGGTCTAAGTACATGTAGAGTGTGTTTGACATTGTTTTTGCTTTTGCGATTGAGGTTGAAAAAAAATAGTTTCAAAAAAAGCGTTTTTACTGTGGTTCAAAATAATCAGTAAAGTGTTTGGTTAAAACTGTGGTTGAGTTGGAGGTTGAAAAAAAAGCAGTTTTGGGTGTTTGGTTACCAAGCTTTTTATATTGCTTTTAACTTGTGAAATTACTTTAAAGGGTATATATATATATATAAAATCTTTTTAAATATTGTAAATTTAATAATTTTAATAATATAATGTAATTAATAATTCATGAAAAAACAAATATTATTTTTTATTCTCCCATCAAACTACTTGTAATTTCAACACGAACAGATATTTCCCTTTCATTTAGGACTGATCTGTATCTACATATTTTTTTAAAAAATATATATTTTAAAAAAATGGGCTGGGCCGAGGGTAGACCAACCAAATTGGGCCTAAAAGCCCAACTTTGATGGACTTGGGCTGGGCCGAGTGCAGCCCAGCCCAAGCCCATGTTTTAATTATGAAGAAGTCAAAACGGTGCGCTGCACTGTGCGTCTTCTTCACAGTGCAGCGCACCTGTGCACGTGAATTATTTCACGTGCACAGTGGCTTCCGACCGACCACGACGAGAGCTTCAACGGAGGATACCTACGGGTAGAGGAGGCCGAGGTGGTTCTTCCTGTGGTGGTGGCGTCTGCAACGGTGGCCTGTGGTGGCCGTAGGCAGCGTTGGAAGGTGGCGGTACTGTTCACCGACCACAACGAGAGCTTCAACGGAGGATACCGACGGGTAGAGGAGGACGAGGTGGTTCTTCCTGTGGTGGTTTCATCGTAAATGGTGGCCTGTGGTGGCCGGAGTCAGCGTTGGAAGCTCTCGGCTTTCATGGCTGCTCTGTTTTGGGCAGAGAGAGAGAGAGAGAGAGAGAGCCATGCACAGGATCACGACATGCAAAATACCAGTTTTTGTTAAATTATCGAACACAATCACATTGTAAAAATGTTGCCATTTCATCGCCATTTCGTGCGCAGACGAGAGGAGGATAATTGTGGGTTTTTATTTTCAACGGTTATTCAAATGTAAATCACCGTTTCAATAACCACGGATCGCAGAGAAAAAAGCATCAAATTGATGCTTTACATGAATCGGCGTTTTGAAGAAAATTTTGTGTGGGTCACACATGAAAAAAATCAATTTACCTGTTAACCACTCACCACATTTGTGGTGTGATCTGCCAATCGCAGATCGCACCACAACGCCAAACAGGTATGTAGTCTTTAAAAGTATATTTTTATTTTAAAATATATTAAAATAATATTTTAATAAAAAATAAAAAAATCACTTAACAAATCATGCAAGCTAACCTGCCATTTTTGTTGTGGTTCATGCGACCGGTCAATTGTTTTTGTTTTGAGTCTCGTCGATGCCTTTCTCTGTCGATTTTATATAATCCTGATGGAGATGTTAGAGGAATATGTCTAGCTGTCACCATTACATGCACCTCCCTCAGTTCGTATTTTTTTGTCTAAAAAATCTACAAGAAGAAAACAATTGGGACTTAAATTATTTATATTTCCTTCTTCTTCCTGTTTTAAAGAAATAAAAGAAAAAAATTATTTTATATATTTATCTTTCATTTTCTAATTAGCATGTTTTTTTTTTACTTACATATCTGTCCTCTTTATTTCACAACAATTACCAAATATAACCCTGATTTTTTTAATAAGAACATACAGCCTCAGTGTATAATGAGAGCTCCAAAATGAGTAGGTTATTAGATTTGTTTTATTAGTTTTTCCATGCATTTTTTCAAATTTACGTGACAAAAAAAAAAAAACTAGACCTAAATCACTTTAAGAATATATAAAATGCATATCACAAACTTACTAATTTATTTATTTATTTCAATCCAATTAATGATATACAAAGTGTAAATATTTTTCACTGAATGGCACATGATCGAGATAATCCAGTAAAAAAAAAGGGTATGAAGATCGATTTTTAATAAATAAAATATTGAGGGATGAAATCAAAATAAATCAAATTAAAAAATAACACAAAAAATATAAACCTATGTTAAACTTTAAAATTGATGATTTTGATCATGAAATCGAGACTAACATTAAAGAAAGCAAACTATATAAAAAAATCTAAAAAAAAAGAATAAAAAAAATTATAAGCTTAACAAACAAACAAAAAGAATCAAGCAAACCTCGGAAATCCTCTTAACCCAAGTCTAATTTCTAAAACTTTCAACCTATGAAATCTTGTTCAAGGTTCAATAAGAAAAAAAACTTAACTTCCATCCAATTTAATTTTGAACGATGAAATCGTAAAAAATAACGATCTACAAAATTGTCAAAGCAAAAGGATAATAATTAAAATAATGAGAATCAAATTTAATATAAAAAAAACCACCAAGGATGATTTTATTTTTAAAATAAAACAATCTATAAAATAACCCAAACAAGCAAATAGCAATAGAAAAAATGAGGATGAAATTGGAAAGACTAAGAAATGATAAGGGTGAAATTAAAAACTATTTGTAATTTAATAGATTACTCAAAATTAAAAAAAAGGTAATAATCAAAATGATAGATATCAAATGTGAAAGAGAAATAAATTGTATGGACTAATATGATATTTTGTAGGGGTTAACATTGAATTTAAGATCATTCCCCATCATCTTTCTGTTAATTTTTTTGTCACGCAAACCTTCCATGTGCTTTTCATATGTATTGGAAGAGATAAATATTTAAACCATAAATTTGACTGCTTATCAAACAAGCAATGCACGAATTTTAATATAAGATATGAAATTATATTCTCAAGTGGAGGACGAGATAATACGAGTAATCTCTAAGAAATAATGACTACAGACAAAAATAGTAATAACAAGCATACACAATTTATGAGCCTCACCTCACCTCACCTCACCTCGCCTCACCCCACCCCACCCCACCCCACCCAGAAGCAGTCTCAATTACAGTAGCCTGCCCACAAATCCATTTTCTTGGTTGGATTCCTGACAGGAAATCGGACCAGAAATGAAGTTTCAGGACGACAACAAATCTCATGAAGCTGAGAAGCCGGAGGAGGTGAAGATCAAAAAACTTGGAGGCATGAGGACAATTCCATTCATCCTTGGTGAGTTTGTTTTGGACTTGTCGGATGTTTACAGGACCAAAGTAAATTACGTTTGAAACTATGATCAGCTGAACTGTCTGTTAAATAACCTTCATGTGTTTGGCAGTAACTGAAGCGTGTGACAGATTTTCTACCATTGGTTTTCATGCCAACATGATAACATACCTTACTCAGCAGCTGAACTTGCCTCTCATAAAGGCCTCAAATATTGTCTCCAACTTCGACGGAACCGCCAGCTTAACACCTCTGATCGGTGCTTTGATTGCCGACTCATTTGCTGGCCGATTCTGGACCATCATCGTTGGTTCGATCATCTACGAACTGGTTCATCCCTCTCACTTTCTTGGCATATATTTTTTATAATGTTGTAGTACAGAGTTCTAATCACAAGGTCGGCATATGATGGTAGAATTCTAACACATCTGCTACTGAACATATTCTGTGGTTTTCAATATGATCGTCTGAATCGAATCCCCCTCGAATGAGTCTATACATCGATGTGGTTTTCTTCTCGACGTTGTCATCTCGATCGGGTTTCAATTTAAATTTAAATTTATATTTAAATTTATCGATATATATGACACAAAGCCTTTGATCCAAACCAGTTGATTCACATCGATCTGTCCTCAACAGGGGTTGATTAGCATCACCACAACAGCACTGCTGAAATCACTGCATCCTCCACCTTGTCCATCACTTGTGGACTGCAAAGAGGCTTCAGGAATCCAACTAAGCACCCTCTACTTGTCTCTACTCCTCCTAGCTGTTGGCTTGGGTGGCACCAGGCCTTGCGTCATGAACTATGCTGCCGACCAAGTGGACATGAGCAAATCAAGTGTCGAGTCTCGAACCTGGAACTTTTTCAACTGGTACTCCTTTGGCTTGGGATTTGCGAGATTAACTGCAGTGACTGTCGTGGTCTACGTACAAGATAATGTGAGCTGGGGTTGGGGTCTTGGAATACCAACGCTCACCATGGCTGCAGCTTTCATGGTCTTTCTATCTGGTTCTCCACTTTATAAGAAAGTGAAACCGGGAGGAAGCCCGTTGGTCAGAGTAATCCAGGTGATTTTTGCTGCTATAAGGAAGAGAAAAGCTGTGGCACCAGAAGATCCAAGTCTCCTGTACCAAAATCAAGAACTTGATTCTGCTATATCTGTCCACGGAAGGCTTTTACACACCACTCAGTTCAAGTAAGCTATGTTTAAGAGAAAAAAATAATAATAATCACAGCATAGGATAACAATGGAAGCTGACCTGGGCCGACCATGTTGGTCACTGGCCTTGAATTTGCTGAAGAAAAATCTCTAAACTGGCCCTTTCACGTTGCAGGTGGCTTGATAAAGCAGCAGTGGTGAAGAATGGTGAAGCGGCATATCCCACTCCACCAAATCTGTGGAAGCTAGCAACCGTGCATCGAGTCGAGGAGCTAAAATCCTTTCTCAGATTGCTCCCAGTTTGGGCAGCTGGGATTTTACTTGTCACGGCAAATTCACACAGTGGCAGCTTCAATACTCAGCAGGCTCGCACCATGAATCGTCATCTGTCGAGATCCTTCCAAATTCCTCCAGCTAGTATGTCCTTCTTTGGCATCGTGACAATGATCATCGGGCTTGCTCTTTACGAACGCCTCTTCGTGCCCTTTGCGCGTAGATTCACAAGAAATTCTGCAGGAATCACGTACCTCCAAAGAATGGGCATAGGCCTACTCTTCAACGTTCTCTCTTCCGTTGTCGCTGCACTGGTAGAGAAAAAGAGAAGAACAGTGGCAGAAAATCATAATTTAGTGGATAACCCTAAAGCCATTGTTCCTATAAGTGTGTTCTGGCTGGTTCCTCAGCTTTCCCTTCATGGAATGACAGAAGTCTTCATGGTTGTTGGACAGTTGGAATTTCTATATGATCAATCGCCAGAAAGCATGAGAAGTATTGCCCTGGGATTGTTTTGGATCGCGAACTCTGCTGGAAATTACCTGGGCACATTCATGGTGTCATTAATTCATCAGTACACAGGACACAAGAACAATTGGTTACCCGACAGGAACCTGAACAAAGGAAAATTGGACTATTATTATTGGCTTGTAACTGGAATCCAAGCTGTAAATTTTGTGTATTTTGTGATTTGTGCTTGGTGCTACTCTTACAAGCCCTTGGAAGAGGTCGTGGAAGAAGATTCTGAAGAAGATGGTGCTGATAGGAATGGAAAGATAGAACTTACTACAGCTGAAAAAGTTTAGAGTGGTTGATGATGGAATTGAACTCATCATATGCCTTCACCATGTTTTGAAGACAATAAAGACATTTTCTCGTAAAATAAGTTGATATTTAGTAATTCTTTTATAGTATGGTTGAGAATGATTTTCAAAATGTTTTTTATTCAGAAATGTATTAAAATGATGTTTTTTTTTAAAACAAATCATTTTTGATATCAGCATATCAAAATAATCTAAAAATACCAAAATATTTAATTTAAAATAAAAAATCAAACATTTTTTTTTAAAAAAATACTTTTAAAATTCAATATCAAGTAGCACTTACTCAATGAGTCAACTCAACAACATGCCGATATGAAAACATAATGATTTTTTTTTATCAAACCAATGTTATTTAAATTTTAAATATCATGTCAAATCTTATATTTATAATTACAATATATTCATTAGGAAATTCTCAAGCTTATTCGAGGGTGAATAAAATCACTCATTAAAGAACTTCATTTTATATGGAAAAAATGAAAATGAAAATAATTTACTTCTTTTGAAATTGCTGGTTACTCTTTCGTAGTTTCATTTTTGAAATTATGAAGCATTTGGGCTCATAATTTATCTGGGTCTGGTTGATATAATTTTTAAGATACTCTGTTGGGCTTTTCATCCAACTTTCATTAAACCCTAAGGGCTGATTTAGAGCCAACATCCAAATTCGGAAACACATTTAGATATTCAAGCATATCTCCCTTGCTTAGTTTGTGTTTAAGATGATGTAAAAAATGGTTATCAGATTGTTTTCTATTTAAAAATATATTAAAATATTTTTTTAAAAAAAATTCATTAATCAGTATATTAAAATAATTCTTTTTTAGTTTTAATAAAAAAAGTAAATTGAAATTCAATACTAAATACTTCTAGTTATGTTAATAACTGACCTCGTTTTTCGTGTCTTCTTATTATACAAAAAGCTAAATCACATTGTGAAATCACTGTTCATATACACTAATTTCACTGTGTATTTGAACAATGCATTTCAGTTTTAGTTCGCTATTATTCATGCTAATTAATTAGCATGAACAATGCTATTACGTCCCCGTGCAGAGCCCATCGTGAGTAGCGTTGGATAAAAAAACTTCTCTTGATGCACAATAGGATCTTAAGCAACTGATGCGACCATATTATTTGATAGTTTCATCCATATTTACGTAGTGTTTTGCATATGTTTTATGTATACAATGCTTGATATTCTTTGTTTTATATTTTGAAGGCATTTTTGGATGAAAGATGCAAAAAGGAGGTAATTGGAGATAATTGACAGATTTGACATTCAGTCGGTGCTTTGTGCAGAGTGGAAGCTCTAGAGATCGAAATGAAGTGATTCCAGTGACATTCAAAAGCTAACATCCATAAATTTATGGAAAGCTAAAGAAAAGAAAAAAATAAGGAAGATCATGGAAATCGCAGCCTTCAAAGTCAAATCTTGCAATCTGCCGATATCAACCTTTGTCCATTACAACTTCAATATCTCGAGCTACAAAAGTCCGATTGATGCAAACTCAATTTTCGTGGATTCAGGACTCAAAGTCCTATAAACGCTCCACATTTCAGCTCAAAACGATGTGATATGAAGGAGATATGAATTTTACAAGGGACAACTAAATTCTACCAACTTAAGGAAGGACTATTTTGTAAAATAGACACTAGGATTTCTAAGCATATATAAAGGAGAAGAGGAGCAAGGAAGTGGCGGCCAGCACAAAAGAAAAGACAAAATCTTCCTCCTCCAAACCCTAAATCATGTGTTCTTCCATCTTTTTATTTAGTTGTTCAATAAACATGCAAGGCTAGACTGTTTTGCTCGGTTACAAGGACACAAAAACCTTCGGATTTCAAGAACCGTGAGATTTATTCTTCCTTCTATTTTCAGTTTATGTTATGAATGAGTATGATTGTTTTCCTATGCATATTTTCTATGATTGTTGTTGATGATTGCTAGAGCGGACTCTAAGTTATTGTTGTGAACAATCTATTGCTAAGTTTAATATCAAAACCGGAGTTGTGATATATGAACTTGTGAAGCATCTAAGCTTGATAATTGTGGCGGAACTATATTATTGAACTTAGGGAGAACATTTGAATAAATTGACACAAGTTGCGGACAACTTGTATGTTAATCTTGATGAAATTATTTAGTTCTTAAAGCTACCATTAAATTGAATCATTAGTGCGGACACTTTGATTGTTTGTTGGTTAGAATTAATTATACGGTGGATCCGTTAATTAATCACGTTGAGAAAAGATAAAATTTCAGAACATGAACTGCATTTTTAGTTTCAAGGATCGGTTCTAATTTCCGTAGGTGGATGTATGCTTGTGACCAAGGTTTGTTTTCTTGATAAGTTTTGGTTTTAATTGATTTTGTTTGCTAGTTTAATTGCTGCCATAGTTTAGATAATCACAAACCAAATCCCCCCAATCACATAATGTACAACATAAAAATCTAACTTGAAACTTCCTCGTGGGATCGACCCCTTACTTGCTCTATACTATCTTGTATGTTTTAAGCTAGGGTAATTAATTTGTGCGACCGCGACATCGCAACAAAAACTTTACTAATAATGGAGATGGAATGAGTGAGACAGGTGCAAGCTCGAGGAGCAAGAAAGGCTGAAAGAGGGAGGAGAGTGAGGGGAATGCAGTCGCTCGACTGTAAGGAGAGGAAGGCAAAAGGTGCATCTTGCTTTCCTGGGTATCTCTGTCCAGATTCCACGATTGGTGGATTTTCCAGGTGTGACTTTTTCAGTCACACAAGCTGATTGTTTAGAAGCAAACTTCGTTTCCCTTGCTCCATCTCTCCTAAATCAGTTGAAAACTAGTGACTGGGGTCAACAACCAAATTCAAGTTTTTGGTGTAATTCCCCGATTTTGTTCACATTCTTATCACAGATTCTATCAGCAAGTATCTGTGGTCTAAGCCTAGGCCAATCAACAAGCGTGAAAAAGCCCTAAATGTTCAAGCAATCAACCACGGACAATAAGCAGATGACATCATTCTCATGGGGGAAGCGAACGAGTCTGAGGCTAGGTTTTTTAGGCTAGAATTTCTGTGATGTAATAAAATAAGAAAGAGAAAGGTTTTATCCCACAACTCATAGGAAACTATATGGTTCGGGAAGCAAATTTTTGACTCTAAGGAACTGATCCAGCACCTTTGAATTCCCATTCATTATAAGGAAAAAAATCGGTGAAATTTCATTATTGCAATCGCTAATATGAATAGCAAATGGTCTATAAGAAGATTCGAATATGCAACACAAATTATTCTTAATGCATTGAAAGAAAAAAAACGAAAACAAGTTTAGCCATGGCGGGATGAGTCGGTAGAAAGTGCGAGACGCAACTCGGCTGCACATTGGTCCCGATCTCTTTCATTCTTCAATATTCCATAAGTGAGTGAAGAAAGCTTTAGCTTCAAACCAACATTAGCTGCCAAAAATTTGCATGAACTGACCAATGCAGTTAGCATGGCGTGAACAACATTGATTGTCAAATAATTTGCATGGACACCGATGAACAGCGATTTGCTGAAATATGAGGTGAAGAACTGGCAGGATTTATCCATCAACTCTCATGTAGATCTACGTGGGAGTTGTTGATAAATAATTTGCATGGTCAAAGCACTAAATGGTTAAAGCACTGGCGGGATGAACATCGTTGTTCATGCTATTTATCCATCAACTCCCATGTAGATCTGCTAAAACTGTTCATGCAAATTATTTATCAACAATTGGCCACGTGTGTTGTTCAGCCTTCATGCTAACTATACTATGCATTCTAATCATTTATCAACTCTCGGCAGGGTGTGCTCTTTAATAAGCCCAAACCAACAAAGTTGCATTGACCAAGGATAGGAATTGGATGAAATGGAGGAAGCATGCCACCAAGGCTTACCTGTCGTGGAGAGAAGAGTGTTGTTCATTGTAATTGGTTGGCGTATCTCACCTTTATTTTATGCCGCTTGCGTGCTTGGTTGATTCGGTATTCTTGTAGTTAATTAATGCATTTTGTTGCGGGTGAGGGTTTGACAGCAGGAGTGAATACATCTATTGGCTAATTATCTCTTCGTTCAACATCTAATTAATGCATCTTGACATTTAATTAATAGCTTTTGTCTTTGTGTGGCTGCAAATCCGACTGCAATTGGAAATATTGCTTCTGCAGTTCTCAAACCTTTGTTACACAAAAAAGCTGCGCCAAATGAGGCTGCAACTTTTGAGGACTTACTGTCATAAAAACAACGGTGCAATACCTTTAAAAAAAATATATGTGTGGTTTGTATGTGTTAAATATCGACACAGCTAACGAATTACTTCTCTGTTTATCCTTGCCAATACGTTGCCTTTTAGGTGTGTGTTTTTTGCTCGTTGTTTACTTCCAATCTGCATTTAAAATTTGATGATTTACTGTGTGCCTTCTTATTAATCGTCCTTTGGATTCCTGGTCTGGCCATCTCTTTTTGCTGAGTTACCCCGTCATTATTGTTTGGTTATTTTGGTTGATACACTTTGGATGTTGTTGTCTTGGTCTATGGTTCTTAGTTCTCATAACTGGTGTGAAGGTATTTACAAATAAAAAGAAATAACTAGGCCAAACAAAATATGTTGTAGAGATATCAAATCTATAATTGAAGTTTAAAGAAGCTGGTTCATGTATAATTGTTTTGTGCTTTATTTTAAACCAGAAGCTATTTAAGATATTCTTTCGTGTTCCAGTAGTTTATAAGGATTAATATATTCTGGTGGTGAGATTGATGCGTTGCGTCTTTCACTTATTATTGCTGCTGCAATTATTGTTTTGTTATTGCTGCTGCTGCAGTGACTAAGTTTTCAAAATTGATTGTTGCTTTGGTTTTGCTTGGTCTTCATATAACGGAATCAAGGGCATTGGTTGCTTGAATACAAATTCTTGCTTTGTCTTCGTCGGTTGTCTCTATTGCTTTCCTTCGTCAGTTTCACGTGTATTCCAGTTATTAGTATTGTTGCAATTGCTAGGTTTTTGTTAATGCCTTTTCCTTGGTTTTGTATTGAGGTCAACAAATATCTTCACTTAGCTAAACTTTATATTGCCATCATAAATCAAATCTCAATAATTAATTAAGCTCACACCTCAAATAATTTATTGCTTCATTATGAGGTCAACAAATATCTTCACCTACTGTTGTGCCATTACGTAGTTCATATCTCCCTCAAGTTTATTCTTTTTTTTAAAAAAAAAATTCTTTAGTCCATTTCATTTGAATTGTTTTTGCAATGTTTGGTTCCTCCAATTTCAATATATGCAATAATGACTAGCCAACGACAACGCTTGCAAGGATCACATATATTTACTAATGAACAAGATTGTTCATATATCAAACCATAACCAGAGAATGAAGCTCTTTCATGCTCAGTTGGTGTATTAACACAGTCTTCAAGGCTTAACACAAATCATAATCCTTCCCGCGCCAATACTCAATGCTTTATATTATATCACGGCGAGACTTCATCCTCTCAAACATCAATGTTCTCTCAAAATCAACATGATCATTGCTCAGTTTCTTTTGCAGACAATCAATCTTGCCCATCACATTCAACATCTCTATTGTTTGTACAAGATCTTGGTGCAATTGACTCAACCTATGTCAATCATAATCTTATATCTTTTGTCAATGACCAACAAGCAATTGGGTAAGCTTTGTATCAAAGAAAGAGACAACGCTTGTTCTACATTTATTTTGTTTACTTATGATTTATATACATATTTTTTTCATGTATTTATTGCTAAATTTCACACAAAATTTTAATACCCAGGAACTTTGCATGAATACATTGACTTTGGAAACAAAACATTCAAGTGTTGTCATTGCAAGATATTTTTTGGCTTAACGAGCGCCTCGCACATTCAACTCAGTCCAATCCAAGATTCTTTCTTTGTTGTCTTAGTGGGAAAATTAAGCTTCCATGACCACTGCCAACACCTCATCTTCTTGATGACTTGCTTAACAATATATTTGGTCAGAAATCCAAAAGGTTTCGCGCAAATATTCATGCCTACCACTTTATGTTTGCTTTTACATCCATGAGAGCAAATGTTGATCAATCAGTTAATCGTCAATCTGGTCCGTATGTTTTTAAGATAAATGACCATTGTCATCATCTTATGGGATCTCTATTACCTTCTGATGAGAATGCTCTAAAATTTGCTCAACTTTATATTTATGATATTGCAAACAAGGTTTCAAATCAGATGTCACAGTTTCCGCATTCAACCTCTATTGTGTCATTAGATGAGACTATAGTTGGTAATCTTATTCACATGCTTGCCTCAACTAATTGTTTAGTTAACTTATTTCGTCATGCTTCACAGAAACTCTTAAAACCTACCAATCCTGGTTATAACTACAATTGCTTTGTCAAAAAATTGATGATACCAGACAATATAATGATCCAACTTTAGATGATATTGGTGGCTTGATTGTTGGAGATATTAGTGATTATCGGTCAGAACAAGATATAATTATTGAAACTTCGTCAAACACTTTACAAAGAATCTCTAAACTGCACCCAAAATTTATGGCATTGCAATATCCTCTTCTATTTCCATTTGGTGAAGACGGTTATGAAACTAAAATTAGTTTTGCAAATCATGATGGCCAAAGCTCTAGAAAACATCAAAGAATGCGGATGAGAGCTTTTTATGCTTATCTTATTCAAGAGAGAGAATATGGAGAAGACACTTGTATAAAAGGTGGTCGCCTTTACAAGCAATTTTTAGTTGATGCTTTTGCCAACATTGAAGAAGACATACTTGACTACATTAGAATGAACCAAAATGATCTTCAGTATATCATAACATCACTGAATATGTGCTCACAGGAGATGTTTAGGGATCATCAATTGGAAAAATTATTCTTCCATCTTCTGTAACTGATAGCCCGTAGTATATGATCAATAATTACCAAGATGCCATGACAATTTGCAGAGCATATGAAAAACCTGATCTTTTCATTACATTCACATTCAACACAAACTGGTCTGAATTCCAAAGAGAACTCAATAAAAACAGGGCTTACAGACATGAAGACAAAACCTGATATTATTACACGAGTTTTTAGAGCAAAACTTCTTGACATGTTAAAGTTCATCAAATCTGGTGCTCCTTTTGGCAAGACAATTTCTGGTAATTCAATCATCACAATTTATTCTTTGCATTGTTTCATTTGTAAAAAATAAATAATTGGATTTTGTAATTTTGTAGATGTTTATGCAATTGAGTTCCAAAAAAAGGCCTTTCACATACACATCTCTTAACTTGGCTTGACTTGCCTTTGAATTCAAATTCAAAACTTCTAATGATATTGACTCAATTGTCTCAGCTGAGATGTCAGATAAAACATTGATCCTTAATGTCATGAGATTGTCTCTAAGTTCATGATACATGGTCCATGTGGTGTTGCAAGACCAAGTGCACAATGCATGTCAGAAAATATTCGTGCAAAGTCATTTCCAAAGAAATTTAAGAGCTCAACTACTTTGCGCGATAATTTCCAAAGTCATTTCCAATGCAAGTTCAGATAAAACATTGGCGACATGATTTCCATGATAATTTTGTGCTTAAGAATGAAATTATGCTATTTAATGACTATGTTGTTCCATACAATTAAATGCTTTTGATGCGTTATAATGCACACATAAATATTGAGGTATGCTGTCAGTCAAAGCTCATCAAATATTTGTTCAAATATGTTAGCAAAGGCCCCAACAAGTGTCGCGCCATACTACAAAATGAAACAAATGATGAAATATAGACATATCTTAATTATCGTTTTATTTGCCCTTATGAAGTTGTTTGGCGAATATTTCAAAATACGTACTACAATCAATCAATTTGCTGCATTAAAAAAGTCCTACGCAAAGGCAACTCGGGTAAACTATTCTCATAAAATTTTCATCCAAATGCACTTATCATTTAAAAAATAAAAAACATACTTAAATCCTACTGTATATATACTCATTAATTTAAATGCTTGTTTGAGAATGTGATTGATGTTATTTTTAAAAATACTTTTCGTTCATAAATATATCAAAATAATATTTTTTAAAAATTATTTTTAATATAAACACATGAAAATTATATAAAAATATATTTTTTATTTATTTAAAACAAGAAATAAAAATATTTTTTTTTATTTTTTTATTTAAAAACGCAATGCCAAAATATCTTCTAAATATAATTTATAAGTTAACCCATATATTAAAACTTTGATTTACAAGTTAAACTTGACTTGATTAATCTACTCGAGAACTTGAAGTTTGGTATAACTAGGGGTGAGCAAAAAAACCGAACAACCGATTAAACCGAGAAAACCAAAGAAAAAAAAACCGAGAAAACCGAACCGAAAAAAAAACCCGATTAAACCGAGTATAAAATTTTGAAAAAAATCCGGTTCGGTTCGGTATCGGTTTTGTACAGTAAAAACCGAATACACCGAACCGAACCGGTTTGGTTAAAGGCTTAAAGCACTTGTCCGGTTCGGTTAAAGCACTTGCTATAAATACAAAGTTATAAACTCTCATCTCTCATTTCTTAACCCTAGCAAAAAGCACCAGCCGCCGCCCCCTTTCCCCTCTCACCCTCTCTGCTTAAAACAAAGTAAAAAACCCTAGCCCCCTTCTCCCCCTCTCTGCTTCTTGGGCTCTCCCTCCCTCTGCAACTAACCTTTGTAATTTGCATCGTCATCCCCTCCCTCCTCTTGGCTTCTCCCTCCCTCTACAACTGCAACCCATCTACTAGTCCTCTTCAGAAACAACATTACTAAAGGTAAGTAAATTGAACCTTTGTTTTATTTCTTGTTATCTTTTCTCAAGATCTATGCTGCCCTAAAATATTATTATCATTATTGTTACTAGGAGATAAAGGTAGATCTAGCTAGCCAATAACTATATAATGTTGTTTCTCAAGATCTATGTTTTATTTCTGATATTATTTTTATCCTAAGTTCCAAGTAATGTTGTTTTTTAACATGAACTTGAACTTTTCTTTAGGAAAATGGATCGGTAATCACTCGAAGAAGGAAAAAAACACAAGATTTTTTGGTGAGTTTTGGATAAGTAAAAAATCACAACTGGAAAATGTAACTTCTAGTGTTTGTTCGTGGTTTTTTGCTAAGTTGTAAAGTTTGCATCTTTATGTGTTTTGATTTCTCTATGTTGTATTGGGTTTTCTGGGTTCTTGTTTAATCATAATTCTAGGCATTCGGTAATCACCAATCGTAAACTAAAATCAATCAAAAAAATTATAACTTTTGCATCCGGGAATGTTGATATTTGCTATCTTAATTCAGGATACTGTTGTAAATTATCAATTATTATGCATATATGTTGTATTGAGTTTTCTGGATTCTTGTTTAATCATAATTTCAGACCTTCGGGAATCACCAATCGTAAACTAAAATCAATTGAAAATTGTAGAACCTTTGCATTCGGGAATGTTGATCTTTACTGTCTTAATACGGGATACTATTGTTAATTGTTAATTATTAATTATTATGCATATATATTGTATTGGGTTTGCAGGTTCTGTTTCTTATTAAGTTAATACTTTTATTTTATGATTTATTAATTAACTTATTTTCAATCTAACATTTCTATTTATTTATTTTGTAGAATTTGGTGGAAAGTTACCGCAATGGATGATAATTAGATTAAAATCTGGTGAATTTCTTGAAGTTTTTTATGTTAATATTGCTTCTAGTTTATTTTGAAGCCCTTTGAAGGCAATATTCTGTAATTTAAATTTTAATTTGTTCACTTATGTAATCTTAATTATTTTGACTTATGCTACATTAAACAAATCAAAAGTATAGTATTAGAAAGTAAAAAAAAAAAAATAAACTCTATATTAACATTAACAATTTATTATATTAATATTTGTATTAGTGGCAAAATAATTAAAAATAGTTTTGGATTTTATAAGAAAAATGTTTTTTATTAATATTAATTGAAAACCCATCGGAAAACCCATCAGATGGCCCATCAAAAAGCTCTCAGAATAATTTCGGTTTTTTCAATTTTTTTAATCATAAAAACCGAACTGAGCCGAACCGAAAATAGTCGGTTTTTACTAGGTTTGGTTCGGTTTGGTTAATTTTTTTAAAAAATTATAATATTCGATTTGGTTACTTTTTTTGATAAAAACCGAACCGAACCGGAAATGCTCAACCCTAGATATAACAAATCACATAAAAATCTTCCTCGTCCTGTACTTTAAATGCTGGTTTTCCACTCTAAAACTGACCCATTTAAAACGAAACTAATCCATTTAGATATCCAAACAAGTTTTCCAACAATCTTAAAAAATGAATTATCAAGGGTTTAGCTGATATTACACTAAACCACCTGTTTTGTTTTTCTCCCTCCCTGTTTGGTTTCCGAGAAAACACAAAACAAAAGAGAAAAATTCTCAAATCTGTAGATCCAGGTAAGGAATCACTTCTCTTCTTCTCTGATGACGGAGGTGAGGGTGGCGTGCAACAATAGTAGCGGCAGTGCACAGCTGACACCAGAAGAAGAGAGGGTTTTGATTAGAGACATTGCAATTACTTCAGAATCTAAGAGCAAAGAAGGCGATATCTTTTATTTAATCACTCAACGGTAACATTAATTTCTTTATTTTTCTTTCGTCTGTGTGGGTTTTTCGTGTTGAAAAGTTTGTGACTTCAAAAAATTTAAAGTTTTGTTTTTAGAGTGAAAGTTGAATTCTTTCCCCCCCCTTATGTCTTGATTTTTTAGAGTCTTAAAAAGTTTTTAATGTAGAAAGGAACAGTGGGTTTGTTTAGTTTTGATGTTTTCTACTGTAAAGAAAGGTTTTCTAGTTGTCTGAAATCTGTAAAGAATGCAAATTTCAATTCTTGTTTTCTGAAGTAAGAGACTTTTATTGTTCAAGTTTCAAGTGGGAACTAGGTAATTTACTCAGCAATTCTGTTCATTGTGTGTGTGTGGTAGACAATGGAAGTTATTATTATAATCATTATTCCTTTTGAATTGAGATTGAGCTGTTAAACTTTGAATAATAATTTTGGTGATATTTTTTTTTTGCTGGTTTATAATAGATGGTGGCAACATTGGATTGATTATGTGAACCAAGACCAGACATATGTTACTAATGATGGATCGTTTATGTTAGAGAATTGTGATACAGCTAGTTCTTCGAAAAGGCCTGCTAGTATTGATAATTCTGATTTGATATATGATGTGAATTCGGAGGAGTCTAATGCTGGCATTGAGATTCATGATACTTTATTAGAAGGCCGTGATTATGTCTTGCTTCCGCAAGAAGTTTGGAACCAGTTTTATTCCTGGTGAGTTTTTTATGAAACTCTGGGAGAGTTGAATTTATGACGTTACTTTCTCATTATTTTGCTTTTCTTTTTTGCATTTTTGACACAAGGATCGGTGGTTATAATCTTAATTTTTGGTAGGATTTTTATGCTCAATACCATATTCAACAGCTACTTCCAACATGTATAGAGAACATAGTTAGGAGTTTTCTTTGTTGCCTTCTCGTCTTCACAGGCAATAAGGGATCACTAGACTATATCTTTCAATGGGGGAAATGCTATTATAAATGTGATGGTATTGTTGGGTACAGGTATGGAGGTGGTCCAGCTTTGGCACGGAAAGTAATCAGTTCTGGTCTTTCCCAGACAGAGTTTGCTGTAGAGGTATATCCTCTCCATCTTCAGCTACTGGTTATGCCAAAGGGTGATCGTTGTGCAATAAGAATTAGCAAGAAGGTATAACTTGAAATTTGTCATGATTTGCTACTTTATTGAGCAGCTTATTTTGTTGTAACTTGACCCAAGGACATGGTTGACGGCTTGATTTAACATTGACTTTACAAAATCTCAACTCTTAACCTATTAAGTAACTTTGAGAATGTTTCTGCAATCAGTATTGCGTGTGTTTGAGAAAATAAGCTAATTCTTGAAAAGAAAAGGAACCCTTTAAAAGTTAGTAAATAAAAGAAAAATGTTAAAAACGTTGAACACTTGACATTAAATTTACACCATCACCACAAAGATGCCCTATCTCAATGTGAAAGTATCACATTACCACCACCCTAACTCTGCTACCCTAAATCTGCCACAAAATTGTGCTCTCTCCATGAAAGTGGTTAAATTGCATTTCTTGTTCACCAAATAAATGCAGTTTCAACCTTGAGTTATTAAAACTAACCAGTAATCAGGACCACTGTATCAACTCTAAATGGTGTTTAGAATTTGAATAATACTATTTGAGTGGTGATAGTTTAAAGTCTCAACTGTAAGTTTCCATTTTATGAAATGTTCTCCAAGTATATTTTGTGTTTGCTCGTAAAAAACTGAATCATTTTCGCAGGAGACAATTGGAGAGCTTCACAAAAGAGCCTGTGAGTTTTTTGATCTGAACTTAGAGCAGGCAAGGCTTGTAAATTC
Organism: Salix arbutifolia; assembly: GCA_025169955.1. Lineage (NCBI taxonomy): Eukaryota > Viridiplantae > Streptophyta > Magnoliopsida > Malpighiales > Salicaceae > Salix > Salix arbutifolia. Next base: position 4,497,968 of record CM045917.1, on the reverse strand, counting down.
CTCAGCTATTTATTTTTATATTTTGAAATATAGATTGAAAGTTTCTTGTTGAACAATTCCTCATATTCAGTTTCTTATCATTTAGTAATTTTTTTCAGGTATGCATTTGGGATTACTATGGCCACCATAAACATGCTCTGATGAATGACATGGATAAAACACTTGACGATGCCAACTTACAGATGGATCAGGATGTAAGTCTTTTTGTACTGTGCCATGGTGTGAATTACATGCTACTTTTTTTGTTTTAAAATTTTAATTTTCTTTTGTCTTATAACCATATACAGATTCTGGTGGAGGTTCATAACAATGCCAATGGTACTGCATTGAGTCGTTTTATAAGATCTGCTCAGGACAATGGATCAACTGTGAAGGACACTAGGTCTTTTCATTTAGAGCCTTCTAAGTCAAGCTTATTAATTGCAGGAGGTTTATCTGCAAGCAAGGGTGCTTCTAGAGGCTGCAGTGCAGAGCCATCTCAAAGTCCAAATCTGACATCTCAGGGTAGGGAGCTGGATAATGCATATGGGACCAGTACTGTTACTACAAGGGGGTCTTCTGGTGGCTTGATTGGGTTGCAGAACCTAGGGAACACATGCTTTATGAATAGTGCAATACAATGTCTGGTTCACACAGCAGAGTTTGCTGAATATTTTCGAGAGGATTATCGTCAAGAGATAAATTGGCAAAATCCACTGGGTATGGTGGTAAGTTTGATTATTGATGAACAATATAAATTATGCTTATTTTCTTCCAAGCATGATTTTGAAACATTTTCTGAATGAAAAGGTACACTGGATAGCTAAAATTCTCTTGGTTTTGAGCTTATTTGATATCATCTAAATGATATGGTCTTGGAAGTGTCTTTATAGACAAATATTACAGTATCTTTCATCCATGCAAGATCTAACGTCAGATGTTGATTGAGGGACAATGTTTTTTTTTGGATTCTTTTTTGGAAGTACAATCTATTGTTTCTTTCTCAGGTCTTGTTTACATTTATTATTCTTTCTTGAGTATGTTAATCAGATCTTTTCATGGCACTGATTTGTAGTTTGGTACTTTATGTCAGGTATAAAATTGATAAAACCTTTTGTTACCGTTCACAAGTAGAGCTTGTAAATGATGCTGATGATCAGGCAAGCTGCTGTTTTGTCATCTCTAATTGGGTTTCAAAGATTTCATTTGTATTCGTTATATGTTTTTTAATTTAAACCACAAATTCTTGAATGAAATAACTTACTCAAGCCCCTTTCAAACTTGATCAGTGCAGAGCAACATAGAATGTTTTTAAGCATACAAACTACTCTTTAAATTACTTAACAGGAATTGTAACGGGAAATCATTTGTTTTCACTCAAAATTTTGTATGTGTATGTGCATGCAATGTACAAGAATAGGTTTGAAGCTCTTTTGATGCAGCCCAGATCATAGTGTTTGAGCAGTATTTTTATTTGCTTAATTTTGGTGCTCCGAGTCCTTGTTTTTTGATTGTTCTGGCTTGCTGAAGATATTGCACATCAATGATAATATAAAAGACTGATTTTAAAAGCTGTAAGGATTCACCCTGGATTGAATTCTTTTTTTCTTGGCCTTCTCTACACACAATGGAAATGAACCTAGAGGAGCACATTCCTTTACATTGATATGGCTGTTGGAATACCTATTTAGCTTACCTTGGAAATGAGCTGCAGCCAATCAATAGACCTCTAGGCCAAATCTTGAGATGTGAAGTTCATCTATCATTAAGAATGACTGAATGCAAATTATTTTAATGGGTGGATCATACTAGGAGTGATTTTACTGATGGAAGTTCAATTTCGCTATTGTAAGTCATTGCTTAGCTATTCTGTTTATATTTTATTGAATCGAGTTAGCAATTTTGTAGGGTGAGCTTGCTCTCACATTTGGTGAGTTACTTCGAAGGCTATGGGCACCTGGGCGAACAGCAATTGCTCCTCGACAATTTAAAATGAAGCTGGCTCGATTTGCACCTCAATTTAGTGGCTATAATCAGCATGATTCTCAGGTTCTCAAGAGCAATTTTTTTTTCCACTTCTGGTCCATGCTGTTGCATTTTGTATGGATTATGTGCAGTTTGTATAAGCTAAGTGGTCTGTATTGTTGCAGGAGCTTTTAGCATTTCTTTTAGATGGTCTTCATGAAGATCTGAATCGTGTTAAACATAATCCATATAAAAAGTCAAAAGATGCTGATGGTCGCCCAGATGAAGAAGTTGCTGATGAATATTGGGCAAACCATATTGCTCGTAATGATTCTATAATCGTTGATGTGTGCCAGGTGCTTATCATAATGATCATTCAAGCTTGGTTACATCAAATCCTCGTTTTTTTGGGCCTTGGATGAACTGACTAGACATATTTAGGATGATGTTGGATGGTGCAAAACTAAAACACACACACCACCGACCCACACAGGCACTCCAAAAAATAGTCCATGGTTTTTTTCTTATTAAATAGTCTTGATAACCATGAAACCAAAGTTGGGGAAAATTAGAGATTTAGAGTTATGGAAAAGTACTTCAGAGAACAAGGTTTTATTTAAACATGACTAAAATAGACTGCATGTATTAATCCTAGCAACATGAATGGGGTGGTAGTTTGATTTTAGTAGAGGTGCTTCAGTGTATGCAAGTATGGATCCTGGTTGGTTGAAGGGTGTGTTCTGTATCATTGTGTGAGGCTTGTAGCTTGATTCTTGATATGGTAATCTATGCTTCATGGTGAAGATGCAATTTTTTTAATGAAATATACATGCATGAATATTAAGATGAATGCTTGAAAATGGTTGAAATGGTCAACTAAGAAGTGATTCCAATTTGTAGGAAGAGTGAAAAATATTAATATAATATGCCAAGGTAGCCCCCATTGAAGATAGGTTAAGACAGCCATATGAGGATGAACTGGTGCAGAAGAGTTATTGCATATATTGTCATTCCAAAAACTACAAGATCCAATCTTTACTTATGGAATTCTTTGACATGAAACTTGGTATTCTTGCTTCATATTAAGGATGCTCTGATTGTTATGCTTCTATGTTGACACATGTGACATTTAATTGCCCTCATTCCAATGTTTTTGCAGTTTTGTATTTGTGCTAAAATTGTTGACTGTTTCACTGTTCACAGGGCCAATACAAGTCGACCTTGGTTTGCCCAGAGTGCAATAAAATCTCTGTTACATTTGATCCTTTCATGTACCTCTCTTTGCCACTTCAATCCACCACTACACGTTCTATGACAGTTATGGTTTTTACATGTGATGGAAGTGCCTTGCCATTTGCTTGCACAGTGACTGTTCCGAAACAGGGACGATGTAGGGACTTGATCAATGCACTCAGCTGTGCTTGTTCCTTGAAGAATAGGGACGAATTTAAACTTGCTGAGGTTATAACATTGACTGCTGTCACTCATGTTCATAAACTTATGGATGATAAATTCCTTGGCTTGACGTATTTGATGTTGTTCACAGGTACGAAACCATTTGTTTGAAAGGTTTCTAGAAGACCCCTTAATATCCCTCTCCACGATTAAAGATGATGACCACCTAGTTGCCTACAAGATAGCGAAGTCACTAAAGAAAACACTTCTGCTTAGGTTGATTCATCGCTGTCAAGAACAGTATGTATTATCTGATTTGGGTATTCATACCTTGCATCAATTATTGCCATTGTTAGTTGATGAGCTGTACACTACATAGCTTTGTATTTTATCTGTTTGTAAATGCACATGCACATATCTGTATGTTGGATCTCTTATTTATTTTTCACTGACAGGGAAACAGGTGATACAAAGGCTGCACAGAAGTCGAAACCCTTTGGAACACCTCTTGTCTCTTTGATCTCACATGATGGTGTAATTACAACAGGTGATATACAGAAAGTAGCTCACACAGTGCTCTCACCTTTGTTGAGATCTGAAAGTTTGAGACAAGCTGACATTGCTGAGCCTTGCTCATCATTGGCGGCATCAAATACGGGCCACAATAGCAGTTCTGGTGAAGTATGTACTAGCCCTGTATCGGATTCAATGAACAAGGATAGTAGTGGTTCCAGGGCAGTAACATTACTCAAACTACGGCTTCAGTTGGTTGAAGAAAGTAATGCATGCATTGATCTGTCGGTGGGAGAAGACAAAGCAATTAAATTATCCTCAACATCAACATCAATACTGGTATATGTTGATTGGTCACAGGAGCTCTTAGAAAAGTATAACATTCATTATTTGGAAAACTTGCCTGAAGTGTTCAAGTATGGACCTGTGAATAAGAAAGCTCGTACCGAACCTCTCTCCTTGTACACCTGTCTTGAAAGTTTTTTGCGTGAAGAGCCTTTAGTGCCTGAAGATATGTGGTTAGTGTCTATTCTTCCCCAACATACTTCTTTTAATTCCAATGCAGACCAATCCTTAGTGGATATATCTTTGGCTGGCATTTTCCTTGCACATTTGGATGTCATAGAATTATTTATCCTTCATGTTGAAGGGAAAGGAATTGTGCTAAAAGATTAGTGTGAATAAATCTGACACAGGTACTGCCCAAATTGTAAGGAGCGGAGGCAAGCAAGTAAAAAGCTTGACTTATGGAGGCTTCCAGAAGTGTTAGTCATCCATTTGAAGAGGTTTTCCTATAGCAGATCAATGAAGCATAAACTAGAAACTTTTGTCAACTTTCCTATCCGTGACTTTGAATTGACAAACTACATAGCCAACAAGAACAACACTCAACGTCAGCTCTATGAGCTATATGCATTGACCAACCATTATGGTGGCATGGGAAGTGGGCACTACACTGCACATATCAAGGTGAGCATAGAAGGAACTGACAATAGGTGCATACTTTAGAAGATTGGTGTGCAGCTCATATTATTGGCTAGTATTGACAATTCATGGACATTTTGGATTTTTGCACGCATAACTGTATGCATTACCACGGATAGGTGGTTCTGATTAATTATTCTTCATTAAAAGCTAAAGAAAGGTTTAAATAGTTGGTACTAATTGTTTTGAGTTAAATAAAATGTTTGGGCATTGAGATCCCATCATGTGTTTGATAAGTTAGCTAGTCTGTCAGTCTTTATTTTTTGTGAAAGATAAGGTTTAGAAGCTACAGCTGGTTGAACAATACTGTTTGTCCAATTTCAGCTTCTAGATCTTATATTGGGGCAGTGGGCTTTCCATAGATTGGTTCATTACTTGAACTTTATTTGTACCTGTGTTTTGCAGCTTCTGGATGAGAACAGGTGGTACAACTATGATGACACTCACATATCACCCATAAATGAAGAAGATGTGAAGTCAGCTGCTGCGTATGTTCTCTTTTATCGAAGGGTGAAGACAGGTGATGCCATTAGCAATGGAGGAAATTCTGGTACTGGTCATAACAATGGTTCATCCCTGGAATGAACTTCTGTGGTCATTCCTTCTTGCCAAATAAGCAAGGTACGTGGTTTGGGTGCAAAATACAACATAAAGCAAGCCTTTTGTAATTGAATTCCCATATTTTAGACAGACATTCTAAAGTTTTTGAAGTTCTTAAATGTTATCTCCCATTGGAAAAATATCAAGTCATTGCTCAATGTGATCATGTAGGTCAGCAATAGTACCTAATATCTGGGTGAATTTGATTAAGGATGATGCTGATACTGAGAGAGTGCTTTGCTTACTAGAAAAGGAGCTGAGGTCGGCAACTAAATTCATTTAAATGGCTTATTACCCCCACCCATACCCCACTGAATCCACCCACACTCAGATGTTTGTTTGAGGTGGACCTGAACTTACTACTAGCTCAGATGGATGAGAAGTAGAAGACAATGTCTTGGTTTCTAGTAATAATACCGGGAGGACACTTTTTGTTTTTGAGTGAATGGGGCTTCCTTTCCAAGCATATTCATCAGAAATAATTTTTTATTGTTCAAAAGGCACTCAGGGCTAATGAATTATTATTATAAAAAGCTAGAACTTGAAATTTTGTATCTATAAAATAATTTTTGGTCATCTCCATATTTGTTGGACTACCACCTGACCAATAATCTGAATCTCCATGGGTTACAAATTTATCTTTCGAGATCATTTGGGTGGATCCACTAAGTTGTTTTTTACTTGAATTCCCAAGTCCACTGCTTCATACCCATGTATTATATTTATAGTCTTGTCCTTGACGATGAATTTTGTTTTATCAGTTAAAGCTGTTTCGGCTTAATATGAAAACTTTCTGATCATGTTGGGTATTGCAGATTCCCAGGCTTTATTCCTTGTTTAACACAATACTGGTCATGGAGGCATTAAAGTGCAGCAAGTGGCAAAGCTAACTCTAAACTGGAGATGTCCTTGCTGGTTCTGAAGGTAAGGGCACCCCACAATTGATAGTTATGTGTTAAGTACCAATCACCAAGCTTTCTGGACTTCAATTTTGTAGACTAATTAAAAGGTCGCAAAAATAGGTCTAGGACAACTCGATTTTTCAGTAGAAAACAGTTAGCATACACACCCTTTGTCATTGTGTGTGTGGGGGGGGGGACGGACGGACGTTCTCTTTCATTCGGTGGATGTCTGATTCAGCTGCTATAATTTAATTTCTGCTAAAACCTGTCCTGTTTCTAAAAGTGTTTATCAAGGCAGGTTTTTGTAAAAAGTCAGGGCTCCAATGTTATCATGCATTGTCTGCTTGTTTTTTCGGTGCTTATCCGTTATATCTACCGAATCCTATTTAGGCATGATTTTTGGTGGAGCTGTATGATTTTGTTGCATAAAATCACATTCGTATCAGAAACTTGATCTACAGAGGTGAATCCTCAACTTGAACGTTCATCACTTTTTAAGGGTAGATTGCGAAAGTTGAGTTTGTATGGAAATATTTGTGAAGAAAACAAGTGAATAAAACAAATATCAATCATGAATCTGGAAATGGGAATCTGTAAGAGTCTTTAAAGTGTATTGTTGAGTAACTTGTTATGGGTAGGTATGTGTCATTTGCAATAGCTAGGTTCTAAAAGGAAAATATAAATTATCTCATCCTTTATCATTATCATATCAATAACCTTATCAACAAATGAAATCATTGACGTTATAGAACCGATCTGTAGTTAAAACACTCATCCTTGATTAGGACCCCTCATCTGTGAAGGATTTTGTTGCCCTTTTATTTTCGCTATGTGAAAACTGTAGCAAAGAAAAAAGAGTCACAATTGTCCTTTTTCACACCATCTGTTTAGCCACCCTTGCAGCACAAGTTGAGACACTTAACTGTGTGAAACGAAGTTATTAAACATGGTTAATCTCATGACTTGGCTTGAGTTACGAGTGGGATGAATTAACTGAAGTTAGTTTTCTTGCAATATTGAATTACAAGTACAATCGGGTTTGACCTGGGTCATGGTCAAGTTGGGTCGAAAAAGGTCATCTAATTTTATTTTATTATTTTTAGAAAAACATGGTCTGGGCTAATGGACATTTTGATGGGTCATTCGGGTTTAGTAAAAACAATGGTGTGAAAGTTTTCAAGATTCATATGTAACAAGTCATTTTCCCTTTCCTGTAATGTTAGTAAGTGTCTAGTTCGTATTGCCTTTCCATTTGTGTTTTCGTGTATTTATTTTTAAAAGCATCAAATTAATGTTTTTCTTACTGTTTTTTCCATAAATATAATTTTGATATGTTGCTGCTAAAAATAAAATAAAAATATACAAAAGAAATTGTTTTGATGCATTATAAAACAAAAATATATTAAAAAAAACCCTACACACATGATCGTCCATGAGTTTAAATATCATATAAAAGCATCCAACTATAAATATAAGTTTATCAAATTTGTAAAGGTATAAAGCATAAACACCATGAAAGGGAACTCAATTCTCAATGAGTTCTACGAACCAAGGACAAGCTGCCAGTGCAATTGACCTCAATACTAACTTGCCATAAACCTAGTTAAAATTACTAACCATGAATGGAGAAGTTTTGTTGAGCTCAGCCTCATTTCCACTCATCTTTCCTTTACTCTTTTTTTCTTTTTGGGATTCGAGAAAATCTCATTTTTTCGGAAAACATATTTTATGGGTTCAAGTGAACAAGTAAAATCTTGGTTGTTCTAGGTTTTTATAAAAGATACACACTCTGACTTAAACTCGAGACCTGCTGTACAGATCTCAAGCCTTTTGACTTTGACATCTTTCCTTCACCTTAACCTGCAATCCACCTTTCATCCTTAGTGTCAAGGACAACAAATGCTCCGGGCACTTTTCTTTGTTCTGCACATCAATCTTAAATCGCTCAATAACTGATGCTGCAATGGATTTCATCTGGATGTAAGCCATGTCTTTCCCTAGACACATTCTTGGCCCAGCATGGAATACGGGAAACTTAAATGGACTCTCTTGCCTGTATATTCCATTCTCCAGCCATCTTTCAGGAACAAATTCACGGCAATTCTTGCCCCAGATGCTCTCCATCCTTCCCATCGCATAAGTTTGATATGTTACAAACCAATTCTTTCCCACAAATGTACCGTCTGGCAATACATCATCACTTTTGCAAGATTTTGTATCCACTGGCACTGGTGGATACAGTCTCATTGTCTCTGAAATAGCTGCCTGCAAATAATGCATGTCGCGGAGCTCTTCGAAACTGTAAGTATCGCCGAGGTTTTTCCCGTTGCTTGAACGAATCGTTTCAAGCTCCTTCAATATTTTCCTTTCTACATCCGGGTTTACCGACATTAGCCAAAAGAACCAACTCAAAGCAGAGGATGTTGTGTCTCGGCCTGCCAGAATGAAGCTTATGACAATATCTCTGAGAAACTCAGTTGAGTTCTCTTCCTTCCCTATAAACCGTGATAGCAAATCTTCATCGTTGTTTTTGGTTTTCTGCGCCATTCTCGACCGTATCATCTCATCGGCAAATTCATGGACAATTTTGATTGATTCTCTCAATCTTTTCTCTGTCCCAACATTGAAATATCTGGTAATTTTCCAAAAAAGTGGAAACATATACATGAATCTCCCAGAGCTAAGCGTGGCAGCATCTTCAAACGCACGCATGAACTCACCACCACTGGTTCCATCACCGCCAAGACAATTGGGATCAACATTAAAAGCCACTTTACATATATTATCGAACGCAAACCTTTCCAATATGTCTTGCAAATCAAACACCTGCTTTGTTCTCGAAGCTTTAGCAAGAACTGGAACTAACCGTGTCGTAATTTCAACCTCAACATTATCCATGACAAAATTTCGGAGTGACTTCGTATTGAACTCGTAGCTTGCAGTTTTCCTCTGGACTCTCCATAGCTCTCCGTCCGAGTTAAAGATTCCTCTCCCGAGGAAGTCTTCGAGAAGGTTGATAAACCGGTCGCCTTTCGGGTAGTTCTCAAAGTTCGTCTTGAGAATATGCTCAACATTCAAAGGGCTTGCAGTGATGATGCCGTGAACTTTTCCAGGACGGTGAAAGACAACAGTGTTGGAGGGGCAATGACTGAGTGTTTCGGTAGTCCACTCAAGGAACCGGTGTCGATTTCTCACGAATTCCGGCAAGGCCCCTACTATGGGATAAACCTTGAAGCCCGTGCTGGCAGGTTTCTTCTTCGAAGAGAAGAGAGCGTAGAGGTAAAAATAGAGGGAAAGAAAGAAAAGTAGCAGCAGAATTTGAAGTGATAAGACTTCCATGGCTAGAAAAGGGGGATTGAACGAGGTAGCAACAGATTTTCAAGAAGACATGAGTTGTGGTGGATGAACGCTTACGTGCTCTATGTTAGGCTTTCTTATAGATGGAAATGACAGGATCCAACTGCTATATGATATACATGAAATCTGACGTCGATGATGTTAATTTGTAAATAAAATATATGTTGACTAACGAAGCTTTCACACCGAGTAATCTTGCTCCTCAAGATGTGATTTTTATATTTTCATAGGTCGATGTGATTCTTGATATTATATGTATGGATGGATAGTGGACACCAAAGGTAAGAGGTTGGTTCCATTTGTGTGTCCTTAATTTATTTCGTAAAAGTCTTGGAAACCACCATTTCTTACTACGTGTGTTCCCTCTATTTATTGTCTACAATAAATATTTAATCTCCATTATTATTTATTAATCAATAAAAAATAATATTTCAAGTATATATATTAAATGATAAGTAATATATGTGTGTGTGTGTTTTATGTTAATATTAAGATTTGTATATCATATTATATTAAACAAATTATAAATATTCTCTGCTAAATATTTCGGTATATATTTGAGTGGTTCTCGCACTGGGTTTGATAATATTCATACCTTATTTATTATTTATTAAATCTAAAAAAACTTATTTATTCGTATCGAGTCGGATATTCACTGAATTCAAATTAATTTGTCATTATCACGAAGAACAAAGATTAATGTCTTAATTCTAGTTTATATTTCATGTAGACTATCAAGTTTGAATCTTTTTGTGATAATATATATGTACAAACGTGCATGCGTGGTTATAAAATTCCCTTACAAACGGTGAAGATTGTGATCCAAATCAGATGTGATGCGATTTATTTGTGATTTCATGCTTGGAGAAGTGATGTGAGGTTTACTACAAGCTTAAAGGATGCAAGATTAAAAATATAATCATTTTTTTAAAAAATAATTTTTATTTATCCTAATCTTACTTGTCAAAAAGGTACTATAGATTTATGGGAAGAAAATTAATATTGAATAGAAAAATAAAAATAGAAAAAGCTAGAAAGTCTAATAATTACATAATATAAAAATTAAATATTTGAAAAATAAATTTCTAAACTAAAAAATAAGAAATAAAAAGAATTAAAAAATATTTAATTCTTTTTTTAAAAAAACCCTATTGTATTAGCCTGCTTCTAGGTTGGATGGAATTCTATCTCGAGTAAACCTCAACACAAAAGATATCTCTTTCATGGATTTCTAATATTTTTGAGTGGTCTGTTCTTTCATGGATTTCACTTAGAGCTTAGAAGATAGATAGACACTTAGAAGAAGAGCCGAAAATAAAATAAAATAAAATATATAGAGAGAGAATTAAAAAATAATTCTTAAATAAGAAAGAGAATTTTTATCATATGAGATTGAATGTGATTTTCTCTGCACAATTCATGTTCATCTTTCTCCTATATTACAAGTATTTAAACACTATAAAATTTGTTTCGAGTTTCAAGATTTCAAATGTTAATTTGGATTACTCATAGAAAATCTTGCGATCCCGTTTTATGATATGATTTTTTAAACCAATGTAGTACTTCCATCACCATTTGGCAATCTATGGTTTGTAATGTACTCGATCTACACGCACCACCTGTTTGTGAATATGCTTCACTGAGCGTTGGAGGTACTCAGCCTTTTCTTTTCTGACAAGTAAGTTTGGCTGTATTGATATGTCTTGTATGGGCTCTTGCTGAGTCGATTTTATTCGTGTTACTTTTTATGCACTTGTCTATTCAGTGCTTAAAACTCGACGGCTTTTCAGTGAAATCCATTTGGGATTGTTCACATTTTTCGAAACGAATTTGAGTGGTGCAGATGTCCTCTCCAAATTGTTGAAGGTGAGGTAGGCACAGTTTGAAGCTCTTCAGCTTTAGCTGAGGAGACAATGGCAATAATAAAAGAACAATTTTACAATATTAATTATATTTTTTAATTTAATTGTTAGATTGAGATAAAATTTTACAAGTTTTTTGATATATTTATATATATTATATTAAAATTTTAGAGCAATCAGAGAATTTAATGACATTGCGAGATTGATGATGATATTCTTGTAATATTATATATATTTATAATTTTATTCAGAAAAATTATTTTACTGTGTTTTTTAGATTAAATTGCATAATTTTAAATAATTCTATTTTTAGATTTGATTTTTTTTGAATTAATATATTTAATTATATATACATAAATAGTATAACCTTGAAACCATGTGCCGAAATGCTCCGAAATCAAAATATTTTATTTTAATTGAAAAAATAATGCATCTACCAAAACAGAATGAACAACCTTGCCAAAAAAACAAACTAAGCGTGATTTTTAACTGTGAAACTGTTCTAGTTAAATATAATTAACCCAATAAGTTTTCGTAATCAACTGTTTAATCCAGTTAAACCAAGACAGGCCAGCTCTAATGGTTTTTAAATTATTTTAATAAAAATAATTGATTTATTGACTTATAAATCTATTCCATAACTCAATAATACAAGCCCCTTTCTTTATATTATTATTATCAGACCCACACCGGATATGACGACTATCAGGCAACACTACTTTCTACTTTCCTTGATTATCCGCAATATTTGGGCCCGCGATCAATTGAATTTATTCTCGAGATAAGATCACCTCCAAATTGGAGTAGGCCCTCTGGTTTCAGCTGGAATTGATTGATTAGACTGCGACTCTTCGAGCCCAGCTTGAAAGAGAGACAAACATGGCAGCTCCTTTCTGCTTTTTTCATGCTTCTTTCCAAAATAATTTCAGCAAACAGTGGCTGCAAGTAGACCATGGACCTGGTTTATCTGCAAATAGACCATTTCAGCAATCAGTTCAGCTGAACACAGGGAAGCCAGCAGCAGCCATTGGTCTCGTGGTGTTGGTTCACAACGTACTGTTTTAAGCATAATCATTGAACTTACGATCGTTGGCGCTCCTACCAATCAACTGTGTGGATCAAACTTGTAAATGAACCATGTTTTTGTTTTCAGGAAATTATCAGGAAGGATCTCCAAATTTATGAAGTCTTGTGGTTGGCAGCGCAATTAGACCTACTTATTATTATTATCTTTTCTGCAACGACCAAAAACCTATCAGTCAAAATTAACTTCCACCACAAAGTGGTCAATCTTTACTACCTTTATTTTTGCTTTTCGATGGTGGAGTACTCCTGGATAAGCTAAATGACAAGAACATTGTTGGTACGTTCGATCTGCCTCAAACACAGTAGGGAATTGCCATACATGACTTGTCAAAATACCTTAACAGTTAGATTGAGGAAATAGAAAAGAGTGAGAGTTTGAGCTTGTTGGCTTTCTCTCTTTTCTTTGCTGCTTTTATTCAACATATTTATAGAGCATTACATGTAACACATTATAGAAAATAAATGACTACACATAAAGGATTTACAACTAACATTAATTTGTTGTTTTACCACGTGTTTGGTTCTAGCATGAAAAACAGGATTGAAAGCTAAGGTCAATGCTCCAATGTTATCACACCAAATAACTGGAGGTGAGGAAAGAAACAGATGGAACTCCTTCATTAACATTTGTATCCAGTAAGTTTCAGTTGTGGATAAAGCCATGCTTCGATATTCAAATTCCGTGCTTGAATGTGAGACAACTCCATGTTTTCTGGCGCACCAAGATATTAAAATTTTTTCTTGCATTTTGGTGCTGTCAAGATCAACTGAGATGCATTTTGCTTGTCGAAGATGAAGGCCTTCATTGTTACGTTGGGCTTCAACTCTGATTCCTCAAAGCCAAGTTTTGATAATTATTGAGATAATCTTCGGAACCAAGTTCTTGGAGCTTGTTTAAGACCATAGAGAGACTTATGGAGTCGACATATGAGATCAGATTAACTCTCGTCAATGAATCCTTGAGATTGTTCCATAGACAACTCTTCATCAAGTATACCATGTAAGAATGCATTGGAAACATCTAATTGTCTTATAGGCCAATGAAAGTAAACTCCAATAGATAAAATCAATTGTAGTCGGTTTAACCACCAGGGAAAAGGTTATTGCTTGTGTATAACAAGTTGGTTCAGATTCTATTAAGATACTAGATAAACAAAAAAAAGGATGATTAGTGGAATAAAACAATTAGAAGCCAGAAAATTCTTTTGGTTTTGAATTCCTTGTTTTGGACTAGGTGATGATAGTTCTTTGTGGTTGCTCAAGGGGAGTTGCTTGTGGATTAGGAATGGTAGGTTCTTGATAAGGAATGATGTCTATAAGGTTAAGCTATTAAATGAGACCCCATAATATTATTCTCTAACAACATGCATGTCAAAATATGGGTCGTTTATTTGATCTCGTGATTGCTATAACCAAGAGCTCAGCTAAGATCTCTGACTTCAAACAAAAATAAAGTTGTGAATGCAGTTAGAAAATAATATAAATCATATTCTAGAGTCTCACTTAACAACTTAAATTTTTAAGTGAGATAGTTTCTTGACATGTTATCAGAGTCTTGTTGACCAAACTTTCACGAGTTTGAATCTCATCTCCCTCATTGTATTTGATAAATAATAGGTACAAGATAATATGAACCTGTGTGATAGTTTCAAACCAAAGAATTTTCACTTGAGGGTGTGTGTTAGAGAATAATATAAATAATATTCTAGAGCCTCACTTAACAACTTAAGTTCTTAGGTGAGATGGTTCCTTGACACCCTACACTAGGGTCTCTCTCTGTCTCTTAAAAAAAATTCAATAAATTTATTAATCAATTGTTACAACTATTGATAACATGGCATAACAAAAAGAAGAATATAGAAAAATTAGAAGATTAAAAAAACTTAGGAACATAACTAAATTCACACTCGTAAGAAGACTGCAAACAAAAAAAAGATATAACCACGATACCAAGTCATGACAAGAACAAAGTTGGTATGAACGTTCGTGGTTTGGTAAGTTTCCCTACTAATTTCTAATTCCATCAATTTTTTCATGTGATAGTTTTTCTCTCATGAGTTTATAAATCCATGTTATTTGATTCAGTTTTATCTTATTAGCTGCATACCATCACATTCCATGTATAGATTATTGTACAATTATTAGCACATATATTTAGGCCTGATCTTTGGACTCATTAGCATATATTCAAGATACGTTAGCAAATATGTAGGATCTTGTTTCCCTCCTCATGTAATATATACCTACTATAACCATACAGAAATAATAAGAGATAGCAAAACAATCCTCTACTGTTTTACATGGTATCAAAACAAGTTCTCTGCATATTTCTTTAATGTTTTTTTTGCCACCATGTCAAATATCACATCCTAGGCAGCCTCCTCTTTCAAATCTCCATCCATTCAAGACATATCTTCACCATATTTCCTTCATTCTGCTGATCATTCGGGTGCCATTCTAGTCTTAACTCTTCTTAATAGTGACAATTATCCCACCTGAAAGAGGGCCATGAAAATGGTCATGAGTGCCAAAAATAAATTGGTATTTGTTAATGGTACTCTCTCCAAGATAACAACTTCTGAAGCAGAAACTCAATTGTGGGAACGCTGTAGTGACATGGTCTTATCATGGATCGTCAACTCCATTGATAAATCCATTGTTAACAGTTTAATTTATCATGCTTGCCCCTGTGATGTATGACTTGATCTTGAGGATCGTTTCTCTCAAAGCAACAATCCAAGAATCTTCAAACTAAAACGCGACATTGCTACTCTCACCCAAGGCTCCATGACCATCTCTGTATATTTTACAACACTTAAAGGTCATTGGGATGAACTTGCCATGCTCACTCCCACACCATAATGCACTTGTGGCATCTTATCAGAATTAAATCACATGCAAGATACTGAATGAGTTTTTCAATTTTTAATGGGGTTGCATGACTCATATGCTTTTATTCATAGCCAAGTTTTGGCCATGGATCCTTTACCTCTTGTTAACAAGGTATATTCAATCTTGCATCAAGAGGAGAAGCAACGCCTTCTTCATATTCCCAATATCCCACTTGAATATGCTATCATGATGGTTCCTTGTAACATTTCTCATCGTTTTGATAGTAAGGGGCAAGGGCATGATCGTCCAAAATATGATTATTATGATTGTGATTGTCACTAAAGAGCCCACTGTTACAAGCTCAATGGGTATCCTAATAACAAACCTCAATCTCATGGAACACTTGATAGAATATATGGTTTGTCAAAAGCAACAAATAATATCATTGGTTCTTCAACTGTAGCTGGTTCATCAAAGACTAAAAATATGGTTACTAGTTCTTCAACCTCTTCTAAGATCATTATCCCTAACCTCACAAGTGATCAATACAATCAACTCTTGGAATTTTTATCGACCTCGAACATCAATTCTGCCAACTTTGCCGGTAACGTTGTCTCTTATCATTCTACAATCGACTCTTCTATTTCTAATCAAAGAATGGATTATTGATTCAGGAGTCTCAGATCATATGACTTACAGTTTTTCATCTCTTGATAATACTCAACTTCTTAATCAACCATGTCTTATTACACTTTCAAATGGTGACATCGTTTCTATCACTCATACTGGCAAACTGTGTATTTCTCCAGACATCCCTTTTCCTAGTGTTCTATACATACCACCATTTAAATTCAATCTATTATCCATTAGCAAACTCACTAATACTCTCAACTATGTTGTTATCTTTTTTTCTAACTTTTGTGTTTTTCAGGACCTATCCTTTAAGAAGCTGATTGGAATAAGTGAAATATGGGATGCATTTTACCACTATAAACCTTTCTCTGCCTCAATTTTACATTCTTAGCGCATTCCTGACTCTACTATTTGGCATCAACGACTTGGTCACCCTTCTATTTCAAGTATTCCCAACCTTTAATATTCCAAAATCATATTTGCCTTGTGATGTTTATGCTAGAGCAAAACACACTCGTTTGCCTATTCTTTTGAATTCAAATAAGAGCACATTTTATTTTAATTGGATTTATTGTGATATATGAAGTGGTTATCCTATAGCTTCACATTCAGGTGCACACTATTTTTTTAACAATCATGGATGATTACTCACGTACTACATGAGTCTATCTCATGCGTATGAAATCAAAATATTTTTCTTGCCTTACAAATTGTTGTGCAATGGTTAAAAATCTATTTAATTGCACTATTAAGAATGTGTGCACTGATAATAGACAAGAGTTTCTATCTAATAAAATCCAAACTTTTTTCATGACCATCGCATTCTTCACAAGTGCACATGTGTGGATATACCTCAACAAAATAGCATTGCTAAACATAAACATTGCCACCTTTTTAATATGGCCTGATGTTTACATTTTCAAGCCAATCTTCCCATTTCATTTTGAGATGAATGCATTCTAACAACCACTTATTTGATTAATCGCACTCCTTCACCCAGCCTTAATCATAAGTCACCTTATGAACTTCTTTTTCAAAAACTACCATCATATACACATTTATGAGTGTTTGGATGTTTATGCTATACCCAAACCACTTTCCAAAATCATAATAAATTCCCTCCTCGTGCTCTACAATGTGTTTTCTTAGGCTACCCCATCCATCATAAGGCTTATTGTGTCTATGATCTTGAACACAAAAAATCTTTATCTCTCGTGATGTTATGTTTAAAGAAAATGTTTTCCCTTATCATCTTATGGTCCCTAATCCCAAACCTTCCCCAGTTTGTCCTCTTTCTATCCCTAAAATTCCCTCCTATAATATTTCTGCAAAGCCCACCACATCCTCTTCCTTGCCCTCCACATGAACCCTCTTCCACATCATCCATTCCACTCCTCCCAACATGACCAAAACAAGTTGTAACCCGTCCTACTTACTTGGATGACTATATCTACCCTTCTTTAACGAAGTCCTCCATGGCTTCACAAGTTTCATGCCCTTCCTCATGAATGGTTCATTGTCTCTCATCTTTTTTTATATTATCAATGTTTCATTAATCGACATCTAGTTTCTTTTTCTGCTCTATGTCATCACCTCGATCCCACCTCTTATTCTAAAGTTGCACATCATCCTCACTGGCATGATGCCATAGTAGCTGAACTACAAGTCTTAGAAGCAAACCATACTTGGACCCTTTAAACCCTTACATCTAGAAAAACACCAATTGCCAAGGGATCCATAGAGCATCTTTTTCATAAGGATCCATAGAGTGATGTAAAGCTCGCTTAGTGGCCAAAGGATATACTCGTGTAGAAGGTTTGAATTATCATGACACTTTTTTTTTGTTGCTAAACTCATTACTGTTAGATGTGTTCTTGCAGTAGATGCAACTCGCAATTGACATCTTTTTCAGTTGGGCATTCACAATTCTTTTCTCCACAATGACCTTAATAAGGATGTTTATATGACCCCTCCATTAGGTTATTACACACAGACAGATACTCGTGTTTGTCATCTTCAGAAATCAATCTATGGCCTCAAGCAAGCCTCTCACAATTAGTTCTCTAAATTATCCTCTGTTTTATTTGCTGCAGGTTTTTCTCAATCGCAGGCAGATCATTCTCTCATCACTCGCCTTCGGGGGAAGTCCTTCACTCTCATACTTGTTTATGTTGATGACATCCTCATAGTAGGAAATGATCTAACTAACATCAAAAGTTTTAAATGTTTGCTCAATGCTTTAAGCTCAAGGACCTTGGCAAACTAAAATATTCCTTGGCCTCGAAAATGCTCGCTCTCCCATTAACATCTTTCTTAATCAATGCAAATATGCTCCTGACATACTTGCTGATAGTGGTAATATTGGTGCTCGTCTTTCTCCCTTTCCAACGGAACAACATCTCAAGCTCAATAATAATGATGGTGATTCGCTTTTTGATCCCAGTTCTTTTCTCTAACTTGTTAGAAAGTTGATAAATCTCACAATCTCTCATCTTGACATTGTTTTTCTAGTCAATCTTTTGAGCCAGTTTGTCCACTAACCCTTACAATCCCATTATAATGTTGTTGTCCAGGTTCTTCGTTACATTAAGGCCTCTATAGGCCAAGGTTTATACTTTCCTACTATCAACACTCTTTAAGTCTCAGCCTATTCAAATTTGGAGTGGGCTAGTTGCCCGCTCACTCGTTGCTCCACCATTAGTTTTTTCATTCAACTTGGCACAAGTCCTATTTCCTAGCGCACTAAGAAACAACATATGATTTCTCGTTTGTCTATTGAAGCTGAATATCCAACCCTTGCTTCCACTACTTGTGAACTTACATGGCTCAAAACACTTTTACATGATCTTGGTGTCCACCATTCATAGCCTATGCTTTTACATTTTGACAACCAGACAACTCTTCACATTGCTTAGAATCCTGTTTTCCACAAACGTACAAAACATATAGAAATTGATAACCATGTTGTTCATGAAAAGTTAAAATTCAGCCTTATCTCCACCAAGCACATTCCTAGTCATGGTCAATTGGCAAATATCTTCATTAAAGCCTTGGGTCGTGAAGCTTTCCAAGCATTATCACACAAATTAGGCATTACGGATCTCTATGCTCCAACTTGAGGGAGAGTATTAGCATCATATCTTCACATTTCATGTATAGATTATTGTACAATTATTAAAACATATATTTTGGCCTGATCTTTGGAATCATTAGCAAATACTTAGGATACGTTAGCAAATACATATGATGTTCATTTCTTCCTCATGTAATCTATATCTACTGTAACCATGCAGAAATAATAAGAGAGAATAGAACAATCCTCTACTGTTTTACATATATGGTTGCCAAAAACACCATTATAGCATTTTCTCACTTTACATGGAGCTTAAAGTTTAGGACTCATCTTCTCGTTTCCAAAAGGAAACAAAAGAAGAAAAACATGATAAATAATTTCTACATTCTTTCTCATATATATATATATAGATGGGCTTTTTATTTATTTATGTTTTGCCTATATGGAAATATTAACAAAACACTAAACTGTGTGGGGAAAGCACTGTAGCACTGTGGATTGCAGCAGTGTTTTCTCTTCTTTTTTTTGTTTCTTGCTTCTTCTTTTTTTTGATTTTTTTGATTTTTTGATTTTCTAATTATTTTTTTCCTTGATTTCTTTTTTTTTTCTAATTATTTTTTTTTCATTTTTTTCCATGAAATATTTTTTTCTTTTTCAACTTATATATATATATAATCGAGGTGTCTGGGCTAGCTTAAGCGCACTACGATTAATCCTCGGATCTAATTTTTTTTAAAGCTTTTTTTTTTTGTTTTTTTCCTGATTATGTTTTTTTTTCTAATTATATTTTTTTTAATTTTTTTCCATGAAACATTGTTTTTGCTGGTTATACTTTTTTAATTTTTTCCTTTTCCACTTATATTAGTTTTTTGTTTTTTATGATCAGGGTGTCCGGACTAGCTTAAGCACACCACAATTAATCTCCAAATCTTTTTTTTTTGTAATCAGGGTGTCCAGACCTGCTTATGCGTACCATGACTAATCCTCAGATCATTTTTTTTTTGCTAAAGTGCTTTACTTATACTTCTGTTTTGATCACTTATACATTTTTTTTATAACCAGGGTCTACGAGCCAGCTTAAGTACACCTCGACTAATTCCCGGACCAAATTTGTTTTTAAAACAAATGGATTTCTCAGTGTTTTCACGCTTATTTTTTGTTGTTTTCTTTAACTTATATATATATATATTTTGTTTTCTTTAACTTATATTTTTTTTATAACCATGGTCTCTGAGCTAGCTTGAGCTTTTTTTTTTTTCTTACTTATATTTTTTTTTATAATTAGGATCTTTGTGCCACCTTAAGCGCACCACGACTAATCCCTGGACTATTTTTTAAATTTTTTTTCCTATTACCTTTTTTTGTTCACTTATATGTTTTTTTCTTTATCCCCGGACCAAATTGTTTTTCGATAATTACGGTCTCCAGGTCAGCTTAAACACACCATGACTAATTCCAGGATTGAAATTATTTTTTAAAACAATATGGATTGTAAATGGTGTGGAGAAAGCACTGTAGCTCCCCACACATAGCATTGTTGATTGCAACAGTGTTATTTCCCCCCTTTTTTGCTTCTTCTTTTTTTGCCTTTTTTTTCATTTTTTCATTTTTTTTCCTTATTATGTTTTTTTCCATGTTTTTCTTATTATATTTTTTCCCCAAAACATTTTTTTGCCTGTTATACTTTTTTATATTTTTTTTTCTTTTTCCACTTATATATTTTTTTCTTTTTTTATAATCGGGATGTCCGAGCTAGCTTAAACACACCACGATTAATACTCATATCCAATTTGTTTTGATAATCAGGGTGTCCAGGCCAACTTATGTGTACCACGACAATCCCCAAACCCATATTTTTTTTCTAAAGTGCTTTCACGCTGGTACATTTTTTTTTCTTTTTTTCTTATACTTTTGTTTTATTCACTTATATATATTTTTTATAACCGGGATCTCCGACCAGCTTAAGCAAACCACGACTAATTCCTGGGCTGAATTTAAAAAAAAAAACAATATGGATTGCTACAGTGTTTTCATGCTTAAACTTTTTTTTTCATTTTTTTTTCACTTATACATTTTTCTTATAACCAGGATCTCTGGGCCAGCTTAAGCGCACCACCACTACTCCCCAGACCAAATTTGTTTTTTGATAATCGGGGTGTCCAGGCCAGCTTGGACGTACCATGACTAATCCCTAGACCAATTTATTATTATTTTTTTTCCTTATACTTTTTTTTGTTCACTTATACATTTTTTTTATGACTGGGTTCTTCGGTCCAATTTAAGCGCACCACTACTAATTCCCGAACTGATTTAAAAAAAAACAATATGGATTGTTATAGTGCTTTCATGCTTATACTTTTTGTTTCACTTATATATATTTTTTATGACCGGTGTCTTCAGGCCAACTTAAGCTTTTGTTTTTTTGTTTTTTTTTCCACTTATATATTTTTTTATAATCAGGGTCTCTGGGTTAGCTTAAGCGCACCATGACTAATTCTCGGACCTTTTTTTATAATCGGGGTGTCTGGTTCAGCTAATGCGCACCACGAGTTTTATAAGTACGTATATACCCCCTATAAGACAAAATCCAAGAGTTGGCTATAGGGGTGTATTGGTAATTTACCAATTTTTAATTATATTTTCTGTCACAGTGTTGTGGGTGCGACATCAATTTCAGAGCTCATGCACATTTCGGATGGCGCGTGCGGCGTCGTAGAACTTCTAAAAATATATATTAGTTTTTTATATCTTCATTTTATTATGTAAAATGTGTTTAAAATAATGTCATGGTATCAGAGGTATTTTCAATTTTTTTTCATTTATTTGCATGGTACAATAATCATAATACCCTCAAATAAGACAAAAACCAAGAATTGTCAGTGGGGGTGTCACGGTAATTTTACTTTTTTAGCGCATAATAAAATAACTTTTGTAACCTCAAATAAGACAAAACAAAAGCGTTACTTGCAGTGGTGTTTCAAATATTTCACGTTTAACTATACATGTATAAGAAAGAGTTTCACTCTCATTTTACATAATCAAAGCTAAACTTACTATGTTTTTTAACGCGAGTTGCATTTAATACAAATAAAAATAACAATAAAAATTAAAAATCTAAACTAAGAGCAAAGGTGTATAGATACAAACAAAAAATTTAAAACTATCTTAGAAAGACCGAAAAAATCAAGGGATCGAAACAAAACTAAAAAATAAAAGAATAAAAACCAAAATACAACATAAAAAAATTATATGTGTTAAAATTAGACAAAAAAAAAATTTAATGCCTGCGGCGAAACACGGGTTTATGTCTCGTAATATATAATCCATGTCTCTCTCTGGGTGTTGACAACTTAAATCGTCATCACTACATGTGTTTATATAAATTTTTAGGGTATTAAGTAGTAAATATATATATTATTCACTCCATTTTAAATAATAAAACTAAAAACGGAGGAAAAATCATTTTCATATATCAACATGACATTACTTGATTGACAAAGATCGTATCAAGCACAAAAATTCCATTGATAAATTTCGAAACTTGGTCTTCTAAACCAAACAAAACACATTAATTGACCAGACAATTCTTATCTTATATTGTAACAAAGCAAATAGCCATTACATTAAACAGAGCACACCACCTAGGTTTCATTTATTCCTTAATTATCATGGCCTTATAAATTTTGGAAGCGCAGGCACGTCCTCTTGATTATACGAGCTGATCCCTAATTCAAAGCTTAATTCCCTCAATTAATTCCTTTTCATAAAGCTTATAATCTCGTCAATTATCTTCTGAGCATGAGTTGCAGTCTCTGGATCCATATCGATGGCAATCTTATTAAAATAGAAGCTATGACCCATTCCATGATTCATCAAAACCTCTACTTCCTTGCCAGCTTTCTTCATTTCCTCGCAGTATTCCAACTCACTGTCACGAAGCAAATCCAGCTCCGCCACCATAACCAGCATCGGGCAGAGCTTCAGAGCGGCTAGTGGAGGTGCTTGTGGACCCATTGGGCACGTGATAGGATGGTCTTTAGTGCTACCAACAGGCAAAGCAAATGACATGAACTTGTTTACCATTTCACGTGTTAATAATGGATTGTCCGGTAAATCCAGAAAAGATTTACTCGGCTGGGCTCGTAAGAATCCAGGGTGTATAGCCACACCACCACCTATCCTCAGTGGTTCGATGTCATCTGCCCCGGCTCGAGCTGCTACCTGATGAACTAAATTCCCACCAGTGCTATCCCCAACTAGATATATTCGGCTGAAATCAGCATAGCTTGTGATCCATTGATCGGATAAGTCGCCACGAGCAATGGCCCGAAGCCAAAGAAACGCAGCATAAGCATCCTCGCTCGGAGCAGGGAGCTTATGCTCGGGGGCACGCCGAAGGTAAACCGAGACACAAATGGCTTGGGCAGCGCGTACAAGTCTCGTATAGTAGTGGTAGTACATGTACATGTCAGGTTGGCTTATACAGTAACCACCGCCATGGAAATGAAGAATCACAGGAAGCTGGCCCGTGTTCTGGACACTGTGGTCCTTCTCTGGAATGTATATTCGGACAGCAAGGCCGCTCTTCGGTTCAATAGTTTGGTCTCGAACAGCCACCCCATCTATGAATTCTTCATGGGGTGAAACTGGTTCCATCAAGAACCCAAACTCAGGTGGACCTGTCCATGTTCGGTCCGCAGTGCCATCTTCAAAAACTCGAAGATAACCTGAAACCTCATCAACGATCTTTTTGCCGGTAACCATTGCTAGCTAGCTCGTTGCCCCTATCTATGAATGTTAATTACTACATACCATGGAACCCTTTGGTTGGATATATAGCATTGGAGGGATTACTTTAGTGGGAGTGGGTTGTTGGAATGGACTACTTTTTCATTTTCACCAATTATATAAATTCTACTGACCTTCAATGATGCAATTTCATCGTTTAGCATCCTCAAAAACGAAATTTCCCATAAAAGAGCAAATAATTTCAAACTAAATACAGTAAAAAAATTATTTTTAAATAAAAAGTTTATTCACTACAAATGTCTATGATGACAAGGCCTCAGACGTCCATGGAGTATGTTAAATTTGTTTTTAAAAGTTTTTTTATTCAAAAATGTATTAAATGATGTGTTTTTATTTTTTAATTATTTTTTATATCAACATATAAAAATAATTTAAAAACAATAAATTTTTTATTTAAAATAATAATAATTAAAATCAATTTTTAAAAAATATTTTTAAAACACAATATAGCATACATGTGGATTGGGTCATCATCATCCTAGTATGAAATTTATTTTAAGTAGATGCACGCACGGGTGTGTGTATATATATATATATATAGACACGTGTTTTATATTATAGTTAATATATATACATACATGTCTCTACTGTATTTTATTTTCTTCCCGATTTTTTATTAGTCCTGGACACAAACTTTTCATAACAATTTTTTTTTTAAATAATGATTTAAGATAAAAAAAAATAGAAAAAGAGATATCAATATTCATTCGTGCTATTTATTTATAAAGCCTTATTCAGTGTCCTCTTTCTCCTTAGTTTCACCCCTCTCTGGAAAAAGAGATGAAGGCTAAAAGGCAACAAATATAAAATAGGTCAACTAAAACAAAAAATAAAAACATCATAAAATAAAGTTACTATTTAGTCCTTAAAATTTAAAAACAACAAAATAACTGTCGAATGAATAGAGGATGTTTTTTCATGAGCTGTGCTCAATAAACAGTGTAATGCGTGTGAACAATAAAATTAACAATGACTGAATATGCCAGCAGGGTCTTGGCCTGGTGGTCAAGAAGGACTTCTCCTTTTCTCTCACTCCAGGTTCAAGTCTTGTCAGGTATGTTTGTCATCCCCGCGGTGTCTTACATGCTCATTAGGCTTGCAAGATGCTCAGTGAGCTCAGGAATTAGTTGTGGCGCATACAAGCTAACCCGGACACCCCGATTATCAAAAAACAAATGACTGAATATTCATTGACGGTAAAATCACATTCTCTTTTTAATATATTAGTTAATCTTCACATCATCATTTATAAAATATCATAATATTATACAAAAAGCTAAATGTTAAATATAGTAGACACATGTTATTGTAGATTATAATAGTGTAATTATTATTTTGCCTTTTAATACATAAAATTTAACTCTTGATCTCGAGGGCATTTTTTTATGGGTTGATTGACATTATCTGATTGTTTGGGGGTATTTGTGTTTTTTTCTGATTTTTTTTGCATAATAAAATTATTATTTTACCTTGTGCATGAAACAAAACGGTGTTGTGTGGACAAGGGCATTTTTTATATTCCAGTTTGTTAATGAACAATACAATAATTGTTATGCCTTTTGATAAGACAAAACATTATGTTTCCTGCGAGTGTATTTGTTGTTTTTCATCGTTTGCTGCACAGTTAAACTATAGATGTACCTTGGAAATGACAAATTAAAGAGTTAACATTGAGGGT
The DNA here is from genome assembly GCA_025169955.1 of Salix arbutifolia. Lineage (NCBI taxonomy): Eukaryota > Viridiplantae > Streptophyta > Magnoliopsida > Malpighiales > Salicaceae > Salix > Salix arbutifolia. Next base: position 4,472,300 of record CM045917.1, on the reverse strand, counting down.
ATATTCATATTTGCATATGCATTTTATTTTTTTTAAAAGGAAAAGTTGAAGGCGTGTCTCTTGGACACGCCAACAGTTTTCTTCCATCCATTCTTTTTAGACGGCTCGTGTGACGTTGGTTGATGGTGCAAAATATTCATTTGTCATCTCACTGAATGTGTCACCGTCGACTCTTCCACATGGTGATTGATGTGCTATCCAATGGTGGTTGGAGACATGCCGGCGGTCGGTTGATCCTTTTTTTTCACATTTTCTCTCTCCTGCTGGCGACACTACATATCAGTCCTTTATGTTTATATTCTTTTCCTTTCGATCCCTAGGTGTTAGTTTGTTTCAATTTTATTCTTGAATTGAAATTGATCACATAAGTTATTTTTCATTTTGGTCCTTAATCTTTTGATTTTTAGTTTGTTTTTTATTCCTATAATTTTTCTAATCCCAAGGTTTTAATTTGATTCAATTTTGTCCTTTAATTGAAATTGACCATATATTGTGTTATTCATTTCAGCCCTTATTCTTTTAATTTTTTTATATCTTTTGATTGTTTAGTTTTTTATATATATTAATTTTAATATGGATAAGGTATTTAAAATAACGATAGTGATTATTTTTAAAGTATTGTTTTCTTAAAAATATGTTACTCTAATTATATATTTTGATATTTATTTAATATTAACACATTAAAATAATAAAATAAAATAAAAAAATCTTTATAAAGTCTATTTAAAACTTCACAAACATTACCACTAATTAAAAAAATCAGTTTTTTTTTATAATACAATGTTGATATAAGCAGCACCAATAAAAAACAAATACTCAACTAAGAGTTTTTTTGTTTGTTTTTTTATTTAATTTAATTTCAGTGTTCTTAAATATTTTTAATATAATAATATCAAGAATAAATCTTAAGAACATATTTTTTTTAAAATAAAATTACTTTAGACTAAAAATATATCAAGTCACACATAGATAAAACGTGTAAGAAAAGAACACAGGGATAACATATCACTAATAATAGAACATTCACTATACATGCATAAGAGAGAGTTTCGCTCTTTTTTCACGTTGTTAGAGCTAAACTTACTCTGTCTTTTAACGCAAATTGCATTTAATACAGAGATAAATAATAATAAAAATTACTAAAAGTGTAAATGCATAAATATGAACAAAAAATATAAACTATCATAGAAGGACTAAAAAAATCAAAGGGATATTAACTAAACTAAAAATTAAATAAGATAATTTTTTTGTTGAATGTTGATGTTAAGTAATACAATTTTAAAGAAACAAGAAAAAAAATTAAAGCAATATTGAATCATAGAATTTTTCCAAATCATTAATATGAAGTATTGAATTTGAAACATTATATATAGAAAGTTGCAAAACTTAATTCTTAATAAATACAATATCAAATGATAAATTACTTATATTATTACTCTTATTTTTATTATTATGATTTAAGGGAATACCAATAAAAAAATTAGTAGCATTGAAAAAACATTATTTGATTTAAAGAACATATTAAAGTAATTAAAGGAAAAGAGAAAAATTAGTATTATTATCATTATGAATATAATTATTATCAATTTTGTCCTTCACTTGGAATTGATAAGAAATATTATGTTACATTTCAGCCCTTACTTCTTCTTTTTTAATTTTGTATTCATGTAATTTTTTTCAGTATTGACATTTCAATTTGTTTTAATTTTTTCCTTCAATTGAAATTTATTGCATATTTATTTATTTATTTATTGTGGCTTTTATTCTTTTAATTCTTTTTGTTTTGATTTCTTTAATTTTTCTGGTCCTTCTAGAACATTCTCTATTTTTTGTTTGTATCTATCTATATTCTTGATTTTGATTTTTAATATCCTGAATTAATAGTTTAAAAGATTCTTTTGGTCAATATTGTCTTTAATGTTTTCTCTTATTTCTTTAAAATTGTATCACTTAGCATTAGTATCAAACACAAAAAATTATCATATTTAATTTTTGCCTTTGATTTTTTTGGACCTTCTAGGCTAATAACTATTTTTTTCTCGTATTTATTTAATTATACTCTTAGTTTTGGTTTTTTATTTTTATCATTTCCTCTTTTATTAGGGTTTTATTTTTTCATTTCATATTTATTTGATAGTTTTTTTTTTCATTCTTGTAATTTCTTTGATGTTGATGTTTTAATGTGTTATAATTTTATCCTTCAATTGAAATTAATTATATATTTTATTTTTCATTTTAGTCATTCTTTTTTTTTAGTTCGATTTCGATTCTTTTAATTTTTCTGGTCCTTAAACTGACCCTATTTTTTTATTTGTATTTATATATTTATATTCTTAGTTTTAGTTTGTAATTTCTATCATTTTTTATTTTATTGGGATTTTAATTTATATTGATGATCATTTTAAAATTGATATTTCTTTTTTTTTCTCCCTTTGTTCCTTATTCTTCAAGTCAAATTATTTTTTCTATGCTAATAATATTTATTTCGGTTTTGTCATTTATTTTCTTTGTCTTTCTTTGCTATTTTATTAAAGTTTTTTGGTTTTTTGTTTTATTCTTCAAGAGAATTTTATAGTTTTTCATTGTTTGCACAATAACAATAATAATTTTAGTGATTGTGTTTTTTATAATTGTTTCTTACTTGCTCTTCTGCTACATTTTTTAATTTTTTGGAACAATTTAATAATTTTATTAAATCTAAATGATTATAATAATTATATTTATAATGATAATAATACTAATTTTGCTTTTGTGCATTAATTTTATTGTTTAACTATTTTCATTTATTCCTCAAATCAAATAACTTTTTTTATGTTGCTAACATATTTTTGAATTTTTCCTTCAATCATAATGATATTTATTTTGTTTGTTTTTATTTTCTCTTTTGTTAAAGTTTTTTGGCCTTTTGTTTTATTCTTAAAGATAATTTATTGTTTTCATTTTTTATACAATAATAATAATAATAATAATAATAATCTTACTGATTATTTTTTTGTAATTTTTTTCATGCTTACTCTTTTTTTATGATTATTATTATTATTATTATTATTATTATTATTATTCAGAACAATTTATTAATTTTTATTGTTTAAATAGTAATAATAATGATAATGATGATAACAATAATAATTTATTACAATGATAGTAATGCTTATAATATTAATAATTATTGTTGTCATAACCCACTTATGTGTTAATCCCTAAAAAAAAAAATAGTTGATGTTGTGAAAAAAATCAAGTTGGAAAGTTTCAACGGATTTGAGAGCGCAATCATATCTCTATTGTGTTCAAAATACAGATTTAGGACTAAAATAAATTACTATTAGATAATCTGTGTAAATATTATGCCAAAAAGCATAGTTATATTTTTATAGACTAATTTGATTTAATTGTGGGTCAATTTAAAATATAATTATGTTTGAGAATTGATTTACAGTCCTGAGAGGATTTAATTAAGTGCAAGAACTTAATTATACTTTAAATTGATCAAATTAATTTTATTAAAGATTTAATTGATGAAAAATCAAGTTCAAAAGCCTAATTCGGGTTTCATTGAGAAGATTGAAATTTTTGGAGACCAGATTTTTTTACCATGTCAATTGGATGATATTAGATGTGAAATTGAAGAAAATTGAAAGTTTAATAGTCAATTGAGGGTCAAATTACATATATCCAAGATCAAGGATCGAAGTAAAAAAAGACACGTAAATTTGAGTTTGTATTGAAGTTGGCAGGGATAAAATTGAAAAATAATAAAAGTTTAAGGCCAATTAAAAACGCAATTAGAACAATTATAAGTTGAAGGACTAAATTGTACTTATGCACTATAAAATTTGCAGGAAGCCATTGCAGGTTCTGTATTCTAGTTTAAACAGTGTAGGCACGCCACCATCTTCATCATTGCAGAAGTGGAAGAGACGATCTGTAAACATACACAATGTTAGCTGAAGAGTCGTTATATTGCTATAAATACCTGCGATCAATGAACAAACAGGGGTGAAAGGCAGATAAAAAAAATACAGAGGGAGGAGAAAGAGAGAACAAAGAAAAACACAGGAACACAATAATAGAAAAAAAGACAGAAGAAGGAAGGGATATCAAAAACAAAAACACAAAAAATAAAATACGAGCAATGGTTTCTACAAACCACCCGAAGCCACAGTCCAGTTCTTCTTCTTCCCTACCATTAGCGGGTCAATAGCTTTTTCTTCCTCAATGTCAGCAGGTTCAGTTCCTCTTCTTCCTCAGCACCAACAGATTCAACAACGATTTTCCCCCATCATTAACAACAATCCAGTCTTTTTCTTCCCAGCCAGCAGCTTCAGCAACTTGTTTTCTCCCCCCCAATAGCCAACCAGTAGTCATCTCTCGACATCACCTTAATTATTTTTATTTATTCTTCAAATCAAATAATATTTTTTTCATACAACTAATATTTTTTAAAATTTTGCCTTCAATCATAATAATAACAGTAAAAATAATAATTCAAATAATTTATCATTGAATGTTATATTTATTAAGAGTGAGATTTTGCAACATCTCTATATATAATATTTAAGATCTAATATCTCAAATTCATGGTTTGGAAAAATTATACTGGTCAATATTCTTTTTAATTTTTTAAGAATAATAATTCACTAATTTAATATAAAAAAAATAAACATAATACTAATTATATGATTAGTCAAGTTGTTAAAACAAACCCAACAATCAATCAGTTTGCTGCAGAAAGTAAATAACTCATTTTTAATGAATTTTATCAATTGTCTGCTCAGAAATATGTTGATTTAGTTATCTTTAATTTTTTTATTTTCTTTCTGTAAAAATTATGTTACTTCACATTATTATTAAACACAAAAATTGCTTTCTAAATAATTTTTTAACATTACTTAACAAAAATTATGTCCATACTAATTATTTTGACCAAATATATAACATTATATATATAAAAAAAACACTCTTGATTTTTATTTTATATTTTAAAAAATTTGGTTCTCCCCGCATTTCACTCGTTTACAACACCCCTTCAATGCAAAATGGTCCATTAGTATTCTCTTCGTACTAGTATTATGATGCATTAAAATATTGATATATATATATATATATATATATATTACACATTAAAAATATAAAAAAAATCAATTTAATATATTCTAAAATATAACATAATTTGACAGCGCATCCAATCTATTTAAGTTAATAAAAAAACAAAACAACACATTCTACTTTTACGATATATTCGACACATTCTTCTATACATTTCCTATTTCATATACTTCACGTCCAATTAATAAAGGAAATAGTATTCCCTTTCAAGATGCCTGCCTGCTACCACGGCGCATTTTATTCAGGCCACAAACAAATATTCGCCTTTTTATTCCAGTATAGCTGTCGGTTTGACATTGTATTTTTTAAATTCTTTTGAAAAAAACTTAATTTTTTATTTTAAATTAATTTTTTTATATAATTTTAATGTGCTATATCAAAAATAATTTTAAAAAAATAATAAAAAATCTTGTTTTAATATTTTTCTAAATAAAAATCATTTTAAAAAACATCCAAACAACATACCTGACTTATAAAGAAGCTGTTTGGGACAACTTTTAAAATTGCGTTTCAAAAAAATTCATTTTTTTTTCATTTTATAAAAATATGTTTTGGTGTTTTTAGATAATTTTAATGTGCTGATGTCAAAAATGATTTTAAAAAAATAAAAAAACATCATTTTGATATATTTCGACACGAAAAGTATTTTGAAAAACTACAACAACAGCTGTCCCAAACAGCCCAAATTCACTCTTTTCTTTTTCAAAAACTCATCATGCTATGCCTCTGTTCATTTTTAGCTAGTGCGGTCCCTCACTCTTTATCATTAATTAGGGTTCATAATGATATAAATCACAATAATCCCATCTTAGTTATTCTTTGTTGCTATCGAGATGATTTTAAAAATATTAAAGATAGTTTATATATAGAAAATATTTTTAAATATGAAGAGAGTTTTTTTTTTTGTCAAATTCTTAAGCTTTTAATCGGTCCATATAATTATTTGGTGTCAAAGAGTATTTTTATAATTTACCCTTAATAATATAAATGACTAAATTAATTTATTATATTTAATTACAACATATTTCATGTAATGTTACAAAACTAATTAGTTAGCTATTATCCTTCAATTGAAATTAATTATATATTTTATTTTTCATTTTAGTCATTCTTTTTTTTTAGTTTGATTTCGATTCTTTTAATTTTTCTGGTCCTTCTAGACTGGCCCTATTTTTTTATTTGTATTTATATATTTATATTCTTAGTTTTAGTTTGTAATTTCTATGATATTTTATTTTATTGGGATTTTAATTTATATTGATAATCATTTTAAAATTAATATTTCTTTTTTTTTCTCCCTTTGTTCCTTATTCTTCAAGTCAAATTATTTTTTCTATGCTAATAATATTTATTTTGGTTTTGTCATTTATTTTCTTGTTCTTTCTTTGCTATTTGATTAAAGTTTTTTGGTTTTTTGTTTTATTCTTCAAGAGAATTTTATGGTTTTTCATTGTTTGCACAATAACAATAATAATCTTAGTGATTGTGTTTTTTATAATTATTTCTTACTTGCTCTTCTGCTACATTTTTTATTTTTTTTGGAACAATTTAATAATTTTATTAAATCTAAATGATTATAATAATTATATTTATAATGATAATAATACTAATTTTGCTTTTGCTTTTGTGCATTAATTTTGTCGTTTAACTATTTTCATTTATTCCTCGAATCAAATAACTTTTTTATGTTGCTAATATAATTTTGAATTTTGCCTTCAATCATAATGATATTTATTTTGTTTGTTTTTATTTTCTCTTTTGTTAAAGTTTTTTGGCCTTTTGTTTTATTCTTAAAGATAATTTATTGTTTTCATTTTTTATACAATAATAATAATAATAATAATAATAATCTTACTGATTATTTTTTTGTAATTTTTTTCATGCTTACTCTTTTTTTATGATTATTATTATTATTATTATTATTATTATTATTATTCAGAACAATTTATTAATTTTTATTGTTTAAATAGTAATAATAATGATAATGATGATAACAATAATAATTTATTACAATGATAGTAATGCCTATAATATTAATAATTATTGTTGTCATAACCCACTTATGTGTTAATCCCTAAAAAAAAAATAGTTGATGTTGTGAAAAAAATCAAGTTGGAAAGTTTCAACAGATTTGAGAGCGCAATCATACCTCTATTGTGTTCAAAATACAGATTTAGGACTAAAATAAATTACTATTAGATAATCTGTGTAAATATTATGCCAAAAAGCATAGTTATATTTTTATAGACTAATTTGATTTAATTGTGGGTCAATTTAAAATATAATTATGTTTGAGAATTGATTTACAGTCCTGAGAGGATTTAATTAAGTGCAAGAACTTAATTATACTTTAAATTGATCAAATTAATTTTATTAAAGATTTAATTGATGAAAAATCAAGTTCAAAAGCCTAATTCGGGTTTCATTGAGAAGATTGAAATTTTTGGAGACCAGATTTTTTTACCATGTCAATTGGATGATATTAGGTGTGAAATTGAAGAAAATTGAAAGTTTAATAGTCAGTTGAGGGTCAAATTACATATATCCAAGATCAAGGATTGAAGTAAAAAAAGACACGTAAATTTGAGTTTGTTATTGAAGTTGGCGGGGATAAAATTGAAAAATAATAAAAGTTTAAGGCCAATTAAAAACGCAATTAGAACAATTATAAGTTGAAGGACTAAATTGTACTTATGCACTATAAAATTTGCAGGAAGCCATTGCAGGTTCTGTATTCTAGTTTAAACAGTGCAGGCACGCCACCATCTTCATCATTGCAAAAGTGGAAGAGACGATCTGTAAACATACACAATGTTAGCTAAAGAGTCGTTATATTGCTATAAATACCTGCGATCAAAAAGAGAGGGAGGAGAAAGAGAGAACGAAGAACACAAAAAATAAAATACTAGCAATGGTTTCTACAAACCACCCGAAGCTACAATCCAGTTCTTCTTCTTCCCTACCATTAGCGGGTCAATAACTTTTTCTTCCTCAATGTCAGCAGGTTCAGTTCCTCTTCTTCCTCAACACCAAAAACTTCAACAACAATTCCCATCGTTGACAACAATCCAGTCTTTTTCTTCCCAGCCAGCAGCTTCAGCAACTTGTTTTCTTCCCCCCAATAGCCAACTGGTAGTCACCTCTCGACATCACCTTAATTATTTTTATTTATACTTCAAATCAAATAATATTTTTTTCATACAACTAATATTTTTAAAATTTTTGCCTCAAATCATAATAATAACAGTAAAAATAATAATTCAAATAATTTATCATTCAATGTTATATTTATTAAGAGTGAGATTTTGCAACATCTCTATATATAATATTTAAGATCTAATATCTCAAATTCATGGTTTGGAAAAATTATACTAGTCAATATTATTTTTATTTTTTTAAGAATAATAATTCAACTAATTTAATATAAAAAAATAAACATAATACTAATTATATGATTAGTCAAGTTGTTAAAACAAACCCAACAATCAATCAATTTACTGCAGAAAGCAAATAACTCATTTTTGATGAATTTTATAAATTTTCTACTCAGAAATATGTTGATTCAGTTCTCTTTAAATTTTTTATTTTCTTTCTGTAAAAATTATGTTACCTCACATTATTATTAAACACAAAAATTGCTTTCTAAACCATTTCAATGTGTATTAGCCTTAGATTTCTGACATTGTTGGTCTTGTCATATCCAACCCCATTTTAGATGCTATTAGACTTAAATTTTATGGGTAATAAACTTTTCCCCCAAACATGATTGAACTGGTTTGTTGGAGGGAGGATTTACCTTGGATTTTCGGCCATATTGATCCTGACTCGACTAGCCCCATTTCAATGGGTATTAGCCTTATATTTATGACCTTTTGGTCTTGGTATATCAAACCCCATTTTAGTTGGTATTAGACTTAAATTTTATGGGTAATAGACTTTTCCTCCATACATGATTGAACTGGCTTGTTGGAGGGAGCATAAGACTTGGATTTTCGGCCATATTGATCCTGACTCGACTAGCCCCATTTCAATGGGTATATTAGCCTTAGATTTCTAAACTTGTTGGTCTTGTCATATCCAACGCCATCTTAGTTGCTATTAGACTTAAATTTTATGGGTAATAGACTTTACCCCCAAACATGATTGAATTGGCTTGTTGGAGGAAGCATTATACATGGATTTTCAGCCATATTGATCCTGACTCGACTAGCTCCATTTCCATGGGTATTAGCCTCATATTTCTGACCTTGTTGGTCTTGGTATATCCAACCCCATTTTAGTTGGTATTAGACTTAAATTTCATGGGTAATATTCTTTTCCCCCAAACATGATTGAACTGGCTTGTTGGAGGGAGCATTAGCCTTGGATTTTTGGCCATATTGATCCTGACTCGACTAGCCCCATTTCAATGGGTATTAGCCTTATATTTCTGACCTTGTTGGTCTTGGTATATCCAACCCCATTTTAGTTGGTATTGGACTTAAATTTTATGGGTAATAGACTTTTCCCCCAAACATGATTGAAGTGGCTTGTTAGAGGGAGCATCAGCCTTCGATTTTCGGCCATATTGATCCTGATTCAACTAGCCCCATTTCAATGGGTATTAGCCTTGGTCTTGTCATATCCAACCCTATTTTAGTTGGTATTAGACTTAAATTTTATGGGTAATAGACTTTTCCTCCAAACATGATTGAACTGGCTTGTTGGAGGGAGCATAAGACTTGGATTTTCGGCCATATTGATCCTGACTCGACTAGCCCCATTTCAATGGGTATATTAGCCTTAGATTTCTAAACTTGTTGGTCTTGTCATATCCAACGCCATCTTAGTTGCTATTAGACTTAAATTTTATGGGTAATAGACTTTTCCCCCAAACATGATTGAATTGGCTTGTTGGAGGAAGCATTATACTTGGATTTTCAGCCATATTGATCCTGACTCGACTAGCTCCATTTCCATGGGTATTAGCCTCATATTTCTGACCTTGTTGGTCTTGGTATATCCAACCCCATTTTAGTTGGTATTAGACTTAAATTTCATGGGTAATATTCTTTTCCCCCAAACATGATTGAACTGGCTTGTTGGAGGGAGCATTAGCCTTGGATTTTCGGCCATATTGATCCTGACTCGACTAGCCCCATTTCAATGGGTATTAGCCTTATATTTCTGACCTTGTTGGTCTTGGTATATCCAACCCCATTTTAGTTGGTATTGGACTTAAATTTTATGGGTAATAGACTTTTCCCCCAAACATGATTGAAGTGGCTTGTTAGAGGGAGCATCAGCCTTCGATTTTCGGCCATATTGATCCTGACTCGACTAGCCCCATTTCAATGGGTATTAGCCTTGGTCTTGTCATATCCAACCCTATTTTAGTTGGTATTAGACTTAAATTTTATGGGTAATAGACTTTTCCTCCAAACATGATTGAACTGGCTTGTTGGAGGGAGCATAAGACTTGGATTTTCGGCCATATTGATCCTGACTCGACTAGCCCCATTTCAATGGGTATATTAGCCTTAGATTTCTAAACTTGTTGGTCTTGTCATATCCAACGCCATCTTAGTTGCTATTAGACTTAAATTTTATGGGTAATAGACTTTTCCCCCAAACATGATTGAATTGGCTTGTTGGAGGAAGCATTATACTTGGATTTTCAGCCATATTGATCCTGACTCGACTAGCTCCATTTCCATGGGTATTAGCCTCATATTTCTGACCTTGTTGGTCTTGGTATATCCAACCCCATTTTAGTTGGTATTAGACTTAAATTTCATGGGTAATATTCTTTTCCCCCAAACATGATTGAACTGGCTTGTTGGAGGGAGCATTAGCCTTGGATTTTCGGCCATATTGATCCTGACTCGACTAGCCCCATTTCAATGGGTATTAGCCTTATATTTCTGACCTTGTTGGTCTTGGTATATCCAACCCCATTTTAGTTGGTATTGGACTTAAATTTTATGGGTAATAGACTTTTCCCCCAAACATGATTGAAGTGGCTTGTTAGAGGGAGCATCAGCCTTTGATTTTCGGCCATATTGATCCTGACTCAACTAGCCCCATTTCAATGGGTATTAGCCTTGGTCTTGTCATATCCAACCCTATTTTAGTTGGTATTAGACTTAAATTTTATGGGTAATAGACTTTTCCCCTAAGCATTATTGAACTGGCTTGTTGGATGGAGCATTAGCATTGGATTTTCGGCCATATTGATCCTGACTCGACTAGCCCCATTTCAATGGGTATTAGCCTTAGATTTCTGACCTTGTTTGTCTTGGTATATCCAACCCCATTTTAGTTGGCATTAGACTTAAATTTTATGGGTAATAGACTTTTCCCCCCAAGATGATTGAACTGGCTTGTGGGAGGCAGCATTAGACTTGGATTTTCGGCAATATTGATCCTGACTCGAGTAGCCCCATTTCAATGGGTATTAGCCTTATATTTCTTCCCTTGTTGGTGTTGTCATATCCAACCCCATTTTAGTTGGTATTAGACTTAAATTTTATAGGTACTAGACTTTCCCCCCAAACATGATTGAAGTGGCTTGTTGGAGGGAGCATTTACCTTGGATTTTTGGCGATATTGATCCTGACTCGACTAGCCCCATTTCAATGGGTATTACCCTAGGTCTTGTCATATCCAACCCCATTTTAGTTGGTATTACACTTAAATTTTATGGGTAATAGACTTTCCCCCCCAAGATGATTGAACTGGCTTGTGGGAGGGAGCATTAGACTTGGATTTTCGGCAATATTGATCCTGACTCGAGTAGCCCCATTTCAATGGGTATTAGCCTTAGATTTCTTACCTTGTTGGTGTTGTCATATCCAACCCCATTTTAGGTGGTATTAGACTTAAATTTTATGGGTACTAGACTTTTCCCCCAAACATGATTGAAGTGGCTTGTTGGAGGGAGCATTTACCTTGGATTTTCGGTGATATTGATCCTGACTCGACTAGCCCCATTTCAATGGGTATTAGCCTTGGTTTGTCATATCCAACCCCATTTTAGTTGGTATTAGACTTAAATTTTATGGGTAATAGACTTTTCCCCAAACATGATTGAATTGTCTTGTTGGAGGGAGCATTAGCCTTTGATTTTCTGCCATATTGAGCCCGACTCGACTAGCCCCATATCAATGGGTATTAGCCTTACATTTCTTACCTTGTTGGTCTTGTCATATCCAACCCCATTTTAGTTGGTATTAGACTTCAATTTTATGGGTAATAGACTTTTCCCCCAAACATGATTGAATTGCCTTGTTGGAGGGAGCATTAGGCTTTGATTTTTCGGCCATATTGATCCTGAATCAACTAGCCCCATTTCAATGGGTATTAGCCTTGGTCTTGTCATATCCAACCCCATTTTAGTTGGTATTAGACTTAAATTTTATGGGTAATAGACTTTTCCCCCAAACATGATTAAACTGGTTTGTTGGAGGGAGCATTAGCCTTGGATTTTCGGCCCTATTGAACCTGACTCGACTAGCCCATTTCAATGGATATTATGCTTAGATTTGTGACCTTGTTGGGCTTGTCATATCCAACCCCATTTTAGTTGGTATTAGACTTAAATTTTATGGGTAGTAGACATTTCCCCCTAACATGATTGAACTTGCTTGTTTGAGGGAGCATTTACCTTGGATTTTAGGCCATATTGATCCTGACTTGACTTGCCCCATTTCAATGGGTATTAGCCTTGGTCTTGTCATATCCAACCCCATTTAGGTGGTGTTAGACTTAAATTTTATGGGTAATAGACTTTCCCCCCAAACATGATTGAACTGGCTTATTGGAGGGAGCATTAGGCTTCGATTTTCGGCCATATTGATCCTGACTCGACTAGCCCCATTTCAATGGATATTATGCCTAGATTTCTGACCTTGTTGGTCTTGTCATATCCAACCCCATTTTAGTTGGTATTAGACTGAAATTTTATGGGTAATAGACTTTTCCCCCAAACATCATTGAACTGGCTTGTTGGATGGCGCATTAGCATTGGATTTTCGGCCATATTGATACTGACTCGACTAGCCCCATTTCAATGGGTATAAGCCTTAGATTTCTGACCTTGTTGGTCTTGGTATATCCAACCCCATTTTAGTTGGTATTAGACTTAAATTTTATGGGTAATAGACTTTCCCCCCAAACATGATTGAACTGGCTTGTTGGAGGAAGCATTAGCCTTGGATTTTCGGCCATATTGATCCTGACTGGACTAAGTCCATTTCAATGGGTATTAGCATTGGTCTTGTCATATCCAACCCTCTTTTAGTTGGTATTAGACTTAAATTTTATGGGTAATAGACTTTTCCCCAAACATGATTGAACTGACTTGTTGGAGGAAGCATTAGCCTTGGATTTGCGGCCATATTGATCATGACGCGACTTGCCCCATTTCAATGGGTATTAGCGTTGGTCTTGTCATATCCAACACTATTTTAGTTTGTATTAGACTTAAATATTATGGGTAATAGACTTGTCTCCCGAACATGATTGAACTGCCTTGTTGGAGGGGGCATTAGCCTTGGTTTTCCGGACATATTGATCCTGACTCGACTAGCCCCATTTCAATGGGTATTAGCCTTAGATTTCTGACCTTGTTGGTCTTGTCATATCCAACTCCTTTTTAGTTGGTATTAGACTTAAATTCTATGGGTAATAGACTTTTCCCCCAAACATTATTGAACTGGCCTGTTGGAGAGGGCATTAGCCTTGGTTTTCCGGACATATTGATCCTGACTCTACTAGCCCCATTTCAATGAGTATTAGCCTTAGATTTCTGACCTTGTTGGTCTTGTCATATCCAACCCCATTTTAGTTGCTATTAGACTTAAATTTTATGGGTAATAGACTTTTCCCCCAAACATGATTGAAGTGGCTTGTTGGAGGGAGCATTAGCCTTGGATTTTCGGCCATATTGATCCTGACTCGACTAGCCCCATTTCAATGGGTATTAGCCTTCGTCTTGTCATATCCAATCCCATTTTAGTTGGTATTAGACTTAAATTTTATGGGTAATAGACTTTTCCCACAAACATGATTCAACTGGCTTGTTGGAGGGGGCATTAGCCTTGGTTTTCCGGACATATTGATCCTGAATGGACTAGCCCAATTTCAATGGGTATTAGCCTTGGTCTTGTCATATCCAACCCCATGTTAGTTGGTATTAGACTTAAATATTTTGGGTAATAGACTTGTCTCCCGAATATGATTGAACTGTCTTGTTGGAGGGGGCATTAGCATTGGTTTTCCGGACATATTGATCCTGACTCGACTACCCCATTTCAATGGGAATTAGCCTTAGATTTCTGACCATGTTGGTCTTGTCATATCCAACCCCATTTTAGTTGGTATTAGATTTAAATTTTATGGGCAATAGAGTTTTCCCACAAAAATGATTGAACTGGCTTGTTGGAGGGGGCATTAGCCTTTGTTTTCCGGACATATTGATCCTGACTCGATTAGCCCCATTTTAATGGGTATTAGCCTTAGATTTCTAAACTTGTTGGTCTTGTTGTTATATCCAACTCGATTTTATTTGGTATTAGACTTAAATTTTATGGGCAATAGACTTTTCCCCCAAACATGATTGAGCTGGCTTGTTGGAGGGAGCATTAGCCTTGGATTTTCGACCATATTGATCCTGACTGGACTAGCCCCATTTCAATTGGTATTAGCCTTGGTCTTTTCATATCCAACCCCATTTTAGTTGGTATTAGACTTAAATTTTATGGGTAATAGACTTTTCCCCCAAACATGATTGAACTTGGTTTTTGGAGGGGGTGTTAGCCTTGGATTTTCGGAAATATTCATCCTGATTCGACTATCCCCATTTAAATGATTATTATCCTTAGATTTCTAACCTTCTTCATATCCAAGCTCTTTTTAGTTTGTATTAGACTTCAATTTATTGGTAATAGAGTTTTCCCCCAAGCATGATTGAACTTGGTTTTTGGAGGGGTTGTTAGCCTTGGATTTTCGGACAAATTGATCCTGACTCGACGAGCTCCATTTAAATGAGTATTAGCCTTAGATTTCTAACCTTGTTCATATCCAAGCCCTTTTTAGTAGGTATTAGACTTCAAATTTATGGGTAATAGACTTTCCCCCCAAACATTATTGAACTTGGTTTTTGGAGGGGGTGTTAGCCGTGGATTTTCGGACAAATTGATCCTGACTCGACGAGCCCCATTTAAATGAGTATTAGCCTTAGATTTCTAACCTTGTTCATCTTTCCATATCCAAGCCCTTTTTAGTTGGTATTAGACTTCAAATTTATGGGTAAAAGACTTTTACCCCAAGCGTGATTGAACTTGGTTTTTGGAGGGGGTGTTAGCCTTGGATTTTGGGACAAATTGATCCTGACTCGACGAGCCCCATTTAAATGAGTATTATCCTTAGATTTCTAACCTTGTTCATATCCAAGCCCTTTTTAGGTTGTATTAGACTTCAATTTTATGGGTAATAGACTTTTCCCCCAAGCATGATTGAACTTGGTTTTTGGAGGGGGTGTTAGCCTTGGATTTTGGGACAAATTGATCCTGACTCGACGAGCCCCATTTAAATGATTATTAGCCTTAGATTCCTAACCTTGTTCATATCCAAGCCCTTTTTAGGTGGTATTAGACATCAATTTTATGGGTAATAGACTTTTCCCCCAAGCATGATTGAAGTTGGTTTTTGGAGGGGGTGTTAGCCTTGGATTTTTGGACAAATTGATCCTCCCTCGACGAGCCCCATTTAAATGAGTATTAGCCTTAGATTTCTAACCTTTTTCATATCCAAGCCCGTTTTAGTTGGTATTAGACTTCAAATTTATGGGTAATAGACTTTTCCCCGAAACATGATTGAACTTGGTTTTTTGAGGGTGTTTTAGCCTTGGATTTTCGGACAAATTGATCCGGACTCAACGAGCTCAATTTAAATGAGTATTAGCCTTAGATTTCGAACCTTTTTCATCTTTTCATATCCAATCCCTTTTTATTTTGGATTAGACTTCAATTTATGGGTAATAGACGTTTCCCCCAAGCATGATTGAACTTGGTTTTTGGAGGGGGTGTTAGCCTTGGATTTTCGGACAAATTGATCCTGACTCGACGAGCCCCATTTAAATGAGTATTAGCCTTAGATTCCTAACCTTGTTCATATCCAAGCCCTTTTTAGGTGGTATTAGACATCAATTTTATGGGTAATAGACTTTTCCCCCAAGCATGATTGAAGTTGGTTTTTGGAGGGGGTGTTAGCCTTGTATTTTTGGACAAATTGATCCTGCCTCGACGAGCCCCATTTAAATGAGTATTAGCCTTAGATTTCTAACCTTGTTCATATCCAAGCCCTTTTTAGGTGGTATTAGACTTCAATTTTATGGGTAATAGACTTTTCCCCCGAGCATGATTGAACTTGGTTTTTGGAGAGGGTGTTAGCCCTGGATTTTCGGACAAATTGATCCTGACTCGACGACCCCATTTAAATGAGTATTATCCTTAGATTTCTAACCTTGTTCATATCCAAGCCCTTTTTAGGTTGTATTAGACTTCAATTTTATGGGTAATAGACTTTTCCCCCAAGCATGATTGAACTTGGTTTTTGGACGGGGTGTTAGCCTTGGATTTTCGGACAAATTGATCCTGACTCGACGAGCCCCATTTAAATGATTATTAGCCTTATATTCCTAACCTTGTTCATATCCAAGCCCTTTTTAGGTGGTATTAGACATCAATTTTATGGGTAATAGACTTTTCCCCCAAGCATGATTGAAGTTGGTTTTTGGAGGGGGTGTTAGCCTTGGATTTTTGGACAAATTGATCCTCCCTCGACGAGCCCCATTTAAATGAGTATTAGCCTTATATTTCTAACCTTTTTCATATCCAAGCCTCTTTTAGTTGGTATTAGACTTCAAATTTATGGGTAATAGACTTTTCCCCCAAACATCATTGACCTTGGTATTTGGAGGGGGTTTTAGCCTTGGATTTTCGGACAAATTGATCCGGACTCGACGAGCCCAATTTAAATGAGTATTAGACTTAGATTTCTAACCTTGTTCATATTTTCATATCCAAGCCCTTTTTATTTTGGATTAGACTTCAATTTATGGGTAATAGACTTTTCCCCCAAGCATGATTGAACTTGGTTTTTGGAGGCGGTGTTAGCCTTGGATTTTCGGACAAATTGATTCTGACTCGACGAGCCCCATTTAAATGAGTATTAGCCTTAGATTCCTAACCTTGTTCATATCCAAGCCCTTTTTAGATGGTATTAGACATCAATTTTATGGATAATAGACTTTTCCCCCAAGCATGATTGAAGTTGGTTTTTGGAGGGGGTGTTAGCCTTGGATTTTCGGACAAATTGATCCTGACTCGACAAGCCCCATTTAAATGATTATTAGC